>CM064334.1:65124401-65724401 GCA_032595735.1 Pelochelys cantorii
TGCACAAGAAAGCCCGATGGCTAAAATGGCCATCAGAGCTTTCTTGCACAAGAGAGCGTCTACACTGCCACGGATGCTCTTGTGCAAAAGCACACGCCAAGACGCTCTCTTCCGGAAGAGTTTTTGCACAAGAACTCTTCCGCAAAAGAGTTCTTGCTCAAAATCATGCCAGTGTAGACGTAGCCAATGGCTACGTCTAGACTGGCATGATTTTCCGCAAATGCTTTTAACAAAAAAGTTTTTCCGTTAAAAGCATTTGCGGAAAAGAGCGTCTAGATTGGCACAGATGCTTTTGCGCAAAAGCACTTTTTGCGGAAAAGCGTCCGTGCCAATCTAGATGCGGTTTTGCGCAAGAAAGCCCCGATCGCCATTTTTGCCATCGGGGCTTTTTTGCACAAAACAAATCTGAGCTGTCTACACTGGCCCTTTTGCCCGAACGGGAGCGTCAAAGTATTTGCGCAAGAAGCACTGATTTCTTACATTAGAAGGTCAGTGTTCTTGTGCAAATTCAAGCGGCCGGTCTAGACAGCTGGCAAGTTTTTCCGCAAAAGCGGCCACTTTTGCGGAAAAGCTTGCCAGTCTAGACACAGCCTTTGAGTTGCTGAAATGGTAATTGGCAAATACTTAGTAATAAGTAAAGGAAAATCACTGTGACAGTAACGCTTCTCAGTTGCCACCCGTGAATAGTTTGATGCTTTACGCATTAAAACCTGGTCTGCAGTACAAGAGGGAAACTGAGGCATACCACCTTTAACTTAATAATTGAACAATGAAGTAATCCACTCAAACCCTCTAAAGCTGGTGTGCAAAATAAAAGCATACCATTGGGTAACAGCGGACCGTTCCAAAAAAAAAAAAAAAAAAAAATAGCAAGGAACGTCTGTAAAAGGAAAGTATTCTAAAGTATAATGTGCCACCCCAACGGGGGTAGAAATGTTTTCTTTGTCTTTCAGATCATCAGAAAGCGCTGGTGCCAGCTGAAAATCAACTAAAGAAAAGAAAAATCATGGTTCTACTGTCATGACGTAAGTTTGTGTTTTGTCTTGTGTGTCTTAATTGTAATACGTATTGCAAACGTCATTGTGTGTAGAATATTGGTGTTTTAATGAAAGGATATTTTAAGTAAGGCAGAAGCATAAATTTAAAACAAAACAAAATTAATAATTGGGCCCAATCAATCAATTGGCAATCAATTGGCAACCTTAATATTTAGTGCAGAAATGATAGTAATTCTTAAGCTAGGAGAATGTTAACAATATCTCCACAGGTGAACAAAAAGGACCTGAAAGGAAGCAAGGAGTGCGCCACGTGAACAGAAGGACTGGGAGTGGGGTACCAGCCCCCTCTCCACCGGATTGGCTTTTCAAACACGACTAACCGCGACTGAGTCGCAATCTGTTTTCTTTTAGGATACAGGAAAACATCCTTTCCTCAAAGATTGGCTATGCGCTTACGCAGTCCAAGGAAACGTTACTCGTTAAAACATGGTTTGGAAAAACTGCACTTGCCATTGCCACCTTTAATCCTGTTAGAAGTGTAGTGTTTTGTGAACAGTTAAAACAAAGCCAAGTAATTGAACGTCTCTGCAACAGCACAGCAAAAGGACTCTTAGGGTGCGTCTAGACCGGCAAGATTTTGCGCAAAAGCCGCTTGAATTTGCGCGAGAACACCGATGTTCTAATGTAAGATTGTCAGTGTTCTTGCTCAAATACTATGATGCTCCCGCTCAGGGATAAGCCCTCTTGCGCGAGAATACTTGCGCGAGAGGGCCAGTGTAGACAGGTAAGAACTGTTTTGCGCAAAAAAGCCCCGATGGCGAATATGGCGATCGGGGCTTTCTTGCGCAAAATCGCGTCTAGACTGGCCACGGATGCTTTTGCCCAAAGGCACCCGTGCCTATCTAGACGCTCTTTTGCGGAAATGCTTTTAACGGAAAAACTTTTCCGTTAAAAGCATTTCCGCAAAATCATGCCAGTCTAGACGCAGCCTTATTGTTATCAGACAAATTTAAAGAAATCCAGGTATACGTTATGCAAAATCGCCTAGCTCCCGATTATCTTCTAGCAGAAGAGGGCAGATTCTGTAAGTGGCGTAACGATCAGCCCCAAGCAAAAGAACTGTTTCAAGAGAAATGTTGTATGATAAATACTTCTGTGCACCAGAATGTTACTGATGTAATTTCCAATATTGATCAAGTTGTTCGGGAGGTGAGAGAAGGGCGACCATTCTTTGGTCTCACCTGGCTCATAAGTTGGTTCGGCCTGGGTCGATATGCGGATATTATACTCCCCTTCCTATTTAGTGTTTTTTCCTGTCTGGTACTCCTGTGTATCTCATGTGCATGCCTTAAGGCCTGTATCCGACGCACAGTTCATAGTGTCACGATAGCGGAAACAAAACCCCTTATCATCAAGGATGAGGAAGATAATATGTAGGACCAAGCAGGTTGGTTCGCTCTCGGCCCTGGCCACGGGGGCACGTGAAAGCAGGCTCTTTGCTGGCCAGGCCCCTCGCGCGTATTGCCACCAAGCAAAAGGTCAACTTCCCCTTGATGGAAAACCCTTACACTATGTAACTTAAAAATCAGCGAAGAACAGGAACCTACCTACACCAGACATGAGAAGTTCATGTAAAGTTCGTGCTGGCTGTGCCATGCCTGATAAGGCAGAAAGGGAAAAACAGGAAACCATCTCACCCCCTTACTCCTGTCAATCAACAGACAGGGTCTGCTAGCCTATCACAAAAAGCGTGCAAAAGCTTTCTCTATAAAACAGCTTCCCCTCCTATATCAAATTGAGGAATCCCGAATAAACATTGGAAGGCAGAATACGAGCCGGGTCCGAGGACTAATCACCCGAGGGCCACCTCCCGCTCACCGAACCAAACGAGTTCCTGTAGAGCGTAACGTATCCCAAACATAACGTATACCAAATATGTTGTTGTTATTGTTGTAGTTTGTGTGTCTGTTAAATGTAAGTATTGTTATCTGAAATTGTTTAGAGGTATTGTTAAGTAGTAGTGTTAAGAGTTTTAGATGAATAATTAGCTTTATGAGTAAGATTGATGTAAATGTAACTGTTAGTAATCCCTGGTCCCTTATTGACAACTATTGGGACTTAGAAAAACCTCAGGGAATTTTCCTTTACTGTACTGCATTTTGCTTATTGCTCCTACTAATAGTTATTTGGCGGCCACGCATGTAAGAAACGAATAAAGTAAAAACTATAATTGGAAACATTCTAATAAAAGTTTAAAAGATATTCAATAATAGTTTGCCTCTTTCTGCACCTCCCTGGGATTAGCCCCATCCCCGAACCTTTTACTTTATTCCACGGTCTCCTGTTGGGTCATGGCCCGAACAGCTGAGACTTCCCGAGCTGACCGCCACATGTCCAGGCAGTGGACTGGGACGAGCCTGGATTTTCCTGTGGCCCAGATGGGAGGGGAGGGGGCTGACACAGCTGCCTTACATCTGATCTGAACTTGTGCGGGGCTGGGGAAGGTCAAGTTAGTATCTCCCGCAGCCCGGGGCCAGCTAGAGCAGCCCAGGGACTGCTCTAATACACACCTGGGCTGTAACAAGGGCTGGCTGGCAACCCAGACTAGCCAAAAGGCTCAGCCTGGTGGGCAAGCCCTCTCCTCCCTCCCCTAGGGTGCATGCTGCCCAGGGACCCCACTGTGCCAGAGGGAGCCCGATCTTGGGACGCCAGCTGCTTTCCAGCCCCTTTGTGCACAGGCGCCGCCTCGGGGCCGACTTCTCCGGTATGTGTATGATCCCAGGTCAGATCCTGCAGGCCCCGGGTCACCGCCACACCTCTCACCTGTTCACCGGTACACCAAAGGAGGGACCCGGCCCCTGCTTTCCTGGGCCAGGACTCAGGGCCGGGGGGCGGGGGGGCTGCCCTGAAGAGCAGGGAGCAGCAATAAAGCTCCATGGATCTCACTGCCGACTCAGCACCTTGATTTCAGCACCGCAGGGGCGCCCAGGGCTGGGCTGGCAGGGGCTGCAGGTGGGGACTGAGGGGCACCGGCAGAGCTGGAGGGGAGGGGCTGCCGAGGGCTGGACTAGCATGACGGGCAGGTTCGGCGTGAGGGGCACCGGCAGAGCCGAGGGGGGAGTTGCGGAGCCCAGGGCTGTGCTAACGGGGGTTGCAGAGAAGGACTGTGGGGCACTCGGGGGATCTGGTGAGGAGCTGCCCATGGATGGCCCGTAGGAAGCCAGCACTTTGCATCCAGGGGTGAGTTGTGGGGGGAGGGGCGAGGGGCCGCTGGTCATCCCTGGCTCCCCCCGGAGCTGTGCCTGGGAGGGCAGGTTCCCCTTTGTGGCTGTGGCTCCAGCTGAAGACCCAGACTCCTGGGTTCATTTACTGGCTCTGCCACAGGCTCCCGTGAAGCCCCAGGGAAGTCCTAGGCTCACTCCATGCCTCAGTTTCCCCATCTATGCCAGGGCTGCTAGGCTGAGACCAGCCAGAGCCCACCGAGGGGCCGTGCCGGAGAACGGGTCCCCCAAGCCTGGTACAAAGGAAACCTGGCGGCCGGGTTGGTAACAACAGCACGTCCGTGATCTCCCTGCACCCGTCTGTCTGTCTAGCCTGCCCAGCCGGCTGTCCACCGCCCAGCATACGCAGCAGCAGCCCCGCAGGCTCAGGGAGAGGCACTCATGGGTCTCTCCCTCCAGGGACCCCAGTAAGCCCCCAGCCGAGCCCACCTCGGGGCAAGGTGCAGCTCATCGAGCCCTGGGCATCCTCCCATGTCAGCCACGCTGAGCCCCAGCCTCGCTGGCTCAGCTTGTACTCAGGGGCAGGGGATGGGCAGCAGGGACATTGGCCCCAGGACCGGGCAGAAGGCTGCGAAGACGCGTGCTGAGACCAATGGGGATGAGGCCTCAGCGGCAGACAAGCTGGGCTCAGGCCCTGGGAGCTGCTAGAGCCCGGCTACCCAGCAGTTCAGCTGCTCTCCTGGGGCTGGGGGGGAGAGCAGCGGCCCTGCTCCAGCTCCTCTTCGCCAGGTCCCATGCCAGGGACGTGACCGAATCTATTCCGGGCGTGCTGGGAACGGGAGCTCAGCCCTTGGCTCGGCCCAGGGGGTTTTAGCTCAGCCTGGGGCAGCCGATGGCCGGCAGCTGCTGGATTCTCTGCTGGCCTCTCGGCCAGGGTGGGCACGGCTCCCACCCAGGAGCTCGGGAGCTGAGAGGCAGCAGGGAAAGGCCACGGATGAGACGGAAGTGGGGGTCACTGCCAAGTCTGCGGTGGGAGCTGGGCCCTCCTCAGGTGCCCAGGCTCAGCAGGGTGGGGCTGGGAGAGGACCTTACCAGGGCAGACCAGGACTATGTGGTGCAGGTGATTCAGCGAGGGGGGGAGGGGTTGCCCACCAGGCTCATGCAAGTGGAAGGCAGCTTTTCCTGTTCCTAGTGCCCACAGTGGGGGGGTTACCTGGGGAGGTACCACGCTCTGCTCTGGCCATGGCACTGGAAGGGCCCAGCAGCTGAATGCAGGCCGTGCAGTAAGGAGGGGCGGGCTGTGACTGGTGTTTGTTTGGGGTGTGGGCTGCTAAGTGACCATGAAGTGGTGGGATCCAGCCCCTGGCACAGCCGCACCGGGCTGGTCCACGTGCCAGTCACCCTGCACTGCTGTCAGTCGTGGCTGCACTATGGGCGTGCCCAGAGGGGTGCAAAGAGGTGAGCTACGCGCCCAATGGCCAGGCCTGCAAACACAGCCCCGGGAGCAGGGGGGCCTCTGTGCAGCGCTGAGACCCAAGGCACCAGAGCCGAGCTCGGCGGCAGGGCTGCCATCCGCCCACTAGGTCCCAGGAGAGTCGTCTGGCCAGGCTGCTGGCTGGGGGAAGCGGTCAGGGGCCTCAGGCACATGGCCAGTGGCCAGGCCTGTGGGCTCTGCAGCACCTCCCCAGGCCCCGTGTTTGGGGACCTCAGAGGTGGCAGCCCCAGAGGCAGGTTCTCAGGTGCTCATCCTCCAGCACATTGCGCCTGCCTCAGAGACTCACTCACCCTCACTGTGCGCAGGGGAACTGGTCAGCAGGGCCGGGGCAGGATTGGGCCCTTGATCGTCCCCTGATCAGGCCCCCTTGCAGCTGAGTGATCAGCAGCTGAATGAGAGAGCCCAGCACACACACACACACACCCCCCGCACCACAGGGCTGCCTGGACCCCTCACGTGGGAAGCTAAACCCAGCACGGAGCAGCAGTGAGGGGACCAGGCAGGACCACAGGGGCTTAGCATCAGCTGGCGAGAACAGGTGCCCGCCTGACCCCCATCTGGGAGCCTGCTTTACGCCCCCCGGGCCAGGGTGAGACGACTCCTTGGCTTGAACCAGCTACCAGCTGCAGAGCAAGTTCTGGGGCCCTGTGTGCACCTCCCAGCTGTGCCCCAGCCCTGCCGTGCCCAGCCTGCAGCGCCCTCTGCTGTTCTGCCTGCCTTGCTTTGGCTGGCACTGCTTGTGCCCCTCACCCCCAACCCGCAGGCCCTGCTAGCCCAGCCCTTGGCTCCCCTCATCACCCAGCTCAGCCAGTGCCCCTCACCCCCACCCAACCCACAGCCCTGCCTCCTCTCATTGGCGCCTGGTGTCTCTGATGTGGCTGAGTGGGGCTCAGGGTGGGTCCCCCCACCCCCAAATCCGAGCTTGGGGCTGGCACATGGTGTTCCCCGCCCCCACCCCGAGGTCTTTGCTCCCCGTGGCTCTGGAGCTCAAAGGCCCTGAGGCCAGGGCCAGGGCCAGGGCCAGGGCGCGGTTCCAGCAGCTGGCCACACACGCCCGGCCCTTTATGGCCCTTTAGCCAGGCTGGCACAGAGCTGGGCAGTGGGGAGAACGCCCCCCCCCCCCCCGCACCTGACCCCAAGCCCCGGCCTCGTCTCTGGGCTCCCGGGGCGACGCTGCCCGGGGCAAAGGGGGAGCCGGGGGCCCGGCTGCGGCAGGGAGCCAAGGGAGCCGCTCAGAGGCGAGCGAGAGACCCCCTCGGCCCAGGGTCACACACTCTCGCGCGGCTGGAGCGCTCCCGACGCACCGCGCTCAGCCCCGCTCCTCCAGGCTCAGCCTGGCGGCGGGGCACGTACCCGGGGGCGGGTCCCGGGCGAAAGGGGCGGAGCGGCGTGAGCACGTATGCAGATGCGGGCGCGAGCGGAGCCTTGTGGGAGCGGGAGCGGGCTGGCGAGCGGGGCCCGCCTTGGGCGAGCGGGGCTCGGTGTGGGTGTCGGGGGCGGCGTCGGGGCGGGTGCGGGCGGTAGGGGAGCGTTTGGGGCGCGGCGGTGTGGGCGCGCGAGGCGGCGTCCACCGTGACATGAGAGGGTTTGGGCGGTGGGGGGCAGGCGGCGGTTGTGCGGAGGGCCCTCATACTTACCTGGCAGGGGAGATACCATGATCACGAAGGTGGTTTTCCCAGGGTGAGGCTCATCCATTGCACTGCGGGTGTGCTGACCCCTGCGATTTCCCCAAATGCGGGAAACTCGACTGCATAATTTGTGGTAGTGGGGGACTGCGTTCGCGCTTTCCCCTGGCGCTCGCTGTGAAAGACAGACGGACAGGAACGTGTAGTGTTGAGTGGTCTTCACCCCAGGCGAAGTTTCCCGGGGCGTGTAATGTGGGTAGTTGGTGCTAGGTTTAGTTGACGTGTTTCAGGTTTTTTTTCGGGGCGTTTTTTTTTTTTTTTTTGGTGTTTGTCCAGGCTGTTGTTCATTCCTTCTCTTCTACTGGCAGCGGTTTTTACGTGGCGTCTGCTACGCAGGCATTTTTTCTGATGTTTCACTGACTTGAGAATGTAGGGGAGCAATCCCTGCCTCTTAGTTCTGTCCCTCCAGGAGGAACAATTCTTCCCCTGCCTAATGACAAGCTCACGCCGCCCCGCCCCTCCGCACCGAATACGCCCCCACCCACATGCTCCCGTTCCCACAAGGCTGCGCTCGCGCCTGAGCCTGCTGCTGCCGAGCGCTGCACTGCTCCGGGAGCGAGCTGCAAAAGGCGCTCCCGGGCCCCCCTGCAGGGGGGTATACCAGACCCATTACGAAGCGATTTGCGCATCCCCTCCTCTGCATCGCTGGCAGCGCCTTAAACCAGCCGGGAGCTGCGATGACGCACTCGAGCGCTGCAAGGGCTGGGTCGCGAGGGCCGGTCAGCCCATGGAGACTCAGGCGCCAGCGCGGCCCGTCAGTGGGTTTGTTCCACGTTCCCGTGGCAGGATGCGCATCTCATTCAGGGGCCTGCCAGCACCTGGGCCCAATCGCCACTGTGCAAAGGGGGGGTGGGCCTACTCTCCCAGCTAGCCCGGGTAGCTCATCGGCCCTTACTCGCTGCGAGCGGCAGCGATCGGCGCCGCAAGCCCGCCTGCCCTGCCCTAGGGAAGCGCGCAGCCCAGCACCCCCAGGCTCCCGGTCCCAGAGACTCCTGGGGAGCCAGCGCGCGGGCTGCGCCTGGAGCTGCGGCGGGACCGGCAGCCGCTGCTCAGCCCAGTACGGAGCCGCTTTCTCGGGGCTGCAGCCGCAGCTCGGAGGCCCGGGCACCTCCGCGCGGCCGGGCGTACCCGGATATGCTCATTTAAATACCCAGGATACATTGCGCACCGTGCCCGACCACCCTGGTCCATGGGACAGCGTTTGCTCCTGAAGTCCCTGATTCTCACGCAGAACTCGGGCTATCAGCGCGGCAGTACAACAGGTTGCAGAAGGGGTGGGGATGTGCGGGCGGTTCGGTGCAGCCACCGTGAGATGAGGAGAAGACGCTGTTTGCCTGGTAGCGCCTCTGCGGGGCATTTCGTAGAGTGTGGGTTAGGTGCAGGTCATATAAGTCTTTCGCCTTTTGCTAAAGATTTTCGTGGGGAGGGCCATTGATGAGTTTGTATCCAGTTTTTTGAGGCTTCGTTTCGGTGAAGCTGCCAGTGGTGTGAATAAAGAAAAATAAAGTGCAAAGTGTTTTTATTGTTTTTTTAGTGTTAATATTTTAAAAACACAGCTGTGTGTGAGAGCTGTTTTGCTTTCCATCTGCGTGTGCAAGAAGCGTTCATGCTGCCTGAGAGCTCTTTCTCCTGGTAACTATTTCTTTTCTCACTTGCACATGTGTATACACCAAGGTTCGCATTACCTGGCCCTGTGGGTCTCCACAATGCGGCTGTGTCTCGACTGGCCAGTTTTTCCAGAAAATCGGCGGCTTTTCTGGAAAAACTTGCTAGCTGTCTACACTGGCCGCTTGAATTTCCGCAAGAACACTGACGATCTCGTGTATGATCGTCAGTGTTCTTGCGCAAATGCTATGCTGCTCCCGTTCGGGCAAAAGCCCTCTTTTGCATGAGAGGGCCAGTGTAGACAACGCGGTATTGTTTTGCGCATAAAAGCCCCGATCTCGAAAATGGTGATCGGGGCTTTTTTGCGCAAAAGCGCGTCTAGATTGGCACGGACGCTTTTCCTCAAAAAGTGCTCATACATGAGATTGTCAGTGTTCTTGCGGAAATTCAAGCGGCTAGTCTAGACAGCTGCTTTTGCGGAAAAACTTGCCAGTCTAGACACAGCCGCACTGTCATCCACAATTCTACTTGCATGTTAGCCACTTAAATAGAGGTGGGGACAAAACCCGGAAAGCGTTCACATTGCCAGATGACAAAAGTTGTAACAAGCACCCACTTGCGGCAACAGAAACTTCCACCTCTGCAAGAGATGGTGTCTCTCCACTTGCCATTTCTGTTACAATCACGTAGGCTGCGTCTAGATTGGCACGGACGCTTTTGCGCAAGAAAGCCCCGATCGCCATTTGAGCCATCGGGGCTTTTTTGCGCAAAACAAAACTGAGCTGTCTACACTGGCCCTTTTGCGCAAAAGGACTTTTGCCCGAACGGGAACGTCAAAGTATTTGCGCAAGAAGCACTGATTTCTTACATTAGAATGTCAGTGCTCTTGCGCAAATTCAAGCGGCCAAAGTAGACAGCTGGCAAGTTTTTGCGCAAAAGCGGCCGCTTTTGCGGAAAAACTGGCCTGTCTCGACACAGCCGTAGTGTGTACCTCCTGACGTTTGTGAGGACTCTCACCAACTGGGCATGGAGCATGGAGCAAGGGAAGAGACGCAGGGTACGTTGCTGTGCAGGAGGGTGGGCGGGGTGGTTCAGTTGTTGACCACATGGGGCATAAAGTTGCTCTAGTGCAGCTGGGGAAGGGGGAAGCTGTGGCAGCCTGGGGCACTGACATGCACCCGTGCAGCTGGGAGAGTGGGCAGGAAGGTCATGCGGGGTATTCAATTGTTCTAGTGCAGCTGACAGAGGGGGAGGCGTGGCAGCCATGCGAGGCAGTCAGTCGCTCTGTATTGCAGCAGGGTGGGGCGGGGGTCAGCAGTGCAGGGCAGTATGTTGGTGTTGCAGCAGGGTGGAAGAGGGGAAGGCAGTGGCTTGGAAAGTTTCTCTTGCAGTTGTGGGAGGGAGAGCAGCAGTGCGAGGTGAACAGAAGGCTGTCTTGTGAGCTGGCTAAGCCCTGCCTTGATCTACATCATGTTCAAACATTGATGTCCACACAGATATCCATAGAATCTTGCTGGGAGAGAGTGTCGAAGTTTTGCCTGATGTCGTTATCCATTTTCTCATGGAGAGTCCATGACAGAGCTACCATTTCCCCACCTCCTCCCGAACCATTCCTCATACTGTGCTACTGGAGCCGAGGTGGAACAGAGTTTGGCTGCGTGCAGAAGCTGAGTCCAGCTTTTTCTGTTAGCCTACAGCAGGGATGTGTCAATCAGAGCACTCTCAGTCTGTGGGCAAGTGTACGATTATTACAGATTATTTCCATGTGCAGCTGCTGCACAAGGCACAAGCCCAGACTGTACTTTCTTGGGGAACCCTCACCCAACACCCTTTCCCTTCCTTTGCTCCAACTTTTAAAACTCAGCATGATCAGAGGGTCTGGAAAGATCTGTGCTTGCCTCGAGGGTAGCAAGAAAAATGGCCAGTTTTGTTCAGAGATGTGCATGTTAGTGAAATGTTACAACCTTTATCATGAGTACGGCAGTCACTCCATTGTTAATGGTTCCTTTTCCAGACCAGACCTTGAGAAGTCATGCATGTTCACCAACGGACAGACTCCATCAACTGAGGAAAAACCACAGACGATGAGGGAGGGTCTTGTCAAGGATATGTTGCCTTACCCAACACTTCAAACAGAGAGAAGAGAGCGAAACAGAGCTACAGAGATCATTGTGGAAACACAAACCACTGAGTGCATAGTATAACTTGTGGAAGACCAACATGAGATGCTAAAGTGTCTTATCAAGGTGGAGAGGAAACACAACCAGAGGCCTCAGTGTCAACACATGCAGAACTCTTTTACAGCAACCATCCCTCCAAACCCACATATCAGCCTCTATGGCTGCACATACAAAATTCTTTATCCAGCAACCCTTCTTCTACCCCACATTCTCTTCTTCACAATCAAGTAATGTTGTTGTTTTTCACAGGACACTCCGGTCCCTGTGAAAGCAGCTGTGACTTTAACAGCTGGACTTTAATATACCTGTGAGGTTTTCCAATAAACCCTTACTATGGAATAGCCTGACTGAAAGACATCAATAAAGACAAATGTTTGAAGACATGGGTTTATTTGGTGTGATACAACCCACACCGATCACTCTGGTCCTGTAGAAGTTTTGGGCAGCCTCCCAGGAGAGATTCAAATGACGCAGATGAGCAGAGTGCCCACGGCCGGCAGAATATGTTTCTACCGGTGGTGCATATCTGCACATGCTTCAGTACGCATAGCAAAATTTATTCTGCAAGTGGGTGGAAGAAAATAGGGGGAACATTGCACCACACCCAGGAGGTTTGTGTTTTACATACTTCCCTTAGCTTAGGAAGCGCATCCAGCGCTTGAGAGACCACATGAGCTAAAAGCCAGCAGGCCAGTAGCTAAGGCTGTAGAGCAGACTCATTATTCTCTCTGTAAGTGGGCTTAGTGCCAGTAGATGGGACAGTGCAGCATCTCCAAGAGGGTTATACTTCGATTTTGCTCATTAGAAGCTGGCCCAATATATTCTCACCCTTGCCTCGTCTCACTTCAATTTCATCAAATAGTCTAGGAGCACCTTGAAGACTAACAAAACATGTAGATGGTATCATGAGCTTTTGTGGGCAAAACCTGCTTCTTCAGATGACCGGTCACGAAAGCTCATGATACCATCTACACGTTTTGTTAGTCTTTAAGGTGCTTTTTCTAGACTGTTGTTTTTTAAGTTTTTCCTGTTACAGACTAACTCAGCTTCCCCTCTGAAGCTTTCAGTTTCATGTCATTACATCCACTGCCAGAACATGCATTGCAATTTCATGTCATTGCATCCACTGCCAAAAGCAGAAGGCCATTTGTGCCTTGCTACCTTTTGTCACATGCCAGGTGAGGGGAAGGGCGCAGGCAGACAGAACTGTTTAAAGCTGTTCTGTGGACCAGTTTAGCTGGAGTTCAGTGAACTCAGGGATCTGCGGGAAGCTACTTTGCCACAGAGACAGATCAAGCAGCAGGGACAATACCAGGTCGTACAGGGCGGCAGCAAACAGACTCTAAGAGAAAGGGGCTTCCTGTAGCTCCTGTAATTTTGCAAGGCCTGTGTCTTTGCTCTGGGTTTCCCCACAAAGTCGCGAGACCTCCTCGTCAACCTCCTCCTGGCCCTGGCGAAAGCCACTATATGCAATACCAGGAGGAGGATGCTAGATGAGGGTGTTCTCTGCGACAGTGGGGCCTACTTCCATTCCTCCCTAGTGTCACGTATCCGGGCAGGGTTCCTCTGGGCGGCGTCCACTGGTTCCACTGACAGCTTTGAGAAGCAGTGGGTGTTGTCCGGGGTTCTCTGCTCGGTGTCCCCATCCGGTTCCCTCGTTTTAAACCTGTGACCCGCACTTCTTGACCCCGTTTTGTCATTATTTGTCCCCTGACATTAGTTGGGCCCTGGTTCTAGTTGTCCTTCCCACAAGGCTGGGGAAGGGGCTTTGAGAAGTGGGTTTTGTACTTTGTTGTGAAATTTCTTTCTGGACAGTAGCCCCATTTTTACCTGCTTGCTTTAGGCATTCTTTCCCCTGATAATGTTTTGAATGTTGCTAATTGCTGCTTATAGAAATAGGAGATATTTTTAAAAAAAGAGAGGTGCAGGGTTTTCTGTACAACTTATAACATGACTCCACAAGTTCTTGCTCTTTTACGGCACGTGTATGACTTGCAGACCATGGCACATCTTTCAGTGGGATCTGGGGATACTTAGGCTATGTCTACACTGGAGGCTTCTTGCGCAAGAAAACATCCACACCGTCATGTGCGAGCTGTACTTTTGCGCAAGAGCGCCCATGGCAGTGTAGACGCTCTCTTGCGCAAGAAAGCTCTGATGGCCATTTTAACCATAGGGCTTTTTTGTGCAAGAAATCCCTGCCCAGCGTCCACGCTGCCCTCTTGCGCAAGAGGGCTTACACCTATTAAAAAAGAGCCTAGCTCTTGCGTAAGAAGCCATCTCTTGCCACGCTGTAGTGTAAATTTCCTTGCGCAAGAGTGGGCGGGCAGTGTGGACGCTCTGTGGATTCTTGCGCAAGAAATATGCAAATGAGGCTTAGCGTGGACTATTGCCAAGCCTCATTTGCATACCTAATGAGCCGCCATTTTGCGGAAGAGGCTCTTGCGCCAGAAGGAGCTGTCTACACTGCCCCTTCTTGCGCAACAAAAGCCCTCTTGCGCAATGCCGCTATGCTGATTATTTTCAGGAATAACGGCAAGTGTAGACATAGCCTGAGCAGCCGAGTATATCAGCTGTACTCTCGTGATCATAAATCAGTGCTGCCCCACTCCCCTGCCGAGCAGCGAAATCACCAACACAGAAATATATGCAAATGTTACTTTTAAAAATAAAAAATGAAAAATCTAAAAAAAAAAGCCTCCCTACACCGGTGATCAGCCGGGTGGGAGCGGGGATTGCCTTCTGATTAAGGGATTGGTCAGCTTCCTCCATGCCTCTGAGCGTCACTGGGATTGGAGGACGGAACAGCTGCCCCATCACCATAATATGGGCTCAGCTCAGGAAAAGCACAGCAAAAGCGGGAGGAACAAATTTGCCTACCCACAGTGCACTGCCAGCAGTGAAGCGATTGCCTCCAAGAGTCGGGTTTTGCTCCCAGTGACCCGGGTTCTGATGATGAAACTCGGGTTGAAAACGTCTAGTGCCATCTCTTCTAACAGCGAGAGGTTCCGAAGGTGCGCAGCAGAATCGCCCTAATCTTAGAAGATAACGTACTTGTCCTGGCAGCGGCTCTGCGGCAGTTCCTGTATACTCCGGTTTTTCTTCAACTCGTATAAATCTTTCGCCTTTTACTAAAGATTTCCGTGGAGAGGAACATGTACGAGTCTTTACTCAATTTTTTGAGGCTTCATTTCGGTGAAGCTCCTTGACGGTGTGAAAAAAGCAGGCCTGGTATACTAAATTCGCTTTTAGCAGAACACGATTTTTAACAGTTAGAAGACAGGTATGCTAATTAAAATTTATTGTGTTCGATTTTTTTGGGCGGCATCGTGCACTAGTCGTTCACCAATGATTATGCGCTCTGATAATAGCGTTGTATGTTGCTTTCTCTGAATATTGGTTGCTCTTGCCTGCGTTTATTCATTTTCAGAGTGAGGATTACGTACGTCAATTGCGGGTGCCAAGGTGGCCGGGGCCGACGGCAAAACTGGCCAGTAAAACCGATTTGGCTTCTGCGGAACGTTTCAGAGCATTGTTTCCGTGTCGCTAACAGACGAGGGGGTTCTGCACCCCGGCGCTAGACCCTGTGTTAGGGTTTCTGTCACCAGAGCGGCTGTTTCTCTTCTGTTCAGCGCTCTGAAGGTTCCTGAGAAGGTTGAACGAACCCGGCTCCTTTAGGGAGAGACTGAGGTGTTGAAACAGCTCGAGCAAACCGGGGGCAGCACCGGCCGCGCCCAGGCGGGGGAGAATCGCACTCGGGTGTCCCGGGGTCTGGCTCGATCACAGGCTGCGCGAGTGTCAGCGGGCGGGCTACCGAGAAGGGCCGCCGGGGCAAGCTGCAGCGTTGGAGGCTGGGGACGAGCCGCCGACTTTGCAGCCGCGGGGCGGGCTGGATCCTCTGTAGGCTCCATGGCTGACCCGCCCTGCCCCCGGGGCAGTTCAGCGGCTGGTGCCCCGGCCCTTGCCCGCGGCGGGCGGCAGCGACCAGCGCCGCAAGCCCGCCCGCCCTTCCCGAGGGAAGCGCGGAGCCCGGCACCCCCAGGCCTGCGCCCGGAACAGCGGCGGGACCGACAGCAGCTGCGCTGCGCAGCCCAGCCCGCAGCAGGGCTCCTCCGCGCGCTCGGGCATCCTCAGAGGTGCTCATTTACATACCCAGGATGCATTGCGCACAGTGATTCGCCACTCGCGTCCATGGGGCAGAGTTTGCTCCTAAAGCCCCTGGCTCCCACGCAAAACTCGGGCTATCAGCGCGGCAGAGCAACAGGCTGCAGAACGGGTGGGGAGTTGCAGACTTTTGTACACGGGGGGTTTTCTTTAGCTCGTAGAAATCTTTCGCCTTTTACTCGAGGTTTCCGTGGAGAGGGACACTTACGAGTTTGTACCCGAGTTTTTGAGGCTTCGCTTTGGTAAGACTCGTCAATGGTGTGAAAAAACAGAAGTAGAGTGAAGTGCTAGTTTTTTTCCACAGATCCTATGAATACCGAGGTTTATTTGGAAAAGCAGCTCTATCTTATGGTTAAGTATGGGCTGATTCTTTAATATTTCTGTTGTCAATTGCTTCGTTTTATACTTCTGGGCTATGAGAAGTTTTCTGTTAAAAGTATTTGCGCAACAGAGCGTCAAGATTGACATGGACACTTTTGCGCAAAAGCCCTTTTTGTGGAAAAGCATCCAATCTAGACGCGCTTTTGCGCAAGAAAGCCCCGATCGCCATTTTAGCCATCGGGGCTTTTTTGTGCAAAACAATTCTGGGTTGTCTACACTGGCCCTTTTGCGCAAAAGCATTTCCGCAAGAGGGTTTTTGCCCGAACGGGAGCAGCGTAGTATTTCCGCAAGAACACTGACGATCATACATGCGAACGTCAGTGTTCTTGCGGAAATTCAAGCGGCCAGTGTAGACAGCTGGCAAGTTTTTCCGGAAAAGCGGCTGATTTTCCAGAAAAAGTGGACAGTCTAGACACAGCCCTGGGCTACGTCTAGACTACATGCCTTTTTCGTAAAAGGGATGTAAATTAGACGTATCACAATTGCTAATGAAGCAGGGATTTAAATCTCCCCCGCTTCATTAGCCTAAAAATGGCTCCCGCTTTTTTTCCGCACGGAGCTTTGTCGGAAAAAAGCGCCAGTCTAGACGCTGATCTTGCGGAAAATAAAGCCTTTTCCGAAAGATCCCTTATCCCTCTCTGAAATAAGCTAAAAAAGAACCAGAAGTTCTCCCTCCTCTTATGGCCCTGAAACTCTTAGGCTGTGTCTAGACTGGCCACTTTTTCCGCAAAAGCAGCCGCTTTTGCGCAAAAACTTGCCAGCTGTCTACACTGGCCGCTTGAATTTGTGCAAGAGCACTGACGTTCTAATGTGGGAAATCAGTGCTTCTTGCGCAAATACTTTGACGCTCCCGTTCGGGCAAAAGTCCTTTTGCGCAAAACCTTTTGCGCAAAAGGGCCAGTGTAGACAGCTCAGTTTTGTTTTGCGCAAAAAAGCCCCGATGGCTCAAATGGCGATCGGGGCTTTCTTGCGCAAAAGCGCGTCTAGATTGCCAAGGACGCTTTCGCGTGCTTTTGCGCAAAAGCGTCCGTGCCAATCTAGACGCTCTCTTCCACAAATACTTTTAACGGAAAACTTTTCCGTTAAAAGCATTTGCGCAAATTCATGCCAGTCTAGACGCAGCCCTTGTGTCTGGCCTGGTGTTTGGGGATCTGACCTGAGGGGGTGGACACAAGCTTCCAGTGCCAGACACTGCCTGGGGCAGGGGCTGTTGCTCCGGATGCGCCGGCTGGGCTGGGGGTGTCGGGGCGAGATCGGAAGCCGCAGGGACCCGGTGCCTCCCGAGTGGCGGCCCCCGATGGAGCCAGCCCCTGCTGGGTGTGCGGACTGCAGCGGGGGAGAGCGCCGGCGGGGTCGGGAGTCGGGGTGCAGCAGCGCTGCCGGGCTCCTCGCCGCCGAAGCCGAAGCCGAAGCTGAAGCCGAAGCGGGGCCGAAGCCCCTTCCTTCTTCTCCTGGTCCCCCCCCCGCCCGAGCTTAAGGAGAACCAGAAGTTCTCTCTCCTCTGCATAGCAGCCTTTTATGGCCCTGAAAACTCTTAAAGCAGCTCCCCTCTGGCAGACTCCCTTCCCTCCCCCCCAGTCTTCCCTCAGAGCTCATGCTTTCTAGACCCCGCACAGTCGTTTCTCTTGCATTTCTCTGCATTCCCTGTCTCGGATTTGTATTTGTCTGCCTCTTCCTTGAAATGCACCCCCCCTTCCCGCCCACAGGGCACAATGCTCCAGCTAGGCCTAATCCGCACCGCGTAGAGCAGAAGAATTGCTTTTCCTGTCTTGCGCACGACGCTGCTGCTTCCGCTAACGCCCCCCAGAACGACGTTCGCTTTTCCGGCAAGCGTCTTACCCTCTCGACTCCCTTTACCTCGTGGTCCGCTGTGACAGCCAGCCTCTCCCTGGCCCTCTCCCCTCCTGCGCCGATTCTTGTCTGCAGTATGCCTTTCTAGACAGCCTTTTCCCATTCTCTCTCTCTCTCTCCCTCTCTGCCATCGTGCACGCGGGCGCGAGCAACGGATTGATCGTTCGTAAGCGGAGTACTTTGCATTTGGCCTTGCTGAACTTCATCCTAGTCTCTCCAAACCATTTCTCCGCTTTGTCCAGATCATTTCGAATTGCAAGTATCCTGTCCTCCACAGCACCCTGTCAGCCGGTGGTCAGGGCAGTGCATGTGTGTGTATTATACACCCGAGACTTCAACTGCTAGGACTGGGGTCCCTTAGCAGCGGGCAACCTGGAGGAGGTTGACGGGCGCCCCAAGAAGTTTACAGGGAGAGCTTATTACGCCTCAGATTTTGACTGCTAGGATACACGATCCCTTCGCAGCGGGCAGCCTGGGGAGGCTGAGAGATGCCCCAACGGATCTGTCCCCTGGAAGCGACATGATCCAACGCTCAAGCTCTCCCTATATCTGTCCCTTATGACCGGCTGGAGTTCGTTTTAAAATTGTGCTTGGTTCTGTTACAGCAACTGAAGGAGTCAGGTCACAGCTTAAACAGTTACTATTTTATTGTTACAGGGTAAACTTAGCTGTTAAATGCTACTACTGTGTTACAGATAACACAGCCACTACAAAGGACAGGACGGAAATTACACTAATAAGTCACTTACAGGTACCATGAAACCCTTTTGGTTCTCTGAGCTCTTATTAAATGCATGCAAACTAGACACCTAGCAGGTATATATTCTCACCCCTGCGTTCCAGACTTGGCGTGGCCAGCGTCTTTCTCTCAATCCCTCGGGAAGAAGTAGGGCGAGGTTGGGCGTCCCACAGACCTCGGGAGACAACCAATACCTGCCAGCAGGTGTAGATGATTGGAGCTCAAATGGGGTGGGCTACTAAACCCCTCTTTATACCCCTTGGGTCACGTAGGCTTCTTCCTGGTTTCAAGCGGCCAATTAGGAAAAATGGCTTTGAACGCCAAGTTTCCCACGAAGGGTGCAAAGCATAATTCACACCTGGGAAAATGCAGACAATGGGCACCTCTGGTATGTGATGGGCGAAGATTCCTCTCCTGGGACAGTGCAGGCGTGTCAATTACTGGTACTAGCCATCAGGGCAGCGGGAGACCCCGGGTCGTCAGCTAGTCCATTTACTGTCTGGTTTCTGTTTATTAGAGTCAGGGACAGGCAGCACACCTGCGTTCCCAGGGCATCAAAGGCTGACTGCCTTTCTCTTGCTCTCTGGGGGGGGGGGGGAAACAAGATGGGGTTCATGTCTGGCTACACACCCGCAACCCCTCCCAGCTCGGGGTCCTCCGCAATCTTGATAAGCGTACTCTCTACGCCGCCATCCGAATGGCCGAGGAAGGGAACCGGGCCCACAACAAACCCCTGCCGGACCGCCGCCCCCCGCTCCTTACGCCCTTCCGGGGAGGGTGGACACTACTGCGATAACTATTCCCCGGAAAGGGTGTCCCGGACACTTTAGCAGCCCCTGACGGTAGCTCCGTCTAGCTTGCGTTTGGCTAGCGAGCGCGTTCGTGAGCAAGTCACGCGAGACGGTACCCACAGCTTTCCTGAAGACAGCAGATGTACCCTCTTCGGGAATCTCTCCCGCCTGCCGCGAGTTTTCTGAAATTATCCTCCATCTCAGATGTCACCCCAGTCAGCTCCTTGAGGACGGGGGGGATGCGTTTCATCACACCGCCTCAGTATCTCGGCCTTCGCACCATCCTCCGGCCAAGGCCCCAACTCCGCGGGCGCCGGGAAACAGACTCCTGGGTGTTTAAGCACCCTGTGACAACCAGCTCACCCTGTCCCCTCCCGCCCCTCAGCGTGTTGCTTGTTCCCTTCGTAGCTCTTCGCTGTCCGCTTCGGACCAAGGGATCTGGCGTCCTTTTTGCATCGTCCGCAACGTTTGCCACCTCACCCTTTCCCCAGCGCACTGATGAACACGTTCCACAGTGCAGACGAAATAAGCTCTTTCGAAATACGCTCGAAAGCGCGGCTCAAATGGCGTCGCTTATTTCGAGCCGCGGCTGAGGCGTAGACGCGCCCTACCGGACCAGGCAGGTCGGCTTAAGGTCCGCAAAATGCCGTCCTGCCGCGTAAGCCGATCCCACAGCTACGCATTTTGCGTTTCTCGTTCCCGTGCCGTCAAGTCCGTTCTAAGCTGTACCCCGGTGAAGGAATAGGCCTTCCGTTCTACCTGCGGGCCGAGAGTCACATCTGGATGCGGATGGGGAACGGGGGAGGGGCGGGGTGGCGCAGGGCCGCACCTCCGTGACACCTGGCGACCTGCTGGTGTTTCTCTGTTGCTTCCCAAAGCTCCGCTAAGAGCCTCTGCTCTTCAGCGTGGTTCTCCGCCCAAGGCCCCTGCCAGGCAGCGGCGGATGTAGGGCAGGGCGAGCGGGGCGGCTGCCCCGGGCCCCGCGCTTCAGTAGGTCCCGCGCCAGCGCCAGGGGCGGACTGGCGCGGCGGGATACTGGGAATTTCCCGGTGGGCCGTCCGCCGAAGGGCCGGCGGGCGGCTGCTGGAGGAGGAGGGGGAGCGTGACGGGGCGCCACAGCCCCGCACTTGAAATTCCCCGGCGCCGACCAGTACGGGGCCACGTGGGGCCGAGGGAGCGCACGCGCGGCGTGCTGAAACGCCGCGCAACAGCTGAGAGGAGAGACGCCCGGGCGTGGCGTGACGTCACAGCCCGGGACTTTAAAAGCGCGCGGCCCAGCGTTGCACCGCCCGGTGCGGCACGTGGCCTGGCGCCTGGGCCGAGGTTGCGGCCGCCCTGCACGCTGGAAGGCAGAAGGTGGATGGCAGAGGAAGGGGCTTGTGCTGAGGGGAGGGGGGCAGCTCAGGAGAAGAAAGGGCAGGAGAGACAAATGCCAGGGGGCCAAGTGGAGACAATGAGGAAAAGGGCAGGAGGGGAGGTGTCAGTGGGAGGGGGGACAGGGTGATGCTGGGAGAGGAGAGGGTAAGGGCATTGGGGGCTAGAGGGGGAGGTGCTGGGAGAAGGCTTGAAAGGAGGGGTGGGCATGAGGAAGGCGGGGATGGAGCAAGGGATGTGTGAGGGCACAGGGGCATGAGGGAAATGGGGGCAGAGGGTGGTGAGGGGGTGGGCATCAGGGAAAAAAGGGCAAAGGGCGCAGGGGCAGTGAGGGAAGGGGGAGGCACCAGGAGGGTGCAGGGGTAAGGGAAGGTGCAGGTGCCAGGGGATTCTGGGGGTGAAGCAGAAGGGCAGACACCTGCAGGGGAGGGACCAGCACCAGAGGAGAGAGGCAGGGCAGGTGTGTAGAGGGAGGTGTTAGGAGAGGGGACGAGAAGGGGGTAGCTCACCTGATCAGTGTGGGGCTACTGGAGGAGTGGGCACAGGGGGGACCCCTTTTTTCTCTTTTTTCTCCAAAGGGGGCGGGGCCCGCGATATTGGGCTGCCCTGGGCCCCGCAAAACTCTCATCCGCCCCTGCTGCCAGGGAGGGAAGCCTCATCAGCCCCATTTTGCCGAAGGGAGAAGGGAGGCCCAGAAGAGCCGGGGTGACGTGCCCGGGGCTAGCCAGGAGGTCTGGAGGAGCGGGGCGTGTCTGTGTGTGGGGGCAGGAGGGCGGAGGGGGAGCGGAGAGGGCGGATGCTTTGCCTAGTGGGAGGGGGGAAGATTCCTGTGCCTCCCCGGAGGGCTCCTGCCTTCTGCCCCGCACCACCCCACCCCCGCTTCCTCCTTGCCCCTTGTGTGCTCCGGATGCGCCGGCTGGGCTGGGGGCGTCGGGGCGAGAGCGGAAGCCGCAGGGACCCGGTGCCTCCCGAGGGGCGGCCCCCGACAGAGCCAGCCCCTGCTGGGTGTGCGGGCCGCAGCGGGGGAGAGCGCCGGCGGGGTCGGGAGTCGGGGTGCAGCAGCGCCGCCGAAGCCGAAGCCGAAGCCGAAGGGGGGCTCAGGCTGGAGAAGGGAGAGAGCGCCGGGCCCAGGCAGACAGGGAGGCGCTGAGGCGGGCGGGCGGGGGCGTGTCCCGGGCGGAGGGGCGGAGCGGCGTGAGCACGTATGCAGATGCGGGCGCGAGCGGAGCCTTGTGGGAGCGGGAGCGGGCTGGCGAGCGGGGCCCGCCTTGGGCGAGCGGGGCTCGGTGTGGGTGTCGGGGGCGGCGTCGGGGCGGGTGCGGGCGGTAGGGGAGCGTTTGGGGCGCGGCGGTGTGGGCGCGCGAGGCGGCGTCCACCGTGACATGAGAGGGTTTGGGCGGTGGGGGGCAGGCGGCGGTTGTGCGGAGGGCCCTCATACTTACCTGGCAGGGGAGATACCATGATCACGAAGGTGGTTTTCCCAGGGTGAGGCTCATCCATTGCACTGCGGGTGTGCTGACCCCTGCGATTTCCCCAAATGCGGGAAACTCGACTGCATAATTTGTGGTAGTGGGGGACTGCGTTCGCGCTTTCCCCTGGCGCTCGCTGTGAAAGACAGACCGAACAAGCGATTTTTCTCCTGTTCCTTATTTTTGTCTCTCTCGTTTACGGTAGCATTTAGGTTTTTTTGTTTTCCCATTTTCTCAGCGTCGGCTGCCCTGCTGTTCTTTTTTGGTTCTGTTCGTGATCATGCTTCTTTACAGGAAGTTTCCCCCAAAGTGTGAGTGTGACTTTCCCGAAGGGGAGGTTTCTTAACCGCGATGTGTTTCTTTTGTTCTACACTGTGGTCAGTTCTTGCTTTGCTGCTGTTTTTTCCCTATGGCGCTGCCGGCCAGCCGCATTCGCCTGTGGTCACTGGAACCTCTGACAGGTGATCCTGACTGGTTTGGCCGGGGAGCTAGCAAGTGCTGGCACTTACAGTTGCCCCTTCACCCACAGTCATGCTCCTTCTGCCCTCTGCCTTGGAGCTGCCCCCCAGAGCCTCCTGCTTCCTCTGCATGGTGTGGAGGGGGGAGCTGATGTCGGGCTGTTCCCTCTACCCCCATCGCCACACTTTTTTTTTTATTAACCTGGCATTGGCTAATATTTTTGTGTCCTGGTTTTACTTTAGGGCTAAGATTTCCCAAGTGACCTCTTCCCTGGTTTTCTTACCATTACTTGGGTGGTGGCAGTGGATTTTTATCCCCAAAATCTAGGTTTTTAAGATTTTGGGGAGAAGCTTTATACCCAAGCCTGGAAAGGTTTTGGGGTACTTTTGCGGGCCCCCACTTCTGCATTCATCATGCCAGAGTGGGGATTTGGCCTTGACAGTCTGTCTTTCTGTCCATGCACCCCCAACAGCATCTGTGTCTCTCTTGTGTGTTCACCCATCTACACACCCCTGGCTGCGTCTCTGTCTGACTGTGTCTCTGTCTGTCTGTGCGCCTCTGGCTGAGATAGGGCCCTTCAAAAGGCCTGTCCAGCTATTTCAGAGGAAACCTAATTGGTTAAATGCATAAAAGAGGAATAAAATCTATGCATTGTAAATTTGTAAATCTGTTTTGTAAGTTTCAAATCCATTAATTTGGTTTTGTTTTAAATAATGCCCTTTCATTAAAAGCTACTTTATGCCAGACTCAAATATCTAGTGCAGGTCTTCTGGCATTTAACCCTTAAAGTACCTCAATGTTTTATAAGATTCAAAATATTGTTACAAGCCAAATTGTAGCTAATATTTGCAATGGATTCTAGATTTCTTATTTTTAGGTAACAAATCAGACTCAGACTCAATGGCTGTGTCTACATTGGCACGATCTTGTGCAAAAGCGGCCGCTTTTGCGCAAAAACTTGCTGCCTGTCTACACTGGCCGTGAGTTCTTGCGCAAGAACACTGACGTTCTAATGTATGAGATTCGGGCTGCTTGCTCAAGAACTGTGATGCTCCCGCTCAGGAATAAGCCCTCTTGCGCAACTGTTCTTGCACAAGAGGCCAGTGTAGACAGGCAACATGAATTTCTTGCACAAGAAAGCCCGATGGCTAAAATGGCCATCAGAGCTTTCTTGCACAAGAGAGCGTCTACACTGCCACGGATGCTCTTGTGCAAAAGCACACGCCAAGACGCTCTCTTCCGGAAGAGTTTTTGCACAAGAACTCTTCCGCAAAGGAGTCCTTGCTCAAAATCATGCCAGTGTAGACGTAGCCAATGGCTACGTCTAGACTGGCATGATTTTCCGCAAATGCTTTTAACAAAAAAGTTTTTCCGTTAAAAGCATTTGCGGAAAAGAGCGTCTAGATTGGCACAGATGCTTTTGCGCAAAAGCACTTTTTGCGGAAAAGCGTCCGTGCCAATCTAGATGCGGTTTTGCGCAAGAAAGCCCCGATCGCCATTTTCGCCATCGGGGCTTTTTTGCACAAAACAAATCTGAGCTGTCTACACTGGCCCTTTTGCACAAAAGCTTTTGCGCAAAAGGACTTTTGCCCGAACGGGAGCGTCAAAGTATTTGCGCAAGAAGCACTGATTTCTTACATTAGAAGGTCAGTGTTCTTGTGCAAATTCAAGCGGCCGGTCTAGACAGCTGGCAAGTGTTTCCGCAAAAGCGGCCACTTTTGCGGAAAAGCTTGCCAGTCTAGACACAGCCTTTGAGTTGCTGAAATGGTAATTGGCAAATACTTAGTAATAAGTAAAGGAAAATCACTGTGACAGTAACGCTTCTCAGTTGCCACCCGTGAATAGTTTGACGCTTTACGCATTAAAACCTGGTCTGCAGTACAAGAGGGAAACTGAGGCATACCACCTTTAACATAATAATTGAACAATGAAGTAATCCACTCAAACCCTCTAAAGCTGGTGTGCAAAATAAAAGCATACCATTGGGTAACAGTGGACCGTTCCAAAAAAAAAAAAAAAAAAAATAGCAAGGAACGTCTGTAAAAGGAAAGTATTCTAAAGTATAATGTGCCACCCCAACGGGGGTAGAAATGTTTTCTTTGTCTTTCAGATCATCAGAAAGCGCTGGCGCCAGCTGGTGCCAGCTGAAAATCAACTAAAGACAAGAAAAATCATGGTTCTACTGTCATGACGTAAGTTTGTGTTTTGTCTTGTGTGTCTTAATTGTAATACGTATTGCAAACGTCATTGTGTGTAGAATATTGGTGTTTTAATGAAAGGATATTTTAAGTAAGGCAGAAGCATAAATTTAAAACAAAACAAAATTAATAATTGGGTCCAATCAATCAATTGGCAATCAACTGGCAACCTTAATATTTTGTGCAGAAATGATAGTAATTCTTAAGCTAGGAGAATGTTAACAATATCTCCACAGGTGGTGGAGGTATTGTTAAGTAGTAGTGTTAAGAGTTTTAGATGAATAATTAGCTTTATGAGTAAGATTGATGTAAATGTAACTGTTAGTAATCCCTGGTCCCTTATTGACGACTATTGGGACTTAGAAAAACCTCAGGGAATTTTCCTTTACTGTACTGCATTTTGCTTATTGCTCCTACTAATAGTTATTTGGCGGCCACGCATGTAAGAAACGAATAAAGTAAAAACTATAATTGGAAACATTCTAATAAAAGTTTAAAAGATATTCAAGAATAGTTTGCCTCTTTCTGCACCTCCCTGGGATTAGCCCCATCCCCGAACCTTTTACTTTATTCCACGGTCTCCTGTTGGGTCATGGCCCGAACAGCTGAGACTTCCCGAGCTGACCGCCACATGTCCAGGCAGTGGACTGGGACGAGCCTGGATTTTCCTGTGGCCCAGATGGGAGGGGGAGGGGGCTGACACAGCTGCCTTACATCTGATCTGAACTTGTGCGGGGCTGGGGAAGGTCAAGTTAGTATCTCCCGCAGCCCGGGGCCAGCTAGAGCAGCCCAGGGACTGCTCTAATACACACCTGGGCTGTAACAAGGGCTGGCTGGCAACCCAGACTAGCCAAAAGGCTCAGCCTGGTGGGCAAGCCCTCTCCTCCCTCCCCTAGGGTGCATGCTGCCCAGGGACCCCACTGTGCCAGAGGGAGCCCGATCTTGGGACGCCAGCTGCTTTCCAGCCCCTTTGTGCACAGGCGCCGCCTCGGGGCCGACTTCTCCGGTATGTGTATGATCCCAGGTCAGATCCTGCAGGCCCCGGGTCACCGCCACACCTCTCACCTGTTCACCGGTACACCAAAGGAGGGACCCGGCCCGTGCTTTCCTGGGCCAGGACTCAGGGCCGGCGGGGGGTGGGGGGGGCTGCCCTGAAGAGCAGGGAGCAGCAATAAAGCTCCATGGATCTCACTGCTGAGTCAGCACCTTGATTTCAGCACCGCAGGGGCGCCCAGGGCTGGGCTGGCAGGGGCTGCAGGTGGGGACTGAGGGGCACCGGCAGAGCTGGAGGGGAGGGGCTGCCGAGGGCTGGACTAGCATGACGGGCAGGTTCGGCGTGAGGGGCACCGGCAGAGCCGAGGGGGGAGTTGCGGAGCCCAGGGCTGTGCTAACGGGGGTTGCAGAGAAGGACTGTGGGGCACTGGGGGGATCTGGTGAGGAGCTGCCCATGGATGGCCCGTAGGAAGCCAGCACTTTGCATCCAGGGGTGAGTTGTGGGGGGAGGGGCGAGGGGCCGCTGGTCATCCCTGGCTCCCCCCGGAGCTGTGCCTGGGAGGGCAGGTTCCCCTTTGTGGCTGTGGCTCCAGCTGAAGACCCAGACTCCTGGGTTCATTTACTGGCTCTGCCACAGGCTCCCGTGAAGCCCCGGGGAAGTCCTAGGCTCACTCCATGCCTCAGTTTCCCCATCTATGCCAGGGCTGCTAGGCTGAGACCAGCCAGAGCCCACCGAGGGGCCGTGCCGGAGAACGGGTCCCCCAAGCCTGGTACAAAGGAAACCTGGCGGCCGGGTTGGTAACAACAGCACGTCCGTGATCTCCCTGCACCCGTCTGTCTGTCTAGCCTGCCCAGCCGGCTGTCCACCGCCCAGCATACGCAGCAGCAGCCCCGCAGGCTCAGGGAGAGGCACTCATGGGTCTCTCCCTCCAGGGACCCCAGTAAGCCCGCAGCCGAGCCCACCTCGGGGCAAGGTGCAGCTCATCGAGCCCTGGGCATCCTCCCATGTCAGCCACGCTGAGCCCCGGCCTCGCTGGCTCAGCTTGTACTCAGGGGCAGGGGATGGGCAGCAGGGACATTGGCCCCAGGACCGGGCAGAAGGCTGCGAAGACGCGTGCTGAGACCAATGGGGATGAGGCCTCAGCGGCAGACAAGCTGGGCTCAGGCCCTGGGAGCTGCTAGAGCCCGGCTACCCAGCAGTTCAGCTGCTCTCCTGGGGCTGGGGGGGAGAGCAGCGGCCCTGCTCCAGCTCCTCTTCGCCAGGTCCCATGCCAGGGACGTGACCGAATCTATTCCGGGCGTGCTGGGAACGGGAGCTCAGCCCTTGGCTCGGCCCAGGGGGTTTTAGCTCAGCCTGGGGCAGCCGATGGCCGGCAGCTGCTGGATTCTCTGCTGGCCTCTCGGCCAGGGTGGGCACGGCTCCCACCCAGGAGCTCGGGAGCTGAGAGGCAGCAGGGAAAGGCCACGGATGAGACGGAAGTGGGGGTCACTGCCAAGTCTGCGGTGGGAGCTGGGCCCTCCTCAGGTGCCCAGGCTCAGCAGGGTGGGGCTGGGAGAGGACCTTACCAGGGCAGACCAGGACTATGTGGTGCAGGTGATTCAGCGAGGGGGGGAGGGGTTGCCCACCAGGCTCATGCAAGTGGAAGGCAGCTTTTCCTGTTCCTAGTGCCCACAGTGGGGGGGTTACCTGGGGAGGTACCACGCTCTGCTCTGGCCATGGCACTGGAAGGGCCCAGCAGCTGAATGCAGGCCGTGCAGTAAGGAGGGGCGGGCTGTGACTGGTGTTTGTTTGGGGTGTGGGCTGCTAAGTGACCATGAAGTGGTGGGATCCAGCCCCTGGCACAGCCGCACCGGGCTGGTCCACGTGCCAGTCACCCTGCACTGCTGTCAGTCGTGGCTGCACTATGGGTGTGCCCAGAGGGGTGCAAAGAGGTGAGCTACGCGCCCAATGGCCAGGCCTGCAAACACAGCCCCAGGAACAGGGGGGCCTCTGTGCAGCGCTGAGACCCAAGGCACCAGAGCCGAGCTCGGCGGCAGGGCTGCCATCCGCCCACTAGGTCTCAGGAGAGTCGTCTGGCCAGGCTGCTGGCTGGGGGAAGCGGTCAGGGGCCTCAGGCACATGGCCAGTGGCCAGGCCTGTGGGCTCTGCAGCACCTCCCCAGGCCCCGTGTTTGGGGACCTCAGAGGTGGCAGCCCCAGAGGCAGGCTCTCAGGTGCTCATCCTCCAGCACATTGCGCCTGCCTCAGAGACTCACTCACCCTCACTGTGCGCAGGGGAACTGGTCAGCAGGGCCGGGGCAGGATTGGGCCCTTGATCGTCCCCTGATCAGGCCCCCTTGCAGCTGAGTGATCAGCAGCTGAATGAGAGAGCCCAGCACACACACACACACACACCCCGCACCACAGGGCTGCCTGGACCCCTCACGTGGGAAGCTAAACCCAGCACGGAGCAGCAGTGAGGGGACCAGGCAGGACCACAGGGGCTTAGCACCAGCTGGCGAGAACAGGTGCCCGCCTGACCCCCATCTGGGAGCCTGCTTTACGCCCCCCGGGCCAGGGTGAGACGACTCCTTGGCTTGAACCAGCTACCAGCTGCAGAGCAAGTTCTGGGGCCCTGTGTGCACCTCCCAGCTGTGCCCCAGCCCTGCCGTGCCCAGCCTGCAGCGCCCTCTGCTGTTCTGCCTGCCTTGCTTTGGCTGGCACTGCTTGTGCCCCTCACCCCCAACCCGCAGGCCCTGCTAGCCCAGCCCTTGGCTCCCCTCATCACCCAGCTCAGCCAGTGCCCCTCACCCCCACCCAACCCACAGCCCTGCCTCCTCTCATTGGCGCCTGGTGTCTCTGATGTGGCTGAGTGGGGCTCAGGGTGGGTCCCCCCACCCCCAAATCCGAGCTTGGGGCTGGCACATGGTGTTCCCCGCCCCCACCCCGAGGTCTTTGCTCCCGGTGGCTCTGGAGCTCAAAGGCCCTGAGGCCAGGGCCAGGGCCAGGGCCAGGGCGCGGTTCCAGCAGCTGGCCACACACGCCCGGCCCTTTATGGCCCTTTAGCCAGGCTGGCACAGAGCTGGGCAGTGGGGAGAACGCCCCCCCCCCCCCGCACCTGACCCCAAGCCCCGGCCTCGTCTCTGGGCTCCCGGGGCGACGCTGCCCGGGGCAAAGGGGGAGCCGGGGGCCCGGCTGCGGCAGGGAGCCAAGGGAGCCGCTCAGAGGCGAGCGAGAGACCCCCTCGGCCCAGGGTCACACACTCTCGCGCGGCTGGAGCGCTCCCGACGCACCGCGCTCAGCCCCGCTCCTCCAGGCTCAGCCTGGCGGCGGGGCACGTACCCGGGGGCGGGTCCCGGGCGAAAGGGGCGGAGCGGCGTGAGCACGTATGCAGATGCGGGCGCGAGCGGAGCCTTGTGGGAGCGGGAGCGGGCTGGCGAGCGGGGCCCGCCTTGGGCGAGCGGGGCTCGGTGTGGGTGTCGGGGGCGGCGTCGGGGCGGGTGCGGGCGGTAGGGGAGCGTTTGGGGCGCGGCGGTGTGGGCGCGCGAGGCGGCGTCCACCGTGACATGAGAGGGTTTGGGCGGTGGGGGGCAGGCGGCGGTTGTGCGGAGGGCCCTCATACTTACCTGGCAGGGGAGATACCATGATCACGAAGGTGGTTTTCCCAGGGTGAGGCTCATCCATTGCACTGCGGGTGTGCTGACCCCTGCGATTTCCCCAAATGCGGGAAACTCGACTGCATAATTTGTGGTAGTGGGGGACTGCGTTCGCGCTTTCCCCTGGCGCTCGCTGTGAAAGACAGACGGACAGGAACGTGTAGTGTTGAGTGGTCTTCACCCCAGGCGAAGTTTCCCGGGGCGTGTAATGTGGGTAGTTGGTGCTAGGTTTAGTTGACGTGTTTCAGGTTTTTTTTCGGGTCGTTTTTTTTTTTTTTTTTTTGGTGTTTGTCCAGGCTGTTGTTCATTCCTTCTCTTCTACTGGCAGCGGTTTTTACGTGGCGTCTGCTACGCAGGCATTTTTTCTGATGTTTGACTGACTTGAGAATGTAGGGGAGCAATCCCTGCCTCTTAGTTCTGTCCCTCCAGGAGGAACAATTCTTCCCCTGCCTAATGACAAGCTCACGCCGCCCCGCCCCTCCGCACCGAATACGCCCCCACCCACATGCTCCCGTTCCCACAAGGCTGCGCTCGCGCCTGAGCCTGCTGCTGCCGAGCGCTGCACTGCTCCGGGAGCGAGCTGCAAAAGGCGCTCCCGGGCCCCCCTGCAGGGGGGTATACCAGACCCATTACGAAGCGATTTGCGCATCCCCTCTTCTGCATCGCTGGCAGCGCCTCAAACCAGCCGGGAGCTGCGATGACGCACTCGAGCGCTGCAAGGGCTGGGTCGCGAGGGCCGGTCAGCCCATGGAGACTCAGGCGCCAGCGCGGCCCGTCAGTGGGTTTGTTCCACGTTCCCGTGGCAGGATGCGCATCTCATTCAGGGGCCTGCCAGCACCTGGGCCCAATCGCCACTGTGCAAAGGGGGGGTGGGCCTACTCTCCCAGCTAGCCCGGGTAGCTCATCGGCCCTTACTCGCTGCGAGCGGCAGCGATCGGCGCCGCAAGCCCGCCTGCCCTGCCCTAGGGAAGCGCGCAGCCCAGCACCCCCAGGCTCCCGGTCCCAGAGACTCCTGGGGAGCCAGCGCGCGGGCTGCGCCTGGAGCTGCGGCGGGACCGGCAGCCGCTGCTCAGCCCAGTACGGAGCCGCTTTCTCGGGGCTGCAGCCGCAGCTCGGAGGCCCGGGCACCTCCGCGCGGCCGGGCGTACCCGGATATGCTCATTTAAATACCCAGGATACATTGCGCACCGTGCCCGACCACCCTGGTCCATGGGACAGCATTTGCTCCTGAAGTCCCTGATTCTCACGCAGAACTCGGGCTATCAGCGCGGCAGTACAACAGGTTGCAGAAGGGGTGGGGATGTGCGGGCGGTTCGGTGCAGCCACCGTGAGATGAGGAGAAGACGCTGATTGCCTGGTAGCGCCTCTGCGGGGCATTTCGTAGAGTGTGGGTTAGCTGCCGGTCATATAAGTCTTTCGCCTTTCGTTAAAGATTTCCGTGGGGAGGGCTATTGATGAGTTTGCATCCAGTTTTTTGAGACTTCGTTTCGGTGAAGCCGCCAGTGGTGTGAATAAAGAAAAATAAAGTGCAAAGTGTTTTTATTGTTTTTTTAGTGTTAATATTTTAAAAACACAGCTGTGTGTGAGAGCTGTTTTGCTTTCCATCTGCGTGTGCAAGAAGCGTTCATGCTGCCTGAGAGGTCTTTCTCCTGGTAACTATTTCTTTTCTCACTTGCACATGTGTATACACCAAGGTTCGCATTACCTGGCCCTGTGGGTCTCCACAATGCGGCTGTGTCTCGACTGGCCAGTTTTTCCAGAAAATTGGCGGCTTTTCTGGAAAAACTTGCTAGCTGTCTACACTGGCCGCTTGAATTTCCGCAAGAACACTGACGATCTCGTGTATGATCGTCAGTGTTCTTGCGCAAATGCTATGCTGCTCCCGTTCGGGCAAAAGCCCTCTTTTGCATGAGAGGGCCAGTGTAGACAACGCGGTATTGTTTTGCGCATAAAAGCCCCGATCTCGAAAATGGTGTTCGGGGCTTTTTTGCGCAAAAGCGCGTCTAGATTGGCACGGACGCTTTTCCTCAAAAAGTGCTCATACATGAGATTGTCAGTGTTCTTGCGGAAATTCAAGCGGCTAGTCTAGACAGCTGCTTTTGCGGAAAAACTTGCCAGTCTAGACACAGCCGCACTGTCATCCACAATTCTACTTGCATGTTAGCCACTTAAATAGAGGTGGGGACAAAACCCGGAAAGCGTTCACATTGCCAGATGACAAAAGTTGTAACAAGCACCCACTTGCGGCAACAGAAACTTCCACCTCTGCAAGAGATGGTGTCTCTCCACTTGCCATTTCTGTTACAATCACGTAGGCTGCGTCTAGATTGGCACGGACGCTTTTGCGCAAGAAAGCCCCGATCGCCATTTGAGCCATCGGGGCTTTTTTGCGCAAAACAAAACTGAGCTGTCTACACTGGCCCTTTTGCGCAAAAGGACTTTTGCCCGAACGGGAACGTCAAAGTATTTGCGCAAGAAGCACTGATTTCTTACATTAGAATGTCAGTGCTCTTGCGCAACTTCAAGCGGCCAAAGTAGACAGCTGGCAAGTTTTTGCGCAAAAGCGGCCGCTTTTGCGGAAAAACTGGCCTGTCTCGACACAGCCGTAGTGTGTACCTCCTGACGTTTGTGAGGACTCTCACCAACTGGGCATGGAGCATGGAGCAAGGGAAGAGACGCAGGGTACGTAGCTGTGCAGGAGGGTGGGCGGGGTGGTTCAGTTGTTGACCACATGGGGCATAAAGTTGCTCTAGTGCAGCTGGGGAAGGGGGAAGCTGTGGCAGCCTGGGGCACTGACATGCTCCAGTGCAGCTGGGAGAGTGGGCAGGAAGGTCATGCGGGGTATTCAATTGTTCTAGTGCAGCTGACAGAGGGGGAGGCGTGGCAGCCATGCGAGGCAGTCAGTCGCTCTGTATTGCAGCAGGGTGGGGCGGGGGTCAGCAGTGCAGGGCAGTATGTTGGTGCTGCAGCAGGGTGGAAGAGGGGAAGGCAGTGGCTTGGAAAGTTTCTCTTGCAGTTGTGGGAGGGAGAGCAGCAGTGCGAGGTGAACAGAAGGCTGTCTTGTGAGCTGGCTAAGCCCTGCCTTGATCTACATCATGTTCAAACATTGATGTCCACACAGATATCCATAGAATCTTGCTGGGAGAGAGTGTCGAAGTTTTGCCTGATGTCATTATCCATTTTCTCATGGAGAGTCCATGACAGAGCTACCATTTCCCCACCTCCTCCCGAACCATTCCTCATACTGTGCTACTGGAGCCGAGGTGGAACAGAGTTTGGCTGCGTGCAGAAGCTGAGTCCAGCTTTTTCTGTTAGCCTACAGCAGGGATGTGTCAATCAGAGTACTCTCAGTCTGTGGGCAAGTGTACGATTATTACAGATTATTTCCATGTGCAGCTGCTGCACAAGGCACAAGCCCAGACTGTACTTTCTTGGGGAACCCTCACCCAACACCCTTTCCCTTCCTTTGCTCCAACTTTTAAAACTCAGCATGATCACATGGGGCATGTGAGAAGCTAGATAATTTCATGGAGGTTAGGTCCATAAAAGGCTATTAGCCAGGGGATAAAATGGTGTCCTTGGCCTCTGTTTCGCAGAGGCTGGAGAGGGATGGCAGGAGACAAAGCGCTTGATCATTGTCTTCGGTCCACCCCCTCTGGGGCACCTGGTGCTGGCCACTGTCGGCAGACAGGATACTGGGCTAGATGGACCTTTGGTCTGACCCGGTACGGCCGTTCTTATGTTCTTATGTTCTTATCAGAGGGTCTGGAAAGATCTGTGCTTGCCTCGAGGGTAGCAAGAAAAATGGCCAGTTTTGTTCAGAGATGTGCATGTTAGTGAAATGTTACAACCTTTATCATGAGTACGGCAGTCACTCCATTGTTAATGGTTCCTTTTCCAGACCAGACCTTGAGAAGTCATGCATGTTCACCAACGGACAGACTCCATCAACTGAGGAAAAACCACAGACGATGAGGGAGGGTCTTGTCAAGGATATGTTGCCTTACCCAACACTTCAAACAGAGAGAAGAGAGCGAAACAGAGCTACAGAGATCATTGTGGAAACACAAACCACTGAGTGCATAGTATAACTTGTGGAAGACCAACATGAGATGCTAAAGTGTCTTATCAAGGTGGAGAGGAAACACAACCAGAGGCCTCAGTGTCAACACATGCAGAACTCTTTTACAGCAACCATCCCTCCAAACCCACATATCAGCCTCTATGGCTGCACATACAAAATTCTTTATCCAGCAACCCTTCTTCTACCCCACATTCTCTTCTTCACAATCAAGTAATGTTGTTGTTTTTCACAGGACACTCCGGTCCCTGTGAAAGCAGCTGTGACTTTAACAGCTGGACTTTAATATACCTGTGAGGTTTTCCAATAAACCCTTACTATGGAATAGCCTGACTGAAAGACATCAATAAAGACAAATGTTTGAAGACATGGGTTTATTTGGTGTGATACCACCCACACCGATCACTCTGGTCCTGTAGAAGTTTTGGGCAGCCTCCCAGGAGAGATTCAAATGACGCAGATGAGCAGAGTGCCCACGGCCGGCAGAATATGTTTCTACCGGTGGTGCATATCTGCACATGCTTCAGTACGCATAGCAAAATTTATTCTGCAAGTGGGTGGAAGAAAATAGAGGGAACATTGCACCACACCCAGGAGGTTTGTGTGTTACATACTTCCCTTAGCTTAGGAAGCGCATCCAGCGCTTGAGAGACCACATGAGCTAAAAGCCAGCAGGCCAGTAGCTAAGGCTGTAGAGCAGACTCATTATTCTCTCTGTAAGTGGGCTTAGTGCCAGTAGATGGGACAGTGCAGCATATCCAAGAGGGTTATACTTCGATTTTGCTCATTAGAAGCTGGCCCAATATATTCTCACCCTTGCCTCGTCTCACTTCAATTTCATCAAATAGTCTAGGAGCACCTTGAAGACTAACAAAACATGTAGATGGTATCATGAGCTTTTGTGGGCAAAACCTGCTTCTTCAGATGACCGGTCACGAAAGCTCATGATACCATCTACACGTTTTGTTAGTCTTTAAGGTGCTTTTTCTAGACTATTTGTTGTTTTTTAAGTTTTTCCTGTTACAGACTAACTCAGCTTCCCCTCTGAAGCTTTCAGTTTCATGTCATTACATCCACTGCCAGAACATGCATTGCAATTTCATGTCATTGCATCCACTGCCAAAAGCAGAAGGCCATTTGTGCCTTGCTACCTTTTGTCACATGCCAGGTGAGGGGAAGGGCGCAGGCAGACAGAACTGTTTAAAGCTGTTCTGTGGACCAGTTTAGCTGGAGTTCAGTGAACTCAGGGATCTGCGGGAAGCTACTTTGCCACAGAGACAGATCAAGCAGCAGGGACAATACCAGGTCGTACAGGGCGGCAGCAAACAGACTCTAAGAGAAAGGGGCTTCCTGTAGCTCCTGTAATTTTGCAAGGCCTGTGTCTTTGCTCTGGGTTTCCCCACAAAGTCGCGAGACCTCCTCGTCAACCTCCTCCTGGCCCTGGCGAAAGCCACTATATGCAATACCAGGAGGAGGATGCTAGATGAGGGTGTTCTCTGCGACAGTGGGGCCTACTTCCATTCCTCCCTAGTGTCACGTATCCGGGCAGGGTTCCTCTGGGCGGTGTCCACTGGTTCCACTGACAGCTTTGAGAAGCAGTGGGTGTTGTCCGGGGTTCTCTGCTCGGTGTCCCCATCCGGTTCCCTCGTTTTAAACCTGTGACCCGCACTTCTTGACCCCGTTTTGTCATTATTTGTCCCCTGACATTAGTTGGGCCCTGGTTCTAGTTGTCCTTCCCACAAGGCTGGGGAAGGGGCTTTGAGAAGTGGGTTTTGTACTTTGTTGTGAAATTTCTTTCTGGACAGTAGCCCCATTTTTACCTGCTTGCTTTAGGCATTCTTTCCCCTGATAATGTTTTGAATGTTGCTAATTGCTGCTTATAGAAATAGGAGATATTTTTAAAAAAAGAGAGGTGCAGGGTTTTTTGCACAACTTATAACATGACTCCACAAGTTCTTGCTCTTTTACGGCACGTCTATGACTTGCAGACCATGGCACATCTTTCAGTGGGATCTGGGGATACTTAGGCTATGTCTACACTGGAGGCTTCTTGCGCAAGAACATCTTGCACAAGGGTTCTTGTGCAAGAGGTCTTGTGCAAGAAAACATCCACACCGTCATGTGCGAGCTGTACTTTTGCGCAAGAGCGCCCATGGCAGTGTAGACGCTCTCTTGCGCAAGAAAGCTCTGATGGCCATTTTAACCATAGGGCTTTTTTGTGCAAGAAATCCCTGCCCAGCGTCCACGCTGCCCTCTTGCGCAAGAGGGCTTACACCTATTAAAAAAGAGCCTAGCTCTTGCGTAAGAAGCCATCTCTTACCACGCTGTAGTGTAAATTTCCTTGCGCAAGAGTGGGCGGGCAGTGTGGACGCTCTGTGGATTCTTGCGCAAGAAATATGCAAATGAGGCTTAGCGTGGACTATTGCCAAGCCTCATTTGCATACCTAATGAGCCGCCATTTTGCGGAAGAGGCTCTTGCGCCAGAAGGAGCTGTCTACACTGCCCCTTCTTGCGCAACAAAAGCCCTCTTGCGCAATGCCGCTATGCTGATTATTTTCAGGAATAACGGCAAGTGTAGACATAGCCTGAGCAGCCGAGTATATCAGCTGTACTCTCGTGATCATAAATCAGTGCTGCCCCACTCCCCTGCCGAGCAGCGAAATCACCAACACAGAAATATATGCAAATGTTACTTTTAAAAATAAAAAATGAAAAATCTAAAAAAAAAAGCCTCCCTACACCGGTGATCAGCCGGGTGGGAGCGGGGATTGCCTTCTGATTAAGGGATTGGTCAGCTTCCTCCATGCCTCTGAGCGTCACTGGGATTGGAGGACGGAACAGCTGCCCCATCACCATAATATGGGCTCAGCTCAGGAAAAGCACAGCAAAAGCGGGAGGAACAAATTTGCCTACCCACAGTGCACTGCCAGCAGTGAAGCGATTGCCTCCAAGAGTCGGGTTTTGCTCCCAGTGACCCGGGTTCTGATGATGAAACTCGGGTTGAAAACGTCTAGTGCCATCTCTTCTAACAGCGAGAGGTTCCGAAGGTGCGCAGCAGAATCGCCCTAATCTTAGAAGATAACGTACTTGTCCTGGCAGCGGCTCTGCGGCAGTTCCTGTATACTCCGGTTTCTCTTCAACTCGTATAAATCTTTCGCCTTTTACTAAAGATTTCCGTGGAGAGGAACATGTACGAGTCTTTACTCAATTTTTTGAGGCTTCATTTCGGTGAAGCTCCTTGACGGTGTGAAAAAAGCAGGCCTGGTATACTAAATTCGCTTTTAGCAGAACACGATTTTTAACAGTTAGAAGACAGGTATGCTAATTAAAATTTATTGTGTTCGATTTTTTTGGGCGGCATCGTGCACTAGTCGTTCACCAATGATTATGCGCTCTGATAATAGCGTTGTATGTTGCTTTCTCTGAATATTGGTTGCTCTTGCCTGCGTTTATTCATTTTCAGAGTGAGGATTACGTACGTCAATTGCGGGTGCCAAGGTGGCCGGGGCCGACGGCAAAACTGGCCAGTAAAACCGATTTGGCTTCTGCGGAACGTTTCAGAGCATTGTTTCCGTGTCGCTAACAGACGAGGGGGTTCTGCACCCCGGCGCTAGACCCTGTGTTAGGGTTTCTGTCACCAGAGCGGCTGTTTCTCTTCTGTTCAGCGCTCTGAAGGTTCCTGAGAAGGTTGAACGAACCCGGCTCCTTTAGGGAGAGACTGAGGTGTTGAAACAGCTCGAGCAAACCGGGGGCAGCACCGGCCGCGCCCAGGCGGGGGAGAATCGCACTCGGGTGTCCCGGGGTCTGGCTCGATCACAGGCTGCGCGAGTGTCAGCGGGCGGGCTACCGAGAAGGGCCGCCGGGGCAAGCTGCAGCGTTGGAGGCTGGGGACGAGCCGCCGACTTTGCAGCCGCGGGGCGGGCTGGATCCTCTGTAGGCTCCATGGCTGACCCGCCCTGCCCCCGGGGCAGTTCAGCGGCTGGTGCCCCGGCCCTTGCCCGCGGCGGGCGGCAGCGACCAGCGCCGCAAGCCCGCCCGCCCTTCCCGAGGGAAGCGCGGAGCCCGGCACCCCCAGGCCTGCGCCCGGAACAGCGGCGGGACCGACAGCAGCTGCGCTGCGCAGCCCAGCCCGCAGCAGGGCTCCTCCGCGCGCTCGGGCATCCTCAGAGGTGCTCATTTACATACCCAGGATGCATTGCGCACAGTGATTCGCCACTCGCGTCCATGGGGCAGAGTTTGCTCCTAAAGCCCCTGGCTCCCACGCAAAACTCGGGCTATCAGCGCGGCAGAGCAACAGGCTGCAGAACGGGTGGGGAGTTGCAGACTTTTGTACACGGGGGGTTTTCTTTAGCTCGTAGAAATCTTTCGCCTTTTACTCGAGGTTTCCGTGGAGAGGGACACTTACGAGTTTGTACCCGAGTTTTTGAGGCTTCGCTTTGGTAAGACTCGTCAATGGTGTGAAAAAACAGAAGTAGAGTGAAGTGCTAGTTTTTTTCCACAGATCCTATGAATACCGAGGTTTATTTGGAAAAGCAGCTCTATCTTATGGTTAAGTATGGGCTGATTCTTTAATATTTCTGTTGTCAATTGCTTCGTTTTATACTTCTGGGCTATGAGAAGTTTTCTGTTAAAAGTATTTGCGCAACAGAGCGTCAAGATTGACATGGACACTTTTGCGCAAAAGCCCTTTTTGTGGAAAAGCATCCAATCTAGACGCGCTTTTGCGCAAGAAAGCCCCGATCGCCATTTTAGCCATCGGGGCTTTTTTGTGCAAAACAATTCTGGGTTGTCTACACTGGCCCTTTTGCGCAAAAGCATTTCCGCAAGAGGGTTTTTGCCCGAACGGGAGCAGCGTAGTATTTCCGCAAGAACACTGACGATCATACATGCGAACGTCAGTGTTCTTGCGGAAATTCAAGCGGCCAGTGTAGACAGCTGGCAAGTTTTTCCGGAAAAGCGGCTGATTTTCCAGAAAAAGTGGACAGTCTAGACACAGCCCTGGGCTACGTCTAGACTACATGCCTTTTTCGTAAAAGGGATGTAAATTAGACGTATCACAATTGCTAATGAAGCAGGGATTTAAATCTCCCCCGCTTCATTAGCCTAAAAATGGCTCCCGCTTTTTTTCCGCACGGAGCTTTGTCGGAAAAAAGCGCCAGTCTAGACGCTGATCTTGCGGAAAATAAAGCCTTTTCCGAAAGATCCCTTATCCCTCTCTGAAATAAGCTAAAAAAGAACCAGAAGTTCTCCCTCCTCTTATGGCCCTGAAACTCTTAGGCTGTGTCTAGACTGGCCACTTTTTCCGCAAAAGCAGCCGCTTTTGCGCAAAAACTTGCCAGCTGTCTACACTGGCCGCTTGAATTTGTGCAAGAGCACTGACGTTCTAATGTGGGAAATCAGTGCTTCTTGCGCAAATACTTTGACGCTCCCGTTCGGGCAAAAGTCCTTTTGCGCAAAACCTTTTGCGCAAAAGGGCCAGTGTAGACAGCTCAGTTTTGTTTTGCGCAAAAAAGCCCCGATGGCTCAAATGGCGATCGGGGCTTTCTTGCGCAAAAGCGCGTCTAGATTGCCAAGGACGCTTTCGCGTGCTTTTGCGCAAAAGCGTCCGTGCCAATCTAGACGCTCTCTTCCACAAATACTTTTAACGGAAAACTTTTCCGTTAAAAGCATTTGCGCAAATTCATGCCAGTCTAGACGCAGCCCTTGTGTCTGGCCTGGTGTTTGGGGATCTGACCTGAGGGGGTGGACACAAGCTTCCAGTGCCAGACACTGCCTGGGGCAGGGGCTGTTGCTCCGGATGCGCCGGCTGGGCTGGGGGTGTCGGGGCGAGATCGGAAGCCGCAGGGACCCGGTGCCTCCCGAGTGGCGGCCCCCGATGGAGCCAGCCCCTGCTGGGTGTGCGGACTGCAGCGGGGGAGAGCGCCGGCGGGGTCGGGAGTCGGGGTGCAGCAGCGCTGCCGGGCTCCTCGCCGCCGAAGCCGAAGCCGAAGCTGAAGCCGAAGCGGGGCCGAAGCCCCTTCCTTCTTCTCCTGGTCCCCCCCCGCCCGAGCTTAAGGAGAACCAGAAGTTCTCTCTCCTCTGCATAGCAGCCTTTTATGGCCCTGAAAACTCTTAAAGCAGCTCCCCTCTGGCAGACTCCCTTCCCTCCCCCCCAGTCTTCCCTCAGAGCTCATGCTTTCTAGACCCCGCACAGTCGTTTCTCTTGCATTTCTCTGCATTCCCTGTCTCGGATTTGTATTTGTCTGCCTCTTCCTTGAAATGCACCCCCCCTTCCCGCCCACAGGGCACAATGCTCCAGCTAGGCCTAATCCGCACCGCGTAGAGCAGAAGAATTGCTTTTCCTGTCTTGCGCACGACGCTGCTGCTTCCGCTAACGCCCCCCAGAACGACGTTCGCTTTTCCGGCAAGCGTCTTACCCTCTCGACTCCCTTTACCTCGTGGTCCGCTGTGACAGCCAGCCTCTCCCTGGCCCTCTCCCCTCCTGCGCCGATTCTTGTCTGCAGTATGCCTTTCTAGACAGCCTTTTCCCATTCTCTCTCTCTCTCTCCCTCTCTGCCATCGTGCACGCGGGCGCGAGCAACGGATTGATCGTTCGTAAGCGGAGTACTTTGCATTTGGCCTTGCTGAACTTCATCCTAGTCTCTCCAAACCATTTCTCCGCTTTGTCCAGATCATTTCGAATTGCAAGTATCCTGTCCTCCACAGCACCCTGTCAGCCGGTGGTCAGGGCAGTGCATGTGTGTGTATTATACACCCGAGACTTCAACTGCTAGGACTGGGGTCCCTTAGCAGCGGGCAACCTGGAGGAGGTTGACGGGCGCCCCAAGAAGTTTACAGGGAGAGCTTATTACGCCTCAGATTTTGACTGCTAGGATACACGATCCCTTCGCAGCGGGCAGCCTGGGGAGGCTGAGAGATGCCCCAACGGATCTGTCCCCTGGAAGCGACATGATCCAACGCTCAAGCTCTCCCTATATCTGTCCCTTATGACCGGCTGGAGTTCGTTTTAAAATTGTGCTTGGTTCTGTTACAGCAACTGAAGGAGTCAGGTCACAGCTTAAACAGTTACTATTTTATTGTTACAGGGTAAACTTAGCTGTTAAATGCTACTACTGTGTTACAGATAACACAGCCACTACAAAGGACAGGACGGAAATTACACTAATAAGTCACTTACAGGTACCATGAAACCCTTTTGGTTCTCTGAGCTCTTATTAAATGCATGCAAACTAGACACCTAGCAGGTATATATTCTCACCCCTGCGTTCCAGACTTGGCGTGGCCAGCGTCTTTCTCTCAATCCCTCGGGAAGAAGTAGGGCGAGGTTGGGCATCCCACAGACCTCGGGAGACAACCAATACCTGCCAGCAAGTGTAGATGATTGGAGCTCAAATGGGGTGGGCTACTAAACCCCTCTTTATACCCCTTGGGTCACGTAGGCTTCTTCCTGGTTTCAAGCGGCCAATTAGGAAAAATGGCTTTGAACGCCAAGTTTCCCACGAAGGGTGCAAAGCATAATTCACACTTGGGAAAATGCAGACAATGGGCACCTCTGGTATGTGATGGGCGAAGATTCCTCTCCTGGGACAGTGCAGGCGTGTCAATTACTGGTACTAGCCATCAGGGCAGCGGGAGACCCCGGGTCGTCAGCTAGTCCATTTACTGTCTGGTTTCTGTTTATTAGAGTCAGGGACAGGCAGCACACCTGCGTTCCCAGGGCATCAAAGGCTGACTGCCTTTCTCTTGCTCTCTGGGGGGGGGGGGGATAAACAAGATGGGGTTCATGTCTGGCTACACACCCGCAACCCCTCCCAGCTCGGGGTCCTCCGCAATCTTGATAAGCGTACTCTCTCCGCCGCCATCCGAATGGCCGAGGAAGGGAACCGGGCCCACAACAAACCCCTGCCGGACCGCCGCCCCCCGCTCCTTACGCCCTTCCGGGGAGGGTGGACACTACTGCGATAACTATTCCCCGGAAAGGGTGTCCCGGACACTTTAGCAGCCCCTGACGGTAGCTCCGTCTAGCTTGCGTTTGGCTAGCGAGCGCGTTCGTGAGCAAGTCACGCGAGACGGTACCCACAGCTTTCCTGAAGACAGCAGATGTACCCTCTTCGGGAATCTCTCCCGCCTGCCGCGAGTTTTCTGAAATTATCCTCCATCTCAGATGTCACCCCAGTCAGCTCCTCGAGGACGGGGGGGGATGCGTTTCATCACACCGCCTCAGCATCTCGGCCTTCGCACCATCCTCCGGCCAAGGCCCCAACTCCGCGGGCGCCGGGAAACAGACTCCTGGGTGTTTAAGCACCCTGTGACAACCAGCTCACCCTGTCCCCTCCCGCCCCTCAGCGTGTTGCTTGTTCCCTTCGTAGCTCTCGCTGTCCGCTTCGGACCAAGGGATCTGGCGTCCTTTTTGCATCGTCCGCAACGTTTGCCACCTCACCCTTTCCCCAGCGCACTGATGAACACGTTCCACAGTGCAGACGAAATAAGCTCTTTCGAAATACGCTCGAAAGTGCGGCTCAAATGGCATCGCTTATTTCGAGCCGCAGCTGAGGCGTAGACGCGCCCTACCGGACCAGGCAGGTCGGCTTAAGGTCCGCAAAATGCCGTCCTGCCGCGTAAGCCGATCCCACAGCTACGCATTTTGCGTTTCTCGTTCCCGTGCCGTCAAGTCCGTTCTAAGCTGTACCCCGGTGAAGGAATAGGCCTTCCGTTCTACCTGCGGGCCGAGAGTCACATCTGGATGCGGATGGGGAACGGGGGAGGGGCGGGGCGGCGCAGGGCCGCACCTCCGTGACACCTGGCGACCTGCTGGTGTTTCTCTGTTGCTTCCCAAAGCTCCGCTAAGAGCCTCTGCTCTTCAGCGTGGTTCTCCGCCCAAGGCCCCTGCCAGGCAGCGGCGGATGTAGGGCAGGGCGAGCGGGGCGGCTGCCCCGGGCCCCGCGCTTCAGTAGGTCCCGCGCCAGCGCCAGGGGCGGACTGGCGCGGCGGGATACTGGGAATTTCCCGGTGGGCCGTCCGCCGAAGGGCCGGCGGGCGGCTGCTGGAGGAGGAGGGGGAGCGTGACGGGGCGCCACAGCCCCGCACTTGAAATTCCCCGGCGCCGACCAGTACGGGGCCACGTGGGGCCGAGGGAGCGCACGCGCGGCGTGCTGAAACGCCGCGCAACAGCTGAGAGGGGAGACGCCCGGGCGTGGCGTGACGTCACAGCCCGGGACTTTAAAAGCGCGCGGCCCAGCGTTGCACCGCCCGGTGCGGCACGTGGCCTGGCGCCTGGGCCGAGGTTGCGGCCGCCCTGCACGCTGGAAGGCAGAAGGTGGATGGCAGAGGAAGGGGCTTGTGCTGAGGGGAGGGGGGCAGCTCAGGAGAAGAAAGGGCAGGAGAGACAAATGCCAGGGGGCCAAGTGGAGACAATGAGGAAAAGGGCAGGAGGGGAGGTGTCAGTGGGAGGGGGGACAGGGTGATGCTGGGAGAGGAGAGGGTAAGGGCATTGGGGGCTAGAGGGGGAGGTGCTGGGAGAAGGCTTGAAAGGAGGGGTGGGCATGAGGAAGGCGGGGATGGAGCAAGGGATGTGTGAGGGCACAGGGGCATGAGGGAAATGGGGGCAGAGGGTGGTGAGGGGGTGGGCATCAGGGAAAAAAGGGCAAAGGGCGCAGGGGCAGTGAGGGAAGGGGGAGGCACCAGGAGGGTGCAGGGGTAAGGGAAGGTGCAGGTGCCAGGGGATTCTGGGGGTGAAGCAGAAGGGCAGACACCTGCAGGGGAGGGACCAGCACCAGAGGAGAGAGGCAGGGCAGGTGTGTAGAGGGAGGTGTTAGGAGAGGGGACGAGAAGGGGGTAGCTCACCTGATCAGTGTGGGGCTACTGGAGGAGTGGGCACAGGGGGGACCCCTTTTTTCTCTTTTTTCTCCAAAGGGGGCGGGGCCCGCGATATTGGGCTGCCCTGGGCCCCGCAAAACTCTCATCCGCCCCTGCTGCCAGGGAGGGAAGCCTCATCAGCCCCATTTTGCCGAAGGGAGAAGGGAGGCCCAGAAGAGCCGGGGTGACGTGCCCGGGGCTAGCCAGGAGGTCTGGAGGAGCGGGGCGTGTCTGTGTGTGGGGGCAGGAGGGCGGAGGGGGAGCGGAGAGGGCGGATGCTTTGCCTAGTGGGAGGGGGGAAGATTCCTGTGCCTCCCCGGAGGGCTCCTGCCTTCTGCCCCGCACCACCCCACCCCCGCTTCCTCCTTGCCCCTTGTGTGCTCCGGATGCGCCGGCTGGGCTGGGGGCGTCGGGGCGAGAGCGGAAGCCGCAGGGACCCGGTGCCTCCCGAGGGGCGGCCCCCGACAGAGCCAGCCCCTGCTGGGTGTGCGGGCCGCAGCGGGGGAGAGCGCCGGCGGGGTCGGGAGTCGGGGTGCAGCAGCGCCGCCGAAGCCGAAGCCGAAGCCGAAGGGGGGCTCAGGCTGGAGAAGGGAGAGAGCGCCGGGCCCAGGCAGACAGGGAGGCGCTGAGGCGGGCGGGCGGGGGCGTGTCCCGGGCGGAGGGGCGGAGCGGCGTGAGCACGTATGCAGATGCGGGCGCGAGCGGAGCCTTGTGGGAGCGGGAGCGGGCTGGCGAGCGGGGCCCGCCTTGGGCGAGCGGGGCTCGGTGTGGGTGTCGGGGGCGGCGTCGGGGCGGGTGCGGGCGGTAGGGGAGCGTTTGGGGCGCGGCGGTGTGGGCGCGCGAGGCGGCGTCCACCGTGACATGAGAGGGTTTGGGCGGTGGGGGGCAGGCGGCGGTTGTGCGGAGGGCCCTCATACTTACCTGGCAGGGGAGATACCATGATCACGAAGGTGGTTTTCCCAGGGTGAGGCTCATCCATTGCACTGCGGGTGTGCTGACCCCTGCGATTTCCCCAAATGCGGGAAACTCGACTGCATAATTTGTGGTAGTGGGGGACTGCGTTCGCGCTTTCCCCTGGCGCTCGCTGTTAAAAACAGAGCTAAAATAAAGAGAGCTGTCGTTGCTACTCCAGTTCGTTTGGTTCTATTAGCAGAATTTAGTTTTTTGTGGTGTTAGGAAGGACTGTGTGATGCTGGGCAACCCCAATTGCCGGCCCTGTCGGGTTTTTTTGGTGGAAGTGGCTGTGTTTGAGTTTTCTTAGCCATTTCTTGCCTAGCTGTTTCACTCATGAGGCTATGTCTACACTGGTGGAAGAACTCTTTTGTGGAAGAGTTCTCGTGCAAAAACTCTTCCCACGAGAGAGCGGCTACACTGCCATGTGCTTTTGTGCAAGAGCGTCCATGGCAGTGTGGATGCTCTCTTGTGCACGAAAGCTCTGATAGCCATCTTAGCCCATCCACACTGCCTTCTTGCGCAAGAGCTCTTGTGGGCGGTCCGGTGCAGCCACCGTGATGCGAGAAGCAGATGCTGTTTGCCGGGTAGCGCCTCTGCGGTAGGTTCTGTATACTCCGGTTTCTCTTCAGATCATATAAATCTTTCGCCTTTTACTAAAGATTTCAGTGGAGAGGAACATTTATGAGTTTGTACCCAATTTTTGACGCTTTGGTGAAGCTTCACCAAAAAAATAGATTGCAAAATCTTGCTACATGATGCAGAAAATTACCTTTCTCTGCCTTTTAAAATGGTTTTATTGGTAAATAGCAATTACAGTAGATAGTTTCTATGCACATAATTTACCTCATTCTGCATGTTTCTGGGTCTGTAAAATACTAAAAGGGGTGCGTCTAGACTGGCAAGATTTTGCGCAAAAGCGGCTGCTTTTGCGCAAAAACTTGCCGCCTGTCTACACTGGCCGCGAGAATTTGCGCAAGGACACTGACGTTCTAATGTACGAAATCACCGCTTCTTGCGCAAATACTTTGATGCTCCTGCTCAGGCATAAGCCCTCTTGCGCAAGAATACTTGTAGACAGGAACGTTAATTTCTTGCGCAAGAAAGGCCGATGGCTAAAATGGCCATTGGAGCTTTCTTGTGCAAGAGAGCGTCTATACTGGGCATGGCTGCTTTTGCGCAAAAGCAAATCTTTTGCGCAAAGGCACCTGCCAGTATAGACGCTCGCTTGTGCAAATACTTTTAACGGAAAAACTCTTCCGTTAAAAGTATTTGCGCAAAATCATGCCAGTCTAGACGCAGCCAGCCTGTGTATGTCTCTTGTCATTCTCACTCACACTGGCCTTCACTCTCCTCTCCCAACCCAACACAAGGGTGGGAGGTTGTTGTTACTTCTTTTATTGATGGCAAAGTGGGTTAGTTTTGGTTTCCGACTGGTCTGTGCATTTCATACTTTTCATTTCTCTCATATGCTTACATTCAGTTCTTTGAGTAGTGAGTTCTAAAATGGCTAACCTGTTGTCCTGGCTGGAGTCATTATCCCTATGATAATTGGTGCTCCTGGAAGTGACTGGCATGTCCCTGCAGCCCCTGAGAAAGGCAGAGCAGGGGGTCTCCACACGCTGTCCTTCCCTGCAGACACCGCTCCTGCGTTGATCCATAACGGGAAACCCTGGCCAACAGAAGCTGTGGGCTCAGTGTCTGTAGATGACTGGGGCAGCACATGGAGCCATTGCTGTACATGCCAGCTGCTTTCAGGAATGGTGCAAGGCCAGCACAGGAGTAAGCCTGCCTGAACCCACTGCTCCACCAGCCAGAAGCCATCTCAGTTAAACAGTGCCAGATCCTGCGGCCTGAACCCCTGACCCAGCCCAGAACCTCTTCCTGCACCCATCCTCCTGCCCCAGACATGAGTCGCCCTGCACCCAAACTCCTTCCCAGAGCTTGCACCTTGAACCCCCTCTTGGACCCCAACCCCCCCACCCTGGGCTAAGCCCAGAACCCCTCCCACATGCTAAACCCCTTGGCCCAAGACTAGAGGCTACACCCCAACCCCCTACCCCAGCCTGGGGAAAGTGAGTGAGGATGGGGGAGGGGGAGTGACCGGGGGAGGCCTGGGAGAAGGGGTGGAACAGTGGCGCGGCAGGAAGGAAGTGGGGCAAAGGTGTTTGGGCTTGAGGTAGTTCTTACATTGCCCTTAAATTGAAAAAGTGATCTCCCTCCCACACCTTGCACAGCAAACAGGAGGCTGGGGGGGGTGGGGCGCCGAGGAGGGGGGCAGGTCCAAAGCAGAGTGCAGGAACAGCATGGCAGTGGGTGGAAGGGCAACTGTAAGTGCCAGCACCTGATAGCTCCCCGGTCAGCCTCACCTGTCAGAGGCTCCAAGATCTTGGCGTGTGCCGAGGTTGTGGCGATCCCTGCCAGCAGAAAACAACAGCAAAGCAAAGTGATCTGTTAAAAAGGTTGGAGGCCACTGCCCTTGGCAACTCTGGAGCTTTCCGGACTTGAGCAGTTAGCGAAAGATTTTTCCTAATGTCCGACCTTCAACCTCCTGGCTACAACTTAAGCTCCTTGCCCTTGTCCTGAGGTTAAGAACAATTCTCCCTCCGCCTAATCACAACGTTTGATGTGCTTGAAAACTGGCACCACGGCCACGCTCGGCTTCTCTTTTCCAGACGCAGCAAGCCATTTTTTTTCACGCTTCCCCCAGAGCCCAGGCTTTCTAGAGCGTGAATCATTTCTCTTGTACTTCCCTTCCTGCAGCCCTCCTTCCTAGGCAGCTCATCTCCCAGTTTGTGTACACACAAGTGATTGGGCCTGCCTCAGCTGTGTCTGTGTCCATCTATCCATCCTTACACCCCTGACTGTGTCTGTGTCCATCTGTCAGCCCATGTGCCCATGGCTGTGGCTGTGTTTGACTGAGTGAGTCCATGTACCCCCAGATCTGGCTCTGTCTGTGTCCATCCGTGTGTGTCCATGTGCCCCTGGCTGTATTTGCCCCCAGCTGCATCTGTATGTGCCTGTCCACACACCCCCACCCCCTCAGTGGTGTCTGTGTCCATCTGTCAGCCCCCCCCAATAATGTCTGTCTGTCCACATACACAACCCCCCCTCCGCCCCGCTCTGTTCAGCTGGGTCCATCTGCTTGTCCACACACTCTCATCTGTCTGCAGCCATATCTGTCCACATGCCCCCGACTGTGTCTGTCTGTCTGTCTGTCCATGCACCCCAGAGGTATCTGTGTCTGTCTTGTGTGTTCATTTGTCCACATGCCCCTGGCTGTATCTGTGGCCGTCTTTCTGTCTATGCACCCCAGTGGTATCTGTGTCTGTCTTGTGTATTCATTTGTCCACATGCCCCTGGCTGTGTCTCTGTCTGTGTCTCCGACCAGCTGTCTATGCATGCGCCTCTGGCTGAGACCGGGTCCTTCAGAATGCCTGGCCCATGGGACCATCTTCAGGCCCTCGGGCCACCCCCTGACTGGGCTGGGTCCAGACAGTGCCCCCAAGATGGGGAGAGGCTGGCAAGATGCCAAGGGACCAGGGTCAAGAAGCTGCTGCCAGGGAGAAGCAGGAACATTCCTGGCACTGACCCAGATCCCGGGCCTTGTGCTAGGCACCAACTATATCGCCCTTCCTGTCCCCGCCATATCTCAGTGCCTCTCTCAGCCCTGCCCCCCCCAACCCAGTAAGTCCTGGTGCCAGGCCCTGTGCCCATCTGTGCCTGGCTGCGTGCCGTGCTGCAGCAGGTGAGGGAAGTGCCATCCCGTCTGTACCAGCATCGCAGGGGCACCCAGGCCTGGGAGCACCACAGCTGTCTCGAGTGAGGGGGTGGACACAAGCATCCAGTGCCAGACACTGCCTGGGGCAGGGAGAGGCTGTGCCTTTCAGTGAAGATTTCTGCTGGCCTTGGGTGGCCCATTCCCTGCTGCCCCGGTCATGCTGTGCCCCACCACAGCCTGATCTAGAGCCGGGCTCTGCCCGTGCCACCCATGTCTGCAAGGCAGCAACAGCCCTTGCCCCAGGCAGTGTCTGGCACTGGATGCTTGTGTCCACCCCCTCAGGTCAGATCCCCAAATACCAGGCCAGGCGGGTTGCTGCTGGCCATGCCACTGGCCATGTGCCTGAACACCCTGACTGCTTCCCCCAGGCAGCTGCCTGGCCAGAACGACTCTCCTGTGACCACATGGGCAGATGGCAGCCCAGCTGCTGTGCCAGGCTCTGGTGCCCCTGCCCGGAGCATTCCCCTCCCCACCTGGCTGTGTTTGCAGGCCTGGCCATTGGGCACGTAGCTCACCTCTTTGCACCCCTCTGGGCACACCCATAGTGCAGGCACAACTGACAGCAGTTCAGGGTGACTGGCACGTGGGCCAGCCCAGTGCAGCTGGGCCAGGGGCGGGATCCCAGCACACCCGAGGCCCAGGCCTGCTCTTTCCTCTCCCTGCATCAGCTGATGAGTCAGTGCATGCCAGAGGGTTTCCCTGAGGGCATCCTACCAGGCCTCTACTCCATGACCACTTAACAACCCACACCCTAAACAAACACCAGTCGCAGCCCACCCCCTCCTTACCGCACAGCCTGCAGTCAGCTGCTGGGCCCTTCCGGAGCAGGGTGAGGTCCTTCCCCAGATGACCCATCCACTGGGGCACTAGGGACAGGAATGGCTGCCTTCTACCTGCATGAGCCTGGTGGACATCCCCCCTCCCACCGAATCACCTGCGCCACGTGGTCCTTGTCTGCCCTGGCCATGTTCTGACCCAGCTCCACCCTGCTGAGCCTGGGTACTTGAGAAAAGGCCCAGCATGCACTGCACTTTAGCTGAGACCCGCCCCCCCACCTCTGTCGTACCAGTGGGCTTTCCCTGATGCCTCTCAGCCACTGAGCCCCGGGATGGGAACTATGTCCACCCTGGCCAAGAGGCCAGCAGAGAATCCAGCTGCTGCTGGCCATAGGCTGCCCCAGGTTAAGCTAAAATCCCCTGGGCGGAGCCGAGCTCCTGCTCCCAGCACACCAAGAATACATTTGGTCGCGTCCCTGGCACAGGTCCAGGGGAAGAGGAGCTGGAGCAGGGTCACTTCCCCCCCCTCCCCCGCCCCCGCCCCCTGTTCCTCCCCCCTGCCCAGGAGAGAAGCTGAACCCCTGGGCAGGGACCTGCTGGGTAGTTGGATTCTAGCACCTCCCAGGGCCTGAGCCAGCTTGTCTACCACTGAGCCCTCCTCCCCATCGGGCTCAGCATGGCTACGTCTAGACTGGCATGATTTTCCGCAAATGCTTTTAACGGAAAAGTTTTCCATTAAAAGCAGTTGCGGAAAAGAGCGTCTAGATTGGCACGGACACTTTTCCACAAAAGCACTTGCGGAAAAGCGTCTGTGCCAATCTAGACGCGATTTTGCGCAAAAAAGCCCCAATCGCCATTTGAGCCATCGGGGCTTTTTTGCGCAAAACAGTACCACGTTGTCTACACTGGCCCTCTTGCGCAAAAGCATTTGCGCAAGAGGGCTTTTGCCCGAACGGGAGCAGCATAGTATTTCCGCAAGAACACTGACAATGTTACATGAGATCGTCAGTGTTCTTGCGGAAATTCAAGCGGCCAGTGTAGACAGCTGGCACGTTTTTCCGGAAAAGCGGCTGATTTTCCGGAAAAACTAGCCAGTCTAGACATAGCCCATGTGTCTTTGCAGCTTCTGCCCTGTCGTGCGGCTGGTGTCCCTGCTGCCCCTGCACAGGGTGGGTATGAAGACACGTGCTGAGCCTAATGGGCATTGAGCGCTTCTCTCCTGGGGAGCCAGGAACACAGGCAAGGAGGACAGTGGCCCTGCTTCAGCTCCTCTTCCCCTGGCCTGTGCCAGGGACATGACCAAATCTATTCTGGGTGTGCTGGGAACGGGCGCTCAGCCCTTGGCTCGGCCCAGGGGCTTTTAGCTCATTCTGGGCAGCCGATGGCCGGCAGCCGCTGGATTCTCTGCTGGCCTCTCGGCCAGGGTGGACATGGCTTCCACCCGGGGGCTCAGTGGATGAGAGGCAGCAGGGAAAGGCCACGGGTGAGATGGAGGGGGAGGCCGCTGCCAAGGCTGTGGTGGGGGGCAGGGCCAGGGCAGACCAAGACAATGTGGGCAGGTGATTCAGTGCGGGGAATGCCTACCAGGCCCATGCAGCTGGAAGGCAGCCTTTCCTGACCCTAGTGCCTCAGTGGCTGTGTCTAGACTGGCAAGTTTTGCCGCAAAAGCAGCCGCTTTTGTGCAAAAACTTGACAGCTGTCTACACTGACCGCTTGATTTTGCGCAAAAGCACTGACGTTCTAATGTGAGAAATCAGTGCTTCTTGCGCAAATACTTTGACGCTCCCGTTCGGGCAAAAGGGCCAGTGCAGACAGCGCAGATTTGTTTTGCGCAAAAAAGCCCCGATGGCTAAAATGGCGATCGGGGCTTTCTTGCGCAAAACCGTGTCTAGACTGGCACGGACGCTTTTCCGCACAAAGTGCTTTTGTGGAAAAGCGTCCGTGCCAATCTAGACGCTCTTTTCCGCAAATGCTTTTAACGAAAAACTTTTCCGTTAAAAGCATTTGCGGAAAATCATGCCAGTCTAGACGTAGCCAGTGGGTACTACGCTCTGCTCTGGCCATGGCACCGGAAGGGCCCAGCAGCTGAGTGCAGGCCGTGCAGTAAGGAGGGGTGGGCTGTGACTGGTGTTTGTTTGGGGGTGTGGGTTGCTAAGTGGCTGTGGAGCAGAGGCCTGGCAGGATGTTTGCAGGGAAGCCCTGCCTGAGCTCTCTGGCATGCACTGACTCATCAACTGACGCAGGGAGAGGAAGAAGCAGGCCTAGGCCACACTGGGCTGGCCCACATGCCAGTCACCCTGCACTGCTCTTATGTGTCCGACAGCCAGGCCTGCAAACACAGCCACGCAAGAAGAGGGGCTCTGGGCAGCACTGAGACACCAGAGCCCCCACGTGGTCACAGGAGAGTCATTCTGGTCAGGCAGGTGGAAGAAGTCAGAGTGCTCAGGCCTGGCCTGGTGTTTGGGGACCTCAGAGGGGGCAGCCCCAGATGCTAGGTCTCAGGTGCATGTCCACCAGCACACTGCCCCTCACTCAACCTCACTGTGAGCATGCTTACTGGTCAGCAGGACCAGGCTCAGTGGATAGGGCCAGTGCAGAATTGGGGCCTTGATCTTCTGAACAGACCCCTTTCGAGCTGACCCCGGGCTCCACCCATCTTTGAAAAGCATCTTTCAAGGCGGAAATGCCCATATTGAGGCCAGGGTCAGTGGGGGACTGGCCCTGAACTACGCAGTTTTTCAATATTTGAAATGCACAAGAGGCCCTGCTAGGACCCTTGTACTTCTTCCTGTCAGGCGAGCAGCGTGGCTGAAGAGGAACATCAATTGCCTCGGAAAGTGATGCAACATCCCTCCTTCCCGGGAGATGGCAGGAGAAAAGAGCTCCCCGCGGGCCGGGACCGAGTGCCGAGCAGCCTCCGAGCAGCAAAAAAGGGACCGAGTGCTGCCGCAGGGAGAAAAAAAAAAGGCTGAGAACAAGAGCACCGACATCTCCCCTCCCTTTCCCGCTTGCCTTGTCCATCCCTCTGTCTGTCCTTCACAGTGAGTGCCAGTGGAAAGCACGAACCCAGTCCCCCACTACCACACATTATGCTGTTGAGTTTCCCGCATTTGGGGAAATCGCAGGGGTCAGCACACCCACAGTGCAATGGATGAGCCTCATCCTGGGAAAACCACCTTCGTGACCATGGTATCTCCCCTGCCAGGTAAGTATGAGTGCCTCCCGCACAACCACCGCCTGCCCCCCACCGCCCAAACCCTCTCATATCACGGTGGACGCTGTCTCGCGCGCCCACACCGCCGCACCCCAAACACTCCCCTACCGCCCGCACCCGCCCCGACGCCGCCCCTGACACCCACACCGAGCCCCGCTTGCCAGCCCGCTCCCGTTCCCACAAGGCTCCGCTCACGCCCGCATCTGCATACGTTCTCACGCCGCTCTGCCCCTCCACCCGGGACATGCCCCCGCCCGCCCGCCTCAGCGCCTCCCTGTCTGCCTGGGCCCGGCGCTCTCTCCCCTCTCCAGCCTGAGCCCCGCTTCGGCTTCAGCTTCGGCTTCGGCGGCGAGGAGCCCGGCAGCGCTGCTGCACCCCGACTCCCGACCCCACCGGCGCTCGCCCCCGCTGCGGCCCGCACACCCAGCAGGGGCTGGCTCCGTCGGGGGTCACAACTCGGGAGGCACCGGGTCCCTGCGGCTTCCGCTCTCGCCCCGACACCCCCAGCCCAGCCGGCGCATCCGGAGCACTCAAGGACTGCGTCTAGACTGGCATGAATTTGCGCAAATGCTTTTAACGGAAAAGTTTTCCGTTAAAAGTATTTGTGGAAGAGAGCGTCTAGATTGGCACGGACGCTTTTGCGCAAAGGCACGCGAAAGCGTCCTTGGCAATCTAGACGCGCTTTTGCGCAAGAAAGCCCCGATCGCCATTTGAGCCATCGGGGCTTTTTTGAGCAAAACAAAACTGAGCTGTCTACACTGGCCCTTTTGCGCAAAAGGTTTTGCGCAAAAGGACTTTTGCCCGAACGGGAGCGTCAAAGTATTTGCGCAAGAAGCACTGATTTCCCACATTATAACGTCAGTGCTCTTGCACAAATTCAAGCGGCCAGTGTAGACAGCTGGCAAGTTTTTGCGCAAAAGCGGCTGCTTTTGCGGAAAAAGTGGCCAGTCTAGACACAGCCTAAGAGTTTCAGGGCCATAAAAGGCTGCTATGCAGAGGAGGGAGAACTTCTGGTTCTTTTTTAGCTTATTTCAGAGAGGGATAAGGGATCTTTCGGAAAAGGCTTTATTTTCCGCAAGATCAGCGTCTAGACTGGCGCTTTTTTCGGACAAAGCTCCGTGCGGAAAAAAAGCGAGCGCCATTTTTAGGCTAATGAAGCGGGGGAGATTTAAATCCCTGCTTCATTAGCAATTGTGATACGTCTAATTTACATCCCTTTTACGAAAAAGGCATGTAGTCTAGACATAGCCCAGGGCTGTGTCTAGACTGTCCACTTTTTCTGGAAAATCAGCCGCTTTTCCGGAAAAATTTGCCAGCTGTCTACACTGGCCGCTTGAATTTCCGCAAGAACACTGACGTTCGCATGTATGATCATCAGTGTTCTTGCGGAAATACTACGCTGCTCCCGTTCGGGCAAAAACCCTCTTGCGGAAATGCTTTTGCGCAAAAGGGCCAGTATAGACAACCCAGAATTGTTTTGCACAAAAAAGCCCCGATGGCTAAAATGGCGATCGGGGCTTTCTTGCGCAAAAGCGCGTCTAGATTGGATGCTTTTCCACAAAAAGGGCTTTTGCGCAAAAGTGTCCATGTCAATCTTGACGCTCTGTTGCGCAAATACTTTTAACAGAAAACTTTTCATAGCCCAGAAGTATAAAATCAAGCCATTGACAACAGAAATATTAAAGAATCAGCCCATACTTAACCATAAGATAGAGCTGCTTTTCCAAATAAACCTCGGTATTCATAGGATCTGTGGAAAAAAACTAGCACTTCACTTCCATTCTGCTCTTTCACACCATTGACTAGTCTTACCAAAGCGAAGCCTCAAAACATTAAAGTGTCTCTCGCCACGGAAACTTCGAGGAAAAAGCAAAAGATTTCTAGAATCTGAAGAAAAACCCGAGTGTACGAAAGACAGCGCAGAGGCGCTGCCAGAAAAACAGCGTCTGCTCCTCATCTCACGGTGACTACACCGGACCGTCTGCAACTCCCCAGCCCTTCTGCAGCCTGTTGCTCTGCCGCGCTGATAGCCCGAGTTTTGCGTGGGAGCCAGGGGCTTTAGGAGCAAACTCTGCCCCATGGACGCGAGTGGCGAATCACTGTGCGCAATGCATCTTGGGCATGTAAATGAGCACCTCTGAGGATGCCCGAGCGCGCGGAGGAGCTCTGCTGCGGGCTGGGCTGCGCAGCTGCTGTCGGTCCCGCCGCTGTTCCGGGCGCAGGCCTGGGGGTGCCGGGCTCCGCGCTTCCCTCGGGAAGGGCGGGCGGGCTTGCGGCGCTGGTCGCTGCCGCCCGCCGCGGGCAAGGGCCGGGGCACCAGCCGCTGAACTGCCCCGGGGGCAGGGCGGGTCAGCCATGGAGCCTACAGAGGATCCAGCCCGCCCCGCGGCTGCAAAGTCGGCGGCTCGTCCCCAGCCTCCAACGCTGCAGCTTGCCCCGGCGGCCCTTCTCGGTAGCCCGCCCGCTGACACTCGCGCAGCCTGTGATCGAGCCAGACCCCGGGACACCCGAGTGCGATTCTCCCCCGCCTGGGCGCGGCCGGTGCTGCCCCCGGTTTGCTCGAGCTGTTTCAACACCTCAGTCTCTCCCTAAAGGAGCCGGGTTCGTTCCAACCTTCTCAGGAACCTTCAGAGCGCTGAACAGAAGAGAAACAGCCGCTCTGGTGACAGAAACCCTAACACAGGGTCTAGCGCCGGGGTGCAGAACCCCCTCGTCTGTTAGCGACACGGAAACAATGCTCTGAAACGTTCTGCAGAAGCCAAATCGGTTTTACTGGCCAGTTTTGCCGTCGGCCCCGGCCACCTTGGCACCCGCAATTAACGTACGTAATTCTTACTCTGAAAATGAATAAACGCAGGCAAGAGCAACCAATATTCAAAGAAAGCAACATACAGCACTATTATCAGATCGCACAATCATTGGTGAACGACTAGTGCACGATGCCGCCCAAAAAAATCGAACACAATAAACCTTAATTAGCGCACCTGTCTTCTAACTCTGTTAAAAATCGTGTTCTGCTAAGAGCAAACTTAGTATATCAAGCCTGTTTTTTTCACACTGTTAGGGAGCTTCACCGAAATGAAGCCTCAAAAAATTGAGTAAAGACTCGTACATGTTCCTCTCCACGGAAATCTTTAGTAAAAGGCGAAAGATTTATACGAGTTGAAGAGAAACCGGAGTATACAGGAACTGCCGCAGAGCCGCTGCCAGGACAAGTACGTTATCTTCTAAGATTAGGGCGATTCTGCTGCGCACCTTCGGAACCTCTCGCTGTTAGAAGAGATGGCACTAGACGTTTTCAACCCGAGTTTCATCATCAGAACCCGGGTCACTGGGAGCAAAACCCGACTCTTGGAGGCAATCGCTTCACTGCTGGCAGTGCACTGTGGGTAGGCAAATTTGTTCCTCCCGCTTTTGCTGTGCTTTTCCTGAGCTGAGCCCATATTATGGTGATGGGGCAGCTGTTCCGTCCTCCAATCCCAGTGACGCTCAGAGGCATGGAGGAAGCTGACCAATCCCTTAATCAGAAGGCAATCCCCGCTCCCACCCGGCTGATCACCGGTGTAGGGAGGCTTTTTTTTTTAGATTTTTCATTTTTTATTTTTAAAAGTAACATTTGCATATATTTCTGTGTTGGTGATTTCGCTGCTCGGCAGGGGAGTGGGGCAGCACTGATTTATGATCACGAGAGTACAGCTGATATACTCGGCTGCTCAGGCTATGTCTACACTTGCCGTTATTCCTGAAAATAATCAGCATAGCGGCATTGCGCAAGAGGGCTTTTGTTGCGCAAGAAGGGGCAGTGTAGACAGCTCCTTCTGGCGCAAGAGCCTCTTCCGCAAAATGGCGGCTCATTAGGTATGCAAATGAGGCTTGGCAATAGTCCACGCTAAGCCTCATTTGCATATTTCTTGCGCAAGAATCCACAGAGCGTCCACACTGCCCGCCCACTCTTGCGCAAGGAAATTTACACTACAGCGTGGCAAGAGATGGCTTCTTACGCAAGAGCTAGGCTCTTTTTTAATAGGTGTAAGCCCTCTTGCGCAAGAGGGCAGCATGGACGCTGGGCAGGGATTTCTTGCACAAAAAAGCCCTATGGTTAAAATGGCCATCAGAGCTTTCTTGCGCAAGAGAGCGTCTACACTGCCATGGGCGCTCTTGTGCAAAAGTACAGCTCGCACATGACGGTGTGGATGTTTTCTTGCGCAAGAAGCCTCCAGTGTAGACATAGCCTAAGTATCCCCAGATCCCACTGAAAGATGTGCCATGGTCTGCAAGTCATACACGTGCCGTAAAAGAGCAAGAACTTGTGGAGTCATGTTATAAGTTGTACAGAAAACCCTGCACCTCTCTTTTTTTAAAAATATCTCCTATTTCTATAAGCAGCAATTAGCAACATTCAAAACATTATCAGGGGAAAGAATGCCTAAAGCAAGCAGGTAGAAATGGGGCTACTGTCCAGAAAGAAATTTCACAACAAAGTACAAAACCCACTTCTCAAAGCCCCTTCCCCAGCCTTGTGGGAAGGACAACTAGAACCAGGGCCCAACTAATGTCAGGGGACAAATAATGACAAAACGGGGTCAAGAAGTGCGGGTCACCGGTTTAAAACGAGGGAACCGGATGGGGACACCGAGCAGAGAACCCCGGACAACACCCACTGCTTCTCAAAGCTGTCAGTGGAACCAGTGGACGCCGCCCAGAGGAACCCTGCCCGGATACGTGACACTAGGGAGGAATGGAAGTAGGCCCCACTGTCGCAGAGAACACCCTCATCTAGCAGCCTCCTCCTGGTATTGCATATAGTGGCTTTCGCCAGGGCCAGGAGGAGGTTGACGAGGAGGTCTCGCGACTTTGTGGGGAAACCCAGAGCAAAGACACAGGCCTTGCAAAATTACAGGAGCTACAGGAAGCCCCTTTCTCTTAGAGTCTGTTTGCTGCCGCCCTGTACGACCTGGTATTGTCCCTGCTGCTTGATCTGTCTCTGTGGCAAAGTAGCTTCCCGCAGATCCCTGAGTTCACTGAACTCCAGCTAAACTGGTCCACAGAACAGCTTTAAACAGTTCTGTCTGCCTGCGCCCTTCCCCTCACCTGGCATGTGACAAAAGGTAGCAAGGCACAAATGGCCTTCTGCTTTTGGCAGTGGATGCAATGACATGAAATTGCAATGCATGTTCTGGCAGTGGATGTAATGACATGAAACTGAAAGCTTCAGAGGGGAAGCTGAGTTAGTCTGTAACAGGAAAAACTTAAAAAACAACAAATAGTCTAGAAAAAGCACCTTAAAGACTAACAAAACATGTAGATGGTATCATGAGCTTTCGTGACCGGTCATCTGAAGAAGCAGGTTTTGCCCACAAAAGCTCATGATACCATCTACATGTTTTGTTAGTCTTCAAGGTGCTCCTAGACTATTTGATGAAATTGAAGTGAGACGAGGCAAGGGTGAGAATATATTGGGCCAGCTTCTAATGAGCAAAATCGAAGTATAACCCTCTTGGAGATGCTGCACTGTCCCATCTACTGGCACTAAGCCCACTTACAGAGAGAATAATGAGTCTGCTCTACAGCCTTAGCTACTGGCCTGCTGGCTTTTAGCTCATGTGGTCTCTCAAGCGCTGGATGCGCTTCCTAAGCTAAGGGAAGTATGTAAAACACAAACCTCCTGGGTGTGGTGCAATGTTCCCCCTATTTTCTTCCACCCACTTGCAGAATAAATTTTGCTATGCGTACTGAAGCATGTGCAGATATGCACCACCGGTAGAAACATATTCTGCCGGCCGTGGGCACTCTGCTCATCTGCGTCATTTGAATCTCTCCTGGGAGGCTGCCCAAAACTTCTACAGGACCAGAGTGATCGGTGTGGGTTGTATCACACCAAATAAACCCATGTCTTCAAACATTTGTCTTTATTGATGTCTTTCAGTCAGGCTATTCCATAGTAAGGGTTTATTGGAAAACCTCACAGGTATATTAAAGTCCAGCTGTTAAAGTCACAGCTGCTTTCACAGGGACCGGAGTGTCCTGTGAAAAACAACAACATTACTTGATTGTGAAGAAGAGAATGTGGGGTAGAAGAAGGGTTGCTGGATAAAGAATTTTGTATGTGCAGCCATAGAGGCTGATATGTGGGTTTGGAGGGATGGTTGCTGTAAAAGAGTTCTGCATGTGTTGACACTGAGGCCTCTGGTTGTGTTTCCTCTCCACCTTGATAAGACACTTTAGCATCTCATGTTGGTCTTCCACAAGTTATACTATGCACTCAGTGGTTTGTGTTTCCACAATGATCTCTGTAGCTCTGTTTCGCTCTCTTCTCTCTGTTTGAAGTGTTGGGTAAGGCAACATATCCTTGACAAGACCCTCCCTCATCGTCTGTGGTTTTTCCTCAGTTGATGGAGTCTGTCCGTTGGTGAACATGCATGACTTCTCAAGGTCTGGTCCGGAAAAGGAACCATTAACAATGGAGTGACTGCCGTACTCATGATAAAGGTTGTAACATTTCACTAACATGCACATCTCTGAACAAAACTGGCCATTTGTCTTGCTACCCTCGAGGCAAGCACAGATCTTTCCAGACCCTCTGATCATGCTGAGTTTTAAAAGTTGGAGCAAAGGAAGGGAAAGGGTGTTGGGTGAGGGTTCCCCAAGAAAGTACAGTCTGGGCTTGTGCCTTGTGCAGCAGCTGCACATGGAAATAATCTGTAATAATCGTACACTTGCCCACAGACTGAGAGTACTCTGATTGACACATCCCTGCTGTAGGCTAACAGAAAAAGCTGGACTCAGCTTCTGCACGCAGCCAAACTCTGTTCCACCTCGGCTCCAGTAGCACAGTATGAGGAATGGTTCGGGAGGAGGTGGGGAAATGGTAGCTCTGTCATGGACTCTCCATGAGAAAATGGATAACGACATCAGGCAAAACTTCGACACTCTCTCCCAGCAAGATTCTATGGATATCTGTGTGGACATCAATGTTTGAACATGATGTAGATCAAGGCAGGGCTTAGCCAGCTCACAAGACAGCCTTCTGTTCACCTCGCACTGCTGCTCTCCCTCCCACAACTGCAAGAGAAACTTTCCAAGCCACTGCCTTCCCCTCTTCCACCCTGCTGCAGCACCAACATACTGCCCTGCACTGCTGACCCCCGCCCCACCCTGCTGCAATACAGAGCGACTGACTGCCTCGCATGGCTGCCACGCCTCCCCCTCTGTCAGCTGCACTAGAACAACTGAATACCCCGCATGACCTTCCTGCCCACTCTCCCAGCTGCACGGGAGCATGTCAGTGCCCCAGGCTGCCACAGCTTCCCCCTTCCCCAGCTGCACTAGAGCAACTTTATGCCCCATGTGGCCAACAAGTGAACCACCCCGCCCACCCTCCTGCACAGCAACGTACCCTGCGTCTCTTCCCTTGCTCCATGCTCCATGCCCAGTTGGTGAGAGTCCTCACAAACGTCAGGAGGTACACACTACGGCTGTGTCGAGACAGGCCAGTTTTTCCGCAAAAGCGGCCGCTTTTGCGCAAAAACTTGCCAGCTGTCTACTTTGGCCGCTTGAATTTGCGCAAGAGCACTGACATTCTAATGTAAGAAATCAGTGCTTCTTGCGCAAATACTTTGACGTTCCCGTTCGGGCAAAAGTCCTTTTGCGCAAAAGGGCCAGTGTAGACAGCTCAGTTTTGTTTTGCGCAAAAAAGCCCCGATGGCTCAAATGGCGATCGGGGCTTTCTTGCGCAAAAGCGTCCGTGCCAATCTAGACGCAGCCTACGTGATTGTAACAGAAATGGCAAGTGGAGAGACACCATCTCTTGCAGAGGTGGAAGTTTCTGTTGCCGCAAGTGGGTGCTTGTTACAACTTTTGTCATCTGGCAATGTGAACGCTTTCCGGGTTTTGTCCCCACCTCTATTTAAGTGGCTAACATGCAAGTAGAATTGTGGATGACAGTGCGGCTGTGTCTAGACTGGCAAGTTTTTCCGCAAAAGCAGCTGTCTAGACTAGCCGCTTGAATTTCCGCAAGAACACTGACAATCTCATGTATGAGCACTTTTTGAGGAAAAGCGTCCGTGCCAATCTAGACGCGCTTTTGCGCAAAAAAGCCCCGATCACCATTTTCGAGATCGGGGCTTTTATGTGCAAAACAATACCGCGTTGTCTACACTGGCCCTCTCATGCAAAAGAGGGCTTTTGCCCGAACGGGAGCAGCATAGCATTTGCGCAAGAACACTGACGATCATACACGAGATCGTCAGTGTTCTTGCGGAAATTCAAGCGGCCAGTGTAGACAGCTAGCAAGTTTTTCCAGAAAAGCCGCCGATTTTCTGGAAAAACTGGCCAGTTGAGACACAGCCGCATTGTGGAGACCCACAGGGCCAGGTAATGCGAACCTTGGTGTATACACATGTGCAAGTGAGAAAAGAAATAGTTACCAGGAGAAAGACCTCTCAGGCAGCATGAACGCTTCTTGCACACGCAGATGGAAAGCAAAACAGCTCTCACACACAGCTGTGTTTTTAAAATATTAACACTAAAAAAACAATAAAAACACTTTGCACTTTATTTTTCTTTATTCACACCACTGGCAGCTTCACTGAAACGAAGCCTCAAAAAACTGGATACAAACTCATCAATGGCCCTCCCCACGGAAATCTTTAACGAAAGGCGAAAGACTTATATGACCTGCAGCTAACCCACACTGTACGAAACGCCCCGCAGAGGCGCTACCAGGCAATCAGCGTCTTCTCCTCATCTCACGGTGGCTGCACCGAACCGCCCGCACATCCCCACCCCTTCTGCAACCTGTTGTACTGCCGCGCTGATAGCCCGAGTTCTGCGTGAGAATCAGGGACTTCAGGAGCAAATGCTGTCCCATGGACCAGGGTGGTCGGGCACGGTGCGCAATGTATCCTGGGTATTTAAATGAGCATATCCGGGTACGCCCGGCCGCGCGGAGGTGCCCGGGCCTCCGAGCTGCGGCTGCAGCCCGAGAAAGCGGCTCCGTACTGGGCTGAGCAGCGGCTGCCGGTCCCGCCGCAGCTCCAGGCGCAGCCCGCGCGCTGGCTCCCCAGGAGTCTCTGGGACCGGGAGCCTGGGGGTGCTGGGCTGCGCGCTTCCCTAGGGCAGGGCAGGCGGGCTTGCGGCGCCGATCGCTGCCGCTCGCAGCGAGTAAGGGCCGATGAGCTACCCGGGCTAGCTGGGAGAGTAGGCCCACCCCCCCTTTGCACAGTGGCGATTGGGCCCAGGTGCTCGCAGGCCCCTGAATGAGATGCGCATCCTGCCACGGGAACGTGGAACAAACCCACTGACGGGCCGCGCTGGCGCCTGAGTCTCCATGGGCTGACCGGCCCTCGCGACCCAGCCCTTGCAGCGCTCGGGTGCGTCATCGCAGCTCCCGGCTGGTTTGAGGCGCTGCCAGCGATGCAGAGGAGGGGATGCGCAAATCGCTTCGTAATGGGTCTGGTATACCCCCCTGCAGGGGGGCCCGGGAGCGCCTTTTGCAGCTCGCTCCCGGAGCAGTGCAGCGCTCGGCAGCAGCAGGCTCAGGCGCGAGCGCAGCCTTGTGGGAACGGGAGCATGTGGGTGGGGGCGTATTCGGTGCGGAGGGGCGGGGCGGCGTGAGCTTGTCATTAGGCAGGGGAAGAATTGTTCCTCCTGGAGGGACAGAACTAAGAGGCAGGGATTGCTCCCCTACATTCTCAAGTCAGTCAAACATCAGAAAAAATGCCTGCGTAGCAGACGCCACGTAAAAACCGCTGCCAGTAGAAGAGAAGGAATGAACAACAGCCTGGAGAAACACCAAAAAAAAAAAAAAAAAACGCCACGAAAAAAAACCTGAAACACGTCAACTAAACCTAGCACCAACTACCCACATTACGCGCCCCGGGAAACTTCGCCCGGGGTGAAGACCACTCAACACTACACGTTCCTGTCCGTCTGTCTTTCACAGCGAGCGCCAGGGGAAAGCGCGAACGCAGTCCCCCACTACCACAAATTATGCAGTCGAGTTTCCCGCATTTGGGGAAATCGCAGGGGTCAGCACACCCGCAGTGCAATGGATGAGCCTCACCCTGGGAAAACCACCTTCGTGATCATGGTATCTCCCCTGCCAGGTAAGTATGAGGGCCCTCCGCACAACCGCCGCCTGCCCCCCACCGCCCAAACCCTCTCATGTCACGGTGGACGCCGCCTCGCGCGCCCACACCGCCGCGCCCCAAACGCTCCCCTACCGCCCGCACCCGCCCCGACGCCGCCCCCGACACCCACACCGAGCCCCGCTCGCCCAAGGCGGGCCCCGCTCGCCAGCCCGCTCCCGCTCCCACAAGGCTCCGCTCGCGCCCGCATCTGCATACGTGCTCACGCCGCTCCGCCCCTCCGCCCGGGACCCGCCCCCGCCCGCCCGCCTCAGCGCCTCCCTGTCTGCCTGGGCCCGGCGCTCTCTCCCCTCTCCAGCCTGAGCCCCGCTTCGGCTTCGGCTTCGGCTTCGGCTTCGGCGGCGCTGCTGCACCCCGACTCCCGACCCCGCCGGCGCTCTCCCCCGCTGCGGCCCGCACACCCAGCAGGGGCTGGCTCTGTCGGGGGCCGCCCCTCGGGAGGCACCGGGTCCCTGCGGCTTCCGCTATCGCCCCGACGCCCCCAGCCCAGCCGGCGCATCCGGAGCACGCAAGGGGCAAGGAGAAAGCGGGGGTGGGGTGGTGCGGGGCAGAAGGCAGGAGCCCTCCGGGGAGGCACAGGAATCTTCCCCCCTCCCACTAGGCAAAGCATCCGCCCTCTCCGCTCCCCCTCCGCCCTCCTGCCCCCACACACAGACACGCCCCGCTCCTCCAGACCTCCTGGCTAGCCCCGGGCACGTCACCCCGGCTCTTCTGGGCCTCCCTTCTCCCTTCGGCAAAATGGGGCTGATGAGGGCAGGAACCTTCCCCCCTCCCCCTAAGAAAAAGCATCCGTGCTCCCCTCCACACATGAACAGTCCAGCCCCACACCGCCTAGCTAGCTTGGGGGGGGGTACATCACGACTCTTCTTGTGTGCCTCCTTTTAGCAAAATGGGGGTGATGATGCTTCCCTCAGCATTTGATAAGGTCTTCCACAGCATTCCTGCCACAAGCTAAGGAATAAATGGACTGTAAGGTGGATAGAAAGCTGGCTCGATTGTCGGGACCAACGGGTCGGTTGTAGGGCAGGTTTTGTTCAACATCTTTATTAAAGAGCTGGATGAGGGGAGGGGTTGCACCCTCAGCAAGTTCCTTGATGACTCGAAGGTAGTGGGAGAGGTAGTTACCTTCCTGGGTTAGGATAGGGTCCAGTCAGACTGAGACAAATTGGAGGATTGTTCCAAAAGAAATGTGATGAGGTTCAACAAGGAGAAGGTCAGATACCCGCACTTAGGAAAGAGGACTCCCAAGCACTGTTACAGGTGGGGACTGACTGGCTAAGTAGCAGTTCATCAGAAAAGGAACTGGGGATTGGCTACGTCTACACTACATGCTTTTTGCGCAAGATGCCTTTTGCGAAAGAGTTTTTGCACAAAAACTTCTTGCACAAGAGCTTGTCCACACTGTCTACACTGCCCCGTCTTGTGCAAGAAAAACCCTCTTGCGCAAAGCCGTTATACCTGAAAATAATCAGCATAACGGCTTTGCGTAAGAGGGTTTTCCTTGCACAAGACGGGGCAGTGTTGACAGCTCCGTCTTGCGCAAGAGCCTCTTCCGCAGAAATGGTGGCTCATTAGTTATGCAAATGAGGCTCGGCGATATTCCACGCCAAGCCTCATTTGCATAGCTCTGGCGCAAGATCATGCCAGTCTAGACACAGCCACAGAGTTTGGTGAGATCTTTTTGAAGCTGTTCACAGTCTGCTTTGGGCTTAACTCTCTTAAGCAGTTTGGTATCATTTACAAATTTTGCCACCTCACTGTTTACCCTTTCTCTAGATCATTTATAAATTGCCAGCAGATCTAGGGATGTGATTATTCCCCTTTATTTGGCACTAGTGAGGCCACATCGGTTCCTTGTACAAGTTGCTGGGACCAGCACTGAGGCTCAGAAAAGGTCTTGTGCTGCGAATGCTTCTAGCAGCAGGTGGGCAGAATGCTCTGCTGATGTTGACTGTGCCAATCGAAGTAGATACTTGTTTGTATGTGTGACAAGATCGACGCTCAAAGGTGTGAAGAACTGAGTTGTAGAGAAGCGGGCTGTGTCTAGACTGGCCAGTTTTTCCGTAAACTCAGCCGCTTTTCCGGAAAAACTTGCCAGCTGTCTACACTGTCCGCTTGAATTTCCGCAAGAACACTGACGATCTTATGTATGATCGTCAGCGTTCTTGCGGAAATACTATGCTGCTCCCGTGCAGGCAAGAGTCCTTTTTGCGCAAAGCTTTTGCGCAAGAGGGCCAGTGTAGACAATGTGGTATTGTTTTGCGCAAAAAAGTCCCGATGGCTAAAATGGCGATCGGGGCTTTCTTGCACAAAAGCGCGTCTAGATTGGCCAGGGACGCTTTTCTGCAAAAAGTGCTTTTGTAGAAAAGCGTCCGTGCCAATCTAGACACTCTGTTCCGAAAATGCTTTTAACGGAAAACTTTTCCATTAAAAGCATTTGCGGAAAATCATGCCAGTCTAGACGTAGCTGCGGTGTATTCCTCTCCCCATGCAGCAAGGTGCCCTTTGTCCCACTCTCTCAGATCCACTGAAGGCACGTGGGCTGTGTCTAGACTGGCAAGTTTTTCCGCAAAAGCACCTGCTTTTGCTCAAAAACGTGACAGCTGTCTACACTAGCCGCTTGATTTTGCGAAAAAGCACTGATGTTCTAATGTAAGAAATCAGTGCTTCTTGCGCAAATACTTCGATGCTCCCGTTTGGGCAAAAGTCCTTTTGCACAAAAGGGCCAGTGTAGACAGCTCAGATTTGTTTTGCGCAAAAAAGCCCCGATGGCGAAAATGGCAATCGGGGTCTTTTTTGCGCAAAAGCGCGTCTAGATTGCCATGGATGCTTTTCCGCAAAAAGTGCTTTTGCGCAAAAGCATCTGTGCCAATCTAGACGCTCTGTTCCAAAAATGCTTTTAACGGAAAAGCTTTTTTGTTAAAAGCGTTTGCGGAAAATCATGCCAGTCTAGACGTAGCCTCTCAGTAAAATGTTGTAGTGATTGGTAAGAAACTAAGAACATTTATTCAAGTTCGTGTTAAAGTCTAAAAGACATGTGACCAATGCAGTGTCTGGCCATCTGGGCATAACGCTTACATTACGGTTGGTTATAAAAATCATACCATGCACATCATCTGCAATCTGATACTGGGTGACATGTAAGTGTAGCAGGACAACCAGTCTGAGGTTTGTATTCTGCCTAACAGTCTGCTCTGAGATTAGTCCATGAACTATTCCAGACATTATTGAGACCTCTCATGGATCAGTAATTGGTCAGCAGATAGGAAACCAAGCATAGGAATAAATGAGTTGCTTCTACAACTGAAAGCCGTAAATAGGCTTCCATATGAAACAAGACTAAAAAGAATAGCCCCGGTCAATTAAGAGACGCTACAGTTCAAGCGGGAGGGGGATATTATACTGGCCAATGCTCAAGACAAAATAATGGGTTAGATGGGCCATTGGCTTGAACTACTTTGGGGGTGAAAAAATAGCTTGCTTCCGAGCTTTGCCTAAAGTTCTCCCGAATATTCAGATACATACTGCAAAAAAAATGCAGATTTAACTAAATTATGCACATAAAAATTAGTCACCGTACAAAAGAACGCCCCATTCTAATCATAGGCACACCATCAAAAAAAAATCTAAAAACAGTTGGATTAAATTTTCATCTTGTGCACCCTATAAAATGTTTCCACAACGGCCTATTAAGCGCTATAAAGTTATGAAAACCCCTCTTACGTATTTCGCAGTTTAAACGTTCTATTTTTTAACCACATCAGGGAGCTTCACCGAAGTGAAGCCTCAAAAAATTGGGTACAAACTCGTAAATGTTCCTCTCCACGGAAATCTTTAGTAAAAGGCGAAAGATTTATACGATCTGAAGAGAAACCAGAGTATACAAAACGCTTCGCAGAGGCGCTACCAAGCAAACAGCGTCTTCTCTTCCCGTCACGGTGGCTGCACCGAACCGCCCGCAAAGCCTCCCCCTTCTGCAGCCAGTTGCACAGCCGCGCTGATACCCCGAGTTTTAGCGTCGCAAACCGGGATCGGGAGCAAACCCAGCTCACGGGCCAGGGATTCTAGTCACGGTGCGCAATGCACCGTGGGTATGCAAATGAGCACCCCTGGTACGCCCGAGCGCGCGGAGGAGGCCGGGTTTCCGAGCGGCGGCTGCAAGCCGCTAGAACTCGGCTCCGGCCTGGGATGGGCGGCGGCTGCCGGTACCGCCGCTGCTCCGGGCGCAGCCCGCGCCTTGGCTCCCCGGGTCCTCTGGGGGACTCCCTGTCGCGCGGTGCGCGGGTCTCTGCCGCTCGCCAGCCGGCGGGGCCGGTGGAAGGGCCGCTCGCTGAGCTGTTGCCCGGAAGCTGCAGAGGCTCGCAGCCTGTCCCGGGGCAGCAGAGAGCTGGCGGCTTGGCCCCTGCCTGCACCAGCGCCCAGCTCTCTAACCCGCTCGCGAAGACCCGCGTCCTCTCTCCAGTGTAGTGGCGAGGCCAGAAGGTGACACGCTCGGTGGGCTACAACTTCAGATGGGTGGGTAATGCTGCGGGGAGGTGGTGTGGGAGGAGAACGGAAGAAATTCCTCCCGCCAACTCGCCTTAGAGAGGGTGGAGTGGGATGGGAGGGCGTCCTTGGAGTTGGGCCCAGACACTTGCCTGACTGGAGCTCCTGCGAGGGAGCGGGGTTGGACCATGGGGGCTAAGCTCACTGCACCCACCACTCTCCAGCGAGCATACTGGCAGGAAGAGTAGAAATCACAGAACAATAGAATTGGAAGGGACCTCCAGAGGTCATCAAGTTCAGTCCCCTGCCCTTGGCAGGACCCAGCTTCATCTAGACCAGTGTTTCTCAATCTTTTTTTTAATAAAGTACCCCTTTAAAAAAATTATAAATACCCCATTTGAAAAAAATTATAAGTACCCCCCACTACCTACTGTTTTCAGAAAAATTTTTTTCTACCGTTGCAATGCATTTGTTTAACAACTTAATCATAGCTGGGCGGGCAATGACATTTTTGGGTGTAAAAAGTACAAAAATAATAAAGCGCTGTAAAACTTAAAACAAAAATTCGGTTTTCTTCAAATTTCAGTTGTGTTGACGTGCCCTCCCAGACTTCTCTGAGTACAGTTTAAATGGGAGGGGGGAGTGGATATTGTACTGGCCAATGTCAGAGACAAGATACTGGATTAGATGCGCCGTTGGTTTGAGACACTATGAACTTTCTTGCAGGAAAACATGGGAGTGAAACCATTGCTTGCTTAGGAGTGTGAAGTCCTCTGGAATAATCAGATACAATTACATGAGTACCCTCTTTTAGTAGTTTTACATACCCCAGAACATGCATATTGAGCTAAATTATATGCATAGAAATTAGCTATTGTAATTCCCTTATTTGCAAATAAATTGGTTTTAAAATGCAGAGGAACATTATTTTCTACATCATGCATGCACAGTTCTAACAAAACACTGACCCCTAAACTATACCAAGCTGAATTTTGAGAATGACACGTTCATCACACTTGTGCATGCTTCTAAAAAGCTTTTTATCTTCAAGAAACCTGAAACACCATAGGAAATACTTGAAGTAAAACAAAGGTTTTGTAGTTTATTTTTCTTTCATACCACTGGAAAACTTCATAGAAGTTAAGCCTCAAAAAAATGAGTAGAAATTAGGGTGTCTGTCACTTGAAAAGTTTTTAGAAAATGCAGAATAAATTGTTGCTTTAGAGCAGGGGTGGGCAAAAATTTTTGGCAGGGGGTCACTCCAAGATTTTAGAAAGTGGTCAAGGGCCACACTTTTCTGTAGAGGAGATGTGGGGGTCTAGGATGGAGGTTGAGCGCAGAAGGGTGCACGGGATAAGGGACTGGGATGCAGTTTGGGCAAAGGAGAGGGTTGTGACCAAAGTCAGGGGATTGGGGTGTAGGGTCAGGAAGGGGGTATGGGTGCAGGAGAGGATTCTGGCCTGGAGGAGGGGCACTGGGAGAAGGTGCAAAGTCTGGGAGGTAGCTGTGACCTGGGAAAAGGGGGTGCAGATTGAAGAAGGTTTGGGTGGTGACTTGGGGCAGGGGAATAGGAAGGTGTTTGAGTGCAGGAGAGGAAGCTGGCCTGGGGGAGGGGGACTGCGTCTAGACTGGCATGATTTTCCGCAAATGCTTTTAACGGAAAAGTTTTTCCGTTAAAAGCATTTGTGGAAAAGAGCGTCTAGATTGGCATGGACGCTTTTGTGCAAAAGCACTTTTTGCGGAAAAGCGTCTGTGCCACTCTAGGCGCGGTTTTGTGCAAGAAAGCCCTGATCGCCATTTTTGCCATTGGGGCTTTTTTGCACAAAACGGTTCTCAGCTGTCTACACTGGCCCTCTTTTGCCCGAACGGGAGCATCATAGTATTTGCGCAAGAATACTGACGATCATACATAAGATCGTCAGTGTTCTTGCACAAAGTCAAGCGGCCAGTGTAGACAGCTGGCAAGTTTTTCCGGAAAAGCGGCTGATTTTTCTGGAAAAACTGGCCAGTCTAGACACAGCCGGGGTGTAGGAGCTGGTACAGGGTCTGGGCAGGAGTTGTAAGGGGGGGGGGGGGCGACGCAGAGGGTTTGGATGGTGTCCTGGGGGAGGGAGTTGGGGTGCGGGAGGGGCTTGGGTGCCAGAGGCAAGCTGGGGCTTGGGAGATGCTTACCTAAGCCACCAGACAGACCTGCAGCACCATCATCAAGGCAGGCTGCGTTATCTTGACTAGGTTTCTGACCAATAGGAGCTGAAAATTGGTGTGGAGGCAGGGAGATAGTAGGAAACTCCCGGCTACAATAAGAAAAAAGAGACGAAAAAAAGAGAAAACCCCTGAGGGCTACACTGAGATGACAGCCCAGTAGGTCTGGTGAAGAGAGCTGTTGTTATATTACCCACCGCCGCCTCAGCCCTTTAAGTATGAAGCGCTCAAAAAAACTCCTTTAACATACAATAAAAACAGCTTGAAAACGGAAAAACAACCCGAACAAAAAAAACAAGCAAAGAAATTACCATGAAACAACCTGAAAAGAAAAACAAGCAAACGAGTTACCACGATAATTCTGTTTTTTACCACAAAGCTCAGTCTCCGTAGAGACTGTCAAAAATTGCCAATGCCGACTATATTTCAAGTCGTCATGGCGGGGTATTGGGAAAAGTTTTCAATTAGCAATAATCGCGCCTCGGATTAACCTCATTGGCTACGATACTGCCACTGCGCAAAGCTAACGAAAGCGCTGCCGGCGCCATAATGCCCTGCCGGGCCAGAGACTATCAGCTTAGGGCGACGCCCAGCAGACCGTGGCGAGAAGCCGGGTGAGAAGTGCCCTGAGCAGCGCTGCCCTCGGCGCCCCGGCGGGCCGGCCAAATCCAGCGGGTTTAAGGGATTCCGCGCGTTTGGGCCGCTCAAAACCCTCAGCTCGCCGCAGAGGCCTCTGGGAACTCCATGCAAATATGAAATTACGTCACACTTCCGAAATGTGCCCGGGGTAGAGTCAGGCGCGCTGAGCCGCCTCCAGAGGGGGGGAGGGGGCAAATGGCGGCGGCCGGAGCAGCGCTCACACACTTCCGGGCTTGGCAGCGCGCTGGAGCGCGGCCTCGCTTCCGTCCTGCCAGGACACAAGCGGCTGGGGGGGCTGTTACCCGGGCCGGGCACACGTGGGTGGGTGCGTGGGGGCTGTTACCCGAGCTGGGGGGGCTGTTACCAGCTGGGGACATGTGACTGGGGGGGGCAGCCGGGGATACGCGACGGGGGGGGGGCGAGCTGTTACCTGGATTGGGAACATGTGGCTGGGGGGGCTTGTTACCGGCTGAGGACATGTGACTGGGGGGGCAGCCCGGGATATGTGACTGGGGGGGCTGTTATTGGCTGTGGACATGTGACTGGGGGGGCAGCCCGGGATATGTGACTGGGGGGGGCTGTTATTGGCTGTGGACATGTGACAGGGTGGGGGGGGCAGCTGGGGATACGTGACGGGGGGGGGGAGCGGGGAGCTGTTAGTTCCGGGTATCACTGGGCGTCTCGGGCTGAAATGCTTGGCGATGACAACACAGTGTGGAGCCTGCTGCGTGATTTCCACCAAATTCTTAGGGTGTGTCTACACTGGCACGATCTCGCGCAAAAGCGGCCGCTCTTGCACAAAAACTTGCTGCCTGTCTACACTGGCCACATGTTCTTGCGCAAGTAAACTGACGTTCTAGGCTACGTCTAGACTGGCATGATTTTGCGCAAATACTTTTAACGGAAAAGTATTTCCGCAAAAGAGCATCTAGATTGGCACGGATGCTTTTGCACAAAAAGTGCTTTTGCACAAAAGCATCCGTGGCCAGTATAGACGTGATTTTGTGCAAGAAAGCTCTGGTGGCCATTTTCGCTCCATCTTCCGCAAAAATGGTGACTCAATAGTTATGCAAATGAGGCTCAGCAGTATTCCATGCTGAGCCTCATTTGCATAGCTCTGGCACAAGATCGCGCCAGTCTAGACACAGCCACATCCTAGCTATCCCCACGGATTGCCGTGCCAACTCAGCACAAGAAATTATTCAGCATGCATATGGGGATGTGGGCAAGCCATCATGGAGATGGTGAATACTTCCAAAGGAGAGGCACATTGACAGCAACAAATACAGCAGTGGGCTATCTTAATATAGTGGGCTACACTGGACCGCCCGCGAATCCTCCCTCTTCTGTAGCTTGTTACATTGTTGCATTAAGAGCCCGAGTTTTATGTGGGAACCTGGGGCTCCAGGAACAAACTCAGCCCCTGGACCAGGGTCGCGGGTCACCGTGCGCAATGCATCCTGGCTGTGTCTAGACTGGCCACTTTTTCCGCAAAAGCAGCTGCTTTTGCGCAAAAACTTGCCAGCTGTCTACACTGGCCGCTTGAATTTGCACAAGAGCACTGACGTTCTAATGTAAGAAGTCAGTGCTTCTTGCGCAAATACTTTGACGCTCCCGTTCGGGCAAAAGTCCTTTTGCGCAAAACCTTTTGCGCAAAAGGGCCAGTGTAGACAGCTCAGTTTTGTTTTGCGCAAAAAAGCCCCGATGGCTAAAATGGCGATCAGGGCTTTCTTGCGCAAAATCGCGTCTAGATTGGCCACGGACGCTTTTGCGTAAAAAGTGCTTTTGCGCAAAAGCATCCGTGCCAATCTAGACGCTTTCTTGAGCAAATACTTTTAACAGAAAACTTTTTCGTTAAAAGCATTTGCGCAAAATCATGCCAGTCTAGACGTAGCCCCTGGGTATGAAATGTCTGGTATTTCCTGTTTCCTGTTTCCCTTCGGATGGAAACCTGGGGGAGGAGGGGACGACAATTTTCCCCTGTTGTGTCTGGCAGGGGAGTGAGGAGCGCAGGACCATTTAAAGGCACAGTTTCCCCTTTTTTTTTTTTTTTTTGCTTAACAACTTTGGTCTCCTTCTCAACAGAATTTTTTCCCAGTGTTTTTTTTTTGGGGGGTGTGTGTTCGGTATTTTTTGTTAAACCATCTGGCAACCCTAAGGACAAGTGGCTGGTGCTGTGTCCTGCTGGGAGGCTGATGTGCCCTGCAACAGGAGACCCCGCAGGGCCTAAAAATCCTGCGTCCCTTCAGCTCAGCCTTGCCAGAGGCCCCACTAGAAGGGACTCTCCCTCTTTTCTCCTCCCCATTCGTCAGGGCAGCTGAGCTCCATGGAGAAGCTGGGGCAATCCCAGCAAGTGGGAGGCACGGCACGGGATTGTGAACGGCCATTTTGTCCCATTGGAAGGTGAGAGGAGATGGCAGGATGTGCCCCCATTGCAGCTGGAGGTCGGCTCTGCCCTCTCCAGGCCCTCCCTCTCCCCTGCGCCATGCCCACAGACAGGCCTTCGTGTGTGCATGTCACAGCTCCCTCGGTTGCTGCTTTCCAAGCAGGATCCTGCGTCCTGTACTCAGTGGCCCTCCAGCTAGTTGGGGAGATCAACGTTGTCTGATTGGGGGGATGAGCACGGCCAGGCCAAACCAAACCTCCAGCTTGTGGGAGCCCTCAGTGCAGGAACGGGAATTGTGATGCTATGTGTGGATTGGGCAGGTTTGTTCAGCTTAACGCAGCGAAGCTAACGGAGGGCAGGGGCTGCTGTGCTGCCCTTCGGAGGAGATCTTACACTGATTCCAGATGAAAGGTCCCAGGGCCTCACTTCAAGGGTCATGGAAACCAACAGCCTGTCTCAATGAAACGGGCTGTAACGTCCTTGCCATGCTGCATTCGCCGGACAGGGTCCCTGAGCAGTAACTGTTCATGGCAAAGCACTAAGGGATAGCTCAGTGGTTTGAGCATTGGCTTGCTAAACCCAGAGTTTTGAGCTCAATCCTTGAGGGGGGCATTTAGGGATCTGGGGCAAATCTGTCAGGGATGGTGCTTGGTCCTGCCATGAGGGCAAGGGGCTGGACTTGATGACCTCTCAAGGTCCCTTCCAGCTCTATGAGATGTATATATGTCCCCATTCTCAGAGCGCTGTTCACCTGTCATGCATTTCTTTCTGGGCTGAGGGACTGTGACCCTTCAGGCCCTGACTGCGAGGCAGGGAACACACCATAATACCACTCACCAGCTCTAACAGACTCATTGCCCCAACTGACTATTGTCATATTCAATGTCTACAACGTGCCAGGCATGGTATCCTAAACAGGGAAGCTGATAGAATCACTGTGCCGGCCTCGGAGATCTGAGAAGGGACAGGGCCTTAGGCAAAAGGGTGGGGCTGAGAAAGCCAGCCCAGCCAGTCCTCAGAGCCACATGGAGCATGCACCAGCAGCAATATAAAAGGCTCTGGACATGGCCACAGTTGCTACAGCAGTGGCCAGGAGCTCTGGGTCCTTTCGAATTGCCAGGCCCCAAAGTAATTGCCCCCTTTGCCCTACCTGTCAGCGTGCCTGATCCTACCTAAACTGGCAACATATAGGTCATTAATAGTATTGTCTGGTGTGCCCATGGGCAATATATGAATGAATATATGTGAGAGATGGAAGCTGCATTTGCAAGTAACCTTCCTGTCTCTTGAAACGAGGTCATTGAACTTTGGGAGGGCTAAGTGAGGACAGAAAGACATGTTGCTATCCACTACAGGGCTACTACAAGAGGCAGGAGCTCTTGCCTAGCTGAGGAAACCAAGGGGATTGAAAGTCTCTGGACACTGACGAGAGATGAGACGCCAGCTTAGACCAGTTACTTGGTGACGTTAAATTTAGTCACTAGTAGGTGTATTTGGTTGGGGTTGTTTGTAACTTTCCATCTCTGATTCTTATGGGAAAATACATAATCCTGTGTGCTTTGTCAATATACATATTTTTAGTTGCATTGCAAACCATCTCATTGCTGTATATGAAGATGTGCGAGACCAGGTAAGTGCAGTGGATTGTCTCATTAAGGAGCAATGGATGTAAGGTTCTCAGAGTTCTACAGTCAGAAGGACTGGACACAACAGGGCAGAGAGGAAAAATGGGGACTGGGAGGGTATTGGTGAGTGTGGGGACAGGCCTAACCTCTGGCACCAGCACCAGCCCCAGACCTATTGTGAGAGTTCCATTGGAACTGCAGAATCCTAGGGCTGGAAGAAACCTCAAGAGTCATCAAGCCCAACCCTCTGCCCAAAGCAGGACCAACCCCAACTAAATCATCCCAGCCAGGGCTTTGTCAAGCTGGGACTTAAAAACCTCCAGGGATGGAGATTCCACCACCTCCCTAGGGAACCCATCCCAGTGCTTCACTACCATCTTAGGGGAATAGTTTTTCCTAATATCCAACCTAGACACCCCCCACTGCAACTTGAGACCATTGCTCCTCGTTCTGCCACCTGCCACCACTGAGACCAGCCTCTCTCCATCCTCTTTGGAACCCCCCTTCAGGGAGTTGGAGGCTGCTACCAAATCCCCCCTCGCTCTTCTCTTCTGCAGACTAAACAAGCCCAAATCCCTCAGCCTCTCCTCGTAGGTCATGTGCTCCAGCCCCCTCATAATTTTTGTTGCCCTCTGCTGGACTCTCTCCAATGTGTATATATCCTGTCTGTAATGGGACCCCAGAACTGGACATAATACTCTAGGGCTGTGTCTAGACTGGCAAGTTTTTCCGCAAAAGCAGCCGCTTTTGCGCAAAAACTTGCCAGCTGTCTACTCTGGCCGCTTGAATTTGCGCAAGAGCACTGACATTCTAATGTAAGAAATCAGTGCTTCTTGTGCAAATACTTTGACGCTCCCATTCGGGCAAAAGTCCTTTTGCGCAAAAGCTTTTGCGCAAAAGGGCCAGTGTAGACAGCTCAGTTTTGTTTTGCGCAAAAAAGCCCCGATGGCGAAAATAGCGATCGGGGCTTTCTTGTGCAAAACCGTGTCTAGATTGGCACGGACGCTTTTGCGCAAAAAGTGCTTTTGCGGAAAAGCGTCCGTGCCAATCTAGACGCTCTTTTCCGCAAATGCTTTTAATGGAAAAACTTTTCCATCAAAAGCATTAGCGGAAAATCATGCCAGTCTAGACGCAGCCTAGATGTGGCCTCATCAGTGCTGAATAAAGGGGAATAATCACTTCCCTCGATCTGCTGGCAATGCTCCTCCGAATGCACCTCAATATGCCACTAGCCTTCTTGGCTACAAGATCAGTGTGGACTCATATCGGCTACGTCTAGACTGGCATGATTTTCCGCAAATGCTTTTAATGGAAAAGCTTTTGCGCAAAAGGACTTTTGCCCAAACGGGAGTGTCAAAGTATTTGCACAAGAAGCACTGATTTCTTACATTAGAACGTCAGTGCTCTTGCGCAAATTCAAGCGGCCAGTGTAGACAGCTGGCAAGTTTTTGCGCAAAAGCAGCTGCTTTTGCGCAAAATCTTGCCAGTCTAGATGCAGCCATCCTGTTTTTCATCCACTGCAATCCCCAGGTCCTTTTCTGCTGAACTGCTGCTTAGCCAGTCAGTCCCCAGCCTGTAACAATGCTTGGGATTATTCCGTCCCAAGCGCAGGGCTCTGCACTTGTCCTTTTTGAACCTCCTCAGATCAGAAGTGGTCCTGAGAAACCAGGCTTGAGGCTCCTAGGAGCTGCCCTTTTGAGGGGTGGGGGAGTCTCATCAGGAGTCAGGGCTTGTAGCAGAGCCAGTCTCTGGGCAACCTGAAAAATGCAGCTGGCCTCTAGGGCTATGTCTACACTCGCGGCTTTTTGCGCGAGAAATATGCAAATGAGGCTAAGCATGGAATATCGCCAAGCATAGGCATGCATAGAACATTTCATTAGAGTGTGCACCCAGGGAATTTTATTTTTTTATTTTTTTTAAAGGCAAACATTTATTGAATACTCAATCATAAAGGACATTATTTTTATTCATCAAACAAACTAAAGAAACTAAAACTTAACTAAACTTATTTTTTTTTAATTAACAACTAAACTTTACTTAAAAGAGCATATCATGTGATTAAATTAAAACGCAAAGCCACTTTTTTTTGAGACATTAGGGTGTGCCTGAGCACACCTGGAACACCCCCTGCGCACGCCTATGTTGCCGAGCCTCATTTGCATACCTAATGAGCCACCATTTTTGCATAAGAGGCTCTTGTGCCGGAAGGAGCTGTCTGCACTGCCCCTTCTTGCACAAGAAAACCCCTCTTGCATAATGGCGTTATTCCTGAAAATAATCAGCGTAGCAGCACTGCGCAAGAAGGGGCAGTGTAGACAGCTCCTTCTGACGCAAGAGCCTCTTCTGCAAAAATGGTGGCTCATTAGGTATGCAAATGAGGCTTGGCGATATTCCACGCTTAGCCTCATTTGCATATTTCTCGCACAAGAAGCCACGAGCGTAGACATAGCCTAGGAGGCTGCCCAACTGCCTATATCACCTGACTGGTAGGAGGAGTCAGCAGACCAGCGCTCAAGCTGAGCAATAGCTCTCCCAGCCCTGCTCCTATCCCTCACTCCAGGTAACCCAGTTCTGACACTCAATTCTGTTCCTGACTTTGGCTCTGATTCTGACTGAGGACTCCTGCTCTCACCACAGGACTTGACTCTGGCTCCAACCACTAGACATGATCATCCACATCCCCGTCTGATAGTGCCTGCCAAAACAGAGCATTATCTTTGCCTTACATGCTTCTTCATGATACCTGGGTTACATCTACACTGCAGGCTTTTTGCGCAAGAACAGCCATTCTTGCACAAAAACTTACAGAGCGTCTACACTGCACGTGCATTCTTGTGCAAGTAAATGTACAGTAAAGTATCAGAAAAGAGGGCTTCTTGCACAAGAGTTATTCCTATCCCCACAAGGAATAAGCCCTCTTGCACAAGAGCTCTTGCGCAAGAAGGCAGTGTGGATGGGCAACAGGGGCTTTTTATGGCTAAAATGGTTTTCCTATGGCTAAAATGGCCACCAGAGCTTTCTTGCACAAGAGAGCGTCCACACTGCCATGGACAAAACCACATGGCAGTGTAGACCCGCTCTTGCGTAAGACCATTTGCACAACAAGCCTGCCCTGCAGATCAGCATACCCAGGGTTACAGAGTACCCCCTTTTAAAAGCTTCAACAGAGGGTTCCAGTTAGACTAACAAGAAAAACTTAACAAATGGTCTGGTAGCACTTCATAGACTAACGAAACATGTAGATGGTATCATGTAGATGGTATCATGAGCTTTCGTGGGCACAGCCCACTTCTTCAGATGTGCCCACGAAAGCTCATGATACCATCTTCGGCTATGTCTACACTCGTGGCTTCTTGCCCAAGAACATCTTGCACAAGGGCTCTTGTGCAAGAACTCTTGCGCAAGAACACGTCCACACTGCCATCTGTGAGATGTGCTTTTGCGCAAGTGCATCCATGGCAGTGTGGACGCTCTCTTGCACAAGAAAGCTCTGATGGCCGTTTTAGCCATAGCGCTTTCTTGCGCAAGAAATCCCTGCCTAGCGTCCACACTGCCCTCTTGCGCAAAAGCACCTGCGCAAGAGGGCTTACACCTGTTAAAAAAGAGCATAGCTCTTGTGCAAGAAGCCCTCTCTTACCACGCTGTATTGTAAATCTTCTTGCGCAAGAGCGGGTGGGCAGTGTGGACGCTTTCTGGAAGAACGGCCATTCTTGTGCAATAACCCACCAGTGTAGACACAGCCTACTACGGCTGTGTCTACACTGGCGCGATCTTACGCAAAAGCGGCTGCTCTTGTGCAAAAACTTGCTGCCTGTCTACACTGGCCGCGTGTTCTTGCGCAAGTAAACTGACGTTCTAATGTACAAAATCAGGGCTTCTTGCGCCAGAACTCTGACGCTCCCGCTCAGGAATAAGCCCTCTTACACAAGAGCTCTTCCAGAAGAGGCCAGTGTAGACAGGCAACATGAATTTCTTGCGCAAGAAAGCCCTGTGGTTAAAATGGCCATCAGACCTTTCTTGCGCAAGAGAGCGTCTACACTGGCAGGGATGCTCTTGTGCAAAAGCACATGGCAGTGTAGATGCTCTCTTGCACAACTACTTTAACGCAAGAACTCTTGCACTAAAGAGTTTTTGCACAAGATCATGCCAGTGTAGACGTAGCCTGCCATGGATGCTCTTGCGCAAAAGCACAGCTGGCACATGGCAGTGTGGATGTTTTCTTGCACAAGAGATCTTGCGCAAGAAGCTGCTAGTGTAGACATAGCCTTGGTCTGCATCTAAACTAACAAAACAGAACACGGTATCATAAACCTTAGGGCTATGTCTACACGGGCGTGTTCTCACGCAAAAACTATTTTGCGGAAGAGTTCCTCTGCAAAAACTCTTCGGCTACATCTAGACTGGCATGATTTTGCACAAATACTTTTAACGGAAAAGTTTTTCCGTTAAAAGTATTTGCACAAAAGCACGTCTAGATTGGCATGGATGCCTTTGCGCAAAAGCGCTTTTACGCAAAAGCATCTGTGCCAATCTAGACGTGGTTTTGCGCAAGACAGCCCTGATCACCATTTTTGCCATCGGGGCTTTTTTGCGCAAAACAGTTTTTACCTGTCTACACTGGCCCTCTTGTGCAAAAGCATTTGCGTAAGAGGGCTTTTTCCCGAGCGGGAGCGTCATTGTATTTGCGCAAGAACACTGACGATCATACATTAGATCGTCAGTGTTCTTGCGCAAATTCAAGCGGCCAGTGTAGACAGGCAGCAAGTTTTTGCGCAAAAGCGGCCACTTTTGTGCAAAATCTTGCGGCTGCGTCTAGACTGGCAAGATTTTGTGCAAAAGCAGCCGCTTTTGCGCAAAAACTTGCCAGCTATCTACACTGGCCGCTTGAATTTGCGCAAGAACACTGACGTTCTAATCTAAGAAATCAGTGCTTCTTGCGCAAATACTTTGACGCTCCCGTTTGGGCAAAAGTCCTTTTGCGCAAAAGCCTTTTGCGCAAAAGGGCCAGTGTAGACAGCTCAGATTCGTTTTGCACAAAAAAGCCCCGATGGCTAAAATGACGATCGGGGCTTTCTTGCGCAAAACTGCATCTAGATTGGCAAAGACGCTTTTCCGCAAAAAGCGTCCGTGCCAATCTAGATGCTCTCTTGCGCAAATACTTTTAACAGAAAAACTTTTCCGTTAAAAGCATTTGTGCAAAATCATGCCAGTCGCAGCCTCCCACTCTAGACACACCCCAGAAGGTCAGTGTATTTGCGGAAGAACACACAGCAAGATAGCAAGTTTTTGTGCAAAAGCAGCCACTTCTGCACAAGATAACACGAAAAGAAAAAACCTTAAACTATCTCTTAACAATTTATAAGAAATCAGACTTGCATATTAGTACATATCAAAAAACCCATAAATCTCATTGTTCTGAACTTTAACCACAGCAGGGAGCCTCACCGCAGTGAAGCCTCAAAAAATTGGCTACAAACTCGTAAACGCTCCTCTCCACGGAAATCTTTAGTAAAAGGCGAAAGATTTATGCGATTTGAAGAGAAACCAGAGCATATATACAAGTTTGCGAAGGCGCTCGCAGGCAAAGAGCGTGCTATTTTTACCTCACGGTGGCTACACCGGACCGCCTGCAAATCCTCCCTCTTCTGTAGCTTGTTACATTGTCACATTAAGAGCCCGAATTTTACGTGGGGACTTGGGGCTCCAGGAGCAACTCAGCCCCTGGACCAGGGTCGCGGATCACGGTGCGCAATGCATCCTGGGTATGCAAATGAGCCTCCATGGGCTCGCCTGAGAGCGCGGAGGAGATTCGGTGCCCGAGCTAGAACGCAGTTCAGGCGATGCGGGGGTGCAGGAGTCAGCGTTCAGGTGTATGAGGGGCTTGGGTGGGAGGGGGGCAGGAGGCAGGGCAGGGGGCTGAGGACGGGGGGTATAGGCGTCAGAGTTGGGGCATATGAAGGCTCAGGGCAGGGCGTTGGGGGGGGGGGGCAGGAGGCAGGGCAGGGGGCTGAGGACGGCATTATCTTTGCCTTACATGCTTCTTCATGACACCTGCAGATCAGCATAAAGTATCCTGCAACATGGGCTCCTTATTCTGAACCCAAATGCTGCATCTAGACTGGCAAGTTTTTCCGCAAAAGCAGCTGCTTTTGCGGAAAAACTTGCCGGCTGTCTACCCTGGCCACTTGAATTTGCGCAAGAACACTGACGTTCTAATGTATGATCGTCAGTGTTCTTGCACAAATACAATGACTCTCCAGTTCAGGAAAAAGCCCTCAGCTATGTCTAGGCTGGCATGATTTTGCACAAATGCTTTTAACGGAAAAGTTTTTCCGTTAAAAGCATTTGCGGAAAAGAGCGTCTAGATTGGCATGGACGCTTTTCCACAAAAGCACTTTTTGCGCAAAAGCGTCCGTGCCAATCTAGACACGGTTTTGCGCAAGAAAGCCCCGATCGCCATTTTCGCCATCGGGGCTTTTTTGAGCAAAACAAATCTGAGCTGTCTACACTGGCCCTTTTGCGCAAAAGCTTTTGTGCAAAAGGACTTTTGCCCAAACGGGAGCGTCAAAGTATTTGCGCAAGAAGCACTGATTTCTTACATTAGAACGTCAGTGCTTTTGCGCAAAATCAAGCAGCCAGTGTAGACAGCTGTCAAGTTTTTGCTCAAAAGCAGCCGCTTTTGCGCAAAATCATGCCAGTCTAGACGCAGCCATTATGATACAGATAACTGCCAGGCATTGCACGTGTTTTTTTAAATCATTATGCTGAAAAAGGATGTTGGGCGCACAGAGAGGCTGTGTCTAGACTGGCCAGTTTTTCCGGAAAATCAGCCGCTTTTCCGGAAAAACTTGCCAGCTGTCTACACTGGCCGCTTGAATTTCCACAAAAACACTGACGATCTCATGTATGATCATCAGTGTTCTTGCGCAAATACTATGCTGCTCCCGTTCGGGCAAAAGCCCTCTTGCGCAAATGCTTTTGCACAAGACAGCCAGTGTAGACAACCCAGAATTGTTTTGCGCAAAAAAGCCCCGATGGCTAAAATGGCGATCGGGGCTTTCTTGCACAAAAGCGCGTCTAGATTGGCGAGGGACGCTTTTCCACAAAAAGTGCTTTTGCGGAAAAGCGTCTGTGCCAATCTAGATGCTCTGTTCCGAAAATGCTTTTAACGGAAAACTTTTCCGTTAAAAGCATTTCCGGAAAATCATGCCAATCTAGACTCAGCCAGAGAGAAGGGGGCAGAGAGCAAGCCAGAGACAGCTCAGATAGGGGGCATGGAAGCCACAGATGTGGCTGATATTTTCTATTGTAGGGGTGCAACTCCTGAAGTTGCCATTTTGAATGGCTACATCTAGACTGGCATGATTTTGCGCAAATACTTTTAACGGAAAAGTTTTTCCGTTAAAAGTATTTGCGCAAAAGCGCATCTAGATTTGCACGGATGCTTTTGCGCAAAAGCACCCCTGGCCAATCTAGACGCGGTTTTGCGCAAGAAAGCCCCAATCGCCATTTTAGCCATCGGGGCTTTTTTGCGCAAAACAAATCTGAGCTGTCTACACTGGCCCTTTTGCACAAAAGGACTTTTGCCCGAACGGGAACGTCAAAGTATTTGCACAAGAAGCACTGATTTCTTACATTAGAACGTCAGTGCTTTTGCACAAAATCAAGCGGCCAGTGTAGACAGCTGTCAAGTTTTTGCTCAAAAGCAGCCGCTTTTGAGCAAAATCTTGCCAGTCTAGACACAGCCTATATGTTTGGGCTTAGAAGTTGATCTGGAGGAGAGGGGCTCAGAACTCTGCCCAACATGGTGGCAGACACGTGGTTCCTCCTCCCCCCCCACCGCAAAAAGTTGTTTAAATCCCACTCTGAAGTTACACTTGTTGCACTTCCTCAGCGCTGCTGAGGAACAAACCCGGACATAGGGTGGGCTGGAGCAGTGTTGCTTTTGGGATTGTTTATTGGCACAGGTTCTTAAGAGTAAACAGATACTCTCACACACACATCACAGTCATGCTGGCAGTTTGGAGGCAGGCTGCAAGTGCGGTGTAGATTACTTTGGACTTTACTGGTGGCTGGAGTGCTGGCCAGGCATCAGCTTCCCAGGGACTTGACCATGATGATCCTTGGGACATCCCTTCGGATCTGCAGGAGGCTTTACTTCCTCTGGGCCAGTCCCAGGTTTCTGCTGTGATGTTACATTTTGTCCAAGAGAGAGGCAGACAGATTCTGGCCGCTTCTCAGTTAATGTATCTGCTTGCAGGGTCTTTGTCTGTCTTAAAAAGTCAGGGATCCTAAACTGCCCTTTTGGTTGGCAAGTATCAGAGAGGTAGCCATGTTAGTCTGGATCTGCAAAAGCGATGAGGAGTCCTGTGGCACCTTAGGGTATGTCTACACTACAATGTTATTTCGAAATAGCTTATTTCGAAATAATGCATCTGCACACAAAATGCATTTCGAAATAGCATTTTGCTATTTCAAAATAGTGTGTCCACACTGAGTGGACTCTGAATCACATTTAAGGCTGGCCAGAACCAGTTCCGGCAGGGCACCAGGTCAGGTTTTACTGTGTGGGGCTGCTGCCTGAGGCTATCTGAGGCCTGTGCTTAAAGGGACCCCCCAGGACAGCCAGTTCTCAGGTTTCCCTGCTTGCTTGTCTACCTCGATGAGGGACAGCAAAGCATTTTGTCTCTGCATGCTCTGGTTGCCCTTACTCTGGACACCACAGCACTCTGCAACATGGAGCCAGAGCTGACCCTGGGCACTCTGGTGCTTCTCTTGGACGCGTTGCTGCGAGCCTGGCTGCACTTTCTGCAGGCTGCCATTTGGGAGGTCCATCGGGAAGCTGTCAGTATCCAGGAGGCCCTGCGGGAGAGCTTCTACCCTAAGGAGCACTAAGAGCCTCCCTGGTCTGCCCCACTGGGGGCTTGTGCCTCATTCCTCCCTCACATCCTTCCACTTACCCCTCCCTAACCTCCCTTCCTGATGTCAAATAAAATACATGTATTTTCATGAACACAAACTCTCTTTATTTAACAAAACGGGGGGGGGGGAGGGAATGAAACTCTGGTGAGACTAGGGAAAGGAGGCGGGAGAGGGGAGAAGAGAGGGTGGGAGAGGGGAGGGGGAAACCTGGGAGGAGGGAGCTGGAAGGGGCAAGCAAGGGGAAGAAGGTGGAGGGGAAGCTCAGGGTTGGGGGCCTCGGCGGAACAACTTGATTGTCATGCAAACCTGCTCCTGGGTTCACATGTGGCCTTTGGTGGCCAGGCTGGCAGCTATCCTGCCATAGATGGCCGCATTCCTCTGTCTAGTGAGGAAATCATGGATGTTGGGGGCATCCCCCCCCCCAAACCTGAATAAGGTCCACGATCTCCACCCTGGACCAGGAAGGCGCCTGCCTTCTCCGGGCCCTGGCAGGCTCCTGGGAGCTGGCAGACTGCTCCTGGGGAGTTGTGGAGGTCTGGCTGTCAGTGGCTTGCTGGCTCATGTTTTGGGGCCACTTGGTCGGGGCAGTGACTGCTGGCTCTGGGCTGGCAGGCTTGGAGCTGGCACAGGTACTGTGGCCAGAGTCTACCCCTTTAAGAGCTCTGGGGAGGAGGGGAGGGAGTGGAGTGTTCTTGGTTGAGGCTGGAGTGGCCACCAGGGCACCCTGGGAAGGCTGGAGGCCCCCTATTTCGAAATAAGTGTCTACACAGTGCTTATTTTGAAATAGCTATTTCGAATTTGGCATTATTCCTCATAGAATGAGGTTTACCAAATTCGAAATAAGCACTCTGCTATTTCAAATTTATTTTGAAATAACCATTTGGCTGTGTAGACACTAGGAAAGTTATTTTGAAATAAGGGATATTATTTCTAAATAACTTTGCTGTGTAGACATACCCTTATAGACTAACAGATGTATTGGAGCATAAGCTTTTGTGGGCAAAGACCCACTTCGTCAGATTCATGTAGTGGAAATTTCCAGAGGCAGGTATAAATATTCAGGCCAGAATAAGGCTAGAGATAATGAGGTTAATTCAGGGAGGGTGAGGCCCACTTCTAGCAGCTTATGTGGAGGTGTGAATACCAAGGCTACATCTACACTGCAGGCTTCTTGCGCAAGAACCATTTTGCGCAAGAGTTCTTGTGCAAAAGGTCTTCCACAAGAGCGCATCCACACTGCCATGTGCTTTTGCGCAAGAGATGTGCTTTTGCACAAGAGCATCTATGGCAGTGTGGACGCTCTCTTCTGCAAGAAAGCTCTGATGGCCATTTTAACCACAGGGGCTTCTTGCACAAGAAATTCATGTTGCCTGACTACACTGCCCTCTTGTGGAAGAGCTCTTGTGCAAGAGGGCTTATTCCTCGTGGGGAGAGGAGTAACTCTTTTGGAAGAAGCCCTGTTTTCTGATGCTATATTGTAAATTTACTTGTGCAAGAACATGCATGTAGTGTAGACAGCAGGCAAGTTTTTGCACAAGAACAGCTGTTCTTGCGCAACAAGCATGCAATGTAGACACAGCCTTGGTGTTCACATCTCCAGATCAGCTGCTAGAAGTGGGCCTCACCCTCCCTGACTGAATTAACCTAGTTATCTCTAGCCTTATTCTGGCCTGCATATTTATACCTGCCTCTGGAAATTTCCACTACATGCATCTGATGAAGTGGGTCTTTGCCTACGAAAGCTTATGCTCCAATACATCCGTTAGTCATAAGGTGCCACAGGACTCCTTGTCCCTTTTAGTTGGGTATTTCTCATTCACACCTCACACACATTCCACAGGTTACATGCATATTCATAAGCAATATGGTTTCTAAGCAAAGTGGGGCCTTATGACCTTGAATACAAGAAACTGCATTGTAGCGTACCAAAGGCACAATAAAAAGCGTAACAAATTATAACTAAGAAAGTCAAGGAAGGCAAGAAGGGAAAAGCAGAGGTGTATGTCTGGTCAGCTAGACACCAGTGAAGAGGCGGGAGTGTAGATACATCTCATTAATCTCTGTATTAATCATTTTCTCATTGAAATTTTTATTTTAACTTTTTATCAAGTCCTTTTAGCATTGTAATAAATCTTTAGCTTTGTTGTATTAAGTCCTCTTTTATAGACACTTTGTATACTTTCATATAGAACATAGAAACTTTGTATTAAGTCTTTTTACATAGAAACCTTGTATCTTGTAGACATTGTACCAACTGTTGCTTAATTGATGGTCCTGTTGAGTGAATGAGGAGTGAATGGATAAGGCATGAAAGACCAGCACCTCTGGGCACTTGCAAAGGTTGGAGAGGGGATGGAAGCCAGATCCAAGAACAAAGAGAAGAACAACGGGACCTGTGAAATGGGCTCATTGAAAGAAGACTGGACATATGGAGGCCTTGGGAGTCAGCAGCAAGGGCCTGCTTTTGGGAGCCCCCTCTTTAAAGGAGAATGTAGCAGCACTGAGACACCAGCCAAAAGAAGGTGCCACAGATGTCTAGCTGCATATGCATATGTTGACTAACTGGTGGAGATCTGCAGGAGAGGGAAGACGCTATAAATCTAAGGGCTCTTGCAGAAGGATCCCGGGTTTTCATCTTGTCAACATGGGAGCACCGATCCAGATCGGCAGAAGTCCGGCTTCACCCCTCCCCCACCTAATTCACCTGGCCAGTGCAGTTAGGGGGAGCAACTATTGGTTTACAACAATAAGATGGGGCATGCTTGTATATGTGTGTGATATATCATAGACATACGATAAGTGTTGATTGCTGTATGTGTGTATTACCAATAAATGTGGCATTTTGCCTTTTCCCCCTGAAAAGAGCCCATGTAGCACTTTTAAATACAACAGGCGGGGGGTCGTGTCCAACCGGTCACAACATTGTGAGCTCCCCTCCATATTTTCAAGCTGGCTCCTGGTAAAGCTTTCTATAGCAGCTTCATTCTGGCTTTCTGCGTGGGTTCTTTTGTAATTTCTGAAGCAGCCACGTTCTACAGTTCTTGGCTACCCAGAAAACAGACTCCATGTCATATGTAGCATCAAGATTGCATTCGGTGGGGTCTTGGATGCTTGCTGTGTTGACTGGGCTGTTTGATGGAAAATCATTCGTGGGCGTAGTGGCATTTTTTGGCCAAAATGCATTCCAATTCATCATCATGTGAGGTGGAAGCATTACCGTAGATCCTGTTCTTGTTGCTTGTCTCTAGATTCTTCTGCTGGGATTCCTTTGCTTCGACTCAGTGCTGGGACCAGTGCCAGGAGGGCTCACTCACCTTCCTTCCTCTGACAGCGTCTTATAGATGGCGACTCATCTCCAGATGGATTGGACGTGCCACTAACTCTCCAAAAAGGATTTTGTGGAGTCTCTGGCTCTTCTTTTTTAAAGCTAAAAATTGCTGGGGAGGGGGAAGGGTTTTTCTTTTGGATTTTTAGAGTAATTACCTTTTTCATTTTGGTGAGGAGAACTCATTGGCTATGTCTATACTGGCGCAATCTTGCGCCAGAGCTATGCAAATGAGGCTCAGTGTGGAATATCACCAAGCCTCATTTGCATAACTAATGAGCCGCCATTTTTGCGGAAGAGGCTCTTGCGCAAGACAGAGCTGTCTACACTGCCCCTTCTTGTGCAAGAAAAACCCTCTTGTGCAAAGCCGTTATGCTGATTATTTTCAGGCATAACGGCTTTGCGCAAGAGGGTTTTTCTTGCGCAAGAAGGGGCAGTGTAGACAGCTCCATCTTGCGCAAGAGCCTCTTCCGCAAAAATGGCGGCTCATTAGTTATGCAAATGAGGCTCGGCGATATTCCACGCTGAGCCTCATTTGCATAGCTCTGGCACAAGATCGCACCAGTATAGACACAGCCATTGGGGTAGAAGAAGTGGTCAGTATTGGGAGTCAAAGGGTGAGGTAATATCTTTCATGGAACATACTTCTGTTGGTGAGAGAAGCTGACAGTTCTGTGTCAGCTCAAAAGCTTGTCTCTCTCACCAGTAGAAATTCGTACAGCCACAACACACAAATGCGGTTCAGCCCCATACAGGGGCCACGGCTGCATGGCCATCCTACGGGTGAGCTGCCCCTTGTCCAGGCAGAACCCAAACAGAATCCATCCCGCAGCAGCTGGCACCTGCCCTAGGAACGGAGGCCGCTTTATAGCTTTCATGGGAAATACACTGAGGCGTCTGTAACGTGCCCCCTGCTCAAGGAGAGAACAAGGAGTGCAGGCTGGAGGGAGGGAGTGGGGTGTCCAGTGCTGAGTCTGGGGGGTGTTCTCTGGAGTGGGAATAACTGTCTACCCCCTTTTCCATTTTCCTGATTATTTGGGTCTGACTCCTACAGGCAGGCGGGGCTGGGATAGGGTGTCCTCTCCTGTCATCCTAGAACATAAGAACGGCCATACTGGGTCAGACCAAAGGTCCATCCAGACCAGTATCCTGTCTGCCAACAGTGGCCAGTACCAGATGCCCCAGAAGGAGGGATCACAACAGGTAATTCTCACGTGATCCCTCCCCTATCACCCACCTCCAGAGAAACAGAGGCTAGGGACACCATTCCTACCCATCCTGGCGAATAGTCATTGATGGACCTCACCTCCATGAATCTATCTAGATCTTTTGTGAACCCTGTTAAATTTCTAGCCTTCACCGCATTCTCTGGCAAGGAGTTCCACAGGTTGACTGTGCATAGGGTTGCCAGGTGTCCGGTATTGAACTGAACAGCTTGGTATTTGCACCTTCCATCCGGTAAAAAAATTCAGAAAATACCGGACATCTAAAATGTCTGTTTTTTTCTGTTTTTCCCAAGTTCCAGCTCAGGCACCCGATGGAAGGCCGTGTGGGACATGCTGGGGCAGAGGGAGGGGGAGCAGTGAATTAAAGGGGCCATGACTGCATTTTGGCCCTGGTCCTTTTTTTTTTCTCAACAGATATTTTTCCCAGCATTTTTTGGGGGGTTTGGTATTTTTTGTGAAACCATCTGGCAACCCTAACTGTGCACTGAGTGAAGAAAACATCCTTTTGTTTGTTTTAAACAAATTAATTTCATTTGGTGACCCCTAGTTCTTATTTTGTGGGAATAAGTAAATAACTTTTCCTTATTCACTTTTTCCATACCAGTCATGATTGTATAGACCTCTATCATATCCCCCCTTAGTCTCCTCTTTTCTAAGCTGAAAAGTCCAAGTCTTTTTAATCTCTTCATATGGGACCTGTTCCAAACGCCAATAATTTTTGTTGCCCTTTTCTGAACCTTTTCCAATGCCAATATATCTTTTTTGAGATGAGGTGGCCACATCTGTACACAGTATTCGAGATGTGGGCATACCATGGTTTTATATAGAGGCAATAAGATATTTTCTGTCTTATTCTCTATCCCTTTTTTAATGATTCCTAACATTCTTTTTGCTTTTTTGACTGCTGCTGCACACTGAGTGGATGTTTTCAGAGAACTATCCACAATGACTCCAAGATCTTTCTCTTGAGTAGTTGTAGCCAAATTAGTCCCCATCTTATTGTATATATAGTTGGGATTTTTTTTCCAATGTGCATTACTTTACATTTATCAACATTAAATTTCATTTGCCATTTTGTTGCCCAATCACTTAGTTTGGTGAGATCTTTTTTAATCTCTTCACAGTCTGCTTTGGGCTTAACTCTCTTGAGCAGTTTGGTTTGCCACCTCACTGTTTACCCCTTTCTCTAGATCCTTTATAAATAAGTTGAATAGGATGGGTCCCAGGACAGACCCTTGGGGAACCCCACTAGTTACCTCTCTTCACTTGGAAAACTTACCATTTTTTCCTATTCTTTGTTTCCTGTCTTTTAACCAGTTATCAGTACACGAAAGGACCTTCTCTCTTATCCCATGACAACTTACTTGACTTAAGAGCCTTTGGTGAGGGACTTTGTCAAAGTCTTTCTGGAAGTCTAAGTATACTATATCTACTGGATCCCCCTTGTCCACATATTTGTTGACCCTCTCAAAGAACGCTATTGCAGATTAGTAAGGCATGCTTTCCCTTTACAGAAACCATGTTGACTTTCCCCCAACAAATTATGTTTATCCATGTGTCTGACAATTTTATTCGGTCTGTAATTGCCAGGATCACCTCTAGAGCCCTTTTTAAAGATTGGCATCATATTAGCTATCTTCCAATCATTAGGTACGGAAGCCAATTTAAAGGATAGGTTACAAACCACAGTTAACAGTTCCGCAATTTTCCAGTTGAGTTCTTTCAGAACTCTTGGGTGAATGCCATCCGGTCCCGGTGACTTGTTACTGTTAAGTTTATCAGTTTGTTCCAAAACCTCCTCTAATGACATGTCAATCTGGGACAATTCTTCTGATTTCTAACCTAAAAAGAATGGCTCAGGTTTGGGAATCTCCCCAATATCCTCAGCTGTGAAGACTGAAACAAAGAATTCATTTAACTTCTCTGCTATGACTTTATCATCTTTGAGTGCTTCTTTAGCATCTCGATTGTCCAAGGGCCCCACTGGTTGTTTAGCAGGCTTCCTGCTTCTGATGTACTTAAAAAACATTTTACTATTACTTTTTGAGTTTTTGGCTAACTGTTCTTTAAACTCCTTTTTGGCTTTTCTTATTATATTTTAACACTTAATTTGAAAACATTTATGCTCCTTTCTATTTTCCTCACTAGAATTTGACTTCCACTTTTTAAAAGATATCTTTTTCTCACACTGCTTCTTTTACCTGGTTATTAAGCCACTACAGCATTTTTTTGGTTCCCTTACTGTGTTTTTTAATTTGGGGTATACATTTAAGCTGGGCTTCTATTATGGTGTCTTTGAAAAGTTTCCGTGCAGCTTGCAGAAATTTTACTTTGGTCACTGTACCTTTTAATTTCTGTTTAACTAACTTCCTCATTTTTGTGTCGTTCCCCTTTCTGAAAATAAATGCCACAGTGTTGGGGCTGCTGAGTGGTTTCCCCCCCCCCCCAGGGCTGTTCAATTTTTTACAGTATGGTCACTATTTCCAAGTGGTCCAGTTATATTTACCTCTGGGACCAGACCCTGCGCTTCACTTAGGACTACTCCCCTCGCCTTTCAGCCTGGGGCCTAGGCAGAAGGAGAACCCACCCTGCTCAGCCAGGCAGCACCACGCGGAGCTGGGCAGGGGACTACCGTCCTGCCCACAGAAGGCCTACATGTCCCAGGATGCCTCTCGCCCGGACCCCCCCCCCCGCCACCGCTGCGCTGTGAGAGCCGGGCCCGCGGCATGACGGGAGTTGTGGTTCTCAGTGAGGGTGGCGAGGCCCGGGCCCCGTGGCATGCTGGGAGAGGTAGTTCCCTGAGCACGCACAGCCTGCTGGGGCGTGTGGTTCGGCGGCCGCGTTTCCCGAGCGGCCCCGCGGCACGCCGGCGCGCGGCGTTTAAATCGGCGGCGGTTGCGGCGGCCCGGCACGCCTAGCTGCTGATTGGACGCGGTGCCCACGGACCCCTCGCGCCTGCCGGTTCCGAGCCCCCCCGGCGCCATGGACTCGGGCCTCTGTAGCCGCCTGCAGCCCGGCCTGCTCATTAAGATCCAGCGGAGCAACGGTGAGTGCGGGGGGGCGGCCCCCCCTTCAGCGGGGGAGGGGCCTCAGCAGGAGACCCCTAGACAGGTCGGACTGGAAGGGCCCCCCGCGCTGCGGCAGGGCCCCCCCTTTCTCGACCCCCTCCCCCCGCCCGCGCTGCGGCAGGGCCCCCCCTTTCTCGACCCCCTCCCCCCGCCCGCGCTGCGGCAGGGCCCCCCCTTTCTCGACCCCCTCCCCCCGCCCGCGCTGCGGCAGGGCCCCCCCTTTCTCGACCCCCTCCCCGCGCTGCGGCAGGGCCCCCCCTTTCTCTTCCCCCCCGCCCGCGCTCCGGCAGGGCCCCCCCTTTCTCGACCCCCCCCCCCCGGCCACATGCCTGTTCCTAGTTACTGGGATGTCGCTGAAAGTGGCTGTAGCCGGTGTTCCCGCTAATGTTTGCCATCAGCGTGCAGGATAAGTTTTGTTCAGTGCACCCAGGCCTGTGGGTTCTGTTGGTGCACTGCCAGTTAACTGGGCGCCACCTGAACCTGGACCTTAGCTTAGTGGGAACTCTGCTGCCCTGATGGGGCATCTTCCTAATGTCTAGCCAAAATCTCCTTGCCTGCAATTTAAGCCCACTGTTGCCCCATCTTCAGGGGAAATGGGGAGCAATTTATCACTCTCCTCCCCGCAATGAGCTTTTCCTTACTTGAAAGCTGATCTGTCCCTCTCGCCTGCTCCTCTCCTTTCTCCTCCAGACTAAACCAATTCAATTTATTTATTTTTTTTAGCCTTTTGGATGCTTTTCAGGCCTTTCATCATTTTTGTTGTGCTCCTGTGGGCTTTCCTCCAGTATGGCCACATCTTTCCGCAGTATTGGCCATCGGACTTCAGTTGAGGCTTTATCAGTACTGATTCAAGAGGAAGACAGATTCCTCTGTCTTGCTTATAGCACTTCTAATATATCACAAAGTGACTTTTTTGCAACAATATTACATTGACTCTTATTTAATTTGTGATCCTTTACCGTGGTACTCCTTCATAGGCAGTCATTTCTCATTTTATATTTGTGCTAGGGATGTCAACTAATGGTGGACTACACAATTAACAGATAAGCCTGGTCTTATCAGTCAGTCCTAATGACTACATGCATACCTCTCTCTCCTCCTCCCCCCCCCCCGCCTCGCTGCCTCTGTATCAGAGGGAGCGGGATGGGAGGCAGGAGCTGATGCCCATAAGGAGCTGGCTTTTCAGCAGGATGGCAGATGATCTACATAGGGAGCTCTTTTTTGAATTGACATCTAACAACCTGAATTTGTGCAATGATTATTTCTTCCTAAGTGTAATGCTTTCCATTTATCCTTATTGAATTTCATCCTCTTTATTTTGGAACATTTCTCTACTTTGTCAAGATCATTCTGAATTCTAATTCCTTCCTCAAGAATTTGCACCCCTTCCTAGTTTGGTATCATCTGCAAACTTTATAAAAGTGTATTCTCTAGGCCAGCAGTTCCCAACCTTTTCCAGATGGGGACCATTTTGACAATTCAGGAAGACTTGGTGACCCAAGCCAATTAAAAAATGGGGGGGAGGAGGGGCAGAGCCACCTGGGGAGACAAGGATGAGGGAGAAAAATTGTTCTCCTTGGCTTCGAGGATAGGACTAGAAGCAATGGGCTTAAACTGCAGCAAGGGAGGTTTAGATTGTATGTTAGGAAAAACTTCCTGTCAGGGTGGTTAAACACTGGAATAAATTGCCTAGGGAGGTTGTGGAACCTCCATCACTTGATATATTCAAGAGCAGGTTAGACAGACACCTGTCAGGGATGGTCTAGACCAGTGTTTCCCAACCTTTTCCAGATGGGGACCCATTTTGACAATTCAGGAAGACTTGGTGACCCAGGGCAATTCAAAGAATGTGTGAATGGCTCCTTAAGAGCCACCCGAGGAGACACCTGGTGACCCTTTTGAAATATAATGGTGACCCATATTTGGGTCCCGACCCATAGGTTGGGAAACCTAAGTCATTTATAAGGTTTTAAAGAACCAGACCTAGGCCTGATTCCTGCAGGTCCCCACTCAATATGCCCTCTAGGTTGACTGATACTACCTCCTGATTATGGTTTTCCAACCTTACAGTAGGTTTGTCTACGATCTGTTTCCCCAGTTAGCGTATGAGATAATCACATAAGACAGTAATATTCAAAAGCCTTTCTAAAGTTTAGAGAGATCCCATCTACTGCTTCCTCCTATCTGTTGTTGTTTTTATATTCATCCTTTGTAGCTTGTCTCTCTTCCTTCTACCTTTTATGACTGAGTGTCAGGCTGTTAGAAGAAAATTAGAGTAAGCCAGGATGGGTCTTTTACCATTCATCCTATCTTTCTTGTGCACTGAAATAGTTTGGTTTTGTACCTTTAATGTCATCTATTTAAAATTACTAACTCTCTGAATCTCCCCCCCCCCCACTTGCTTCCCATGAGATCTTATGCACTAGTTCTGAGTTTGCTGATGTCTGCCTTTGTGAAGTCCATTATCTTGATTCTGCTGTTTTCCCTTCTACCATTGTTTAGCATACACTGCTCCCTGGAGGTAGGGCATCTGTATGAGGGGGAGCAGGAAGAGAGCTCACCCCCCGGGCTTCTGGGTTGCAGCTAGGAAAAGTCCCTTTCTCCCTGTGCTGTCATCCCTGAATATGTAAGAGCTCCATGCTAAAATAGGCTGTCGTATTCACTGTGGACGTGTTCATGTACAGGTGGCCCCCGACTTGCAATGCGATCGGTTCCTGAGGAAGCGTCACAAGTCGGGGGCGTCGTAACTCAAACTGCATTTACGATAGGTGCCGTGCACCGTCGTAAATGCAGGCCAAGGATGTAAGTCGGGGGTTTTCGGCCCCTTCCGCACTTACAAAAATGGTCGTAAGTGTGGGGGTTTCCTGTATGTCCATATTGCTTCCCTGCAATATGTGTTTTTTCCCTCTGAAGCATCTGATACTGGCCAGTATTAGAAAACAGGATCCTGGTCTACATGGACCATTGGTCTGACCCCAGTATAATATAGAAGGATTCTGGGACACCGCTGAAAGGGTCAAATCAGCTTTTCTGTCCCAAAGCCAGGACCACTCCTTACACAGATGAGAGGATATGAAATCAATATCACCAAATCCAAACAGGCTCTGTCGATTCCAAAGGACCAGCTACATTCTCAGGTCAATTTATAGCTCCAATTTTACCCAAAAGAGTGCGCTGTTAGCCAATCCTTTAGATTCTAAAGGATTGGCTAAGAAAAAGAAAGAAAAAGTTGAGCGTAAAACTGTAAAAGGAATCAAATTACATATGCCAATTACAAAATTCTTGGTGCAGGCTTGTAGCAGAGATGGATTAAACTATAGTCTTAAAGTCTGTGGAATACCTCCTTTGTTAGGATGGGTCATCTGTCCCTTTGGGCTGAGTTCATAGCAAAGATGCTCCAGAAATGATTAGTTGGAATGAAGACAGATGGAGGAATTCCCAGGGCCCTCTTTATATCCTGGCCCCCTATGGAAGGAATTACATTCACAGAAGGAGAACAATGGATGTCCTGTGATGGAGATTGTCACACGAGCAAGTAACCTGTCTGTGCGTGTGTCAGCCATGGCTTACATGCTGATCTGAACATTCATGGCAAAGCTCACCAGATTTGAATGGGCACCTATTAAAACTGGTTGTCAGTCAAGTACTGCTGTTCACTTGACTAGCAACCCTTTCACAATAGGTTAGCCAAGCCTGTTGATGTCTCCCAGAAACAAACATTTGAAATAAAAGTACATAAGCAATACTCATAACTTCAAATACAAAATGAAGGTGGCACAGGAAAAAACTGAATCAGCAAATCATCAGCTTTGATAGGCACTTGGCCCACTTTGTACAGGATTTGGTGCAAACATATAACAGTAGTTGCAACAGCCATTTGTTTGTCTCAGAATCCAATAACGTCCCACCCCAGTGTGGTTATTTTATATCCTCACTCTTGCCTTTGGTTGTTTCTGTTGCGCTTGCTGCTTGTGATGCCATTTAGAAGCCTGGTCATTTTACACTCTTCCATTCAATTATTAATGAAACCTTTCCAGTGACCCAAGGCATATGAGACTCTGTACTTTCCAAAAAATCCTCCCTGGTTGCTGTGTAGGAAAATTCATATATGGAAAAGCGTACAGAAAATGCTGCCAAAATAAGCTAAGTAAACCAGAAGTCTTTCAGTGTTTGAATTCAAAAGAATAGTACCATAGCACCTTTTTCAGCACTTACCAGGCTCCTAGGAACGTGGTTTTTAGCTATCATTGTCCCTTTTCTGCATTAATTTCCTTTGGGCAGCTGAATCCTCAAGGATATTGATACTCTTAACTCTGTCAGCCAGCAATTTCCTAACAGCTTCATTGCTTTTTTTGAGTCTTGAGTTTTTATAGTCTGAAGGCCATGCCCACAGATTTTAACTGCTCCTAGCTTCTTCAGCATAAGAAGGCTATTTTTTCAGAGGAATTTGCAACTAACCTTGAATTGATATTATAGAGTTGACTATGGGGACTTGTTCTCCAACTGCTAAGTGTGTTTTGTTGAATGATCTGATGAAGTGTGAATTATCTTCAATCCTCAGGGTTAATTCACAGTGCAACTATAAAGACTATAAACACTGAAAGGCTGTCTGTCTCGGTGGAATGGTCTGAAGGGGGATCAACCAAAGGAAAAGAGGTGAGTATGAGAGAGCCTATCCCCACCACTGCCCAGTCTAACTTCAGACAGAACTTTGAATTGCATCAGCATAAAGCATGGGCCTAAAATCCTTGATAGTATAGTTAAAAAAAGATCCTTTAAGGCTTTAAAGCAAGTTTTCTTGTGCATGTTACATAGAATTCCTTGGAACAAGAACAGCTTGGATAGTTCGCTTCTTGCTTCTACTATGTTCTAACTTTTCAGATTCAAATGCAGATGTAATGTAAATGGTTTGGAAATGCTGCAGATGAAGGTTTGTCTGTTACATTGGCTCATGAAAATAGGTTAAGATTTTTTTATTGGCCTTAGTTTTTGTAAACCTATTTTTACAGATCCTTAATTTTGGGCCATATGTCTGTCTCTTTAGTTTGATGGTAGGAAAACTATGAATATCCCTTATTGCGAGCTGACCTACTGTAATCCAACTAATCACAAATAACAATAGTAGTGCTTACGTGCAGTGCCTCGGAGGGTAAAGTGTTTTTTCTAGTAAGAATAGTTGGTTCAGAATAAAACTGGATGCTTATATATTTACATAAATCTGTCTTGCATGTCTGATCACTTATGACGTCTCCATTGGTGCTGTACTGTTATGCTCTTAATAAAGCCCTGGTTTATGCCACTTTAACAGCTCTGTACTGGTATTTAGCAACTTTAACAATCTCTTAAAAGAGGAATCTTTTAAAAGTTTGCAGGAAGAGTTCCTGAACACATGGCAAAATGTGAGATTAGTTTTGGATACTTGGACATCCTCTACTCAGTTGTGTATTAAACCATACTTGAATGTGCTAATCCAATAACATTTCTTTGAAAGACAAGTGGAGAAAGAATTGGAGGTATTTCTAATTCTCCAGACAGCTTTTGACTATCAGGTCTTTTCTTTTTTCCCCTTTTATTCTGGATTCTGATCTTGTCCTGCCTGCACAATTTACCACATTGCTTTCTTTAGTTCTGCTTATGTTAGTTACATTCTGGGACACTTTTGCTTTTTCCTGAAACTTGGTGTGCGTTTATAGTGAGGATTTTGCTCGTGATATCCCAGGTTTCTTTGCAACAGATGGGGAATTAGCCATGACACTGGGTCAGAGTCCAACTACTAATTGCATTGTCTGAGACTTTAAACTCTTATCTGATCTATGCTAGTCAGCAATCTAAATATGTACCAGCACCTGGAGGTGGGTTTGAAAGATGAAGTATGGCTCCGACACTGAAGCTGTGTACTTTATATGTCTATGCATAATTACTACTAATGGATGTTTTGCAAGTTAAATTAGCTATCTGTTCAAACCCATGAACATAACATCAGTGAGGTTGCATAAGTATCACAAGGGCCTAGGTTTTTTGACTTGCAGAGCCTCCCAAATGATCTACTATTGTAATGGTAAGAAACCATGACTGTTAGCCCGGTGAGCTTGAGGGACTGGCCTTTAACAAGATCGTTCTTGGAAGTGACTAAACTTGACAGTTATTGTCCTGGGTTTCTGTAATAATTGGAAAGGCAATCACATATCAATTTTTAAAAATCTGGTGAATACTTTAACTGTTTTGTATGCGAGCAGTTAATATTATATTTTTGCTCATTTTACAGAGGTTTAAATGCCATTATCTTTACCTAAAGCCTCTAAAAGGTTAATATAAATTTAGCACCTATTCTGCATAAGAAAATGATTTCAATATCAAAGGCAGCTAAATTTTAGTGAAGGATAAAGTGATAATTATACAACTATATTGCAGAGATAAACTCAGTGTCTTATAAGACTATGCTTATACTGTAAATGTAAGGGAGAGAGTCTGTTTGTGCAAAAGTTTCACCTTCACTGTAAAACTCCTGACTAACCTCCTCCCTCACTTGTGACATCACACTTTTCCAGAGTTGCAGAATGTTGTTGCTAAAGGATTATGACTTCACTACAGGGTAAGGCAGGAGGTTGGAGCTTGAGGTGAAATCACTTATCTACTTCCACTTGCAAATAGCAGGAGGGTGAAAATGGAAAAAATGCTGATGAATTGAATTGTTTTGGTTTAAATGCTGAACGCTTCATTTACCTCTGAATAGCTCTTTACTAAAGTTATTTCAGTAAGCCCAACTCTACAGTAAACTCGTAGTGCTCTTCTAGAGCGGAAGTCATGGTATGATTGAGAGATTTACTAAGTTTAGCCACGAGATTAAAACTGGGACAAGTGTGCTTTGCAAGTGTTTTCAGAAGTGCCCAATGGCTCCCGGGGAACTGTGTGGTGTCTGGCAGGCACTGGTAGATAATCTAACTCACAAATTTCTTTGTAGTCAGATTAGATTGATCAAGTGGAATTTAAAATACTGCATTACTAATCCAAGGCAACCCTAATTTTCCACATCAAACAAGAGGATGGCATATATTTGGTTGTTCTTATTTAAGGTTTATGTCAAGCTATTTGTCTTCCATTAAAATTAGCAGACAATTTCGGTTCTTTCTAAATCTTGTCTTTGCCTTTGCAGATTGAAATTGAAGATGTGATAACAATAAATCCAGAGATTTTAGAAGAGATTCCTTCTGCTTCTGATGTGAAAGAGAACCTGCCTTTGCAGGAGAATGTAACTGTACAGGTATGAAATACTCTAACTCTTCATACACTCGTTATGGGACTAAAATGCAGACAGTACATGTTGAACATAAATAACACTGCAAAATAAACAGATTATTTTTAAAACTGTGGTGACTCTCACTCATCCTTTGTTTGAAACTTTGACGTTTATGTGTATGTATGGTTTTGTTCCATTTAGATTTGAGCTTCCTGTGCTGCTTTTTATACAGTTACATTCTTGTATTCGTTCCCAAATCTTAATTCTAACATGCAAACAGTGTGTTTTAGTTACTTACTACAGTGGCTTTTTAACTCTTTTTTGCAGAAACAGAAACGTAGAACAACCCTTTCAAAAATTCCTGCTCCACGAGAAGGTAAAAATGACTCAAGTCTTTTCTATAGTCACAAGACAAACTGACAGTTATGCTGGAGGCGCTCTCTAACTTAGATGACAGAACTCTATAAAATGTATAAACAACTATGCTTTATGCTGGTTCCTTATTGATTTTGAGTTTTAAATCCTAGTCATAAGCTCATCTGAGATTTTTGTACATCTTGCAGGGTTACAACTTTGGGTACCTTGATACTTGTGTCAACAGAATAAAATGTTTTGAACAAAGCCAGTAGAGGATTGGGATGTTGCAAAGGAAGGTGGAATCCATAAGAGGTCATTCTTCCTGGGCTAATAGGGTGGGGTCAAATGGGAACATAGTTCCTTTCTTCCCATATATAATGTTCAGGTTTTAGTAGACTAGTTTATTCTTTGGAGCTCTTAGTTAGTTTGGGGGAGGCAAAATTTTTGCCATATTAATGCTTAATTGCCACAAATGCGACTAACTCTCCATAGAATTCTAAGTTACGAAGTAGCATCTTGTGTTGTGTTCTCCTTCCCCCCTGTTATGTTGGTTCTGCCTTCCTTCCTCCCAAAAGTTCAGCAAGCCTCCTGCATGTTACTGTACCGGACAGGACAAATAGTAGTGCTCTAAAATCTGGAACAGGAGGTTTCCACCCCCAGCTGCTACTGGTTTTCTGACTGTTCCCCATCTCTTGGTTCTGTCTGTAGGGTTGGCGATGGTATGCAATACAAATCTTGTTCCAGGGAGTGCCAGCTCTGACAGGAACAACCCAGTCATCCCAAGTGACACACATCCATTCCTAATCCAGGGAACTCTCCATAAAACTGGTAGACTGGAAATTGTACTGAGAATTAAGGAGTATAGGCAGTATACTACTGGTCAGTAGCCACTTACTTCCAGGAAGTTAAGTGCTATTATCCAGCCAGCCACTGACTGATGGACAATGCCCTACCTTGGAGGTGACTTTTATATTGTATGCTTCGAATACAAGTAAAAATCTGCAGTGCATGTTTCCCTGACTATTGTCTCAGTCTCTTAATGCAGTGGTTAGTCTTTGAGGTCTTTCGGGCTACATCTACACTGCCGGTTTTGCCAGCAGTGAGTATGCAAATAAGGTGTAGATTAGCATATCACCATGCATCATTTGCATAATTTATGCAAGCTGTTTTTGCAGGGGGGGGGAAGTAGTGTGGACATTTTCTTTTTGCGCAAAAACCCCTTTTCCTGCCAGATTGGTAAACCTCCTTTTTTGGGGCATAAGGATCTGGCAGGAAAGGGGGTTTTTGCACAAAAAGAAAATGTCCAGACTACTTTTTTCCCCGCAAAAACCCTTTGTGCAAAAATGGCTTGCATAAATTATGCAAATGAGGCATGATATGCTAATCTATGCCTCACTTGCATGCTCACTGCTGGCAAAACCGGCAGTGTAGACATAGCCTGGGGGTGCATTTTTCATCTAGATATCGGTTTAGTTTTACAACAGGCTATATAAAAAGTACTAGTGAAGTCAATACAAACTGCAATTGCACACCGAGAATGACTTTTTATGCTGCTCTAGATTCTATTCACTGACATGTAATACTGACTAGTTGTAATCCCAGAAGTCCCCCTGCAATTCTTCCCCAGTGTGCTGATCATGCCACTGACACCTGCCTTCTTGCTCACTGGGGCTCCCCACCACCCTGTCCTGGGCCAGATCCTCTGGTCTCCCCCAGACAATGCACAGAGTTGGGGTTACTGCTTCCCTGCAGAGTAGTGCACACACTGACCCACTTCAGCACTGGGAGGACTCCGCTACAAGGCATAGTACCCAGGAAACCAATCCCCAAAAGGGATCAAAACCCTAAATTAGTCTTGTCGGAGTAAAGAATTCTATGCAGGGAAAGGTCATAAGATTAGCTCTTTTTTCAATGAAAGCGAGAGATGCAGTGATTGCTTCTCCCCAGGTAACAATTGTTTACACTGTGCTTGATCATAAACAGAAGTTTTAAGAGTAAAAAGTAAGATTTAAGTGGCTGCAAGTGAATACAGTCAGATCAAAGTAAGTTACTAAGCTTAAATAGAAAACACATAGCTAGTTCTTCACTAAGAAAACTGTTACGTGCAAACTCTTACGCTAAACAGCTGTTCTTATTGCAGGTCTGAGTTTCACATCAGAGATGATCTTTACTCTGGCTTGGGTGTACAGCCTTTCAGAGTTCAAATACCCTTTTGAGGTGTGACAGGAAACTTCAAAAGTCAGCTGAAGACAAAGCTGATAGATTTTACCCCAGGGTGGGAATCCTTTATTTGGCATCTTTCCTTCCCATGGAAAAATACCAGGTTCAAAATGGATTCCAGTACCAGGTGACTTTCTAGGACCAACCGCTGTTTGGGCTTACAGGACATACAAGGCTGTTTTACAGGTTGTTGAGTTGATCACTGAGGCACCAGCAATGTGTCTCATCACATTTAGAGCTATAATTGCATCACAATTACAGTGTTTGTATTTTGGTTGACTTATCATTGTGTGCAATAATAAAAATGCAAATACTAGCAGTTTTTTAGTAACACTGTGACACTTTTGTAAGCCAATAGTTTTTAAAGGAGGTAAAATTTGAGGGGTTTGTAATACCAATCAGACTCCTGAAAGGTTGCAAACCATTGTCTTAGACTGGGATGGCCAATCTGTTACAGACAAAGCCAAAATAGTGGTGGATACAGTGCAAAGAGCCGAGGGAACAGTTGTTGAGCAAAAAAAAAAGCTGCCCCTATAAGAGCTGCGTGTAGCCCAAGCAGGCTTCCATCAGCCGCAGTGTCAGATCTCGCGTGCCCAGACGAGGAATAAAGGTCAGAGCAGGGAACCATGACAAGAGGCTTGGGTACGGGAGCCATAGCTTTTCCTTTGAAGAGCCACATGCAGCTTGCGAGCCGTGGGTTGGCCACCCTGGTCTTAGATCATGAAGACCAGCTCCAGTGGGAAAGCAAGCTAGTCTGTGTTCTTTTGCTAAACATCTGTGCTGCAGTAGCAGGGAACAGCCTCCTATTTTGAGCCATGCATTACATTGATTAAAAAGCTTGCCACCACCTTCAGGACCTACAGACCTCTTAGACTGAGCACATAAAAGGAAGTAGGAAAGTCCCAATCAGTGTGTAATGTGTACTATTGTATCTGCTCCAGGGGAAAGCTGTAATAGTAACTTTTTTCAGAATTAATTGTAAAACTGGCTTTGCCTAAACTCTGTAAGGCATTTTAATCTTGTCAGTCTTATGAATTACGGTATTCTGTCATGTAAGGGAGCAGTGGTGTCCCCATACTGCCTGCCATTTCTTTCTGGGATGAAGTGATCAGAGTACTAGAGACACTGAGTGTTTCTGGTGAGCTCAGGTTTGGAAATTTATACTTCACAGAGGACACGTTTTAATTCCTTCTCCAAGCATAATGAAAGTACAATTCTCTTTTGTCCCTAAAGTGGCAACAGTGACACCTCATGTCTCTGCACCGGAGCAGCAGCTTCCAGGTACAGAATTCTGGTGTGATTTGTCCTGCGTGTCACGGGCACAATTACTATTCCTGTGCATAGGGTTTATCCACAATTGTAATAAACACTTGGTGTGCAACAGACATCTTGTCTTCATATGCGAATACTTACTGCTCTACCTGCACTCCAAATCTTTCATGTCAGATTTGCTTTCTTGACAAAAAAGGCCCATTTTAAACTATTTGGGTGGAGTAGCGATGGCATAAAAGCTCTAAAAGAATTTTTCAAGTAAGAAGCTGGCCAATATCTTAAAGCAAGAGATATTTAAATGTGTGACTGATAAGACACTAATTCCCTTGCAGCTTGCATGGCAAATCTTGAGAGGTGCCATAATCCTAGCTTTTAAATGAATTTAGCATCGGTGGAAGTTTCCTACACTGGCTCTAACGGTACTTGTATGCCATGGTGACGGGCATGATACCTCCTCAACCCTCACTTGGAGAGACAGTGATGACAAGGAAGTGATCTCCATGCTTATGCTGTCTTTGGATGTCTCCCAGAGACTTTAACCAAGGTGTGATGTGTGGACTAAGACAGGGAAATTTCTTTTGAACAGTCACCGGATTTATGCCACCTTCAACAAGGCTGGTTGATCCAGTTACCACAAGGCATGAAGATGAGCCTTCTGATTCCTATCAAGAATGGGAGCTCAGGAACTTAAGCATTGATTGAAAGAGAGAATCAGGATTCATTAATTTAAGTGGAATAGGAGAAGGAATGAATTGGAATTGCAAATCTGGAGTGAACAATTTATCTTGCACTACTGGCGTTTTTCAGGAACGCTTTCACCAAATGGATAACTTCCTAGTACCCTGCCTCACCCTAAACTTCTCTAAAGGTTCCAAGATGCTGCTCTGAATAGTTTTTCACCAGGCTTCTTTGCTGCTTATTCTGTACTTTTGTGCACATATTGATCTCTCGAAGAAACTGGCCTGCTGTTGTCAGTGCTCATACTAACTTCGAGTTCTTTGTTTCCTAAGTGTTACGTAGCCGTTCTACCCGGATGTCTGTTATCACGGAATCCCAGGGCAGCCTCCAAGAGAATGAGATGGAGGTGGATCCCTCCACTTCTACACAAACAAGAAACCATTCCACAGTGCCTGGTGAGTAGAGACAAGCCCAGTAAAATGTAATTCAAGTGAACTCGGTGTCTTAGGTTTCAGAATGTACCAACCGTAAAAGCAGAAGGAACTGACTAAAATGTCATTGTCTTTTAAGCCAGGGTTTGGGAAACCTTTTTTCGGGTGGACAGAGGGGGAACTGACATATAAAAATCAGTTGGGGAGCCACACACAAGGGAGAAGCAAAAACAAACAAAACCCCCTCATTGATCTGGCCCCTAAGTGAGAAGGGGAAAAAAATCTCTCACAACCAAGGCTCAAAGACTTGCCATGTGGTTGGAGCATGAGTTTTGCTGCAGGATGGATCAAGGGAAGCTGGGTTCCCCACCCATTTTTTTTTTTTTAAACAAGGGAATAGATCGCAATAGGTCAGTGATGGTGCATTTTATCTAGGACCTTGAAGAGGGATCTCAAATTGCTTTAGAAATTCTGTTGATGTTGAACAAACTAGAAGACTTAATCCACCATATGAGTGTCTGACATCTGTTTAACAGTGCACAATAGCATACATAACACTGGGATAGGAAGGCTATGTCTACACTTGTGGCTTCTTGCGCGAAAAATATGCAAATGAGGTTAAGCATGGACTATTGCCGAGCCTCATTTGCATACCTAATGAGCTGCCATTTTTGCAGAAGAGGCTCTTGCACCAGAAGGAGCTGTCTACACTGCCCCTTCTTGCACAAGAAAACCCCTCTTGCGCAATGCCGCTATGCTGATTATTTTCAGGAATAACAGCATTGCGCAAGAGGGTTTTCTTGTGCAAGAAGGGGCAGTGTAGACAGCTCTTTCTGGTGCAAGAGCCTCTTCTGCAAAAATGGCGGCTCATAAGGTATGCAAATGAGGCTTGGTGATATTCCACATTTAGCCTCATTTGCATATTTCTTGTGCAAGAAGCCACGAGTGTAGACATAGCCGAAGTGTGCTTCCAAGAGAAGATGCTTCAAAGTGTAATTTTACCCACGTGGCAACTTGGCTTGAATGGCAGGGTTAATGGTCTGACTCTTGTTAAAAGAATGGTTGCTAGAGCATTTTCTCTCATTTTGACAGTCTTAATAAAGACTTAAAATGGGGACAGTCTTTGGGACAAAACTGGATTTCCTCAGAGCTGTACTGGATTGACAGATTCCATTAATTGGGGATATGGATATACCTGAATGTCATTAAAGTACTTCAAATTAGGGATTTTAGAGTATAACCGATTAACCGTTTAACTAATAAGCTGATGCTTCTTGGTTAATGCAGTGGTTTTCAAACTACAGGTTACGACCCAGGACTGCGTCATGGAATGTCAGGCACCAGGTCTCATTGCTGCAGGGTGATCAGTGGGTGTGCGAAGGCAGACTTATCTGCCTGTCCTGGCACAGCAGACTCGCTGCACACCAGAAGCAGCTAGAAGCAGGCCCAGCTCTTTGTGGGAGCGGGGGAGCACATACAGGGCTCCGTGCACTGCCCTGAGCACTAGCTCCACACTCCCATTGGCTGTGAAATTGCTGTTGGTTGCCTCTGGGGCACAGCATGGTCTGTGGTGCCAGGGGATGCAGGAAGCTGCCTTAACACCCCTGCTGCACTGCTGCCTGGGAGCTGTTCAAGGTGAGCTCCTTCTTAAAGCCCCAAGCTCTCATCCTCAGCCTCACCCCGGAGCCTAAACTTTGTACTGCAGACCCCATAGCATATGTAATCACTACGATTTTTAGAAATTACCCATTTACCCTGTTACACAACTTTTAACATCCCTGCTTCAAATTTTGCAGTTAGTATTGATTTACTGGTAAGTCATTTACACCTATTGAGTAAGGCAAAAATTTGAGCCCTGCTTTGTTCTTATGGAAATGCATACTTAATGCTTTATTGGTAGCTATGACTGTTAACCCTCCTACTCCACAGAGCAAAAGTATGTGTGCTGCATTTTCCATATTTGCTTTCATAATGGGCCCTAAACTTTAGAGAGGTTGTTTGTTAAAACTCAGTCTCTTCCATGCAGACTTTGGATTGGGGCTTTGAAAAAGTAGCTTAAGTGTAATAAAATGTATTTTTATTGCCAGTTGCACATTGATAAATGTGGAAACTGTAGTAATTGGAGTCTTGTGTGCCTCAGTTTCCCTTTGTGCTTTGGACTGCTGTGCACTGGCTATGAAAGGCTAAATCTGCACATGGGGCAGAGCAGAAAACATGAGGTGTTGTGTATCAAATTTGGATTGGGATGAATAGGTGGTTTGAGTTTTTCAGCCAGACTTTTATCAGTGGAGGATCCAGAAGGATAATGAGAACCCCAAACAACTGAACAATTGACACTCACTCTGGCAGGCAGAACAGGCAAACTCAGCATGAGCCTGCAGGAAGAAGGCAGTATCCTGAAGTGAGAGGAGGCTGGAGTAGGAATTGGCCTTTGGAGAGAGACAGGAGCTCACTTGGGATGAATAGACAGGCCTGTTCTACATCTACAACTTGGGTTAATCTAACTACATTGCTCAAGGCTGTGAAAATGTATACTCTGTGCTCTGTAATAGGTCAACCTAACCATCAGTGTAGGCGCAGCTATGTCAACAGATGAATTTTTTTGTCACTGCTGCTTTGTGGGGGGAGGTGTATTTACTGCAGCACAAGAAAACCCTACAACCATGCTAAGGTGCACTGATTCCTGAAGAGAGGAAAGTCTCTGAACAGGAGTCTTCCCCAGTTAGACTCACTGGGCAGAGCTCATCCCAGAGGTTCAGCCTTGGAAGTATTGTGGAAGAGTTGGACCCTTGCTGGCCTGGCACATTTGGGAGTTCCTGCAAGGAACTGTCTAAAAGCTGGGGTGCAGCACAGATCCTGTGGCTCTGGAACAACATGTATAACTAACTTGAAGGCTAGATATGCATCTTTGTGCAGATACAAAGCACTTTCTTATGCACAATTCTCACTACAGGTTGTACCTCCCTAAAGCAGGATCCTCTGGTCTGGCAGGACCCAAGGATGTTGCTGGACCACAGAGTCCAGAAATAGGCAGACCTGGTGGTGAGGCCAGGAGTACAGCAAAGGTGCTGGCAACTTGTGGGGAGCTCCAGAAAGCCCTGGCAACAGGGGGCTGGTGCCGGAGCTGAGTGGTGGGGGTGGGAGGAGCAAGGTGGGCGAGGTAATAGCTCTCTGGCCAACTGAAGCTGGTCCATGAAAAGAGATTACCTCCCCAATCTTGTGTCTCAAATTTAAGCCTTTACAGGAGTTGATGCTGCCTCTTAAGACCACTTATGTGCAGAGGAGAGGTTGGTAGGTTGGTGTGCAGTGAGAAGCACTTGTGCCTGACTTTAAAAAAAACAAAACAAACCTGCCTACTTCATGAATTTAAACAGCCTTGTGTAAATACATACTTGGCTTGCAGTTCTGAAACTGAGCAAACCTTGAATGTTTTAAAAGAAATCGGGGCAAAAAATCTATAAATATGATAAGTCTGGGCAGCTAAACAATGATGTTAAATGCAGAAGCTAAGGCACAGTGCATAGATATCTTCACTGCAGTAATGTTCAGTCCCATAGTTAAGAATTTAGGTAACTATCTTGAATCATATTCATGCAAAGACCTGATCCTATAGTTGGCAGTACCATAGTGCACCCAAATGAGAATAAAGCTAAGGCTGTGTTTAGTACAACCGTAGGATACTGCAGAACTCTGCTCTAATCTACTGTCTTTTGGAGAAAGTTTGTGAGCAAGCGTGTCTGTCTTCCCATCTGTCTGTTCAAAAACTCCTCCTAGGTGATAAGAACTAGGATCACCGAATTTAGTAAACAGCTTCCTCTTATAACATAAAGCAAGATATGGGTTTGATTGTGCTGAGGGGGAGAACCCCCATTCCCCGATTTTGTATGGAGACACATAAAACCATGCACAAAAGAGACAGAATCATCAGGCAAGTGAAAGGGGCTTGCTGGGGGCACCACCTTCCCCCATGGTCTGGGACTGCCCAATCCTCCCATTCCCCAGGTTCCTTTCAGGGAGGGCCGGGGGCACAGAGCCCTTGCCAGCTGCGGTCACGGACTCCTCTCCTTCCCCGCTACTGTTGTCTTGGGGTCCTGCAAATCAGAAGGCTGTTCTCCCTCATGTCTAAGGTCTGATAGATACTGTTTCATTGACCTGCTTCCTTTCAGCAGCTGGCCGAGCCCGAACGACCAGACCAGCTTGTGTTACAGAATCCTCACTGACCAATGTACATGAAGTTATAGAGGAACACCCATCTATCCGAAGCAGCTCTTCAGCAAATCCAGGTAAAGAGGAACTACTGTCTGAGGGCTGGCTGGCTCATTGGCCAGCATTGCATTTCTAAGCAACATTGGTCAAAATTCCTTCCCTGGAGGGTCAGAGGTTTAATATTATTTCCTGGAAGGTGGCTTAGTAGCAAAAGCAAACATCCTGGTGACTTACAATTTAAATATGGTACAGTTTTGATCTACTAGATCTGCTTGGCAGGACTGGCTCTGCCCCAGAATAACAATTCAGTGGCTTTCTAAGTAGCTTCAGCAGCAGCTAGCTATGCTCTGTGAAGACACCACTGGTCACTTCCTCTTTCTGGGGTGAGGAATTGCCCATACTAGTAAGGTGTCTTCCTGCCTTTTAACTTTAGGTGCCTTTCTGCTATGGCTTGGAGCTCTGATGCTTATGGGCTGTCTACAAGCATCAAGTTCTCACCTGGCTTCTACTAGCCTCATTACTCCTTGCTGGGTGACCCCAACAGCCGTTCCAGTCTCAAGTATACCCCAAGTTCTGTAACTCTGATTTCCCCTCTGCGTGGTCTCTTCCCCCCCCCCCCCCCCCGCCTCCAATGTGAACAGCCCTCCGTTATCTGTTCGCTTGGGCTTTCGCACTGCACATATATGCTGGAAGTAAAAATAACATTTGTTTGATTTGGAAAAAAAAATCACAGGTGACCTAATCAGGAAAGGCAAACAGGAGTTGTACAAAATAAATATAGATGCAACTTCAGGCTTTGTGTCTGTATTGGATAAATTCCCTTTGCTAATGCAGTGTTTCTACCTGACCTTCCCTCAAAGACAATCTAGTGTTTCATGGACAGCTTCCCACATAGTCTGCCCCTCCGTTGCTGAAGCCTTCTGTCCTCAAGCTCCTTCCTGTTTAATAAGGCTTGCAGTCTTTTTTTCCCCCTCTCAGATCATGGTTATTCAGAGTGTGGGAAATTCCCTCCAGTTGATAATGGGCATCTCAGTTTTCCCAATGACTACAGTGGTTCACTGTTCTCTTCCTGAGCTGTATAGTGGATCTTCACTTGTCTAGTTTTGTCTAACACCTGGATCAATGGGATCCCTGCTTGGTCTGCAATGTATTTGGAATTGTAGTGGATTCATGAGCACAAAAGTGTTATGTACATAGATTCATAACTAGGGCTCGACAAATACACTCGCCCGCTCGCCCATGGCGAGTAGACTTTACCAGCTGGCGAGTGCAGGGGCGGACTGGCCCGGTGGGCTGTTGTGACGGGCTAGCCAAAGCCCACGCTATGGGTGGCACGGCCCCATCCGATCTGCCGGCTGGTGGAGGAGCAGAGCGCTGCCGGGGAGGGGGAAGTGCAGCGATTCTCAGCGCTGGGCTGCCTGCGTGCAGCTCCGGTGCGAGGAGGCGGGGCGCGAGCCAGAGGGCGGGACGCTGGCGGACACTGGCAGACGCCAGGACGCTGGCGTGACGTGGCGTCCTGGCATCACAGCCGGTGACCACCGGATTCAAAGGCTCCAGCAACCCCGCAAAGTGGAAGGCAGAAGCCAGGTAGGCGAGGGGCTTGGGCTGTGCAGAGGGGAGGGGAAAAATATGGGGAAGGGGCTTGTGCTGAGGGGAGGAGAGGAGGTGAGGAGGAGGAGAAGAAGAAAGGGGAAGGCACCAAGAGACAGGGTGCAGGAGAGACACATGCCAGGGGGCCAAGTGCAGACAATGAGGAAAAAGGCAGGAGGGGAGGTGTCAGTGGGAGGGGGACAGGGTGATGCTGGGAGAGGAGAGGGTAAGGGCATTGGGAGCTAGAGGGAGGAGGGGGAGGTGCTGGGAGAAGGCTTGAAAGAAGGGGTGGGCATGAGGAAGGCAGGGATGGAGCAAGGCATGTGTGAGGGCACATGGGCATGAGGGGAATGGGGGCAGAGGGTGGTGAGGGGGTGGGTATCAGGGAAAAAGGGGGCAGTGAGGGAAGGAGGAGGCACCAGGAGGGTGCACGTGCCAGGGGATTCTGGGTGTGAAGCAGAAGGGCAGACACCTGCAGGAGAGGGACTAGCACCAGAGGAGAGAGGCAGGGCAGGTATGTAGAGGGAGGTGTTGGGAGAGGGGATGAGGAGGGGTTGGGGGCAGCAGGCACAAGGGGAGCTGATGGAGCAAGGGGAGGAGACGTGGCAGCAGAGGGAAAAGGTAGAGGTTTATAAGATATTTATTAATAACTTATTAGTAATTACTGTTCTTATTCTTATTAGGAATTTATGCCATTAAAAAACTTTTTTTTGGGGGGGGGGGTGAGTCCCTCTTTTGTCTGGCAAGTAGGGTTTTCCATAATTTGTCGAGCCCTGTTCATAACCATAGTCAATATACACTTCTCCTAGCGACCATCAAGTTCAGACCACAACAAGCTTTCGTAAGACTATACTTCACAACAAACTTGTACACCAAACCAGTTGATTCAGTTACTAAGTCCTTGGAGTTCAGACCCCTGTAGTATCTTATCTGTACCTGGATTGTCACAACCACAGGACACAACTAAGGGTCCGGAACAATACTCTAGGCCATGATACTCTAGTCTGTACAAAAGCGGGTTTTGTGTGTGCTTAGGAAGGGAAGGTGTAGATCAAGAAATTATTTGGTTTAAGAGACACATGTTTTTGGTAAGAATTTCACATAAGTGAAGTTAATGTCTTGCTTTTTCCAGTTCGGAGGAAATCTAATATCGTGAAAGAGATGGAGAAAATGAAAAACAAAAGGGAAGAGAAGAGAGCCCAGATAAGTGAGATCAGAACAAAACGGGCACAGGTACAGAATTTGATCAAGGATTAACCTTTGGTTCCGTAGACTAAACTCTCCTCACAAACAGAAATTCTATAGGACAGCATGTTCAGAATAGTCAGACACCATTCTGGACTGATGTGTGCAGTGTTTGGTTTCCGTTTGCACCACATGGATTTTGTTTTAATGGCCTGTATAAAGATGTAAACAAAACCTTGACTCTTTTCTCTCCAGACTGAATTTGTTTAGGGGTCTCCTGGGTAATAGTTGCTACAGTTGGAGGCTTTTAAATCCCGCACTTGCTCTATTATTCAGAAATGCCTCTTCCAACTGAATCGTGGAAATGTAGAACTGGAAGGGAACCTTGCTCGGTCACCTAGTCCAGCTCCCTGCACTGAAACAGGACTAAATATTAGACAATCCCCGATAGAGGTTTGTCTAACACCGGTGTGGGAAAGTTGTGGCCTACCATCTGCCCTGCTGGGACTTTGAGGCCCAGAGGAGCCCCAGGCCACTTGAAGGGGCTGGCTGCTCTCTGCTCTGGATACCAGGGGGAGAGGGAGGCTTCATCTGCTGCCCCTGCCCCATCACAGTTTCTCAGCTCTAGCCAATAATAGTCGAGAATTGTGCTTGGGGCGAGGGCAGTGCTGGGACTGTGGCAGGCAAGGACCTTGCCTTGGGATCTTGCAGGGCTGCTGGCTGGGAAATGCCTAAGTGAGTGCCTCCCAGACAGAGCCTGCCTCTGGCATCCCACCCCCCCTTGCATCCCAACTCCCTGCCCTAGGTCACCACCCCCTCCTGCCTCAGGTCACCTTCCAAACCCCCTGCACTCCCCCCCGCCCAAAACCAGGTCACAACTCCCTCCCAAACCCTCTACACCCCCTTCTCCCCTGATCATAACTCCTTCCCAGACCTTGCAACTCCTCTTACACTCTGTCCCCAGGCCAGAATCCTCTACTGCACCCATACCCCCTCCCCAACCCTGCATCCCATTACCCAGGTCACAACCCCCTCCTTCACCCAATCTCTCTTGCCCCACACAGTCTCCTGCACCCTAGGTCCCTACCCTGAGCTCCTGTCTGCACCCAACCCCCATCTCAGACTCCGCACCACCTCCACAGGAAAGTGCATTCCTTGACTACTTTCCAAAATCTTGGAGTGGCCCCCCCTCAAAAAATTATTGCCCACCCCTGGTCTAACCTGCTCTTAAAAACCTCAAGTGATGGAGATTCCACAACCTCCCTCAGTAATTTGTCCTGCTGCTTAATTACCTTTACAGTCAGGTTTTCCTAATGTCTACATTCTTTGCTTCAACTGAAGCCCATTATTACTTATCCTCTCCTCAGTGGACATGAAGAACAAATCCTCTCCTTTCCATAACCACCTTTTATGTACTTGAAGACTGTCATGTTCCCCTTTCTCCTCTCTCCTTCACACTGACAATGCTGGGTCTGTTTAATCTTTCCTTGTAGGCTCTATTTTTTTCTATACCTTTAATCATTTTTGTTGTTTTCCTCTGGACTTTCTCCTGTTTGTTCCTCTTTCATGAAGCCCAGAACTGAACATGCAATTCTTGAAACTATCAGTTTCAGTAAAACTGATTTAATCACTTTTCTGATGACTGAACTAAGCATAAATGATTGGCCACTAGCAATGGAAAAGTGGCAACAACTGCAATACAAAAACTCATTGACAAATGGTGGGGTCAGCTGCTGGAGAAGCTGGCTGTTCAAATGGCTAACTATGGGCTGATAACTAACTAATTGGGCCATAGACAATCCTAGATTACTATTGAATGTTATCACCTCTTCTGTCACGTGAATTTGCATCATGGACTGCAGACATAATGCAGCAGTATTATCTTTCTACTCAGGGGAGGAATTTACCATGCTTAAATGTTAATGCTCTTACTGTTCTGCATTGTCAATGGTCTTCAAACACTGGCAGTCAGTGTAAACTTCCCAATTTGATTGAGGTGCTACTGTACAGCCACAGCACACAAATTTGGTACTGGGGGAGGGGGGAATTGGTGTACAAATGGAGAAATACAGGGGTGGTGTGTAAGTGGGAGAAAACAATGGATGGGTAGAGAGGAGGTGTGCTTCTCAGTTGAAATGAATACTGGAAACTCCTTCAGCTCTGTGCTTCCTGCTGTGTAGGAAGCGTCCCCCTTCCAAGTAAAATGAGATTAGAGTACTAATCCTTCCCACGGGTTATTTCTAGATCCAGTCTTTCACATGTCTTTGCAGCATGAGGGCTGAGTAATAACATTGAGTTCTTTAGCTGCATATAGACCAGTGCCCTTTGCACTTGGAGTCCGCACCTTTTTTGGCTGTTTTGCTAAAGCTGATAAGTATGCTAATGCCTGCCATTGCCTTGCAGGAATATGATAGTACTTGTCCAAATTGGGAGTTTGCACGGATGATCAAGGAATTCAGAGCTACTTTAGACTGCCAACCAATATCTATGAATGACCCAGTAAGTAAATATTTGGAATCACAATGTACTAATATCACCTTTGATTTTTCACTCTTTGAACTCTAACTAGTGCTTTGATTGTCTTCATTAGGGACATAACCAGAAATACCTCACTTGTCTAGTTTAACTCTGTAGGTTCAGATAAGCAGGAACAGTGCCACATCATGGCTTAGTATTGAGCTTACACTACATCACGGAAATGTGGACTAAATATTAGGAGTAACATCAAAGCAGATTCATAGAACAAACTGTGAAGGTGTTGGTGGACACTGCCTTCTCTAGAGTTAAGACTACATTAAACTCCAGGATAACTGAAGTACCAGTCTAGTCTCGGGGGGAAATCTTACTCTGACCAGTCAATGACACAACTTGAGTCCAGACAAGTAACATGTAACTTGCTAGCTGCTGACTCATGCTCCAAATTCTGGGCATCTCAGTCAAGTGCTTCTAACATGAGGAAGCTGATAAATAAGTAGCATTTTTGTTGGAAATGCCTCCAAACTGCAGAAGAGGGATTTACCCAGTCTACAAATTCTTTCAATGCATCTTCTGGCTCAGCCAGTGGCGTATGTAGAATGGGGTCTTTCTGCAGCCCAGCTATCGGATCATTTAGTTTGGGAGAGTCCTCACCTTGATGCAGTGTTAATGAAGAGCTCAGATCTAGTGAAGTCACTGCGTATTGGAAAGATAACTCCATAGGCAGATCTAGTGATTACAAACAAATATAACCATAGTCAACCTTAGTGTTGCACTGAAATCCCCAGGAGAATTACTGGAGCATTGAATTTAGCACATGGATTACAAACATTACAAAATGTCAGGATTGTTTGGATTTTAATCTGTTTTGGGCTAGGCTTTCATTAGTGCAGCACACTATGTATAGCTCTTGAAATATTTGCAGCAGGGTGAGCTTTTGGCAATAATAGGACACGGGCTGAGCCTGCCAGCACTTACACCACACTACAGAGTGGAGTAATCTCTGGTGGTATTCACAGAACAGTGGGCAGGAAATGATGGTGACTTTGGGCATGCCTACAGTGTAAGCTGAAGTTGACCTATGTTGGGTTGACTTGCAGCACTGTAGTAATTGCTGCGGTGGCTCATATCCATGATGTCCTCTTTCTGTTAGTGTGCGCCCTTACCAGAACACTTCCACTGACTTAGGCATCATGGGAGACTGACTCGGGGCTGTCAGCTCAGCCTGCACCTCCCTGGCAGGAATGGGCAGCTGCAGTAGGCTTCTCAGCTCTATGCTGTACTGGAGACCAAAACTCCTGTTGCAGAACTCCCTGCTGGGCTCAGCTTTCCTCCTGGTGGGGAGTGGAGGCTGAGAACCTGGGCAAGCAGGCAGGCTCCTGGGGGAAGATCCTACCAGGTGTGCTGTTCCTTGGTTGCCATGTTCCTGGCAAGGAGCCGGGAAGCCTGCTGTGGCAGAAGGGCCCCTGTTGGGAGCCCAGGCAGCAGCCCGACCCTGGCTGGCAATCTAACTTGGAGCAGAGACCAGGCAGCAGCCTGTCAGGGAAGCCTGGAGTGATGAAATTGACAAGAATGGCAGTCAATAGATGTAAGTAGCGCACATCTACAGGGACTCTGCGTTGCCCTAGCTACACTGACAAAAGCCCTATGTCCCTCGTGTCAATGTAATAGGCATTTACGTGGGTGGGAGCAAGGTTGTATTGCATATGCTGATGTAATTAGGTCTGTGTAAATTGGCTTACATCAACTGAATGTAGCCCAGGCCCTTGCATTCTTACAGTCCCCAGTGCACCACTGATTAGCACAGGTTTTGGAGGGGAATAGTGATACTCAGCATTCAGTCTTACCCTAACTTATCCTTCTCTTCAAGATGGAAGAGCACAGGATCTGTGTTTGTGTAAGGAAGCGCCCCTTAAATAAGCAAGGTAAGTGTGTGTTACTAACAGTTAGCCCGGACACTGAGGCCAATTTGACATCTGTCGTTCATGTTACAAACAAGTATTTTTCCATCAACAGAACTTCACAAGAAGGAATGCGATGTGATTACAGTTCCCAGCAAGTGTGTCCTGCTGGTGCATGAGCCGAAGTTGAAAGTGGACCTAACAAAATACCTTGAGACCCAGGCATTTAGATTTGACTTTTCATTTGATGAAACTGCTTCCAATGAAGTGGTTTATAGGTAATTGATCTTCTTACAGGATTAACATGGTCAGAATGAAAATGTACAGGGATTACTGTCTTAGTTAAAGGGGTAAATATTGTACAATACAGCTAACCATACTTGGTTTGGGCAGAAACCAGGGGACTGTGAAACATCTAACAGGCTCCCTTAATTTAGTGTCTGATCTTAATACTTACTACTGGATCCGCTTCCATGCGTTGGGGGCTTCTGGCAATTATTTAAAGTACAAGTGATAGTGAAAGCCAAGGCTTGGCTAGTGAGGAATCTGTTCCCTTTCTTTGTGCTTAATTTTTTTTATACTTCTGAATTCCTAGGTTCACTGCAAGGCCTCTTGTACAGACCATCTTTGAGGGTGGAAAGGCTACATGTTTTGCATATGGCCAAACAGGCAGCGGCAAAACACATGTAAGTGGCTGTTTTCTAAAGGCCTTGGCTGTCTCAGTTCAGATAAATGGAGCAAAGTGCTTTTGGATATTTTAAGATAATCTTTCATCCAGCAATTGGGTCTTGGGTTTTAAATTGTCCTCTGAAATGGTAATGGGGAGAGATCCCTCACCTTAGCAGAAGATGAGCTGGTAACCATTAAACCTGCAGTACAAGTGAATAGCTGCTTCCTTTCAGTGTTGCAGAGAAAGTAATGAGGCTGACTCTGGCAACGTTATGTAGTGGCTGAAGAGCAGGACCAGGCACTGCTTGCTGATTGTAATCCTGGCTCTGTCACTAACTTCAGGCAAGTCTCAATCTCTCTGCCTCGGTTCACGAGCCTGGGAAGTAGGGAATTAGCCGCCGCCTCAGGAGGTGAAAGGATTGTTTGTATCCGATTTCTTCTAAAGATGTACACTAAGGGTTTCTGGAAGAGTTCAGAAACCCTTTGTTCTCTTCCAAGAATAAGCCTTTTCTCATACATGGAAGCCTCTGTTCTGGACATTACTTGTGGAGTGGGCAGATCTAACTTACAGCAATGAATGTACTTCAACTTTGCTTTTCCACGTCAGGCTTTCTGCTGATGTTCTGACATCACACTCTGAGCCTGGGTCACTGCTGCCATCACACCAGCTGTTAGGCTGGGGAGACCTTGCAGGTGTGGACACTTGTGCCTAGAGTAGCTGATCTCAAACTGTGGCTCAGCAGTAGATTTACTGAGACCAAGGGCTGAAACCTGAGCTCCCCTCACACCCAGGGTGGTGCAGCTTGGGCTTTAGACCCCTCTTGTTCCCCCTGTGGTCATATAGTTCAGTAATTTTGTTGTCAGAAGTGTGTGTGGAGGGGTGTCACCGCGCAATAAAGTTTGAGAACCCCGGCCTATAGCATACATGGCACTGCATTTCAGTAGCTACAACTGGCTTCTTTTCCCTGTAACTTCCCTATTATTGGACGCTAAGTCTGAATTTCAATCCCCGCAAGTCACTGGTCAGAATAGCTTAATATGTTGCCCCCATGATGAGTGAAGCTGCAGGCACTCCCCCTTCAAGTGTCCTTTTCTTGCGAGCTTGAAAGATCCCCGGTCTAGAGTCTCAATCCAGAGTTTGGTAACTGGTGTCTTAGGTGCTGGGAAAATGTAGCTGTTGCACTGACTAGTTCCAAATACTCAGAAGGAGTTAGCACAATTACATCAATCTGTAACTTTATCCTGAGTTACATTGCATAGCACCATGGAAGGATAGTTCATTGAGATCTGTTTGACTTTTTTTTCCTAGAATATTGTTGGCTCTACAGTTGAGTGATAGCCTGGCTTGCTTGGATTTCACCACTATAATGGCCCGTATGATTTTTTTGTTTGTTTGTTTTTTCTTTTTTTAATAGACTATGGGAGGAGACTTCTCCGGGAAAACTCAGAATGTCTCAAAGGGGATATACGCTTTTGCATGTGAGTTGACTTAGGTTTTTAAATCAGTTGTGTACAGTATTTTTCCTTAAGACTTCAATAACTTCTCACCTATATAGTGAGGTCCATAAGGCCTTCATAAAGAACTTTAAAATAAACATTTAAAGAATTCCTAACTCCTGATTTATCATGTGTTGTGCTTAATAAGCAGTGATACATTTGGCTGTAATATTTTATATAAATCACCAAATGTAGATATGATCCAGAAACTATATGTTGAGTCTAATGGTATTCACAGTAACTCTTTTCAGAGTAAAAAATTAATCAAAATCAAAACAAACGGAGGCAGAGGTGCATGTTCTGTGCTGTTTAATGTGTCTGGGGGTATCGTTGGCTCCTAACAAATTAGTAGTACTAGCTTCACCCTGATGCTAAGTTTCTTAAGGATAAGGGGAGAAGAAGTTGGGCTTGCTTTTGGACTGTTTCAAAACTAGAATCTTCCCCTCTTTTCTGAATTCTGCCTGCAAGTCTCCTTATGTAAGAATAACAATTAATACTATTTACATATGATTCAAAGTTAGAGGATTGTGATGTTATGAAAAGTTTAAACTTGTCTGTATTAAAGTCAGAAAATAACATCACTGTTCACTGATTGCTTCAGAAGTAGCAGCTCCCATGATCCCTTTCACTTTTCAGTCTTCATGAGGATGCTGCTCATATCCCCTTCAGCTGGAAATGTTTTGCTGTGCAGATATCCACACTGCTATCTCTCTGGGGCAATTGTCAGTCCAGCTACTAGAGAGAACTGCCTCCGATGCTTTTTGGAAGGGACACAGTTAGAGAGGCAGCTGAAATTGTTCTAAATCTAGTTGTCATGTTTTTACCCCTCCTTTCTTCATCAGCACGAGATGTCTTCCTCCTTCAGAGCCAGCCCAGGTACAGGAATCAAGACCTGGAGGTCTATGTGACATTCTTTGAAATATATAATGGAAAGGTGAGATCTTGATTTTTAGCCTAAGATTAGACTCTGCATTTGATACGTGGTATAACTTTATTTAGCCATCTTCACATCACTATTGAACCATGGGGCCTTTGCACCTCTGTAGTTGGAAAGTTTGGGGCATGCATAATTCCATGGTAGGTACCTTTCCTTTGCATGGGAAAACTGTGTGAAAGAGGTGTAGGGGATGGTTCTTTTACTTGTGCATCTCCATTTCTCTGCGCAAATGCAGGTATTTGATCTCTTGAATAAGAAGGCAAAGCTCCGAGTGCTTGAGGATGGAAAGCAGCAGGTCCAAGTAGTTGGTCTTCAAGAGAGACAAGTCAGCTGTGCTGAAGATGTGATCAGAATGATTGAGATGGGCAGTGCCTGCAGGTTTGTCCCCCTGCACTTCTGCATCCTTAATGGCTTTTTAGCTTTCCAGCCTTTGTGTCCTATTACACCCCTTAAAGGACAGCTATAGCTAGGCTTAAAATAAGGGGCAATGAACATTGTCCCCCAATAACAAGCACATGCTTCGTCACCCTGAGGAAGCAAATTAGCAGTAGCCCAATGTCAGAGACGGGGAAACTGTGGCTAGCTCATACATAATGTTAGTATGTATAACATTATAACAAACCTTGATAGGTTTTATCTGGTTACCAGAACCACGGGAAGTGTACTCCACAGGGTTCTGAGTGGGAGGCAAGGGCCGTAGACTGCTAACTGCTGGTCACATAAATCAGAACTCCTGAATGCTGTTCTGGACAAGAGCTGAAAACCAGTGTTGGCAGCATGGTGTAGGTTTTGGCGACAAAACATGGTATTGTAGACATATCCCTCGTGTAAACAGAGCTTTGAGAGTGCTCCTGCTGATAGAGTAAATGCTGTGCTTAGAAGGTGAAGTTTTTTGTCCGCAACATTGCCAACAGTGTTTTCACTGCCTGACTTCAGTACTTGCCAGGGCAAAGCTTTTGTCATTGGAGGAGACTGGGGGTGGTTGAGCACCTCTGAAGGACAGAAGCTTTGTTGCTCAATTGCCAGTGTAGACAAAGTGTCTGTCTGCTTGTCTCATTCACGCGCAGGCAGGCGCTTTGCCCCACTCCATTTTACATCTCTCCAGGAATGCACACAAATAAGTCCAGCCAGTACCTGAGCTGTTGGGATGGGGCATGTGTTCCTCACAGATTTTTTTGCCCCCCCATTTTTTTCCTGTGGGGGGGAGGAGCAATTTGCAGAAGTTATAGATTCCGTGCCCCATGCAGGGCATAGAATCCATACCTTCTGCCAATTTCTTGGCTCCCCAAGAGGTTATTTTAGGGGATCGCAGTATTGACACACTTCTGTGCTGCCTTCAGAGATGGGCAGCTAGAAAATGGCAGCTGTTGGCTGAGTGCTATCCTCAGAGTTGGGCACCTGGCCAGCAGCAGCACAGAAGTATTGCTGGCAATATGTTGTCATAGCATCCTTATTTCTACCCTGCTGCTTCCAGAGGTGGGTGGTCAGAGTGGCAGCTGCTGACTGAGCCCAGTTCTGCAGGAAGTAGCACAGAAGTAAGGGTAATAATACCGTGCCATCCTTCTACTCTGCTGCTGGCGGTGGCTCTGCCTTTAGAGCTGGGATCCCAGTCAGCAGCCACCACTCTTCAGCTGCCCAGCTCTGAAGGCAGGGGCACTGCAGCAGCAGCACAGAAGTAAGGGTAGCAATTCCACAACCCCTCTTACAATAACTGTGGGGACCCCACAAGTCCCTTTTTGGTCAGGACCCCTAGAATTACAAGACTGTGAAATTTCAGATTTAAATAGCTGAAATCATGCTTTTAAAATCCTTGGTCTGACTGAACTGACTGGATCATGAATTTGGTAGGGGGCCCTAATGGTATGGCATGGCATGTGGTCTACTCCAGGATATAAATGGTAGAGAAGTGAATGTGGGGTATAGGGCTTCAAGAGATGGTCGGTATCATTCTAGGCATAACATATCTGTAAGGAATTGGAGTGTAGATGGGCATTCTGTCTAGGAAAGCTGATCCTGAGACATCTCTGTAGCTGCTGGTAGTGAACACTCAAGCTACAAAACATCAGGGTCAGACTTCTGAGGCATAGGTGTTGATGCATTTCCTGTTGCTAGCTTACCCCCAGCCCCAGCTGCTTTCTGAAGCATTTCTCTCCATGCAAACAGGAAAAACATTCCTTTGTACTAGTGATGGCTTCCAAATAGAGCTTCAGAGTCTCCTTACAGATATGTTTGATTTGAGGCTCAAAGTGCAACCAGGAATGGAGGTGTCCGCAAAGGAGTATAGTGGGGAAGGGCAGCTTGATTAAATCAAGCTGTTGGAATAATGAAATGATTTTTTAAATTATATTAATGTGTGAAAAGTTTGTTGGTTTTAGTTTGTTGGTGTGTGGTTTTTGTTTAATAAAACCAAGCAGGTAAACTAGACTTTCTACAGCTTTCAGTTGTGAACAGTTTACGGATGTTCATGGTTAGGTCCCCAACACTATGCAAGAAGGGTGCTTTGTTACATCTTAACTTCATCCATATCTCTGCTATAGGACTTCTGGACAGACCTTTGCAAACTCTAGTTCCTCTCGGTCACATGCCTGCTTCCAAATCCTGCTCCGCAGAAGAGGGAAACTACATGGGAAATTTTCCTTGGTAGACTTAGCTGGAAATGAGAGAGGTGCAGACACTTCTAGTGCTGATCGGCAGACGCGCATGGAAGGGGCAGAAATAAACAAGAGCCTTTTGGCTTTGAAGGTAGAGTAACTTAGAACGCCAAGTTAATCAGCAAAGTTGGACAGAAATGGCCTATTGAATTGTCTAGTTCATCTTCCTTGTAATGCAGGGCTGGTCTTACAGGATGCTCTAGTCCACACTTTATAAATGTACAACCCCCCCCATGGAGCCCAGCTCTGCACTTTGAAAGTTATGCTGCGCTTTTTTCCATTCACAACCCTCATCAGCCTAACAGCTTATACCTTGTCAACCTGAGACTGCTGAAACAATTCTCTGTGCTCCACCCAAGTAGCATATTTAAAAATCCAAGCACTTGGCTAATCCTAAAGAGTTGCCGTAAGAGTCAAATAACTAGCAGCTCCGAGGCAGGGGCTATAGCTTCCTTTGTGTCTACACAGCACCTAGCAGATTGTGGCCTTGACCCTGCTTGAGTCCTAGGTGCTACTACACTAGCTTATTAATAGCTAGTTTCTGGAGCTGTTCTGTGGTGGCTTGCCAAGCAAGATGGCAGGCCATTAATGGGATCTATTTCCACCCCTGCAGGAATGCATCAGAGCGCTAGGTCAGAACAAATCTCATACACCTTTCAGGGAAAGCAAGCTGACCCAGGTCCTGAGAGACTCTTTCATAGGGACAAACTCCAGGACCTGCATGGTAAGTATAAATACTTTATGGGAACCTTAAAATGCACGTTCTAATTTTCCTCCTTCCATGTGTCATCTTTGGGGTTCATAATACTTAGTGCAGACCAACTCTGACAATTGACTTTACTGATACCACAGTAGCTGTATATGTCTCTGACTTCAGATCAAATTGGGTCATTTCACAGATGAAAAGGTGTGTACCTTCCTTACCTCTGAAAGCTGGTTCTTGGCTGCTGGTGAGCCAGCAAGGCACTGCATTCAGGATTTAGATACTGCTTTATAAAGACATGAGCCTGAAAGGCAGTGAAACCAGCTCCCCATCCTGTAGCTTTAGAGGGATAAAAGTTAGTGAACTATGAGTTAAATCCCTGATTCTGAATAACAGTTGGGAACAGGGCCAAAGTAAATTTGAGTAGATTTGCACTTGCTATGAACATTGACCGATGTAGCACTTCACATTATCAAGTATATCAGTGCCCTTTCAGAGGCCCAAGTGAGTCTGGCAGAGCTGGGAATAGAAACCAAGTTCATAGTTCTAAGACTTGTTGTAGCCGTCAACTCTGTGCAATGTTCTAGAAATATCTGCTTTCTAGAGAACCTTTGTCTTAATCATCTTTTGAACAGTTGGCTGAGGCGCCAGGCAGTGAGCAAGACTGACATACGCTTATTATCTTTCATTTGTTCTCAGATTGCAATGATTTCCCCAGGCATGAGTTCGTGTGAGTATACCTTAAACACCCTGAGATATGCTGACAGGTAAGGGCCTTTCTCACTTGTGAATTTCTTCACCCATTGCAAGGGGGATCATGACTCGCTAGCTCCTGAGCAAACATTTTGTTGCTTCTCGGTTTTCTGACTCCAGGTCAAATCTGCTCCCTCAGTTGAAAGCCAACTTGGCTGGTTCCTGGCTAAGGCATAATCACCAATAAGATTGCCTTGAAACATTGGTTAACAGGCTTCCTACCTTTTGGGTTAGAACTGCACTTTAAAAGTGATCTGGAATGGAAAAATTGATGTTTTCCCTCTTCTGCCTCTTGCAGTTGCATAAAAGCCAACTTCTCAATATCCACTTGAAACGAATGCCAACTCTCCTAAAGGGATGTGTAGTCTATAAATGTGTGTTAAGATGTTAGGGATTTTTTTAAAATTGCAATTGCTGGCTCTGGCATTAGATATAGTGATGAATTTGGTTGGGAGATGTAGCTGGTGATTCATGCTGACAGCAGACTTGATCAAAATACTTCTGTCTTGCATGCTACTGACTTTTAAACAACAGATATTGTCCCACAGATTTGTTCATGTGTGGTATTGATGCTGACTTTAAATACTTCCATTGTTACAATAAAACCCAAGTGCCTCACAGTCTTTAATGTAGTTGCCTTCAAAACATCCTATTCTGGTGGTGGTATTCCTACTCCATGTTAGAGAAGAAACAGGTGATCCATAAACAGATGGAGTAAATGGACTTTTTTTGCAGACTTATTTACATATCCCAGCAGAGAAAATGAGGCACCGAGACTGACTTGCCTGTGGTCGCACAGGAAATGTGTGGCAGAGCAGGGAATTAAGCTCAGGTCTCTAGTCAGTCTAACCCTAGCCCCTGGCCTGTCTTCTCTCCCACTCAGTTCATTGACTAATTTAATTCTTGCATCGCTCTAGTCTGAGCAATTTAACACTACCGCATTTAACCTCATCTGTGTAAAGTCCTAACAGGTAAAGAGGAACTGATGACAGAATTAAGTTAATGGTAGCTCAGATACAAATGATGATGATTTTATCATATATATAATGTGCAAGCAGAATGAAGTCATAACAGTAATATATGCACTTGATGCTTTAGTGGGGCCAATTTCACAAAGCTGGGAACAATTATGAGCCAAATCATCTGGGAGGAAGAACTTAATCAGGAAAAGGTGAATAACTGGGAATCATTCAAAGAACATTGTACTATATGTGCCAAAAGCTACAAGCAAGGAAGAAGGTTGTACTGATTTAAAAACAACTTGGTTCGGGTGGGAAGTGAAGTCTGTTATACAACATAATCTATATGGAAGAAAGGGAAAGCTGATGATGATATAAAACACGTTAGAAACTGTGTCCCTTTGGTTACTGTGTCAGTCTTCCACGATGAGAAATCTGACCAATAAGGAGCTTTAAAAATCTATTATAAAGAAAAGGAATCCTGACTGTGGTATTGGTCCATTATGAAATGGCAGACTTGTGTATTATTAGGGACAAGAGGCAATGTTCAAGAAACATTTCTTCAGTATTTGGGGGAAGACACAGATGTGGTCTTATGCGGTGATAACTTGCTCCTTCCACTGGTCTCTCTGGAGGATATTTGGAAGTCAAATCCTACTTAGTTCAATAGGAAGGACCAAAACTTCCTGGCAAGTCAAGGGTCAAGAATCATTAGGCAGGCCAAAAAAGAATTTGAAGAGTAACTATAAAAATGCAAACAGCAAAAAAAAGTTGTTTGGAAGGCTGCTTGCTGGCCAGTCGAAGGGCTAAAGGAGCAGTTGAGTAAGACAGCCCTTGCAGAGAAGCTAAATGAATTCTTTACATCAGCCTTCACTAAAGGGAATATAGGGGTTGGGGGGATTCCCATATCAATCATTCTTTTTAGCTGACACATCTGAGAAACTGCCCCAGATTGAGGTGCCAATAAAGAAGGTTTTAGAGCAAATTTAACAATAATCCATCAAGACCAGATGGCATTCACCCAAGAATTCTGAAGGCACTCAAATATCCAGTGCAGGACCACTAACTGTGGTATGTAAGCTATCACTTAAATCAGCCAGACTCTCCTCTGGAGTCTTAACTCCAGGCTAGAGACTAACTGCAGTACCAAGCATATGGGCTCAGACTAGAGTAAAGAATGGAATTCTATCTCTCACAAATGAGCACAAAATGGTGAGGAAGAGTTAAGTCTTTGCTGAGACATGATTTCTCTTTGTAATCTGTTAGAATTCTTTTGGCGGTGTCAACAAGTATGTGGAGAAGGGCGATCCAGTTATTATAGTGTCTCATATTTTAATTTTTTTTATATATATTTTTTAAAAAAGTAAGTTGCCTTGAATATTTTAAATAGAGGGGCAGGGTACAAATATGTTAATTGGACTTTCAGAAACCCTTTGACATGGTCCCACACCAAAAACTCTTAAGTACAGTGCAGTACCGTGTATGGTGGTCTTGTAGATCAGTAACTGGTTAAAAGATAGGACTACATGGCCAGTTTTCATAATGTAAAGAGGTGAACAGTGGAGCCCCTCAAGGATCTGTTCTGGAACAAGTGGTGTTGAACGTTAATAAATTATCTGGAAAAAGGGAAATTCTTCATGATAGTGAAGTCCAAAGCTGACTGCAAAGTTACAAAAGGACGTCATTAAACTGAATAACACAACAGCAGATGGGGCGGGGGAAACCTCGTCCCACTGGTTTGATATGAAGGTGCAATAATATGTCCAGTTTCTGATACCAACAATTAAAGGGCATTTAAACGGAGAGGTTCAGAACAGAGCCCTCAGAATGCTGAAGGTATTTTTTCCTTACCCCTTTGAGCTACTCTAATCTATCACTTAAAGCGATTTAGTTTAACAAAAAGGTGGTTTTAGTAGACTAAGTATCTACAGTGGAAAATAATACTGGGCTCTCCAGCCTTTCATGGAAGGGTCTGCCATGATCCAGTGGCTGGAAGCTGAAGCTAGACACCTTCAGACTGAGAGTAAGTGTACCTGTGTTATTGCTGAGTAATTAACCATTGGAACAATTTACCAAGGGTTATGGTGTGTTTCTCCATCGCTGGCCGGTTTTCAAGAAAAATTGGATCTTCTAGAAAAATCTGTTCCAGGCATTATTTTGGAGGAGCTCTCTGGCCTGTGCTACATTGCAGGTCAGACTAGATCATAATTGTCCCTTCTGGCCATGGAACTGGGGGGAGGGAGGGAGACACAAGGGGGGAAGAATCTCAGTGATACAGAACTGTAACTTTTGGATATGCCTGATGTTAAAGATGAGGCACCTGCACTCCACAGGGTTCTGTTCTCTGCAGTCTTCCTTTCTACAACTTTCCCGAGTACCTCCTGAAAGGCTGTTCATTATCAAAACCTTTACAAAGGGAGCTCTCTCTAGTTCATATATGTAGATCTGCTATAATCATTGTCTATTGAGGCATTACATAGAAAAGTTTGTCTTCAGTAATTTATTTGATTGGGTGAATTGTGAATATTGCTGATCTTGGCAAGTGTTCCTACATGGTTCCAGGTGTGATCCACTTTCTGGTCACTGATCATACTTGCTTTTCCCTGGTCTCTAAATCCTGTTTCATATATTGGTGTTGAGATGTGATAACAGGTACAGTAGCTCAGATGGAATCTTCTTTCATTCTAAATGTAGGCCTGGTCCGCACTACCGAGTTAGGTCTATGTCTGCTGCCTTGTCAACCTAATCATGTCAGTGTCAACACGACAGCCGTGCTCCCATTTGATGCAAGTGCCCAGCTACACTGACACAATAACTCTGCCTTCTCAAGAGGTGCAGTGCTTATGTCAGTGCTGTTAAGGGGAGCAGTGTGTGTTGACACTGCATTGTTTGTGGGTGGCTGGCAGTCATTCTTGTCAATTTCACAGTGCTGCTCTCCAGCAGTGGGCTCACAGCTGGAACTATGACATTTGACAAGAGAGGCTGATATAGGCTCCCTACAATGAAATACAGCTGGATCTCTGCTCTCCAACCCTGAGGTGGCAGGCTGGTGTAGCCCTCAGTTTCACAGCAGGGAGCCTGCTGCCTTGTTAATGTTACACCTTCAGCTGTGACCCACTACTGCTCTGAGCCTGAAGCAACCCTGAAATTAACGAGAGGCTACAGGCTCCCTGCTTTGAACTTTGCTGGGCTCAGACTGCCCTCCCAGAGCAGGTGGTGGGGCTCCAGCTCTGAGTCTGGCTGCTGACTGGGCTCTGAGCTCCACCACTGCCCTTAAATCAATGCAGGTGCTCCTAGAAAGGATGGAGGAGCAGAGTAGTGTGGACACAAAACAATGCAGTAATTCTGTATGTCAGCTGAAGCTGATTTGATTGAGTAGTATAGACATGCCCTTGGTTCTGTATCCTTATGCCAATGCAACGCTGTTCTTTCCATTCATACCGTGTACTGCTGGAGAAAGGTAGCTGCACTACAGCCGCCTAGTCCCCAGTGGTGTGCCCACTCACATACCAGGCTGGGAGGGGATAGTATGTGATTAGATTGTGGCAGTTTTAATGGTGGTAAGTGGCTTTAAAGCTCTTTAAGGAAATAATTAAACATGGAAACTCTTAACATGGAGTGGAGAAGCAGTTCGGCCTTTCAGGCTTCCACCTCAGACCCATAAAAACTGATAAATTATTCCAATAATCACAAATGCCCCATTCTTAGATTATGAATGTTTTGGGAAAAAAGAGTTGGTGTGGGATTCATCCCCCTCCTTCCAAGCCAGGTAACCTACAGCTAATATAGTACTGCGTTTTCAAGTCCCAGCCTCTGTTTTTAGGTGCAACTTAATGTTTAGCATTTGAGATCAGTTAACCTCGATGATTGGTTAAAGTCCCAGTTGGGAATGACAAGTCAATTTGGTGTCTTGTGAAAAGTGAGTTTCCATGTAAACTTCAACTGACAGTTTGCAGTGTTGCCATCCACCTTGGCAGCTTGTCTCTGACAGATCATGGCTTGATTAGACCTAGGTCCCAAAAACACCCCTCAGTGGCAGTTGCTATCTGTGGGTCTGCCCTGTGATGCATTGACAGTCAGTGCTGTTAGCCTGGCACGTTTCTCAGAACTGAGTATTGACATGAAGTAGCTATCTGAGGCGACCCTCGCCACAACTGTTTCCTTGAGGGCAGAGCAGCAGACTTGGACATAATCTTCCTTCTGTCCAGGGTGAAGGAGCTTAGTCCTCACAGTGGCGGGAATGGTGAGGCACAGAACTGTATGGAAACAGAGAATGAAGAACTGGAGACCAGTGAAGAAGAGTCAAGTCTTCAGCATGAGGTATGTAGAATTGTAGATCTGTGTATTAATGGCTTGCCCACACTTCGGTTTGGTATGAAATATACTTCAGAGATCAATTAACCATGTTGGGTTCCTGCTAAGCTACAAAAAGTTAATAATGCACATGAGGGTAAAAACTAATGTCTTGAAGCAAAACTGCAAAAGCATCTAAATGGGCATATTTGTGTTAAAAACTGGGAAAATAAAAACAAACCGTAACTTCTGTTACAAATGATTTGGCCCTTCTTATAAGTTATTTTGTTTATAAATTTAGGTTACTAAAACAAAAGAAATGCAAACTGAAAACTGTGTAGCACAGTAACCAACTTAAAATGTGTAAAGAGGAAGGCTCAAATAAAAACACCAGGAAACTAGTTCACAGTTGGGGAAAAAAATCCCTGGGCAGCAAAAGGAAATGTGTGGGTTTTTAAATGTTATAAACTGGTCAGCTACACTTCTTTAACTTATCACATAAGGGCAGTTAACATGTAACTGACTATCAGAATGTTCTAAAGATGTTTAGACAAGCCAGGTCTAACAGCTATACTGAATTTTTTTTCTTAATATACAGTTTATGGAATACAACTGGAGTTATTACATCTCTTTTTAAAATGTCTGAACTTGGTTACTGTGTAAAAGCAAATCCATCATTACTGTGTACTTTTGTTAATATAATAGTATCCATTTAGGAATGTACACACAATCAATGGATAGACACATTTATTTATAGAATCTTTCTACAGTGTGTAGTCAGCCTGTGGAACTCCTTGCCAGAGGAGGCTGTGAAGGCTAGGACTATAATAGAGTTTAAAGAGAAGCTAGATAATTTCATGGAGGTTAGGTCCATAAAAGGCTATTAGCCAGGGGATAAAATGGTGTCCTTGGCCTCTGTTTGTCAGAGGCTGGAGAGGGATGGCAGGAGACAAATCGCTTGATCATTGTCTTTGGTCCACCCTCTCTGGGGCACCTGGTGCTGGCCACTGTCGGCAGACAGGATACTGGGCTAGATGGACCTTTGGTCTGACCCAGTACGGCCATTCTTATGTTCTTATGTTTCAAACTAAACTTCAAAGTCTAAACTTATTGGTTACATTTCAGAATTATTTAAATGTGCAATATCTATTTTAAAAGAAAGATAACCCCCTCCCTCCCCACCCATACACCCCCACCCATACACCCCCACCCTCTCTTTCTCTCTTTCTCTCTTTCTCTCTCTTTTAAGCACCAGACTGAACAGTAGGCAGCTAGCTAAGAACCTGTTTTGAGAACAGAACTTGGAGGCTCAAAATGCAATTTCTCTATACTTAGCATTTTTCTTCCCATGAACACTAGCTCTCCAAGGAGGAGGAAGAAGAGGTGTCTCCCCATATGTCCAGTTTCTGTGAAGCCATGACTCGGATTAGTGAGCTAGAGGAGAAGGCTGTAGAAGAACTTAGAGAAATGAGACAGGTATGCTGAAGAGTCAGATGAGCCCAAGTTGTCATCTTCATATTGATATCAACTTGTCATACTTGGGTGTTGTAGGAGCTGGGCTTGTGATGCGCATGGGAAACGATAAAGCGTGTTCTCCTTTTGCTTGTTGCTGACTTACTCTAGTAAGAGTCTTTTCTTTCCCAGACTCTCCATGTAAACTGGTCTGTGGCCTACAACTGTTCCAACCTTCAGATGGCTGGTGCTGACATTGGCTGTAGGCTGTCTTCAGAAGCTCAGATCTGCTTGAGAAGCAGAGGGGAGTCCATGAAAACATTCCAAACCTGAAAAAAGCCAATTGCTAATCAATGTGTCTCTTCCAAATCCAGAAAATGACTGAACTCAATGACCTGTTGGAAATGACGGAGCAACCAGACTATGATCTGGAGACATTTGTGAACAGAGCCAGATGCTTCATAAAGGAAGGATCGAGAAACTTCATCAGTATGGGAGGTAAGCTGGGGCTCCTTCTGAGCATGCTATCAGAGCATACCTTCAACGCCCTGTTAGTCAGAGCTCTTATGCAGGCTGAAAATGTCATTGCCCCTTATAAAATATTCTGGGATCCTTTTGGATGCAACTCCGCCTCTTCCAATGCTTCCTGGGGTGGGGCAGAGCGAAGATGATTGTCCAGGGAAACAAGTGTCCTGTTGCCTCTGCTTCTCTAAGCAATATTCTGGCTGGCGTCATCTAGTCGCTAACAAGTTAGAACAGACAATTCCTTGTAACTCGGAGCTACAGTCCTACCAAAGCCCTGCAACTTGGGATGCCTCTCAATGCTTTGTTGCTGTAGCTCCCAGCTGTGGGCACAGTCCTGATCCAGATGGTCTGTCAGCAACACCCCGGCCACTCAGGCTTCCAGCAGCCTTGGTTACTATGTGCAGGGTGACCCCAACACACTCCTATTCCCAGACTTCCCCAGAGCATGGCTTGCACTGTACAGCCCTCTGCTGAACAGTGCAGCTATGCTATGGCCATTGCCCTCTAGGGCAGGGCTGGGCAATAAGTGGCTCACAGGCCAGATGCACTTTGCCTGTGTTAGCCCCTGGTGGGCTGCTAGACATTTCATTTCCCTGAGTGTCCACAGGGACGGCCACTTGTGGCTCCCAGTGGCCACGACTGGCCAGGCCACCAATTCCCAGCCAACAGCAGCTGTGGAACAGCAACCTGCAGGCAGCCATTCCTGCAGGCAGCCATTCCTGGGGATGCTCAGGCAGCCATTCCTGGGGATGCTCAGGTAAATAAAGCATCCAGTGACTTGACAGGAGCTAATTCTGGCTGCTTGTTTCTCCCCTCTCCCCGGGATCATACACAACAGCACCCTGCCTTAGATGGAGTTACCTAAATAATCCATAGCACTAGATGAATTTTTATTGAGTAAAACCAATTAAACTACAAAGATTTGCATACAAATAATGGGGCATTAGTCCCAACTGGTAACAAATAAGCAGAATGTTTGTTTTCTAAACTTGGGTCCTGATGAAGTTCTTGCTACGTGGTTTCGGTATGTTGCTGACCAAGCTCTGACAGGATCTGCTCCCAAGTCCATAGGCTGTTAATCTGAAGTGAAAGAGCAGTAGGGAGAGGTGACTCTGTGTGCCCCTTATCTTGATAGTCCTGATACCCTTTCAAGGAAAGTGGTGTTCCAAGTTCTTGCCAGCTGAGAGCGAGATGTGGAGGAAGGAAGCTTCATGCTCTTTCTTTTTACTTGTGCATGCTGATAGGCAGATTCTTTGACTTCTGGCTCTCCTCCCTCCCCCTTTCCCCACCCCCGTTTATAGCTTGTATACAAATGGAGGTAAACTACAAGCCCCGTTGTGTGACAGGACTGTTGAACCAGTTCTACCTAATCAGGTGTATGAATTTGAATGAAGGATGTTAAATATCAGTTAATTGAATAGTCGATTAACCTCATGAATTCTTATCGGTTAGTTGACTAGTCTATATTCCCTGGGGGCGGGGCCGGCAGCCAGTGCGCTCCTGCCCCAGTCCTGGGGGAGCCCCCTGCTACTCCACGCTGCTGCCTCTGGGGTGCCAGGCAGGAGCTGGTCCGTGAGGGGAGCCAGTTTAAAAACCAGCTCCCTGTGCAGACCAGCTGCCTGTCACCTTGTGCTGCTGCCCCTTTTTGGGGGAGGGTGATGAGCTCCTGGACCTGGTGCCGGCTGGAACTGAACTGGGCTGCCTGCTCACCCATCTCCTAATATGCTTTAAATGCAGAGCAGCAGCAGGGGTAGGTCATAGACCCAGCGCAAGCCAGGACTGAGCCTGAACCAGGCTGTTGACCAGCCTGCTAAAAAAATATACTGGCAGAGTGATGCATGTAGTCTGTACGTTAATCGTCTATACTACTACATCCCTAGCTTGTCTGTGTGCCTTTAACGTGATACAGGGAATTATGTGACACTACACACAGTGGTCTATGTATGTTTCACCAGATCAGTGACCAGTGAGTTGGTTTTCGAATGGTTCATTGCATGGCACATTTGCACAAAGATGATTACAGCGTAGCGGGCGGGGGGAGCAGACACAGGAGTGCATTTCCTCCCTGGGAGTGAGGGACTCAAGATTCTCACTGGCTGTATTGCTTCCCCCACCTCCTCCCTGCTCTTCCTGCCCTCTTCAACTTCAGGGCCCAGCGACTGGAAAGTGGGTTCTGTGAACAGCCACAAAATGGTCTGACACTCAGGTAACCACGTGTACAAGCCAGTCACTAACTCCAGACTTCCTTGCAGATGTCGTGGAGTCCCTGGCTGTTGCCATGCAGCTGGAGGAGCAAGCCAGCAAGCAGATGAGTAAGAGGCGGCCTTAGTAAATATACCAAAGCCTGATTTGCAAACACTGGTTTTCTCTTCTGTGTGTCTGTTGTGTGCTCGTGGTTTCTGTGTTCTCTGCCTATTTTAAATGTGATGCAATAAAGTATTCTTACTTCAGTCCTACCTGAAGACCACGCATCAGAATAGCAGCTTTTTACCATGCAGGACCCAGCATCTGTTGGGACTTGGTGGTGTTAGTTCTAGAAATGCCCTCTTGTCAGTTCTGTCACTAGATGCCTCTTCCCCTCCTTAGTGACTGTTTCCCGCTCTGATGTAACTAGAGAAACTTGTATATGCTAGTGTATATAAACTTTTTTGCTCCTTAGATGTTTTGTGAAATGGTGCAGAACTGCAAGTCTAGCTTCTTTCCAAAGGAAATGGACTACTTTGTAAAAAGAATAAAATAAAATCTGTATTTTTTTTTTTAAGAAATTTGACTTGTAGATAAATATTCCTGGATTTATTGACTTCTGACTTACAGAATATTACTTGTTGACTGTCAATTCTTTGAGAGATTCGCTGACAACCTTCCCTCCAAAACAGACTGGCCTTTATGGCAGAGACTGGCCTTTGGACTGGTTGGTCATTTCAAATCTTTTGAAATTTGTGCTGTTTGTATTTAAGTAAAAAAATCAATTAAAGAATCTCGTCTCCTGGTTTTTGGAAGGGGAATGGGGGATGAGTCTTTGGACTAGTGGCTTTCCTGAAGGTAGGTGGCTACAGCCCAGAGTGCCACCTGTCTGTTCTTCCTAGCACATCCTTTACAAACACTGCAGTGTGCAGCTGAGCAAATTACTTGGTTGCTGCTGCCAGCTCAGATTTTAGCAATGCTATGGCCTGTGGTTGGGCTTTGACATCTAAAAGATGGAGTTGGGGTGGGAAGGGAGGATTCTTTTGCCAGGCAACTGCTTTTTAATAAGCCAGCCCCAGGAGTGAATTAATACTGAATACAGGCTTGATGGGAGCAGTGTGAGCCTGACACTCATGCAGACGGAGGCTGCACTGCAGTGGTGTATCACACCACACAAGGCATGTGTAAAACCAGCAGAACGGGGGATGTGAAAACCGGGCCAGACCCCAGAGGTGCCATAAGCAGGCAAAGGCCTAGCTGGAGAACCCAGCCTGTCTCAGGTATGACCTAAGGCACGCAGCAGCTCAGCACCACCAGCAGTTTGCATGCAGTCAGGGGCAGGAATTCAAGTGCCTTGACCAGTAGACAGGGAGATGCTTCCACAGTTAGGCAGCATCTGCGCAAAGATTTTGAGGGTTTCAGCTGATTAAATGTTGGATTTTTGTGCTAAAGTGGCAGTTAGGTACCTAAGCCCCCTAGGACGAAGCCTTGTCTCCACTCACTTCACCCTCTTTCTGGAGAAGAGTAGCTATTGGGATTGCTCTTAGAAGGGTTCAGAGACTGCTGTGTGAGAGACAATTTGGGATTTATTGGAATCCAGCCTCTGCACTGAGGTGCTACCACAGGCAACCCCAGCTTCCCCCCAGGAGCAGTAAAACCAGCCTAGCAATGACCTTGGAGCTATCCCTGAGCTGTTTTAACAAAAGCTTTAGTGGACTTGAGTGGCTGGGAGTTACTTAGGCTGAACACCACTTGCTCAGACACTGTGGCTGCGTCTAGACTGGCAGTTTTTCCACAAGTGGCTGCTTTTGCGGAAAAACTTGCCAGCTGTCTAGACTGGCCGCCTGAATTTGCGCAAGAACACTGACGATCTAATGTATGATCGTCAGTGTTCTTGTGCAAATACAATGACTCTCCCGTTCGGGGGGGAAAAAGCCCTCTTGCGCAAATGCTTTTGCGCAAGAGGGCCAGTGTAGACAGCTGAGAACCGTTTTGTGCAAAAAAGCCCCGATGGTGAAAATGGCGATCGGCACTTTCTTGCGCAAAACCGTGTCAAGAGTGGCATGGACGCTTTTCTGCAAAAAGTGCTTTTGCGCAAAAGCGTCCGTGCCAATCTAGACGCTTTTTTCCGCAAATGCTTAACGGAAAAACTTTTCTGTTAAAAGCATTTGCGGAAAGCATGCCAGTCTAGGCACAGCCCAGCTGTTTGCACAGAAAACACTGCCCATGAGTAGTATTTCTGCCAGTAAGTCTGAGGCCCCTGAGTGTCTGAATGTCATAACCTCCTCTTAGCCAGGTGCCTGCATTCAGTGAGACATCATTCTGGTTATATAAACTAGGATGCTAAGGCAGCCAGTCACTGCAAAGCTCATTCAGTCCCTCACTCTGAGCTTGGGGAGCCTCCAAGCTGCACAGCCAGCCCTGGCCAGTCAATTATTTTTTGTCAAGGTCTAAATTCCTTGGCCAAAGCTGTAATCAAGATTCAAAGGAAAAAGTAAATAAAAAGATGTTGGGGTCCAGTCAAAAGAGTTCCGCAGTCAGGGGATGTAGAGGCCCTTATCAAGTTCACTGCCTTGCAAAATGTGTCACGGACCATGAAATCGGGTGTTGTCCTATGAAATGTGGATAGCACAGGGTAGCAGTGCACAGGAGGCCAGATTTCATGGAAGGAGACCCATGTTTATCAAATTGGGGGTCCTGATCCAAAAGAGTTGCAGAGGGGAATCTCAAGGTTATTTTAGGAGGGCTGGGATATTGCCACTCTTCTGTGCTGCTTTCAGAGCTGGGCAGCTGTTGAGCAGTGGTTGCAAGGTTGGTCAGGTGCCCAGCTCTGAAGATCCCACCCCACCAGCAGTGTTACAGAAGTAAGGGCCATGTGGGCATGGCATTTCCACCCTTACTCCTGTGCTGCTGCTTTCAGAATTGGGTGGCCAATGGGGTGGCTGCAGGCAGCAGCACAGATGTAAAGGTGGTAACATCTTCCCAGGCCACCCTTCCTTCTGTACAGCTGCTGGCAGTAGCTTTGCTTTCAGAGCTGGGTTTTTGGTCAGCAGCTGCCACTCTGCAGTGCTGAAGGCAGCGTTGCCACTGGCAGTACAGGGTAGCGGCACTGCAAAGCCTGTATGATAACCTTGCAACCACCCACAATGACAACACTGAAATTTTAGATTTAAATATCTGAAATGAAATTTATCACTTAAAAATCCTATGACCAGGAAAGATAATGGAGCAAGTAATTAAGGAATTCATGTGGAAGATAATGTGATAACAGCCAGCATAGATTTGTAAAGAACAAATCATGTCGAACCAATCTGATCTCAAAGAAAGCTAAGATAATGAGTCTTGTGGCTAAGGGAGAAGCAATGGATGTGGTCCACCTAGACTTGGCATTTGATATGGTCTTACATGATCTTATCAATAAACTATGCCAATACAACTTAGATGGGGCTACTATAAGGTGGGTGCATAACTAGCTGGAGAACCGTTCTCAGAGTAGTTATTAATGGTTCACAGTCATACTGGAAGGGCATAACAAGTGGGGCTCCACAGGGGTCTGTTTTGCGGCTGGTTCTGTTCAATATCTTCAATGATTTAGATAATCATAGAGAGGAGGCTTATTAAGTTTGCAGATGACACCAAGCTAGGAGGGGTTGCAAGTACTTTAGAGGATAGGATCATAATTCAAAATGATCTGGACAAACTGGAGAAATGGTCTGAGGTAAACAGGATGATGTTTAATAAGGACAAATGCAAAGTGCTCCACTTAGGAAGGAACAATCTGCTTCATACATACAGAATGGGAAGCGACTGTCTAGGAAGGAGTGCTGCAGAAAGAGATTGAGGGGCCATAATGGATCACAAAATATGAGTCAACAGTGTGATGCTGTTGCAAAAAAAGCAAACATGACTCTGGGAGGCATGAACAGGTGTGTTGTGAGCAAGACACGTGAAGTCATTCTTCCGCTCTATTCTGCACTGATTAGGCCTCAGTTGGAGCATTGTGTCCAGTTCTGGGCACCACATTTCAAGAAAGATGTGGAGAAATTGGAGGTTGTCAGGAGAAAAGCAACAAAAATGATGAAAGGTCTTGAGAACATGAGCTATGAGGCGAGGCAAGGCTGAAGGAACTGGGCTTGTTTAGTTTGGAAAAGAGAAGACTGAGGGGGACATGAGAGCTGTTTTCAGGTATTTAAAAGGGTGTTACAAGGAGGAGGGAGATAAATTGTTCTCCTTGGCCTCTGATGATAGGACAAGAAGCAATGGGTTTAAACTGCAGCAAGGGAGGTTTAGGCTGGACATTAGGAAAAACTTCCTGCCTGTCAGGGGAGTTAAACACTGGAATAAATTGCCTGGGGGGGTTGTGGAATCTCCATCACTGGAGATATTGAAGAGCAAGTTAATCTATCTGGGATGGTCTAGACCAGTGTTTCTCAACCAGTGATACGAGTACCCTTAGGGGTTACTCGAGAGAAGGCGGGGGGGGGGGACGACAACTGAAATTTGGAGAAAATTGAATTTTTGTTTTAAGTTTTACAGCGCTTTATTTTTGTATTTTTTACACCCAAAAATTTCATTGCCTGCCTGGCTATGATTAAGTTGTATAAACAAATGTGTTGCAAGGGTAGAAAAATATTTTGTGTCTGAAAACTGTAGGTACTGGGGGTATTTGTTTTTTGAAAAACAGGTATTTTATTTAAAAAAAAAAAAAGTTGAGAAACACTGGTCTAGATGGTGCTTGGTCCTGCCATGAGGGCAGGGGACTGGACTTGATAACCTCTCAAGGTCCTTTCCAGTTCTAGTGTGCTATGATGCTGTGATTCTATGGAACTGACCAAAATTGACTGAATTTGGGAGGTCCCTACCTATGTGATCCTGTCCCCAGGTGTCTGGCTGGGTCCTCACAATGACTAGGCACCTGAGAGTTGGGATTGGTCCTGCTTTGGGCAGGGGGCTGGACTTGACCTCCTGAGGTCTCTTCCAGCTCTAGGATTCTATGAGAGCCTCAGGCCCTAAACCAGAGGGGGACACTGGGTCCAACCCTCATGTCCTGCAGGCACCATGCATAGCTTACAGCATCCCTGTCAGAGCCATGTGGAGGGAGCCTTGTACACCTGTGTTGGGTAGCTGAGTGATTGTTGTTGGGCATTAGGCTCTTTATAGGGGATTCATTCTCTGCTCCCTGAAGGTGGCTCTTCCAGGCACCTCCTGGGATGTTTGCCATTGCTCCATCAATATATCCTGTCCTGCTCTCCCTGCTGCAACAGACACAGCTGCTGCCAGAGAATGTCAAAGCAGCGGTGTCAGTCCCCTCCCTCTGCAGCAGCCTGCCTGCCGCTGTGTTCCTAGCAGGGCAGAACAGGAGCCTTGCAATGATTTGTTCTTCGTTCCCCAAAGGGAGCAGCTCACTCAGCTGTCAGATACTTCCCGGACCAGGGCAGAACTGAGGCCTGGCGCCAAGACACACAGCAGAGTCTATGTTGGCTGTGTGTGTAGACGGTAAAGGGAGGGCAAAGGAAAACAGGCTCTCGTGGGGCGGAAGTGTTTTGTCACAAATGGGGACAATGCTTGTGGTGGCCGCTGTGTGTATCTTAAACTTTGTAACCACGCCTGGGAATTTTTCATAACCCAAGCGTGACCCCAGAGGTACAAAACCTCTAAATCTCTGGAACGTGACCTTGATTTCAAACACTAGTTTTAATACAGTTTTTAACCCACAATACCAAGAGAAAACCACGGAACTGAGTAGGACGTGGACTTTATAACTGGAATTTGCGATGATAAAACACAAAGAGCAAACGGCGCAAGAAGGCGCCTTGCTTTCGCAAAGCATTATGGGTATGCAACTGATGTCCTGGGTGGTGCGCCTCTGCTGCCGGCTGTGGCCCTTGCCCCGCTTTGCTCCCTGGAATGAGGCTCTGCCTCGGTGGAGATGGGAGGTGGGGGGCTGCTTTCGGGGGTCTCAGCCAGGGCTCTGGGGAGACAGTCCCGCTGCAGGGGCTGCCCGAGGGGAGTCCCGGGCTCAGGGAGAAGCAGCCAGGCCATGTGATTTCCAAATCACAGCCCAGGGGGACGTTTGCTACAGGGGTGTTGAGCGGAAGGAACCAAAGCCAGAGGCTGCAGATCCGGACTTGGAGAGGCCACGTGTGGGGGGCCAGCTTCAGAGCCCACCTCCACTTCTGAGGATGTGCAGGGGAGAGAAGGGCACCGCCAGGCAGAAGTGGTGGGCAGAGGGAGGCGGGAGAGAGGAGCTAGCCTGCTGCTGTTGAAGATTTCACTCCATGCTGCCTTCCTCTGGAAGAACAAAGCAGAGCTGGGAGTGGTTATGGCAGAGGGGCTGTGGAACCAAGGAACTCTGGCTGTGCAGGGGGTTACTTTGAGGCTGGTTTGTATTGTGAACCCTCCAGCATCCAGACACCGACACAGGTCAGCTCCAGGCAGGAGACTTGAGATTGGCCCCCTACCCTAGCCTCTGTCTCCCTGGCCCTACACACGTGGGGCCCGATTCTTCTCTCACACCAGGGTATCCCCTCTGGCTTAGGAGGGCTGGCCTTTGATTTACACGTGGGCTGTGTCTAGATTGGCAAGTTTTTGCGCAAAAGCAGCTGCTTTTGTGCAAAAACTTGCCAGCTGTCTACACTGGCCGCTTGAATTTGCACAAGAACACTGACGATCTAATGTAATCAGTGTTCTTGCGCAAATACAATGACGCTCCCGCTCGGGAAAAAGCCCTCTTGCGCAAATGCCTTTGCGCAAGAGGGCCAGTGTAGACAACTCAGAATTGTTTTGCGCAAAAAAGCCCCAACGGCGATCGGGGCTTTCTTGCGCAAAACCGCGTCTAGATTGGCCCGGATGCTTTTCTGCAAAAAGTGCTTTTGCGCAAAAGCATCCGTGCCAATCTAGATGCTCATTTCCACAAATGCTTTTAATGGAAAAACGTTTCCGTTAAAAGCATTTGCGGAAAATCATGCCAGTCTAGACGTAGCCATGGTGTACGGGAGGGAAGAGTTGGCTCCAGCTGTCTGAGAGTCTCGGCATCAGCCTTTTATGGCCCTGACTCACCTTCCATGTGCAGCATCCTTCCTGGGCTGGATTCACTTCCTGGGATGGTCACTTTATTTGATGCCAGAATTTCAACCTGTATCACATCCATGTTCATATACAAGGTCTTGGCATCTCTCTAGGCCAAAGAAACAGCAAAATAGGCAAGGGGGCAGCTTAACGGGACTTGGAGAACCAGCCAGGGCATGGGAAGGGCCAGCCAGAGAGGGAGGAAGGTTCCTGACAAGGCTTCCGAAATGCTCAAGCAAAGGAAGATGCAGCTGAACAGCCAGGCACGAGAGGTACCGCACGTGGTAAATCGGCGCAGCCCTGCTGAACTGAACGGAACCAGTGGAGATTGCTGCCTTGCACCCCCCAACAGGAAATCCAAGGGAGTCTGGAAGGTCTCACTAAGCCCCACTGAGTACGGAGAGCCCACGGATTGCTGGTGGCAAGACATCTCCCATGGCTTTGTCCCGCTTGGGTTCAAAGGGCCCCTAGGGCCTCATGGCACGAGAGCTCGGATTCAGAGGGAGGCTCATGCTAGCCATGATTCCTCACCTCTTTGCCAATAGTGCCACTCAAAGGTGAGTCCAGACCTGGCCCTCCCAGGCACTCCAAGATGGGTCCAAGTCAGAACCGAGCCACCCACATCCCCAGACTTCAGAACTCAGGCCCCCTGGTTCACACCAATTCTCCCAGCTCCTTCGTGCAGGTGACCAGCATGAATGCATTGCCAGCCACTGCCTGGAGTGTTGCTGTGGGGATGTTGAGCCCAAACCCAAAGGGTTTATGTACCTGAGGACACTGTGATATGCCCCTAGGGGTTCTGGCGTATGATCAGGACTGGAGCTCCCTGTGGCTTTAGAGAAATGGACCCCAGGCCCCGTTATCCCTGCTGAATGGACCGATGGCCCAGGCAGTTAGAGAAGCCCAGTTACCATAAAAAGCTGGAACAGTGTCTCTCCTGTGGCTTTCCTCACATGCTCTGCCACGGTGGGAAACGTCCGGACCAAATGCTGCAACCAAACACTTCTGGTAAGTGCCGAACAGCGAGGGGGAGAGATCTGGCTCCACCGCGAAGCACCGGCAGGTTCTCCGTCCCAGCTCCGATCTCTCTCTCCACTGCCCCCATTCCGATCTCAGCTCTGTGAGCACCCATGCTGCTGACGGCCCAGGTTAAATAGGTGGGGAAAGGGCTGTTACTCCACCCCCGCCCTGCCCATCCAGCCGGAGCAGCTGGCTATTTCAGTTACTGCGATCGGATCGGCAGGGACAGAGCGAACCATCACGCTGCTGGGCGGTACGGGCGATGACGTTTCAGGTGGACTGGATGGGAGGCCCTCCACTCTGTATTTCTGTAGGGTGCAGGTTGTGGGGTGGGGTTTTGAAGCATAGCCTTTATGCTGGATTTCCTGAGTTGGTATTATTCAAAACTGCGACCTGTACTATGAAGGGCTCTTCCCATGTATCTACTGCCCTTGTCTCCACCTCGCGGAAGGGTGTTGTCTGCGAATCATGATAATTAAACAGAAGGAGGAGCTGGGCGAGGAAGGGCAAAGCTGATCCTTCAACACAAGCAGTGGAGGTACCGGAAATCCTGGGAATGTTGCTGTACCAGCACGGGTGCCTTTTGCTGCTTTGCCCCCTATCGGAACGACACGGAGAGACTCACCTCCAGCGTGATGCTGGCCTGCCTCTGGGAGCTGGTGTGGTCCTGGTTCCCCATAGCACACATAAGGCCGTGCACTGCGCCCAGCTGGATCAGCTCTTCAGCCAGCTTGGTTGAGTCCTTGGTTAGAATGCTGCAAGGAAAGCAGCAGAGTCAGGCTCCGACTCTAGACACAGCTGTGGAGTTTGGGGATTCCCTGGATCTGACACTGAACGTGGTTCCGTGCTGTTGATGTGAAATTGCTCAGTGGAGGCATTTCGCTCCAAGGGACCCTCGTGAAGACTCCAGACTGGGTGCTGATCTGTAGCATGCTCAGGTCAGTTCTGTGGCCAGCTGCTAACGCTGTCCCTCTCTGGGCTGGGAATGGAGGGGACATTCTGACTCTGTGTTAATGGCCAAAGGAAAGGCTCACGTTACATTTCACCTCTAGTAAAGGCTTTAATGTCAGGTGTGGCAATAACAGGGGAGGGCCTGGATTTTGGGCCCAAGCAGAAGCTTCTCTCTAAGCTCCTGAGGACTGTGAATGTGCAAAAGCCCCCCAAGTCTTTCTGTAGAGGAGCTGCAGAGCCACAGGGACACTCTTACTGGCAGAGGACTGAAGACTGCCTAGCAGGACTGGCCTTCGCTCCAGACAGGAATCAGAGACTCAGAGAACTGGATGGAACCTCGAGAGGTCATCTAATCCGATCCCTGGCCTCCCAGCAGGACTAAATGTTACCCAGGCCATTCTAGGAAGCAGCTTCTCTAAACCCTGCGGCTGTGTCTAGACTGGCCAGTTTTTCCACAAAAGCAGCCGCTTTTGTGCAAAAACTTGCCAGCTGTCTACACTGGCCGCTTGAATTTGTGCAAGAGCACTGACGTTCTAATGTAAGAAATCAGTGCTTCTTGTGCAAATACTTTGACGCTCCCGTTCGGGCAAAAGTCCTTTTGCGCAAAACCTTTTGCGCAAAAGGGCCAGTGTAGACAGCTCAGTTTTGTTTTGCGCAAAAAAGCCCCAATGGCTCAAATGGCAATTGGGGCTTTCTTGCGCAAAAGCGCATCTAGATTGGCCACGGACGCTTTTGCGCAAAAAGGGCTTTTGCGCAAAAGCGTCCGTGCCAATCTAGACGCTCTCTTGCGCAAATACTTTTAACGGAAAACTTTTCCGTTAAAAGCATTTGCGCAAATTCATGCCAGTCTAGACGCAGCCTGCATGTGCCCTGGATAAATCCTTGTATTTTGCTCTGAACTTTCTTACCCGATGGTTTTTGCCGCAGCGGCCTGCTGTACATGCACCGACAAGGGTTCAGCGAGATGGTGAGTGACTAGCTCTGAATGGGAGAACAATGGACAGCATGACAACTACAGCTAGCGCCGCACATCTGCCATCAAGCTGTAGTAATAACCTGGGGAATTAGACCAGTCGCACCAAAAGAGGATCTGTGACAGCAACATCCCTTAGGTGATCTCCAGCCACCTGTACTGGAGCTCAGTGCTCTACCATCAGCTGTCACTGCTCAGGGACCCTGGCCAGCGAATGCAGCACAGCAGGGACGTTACAGCCTGTTTCATTGAGACAGGCTGTTGGTTTCCATGACCCTTGAAATGATGTCCTAGGACCTTTCATTTGCAGTCAGTGTAAGATCTCCTCGGAAGGGCAGCGCGGCAGCCTCAGCCCTCCGTTAGCTTCGCTGCGTTAAGCTGAACAAACCTGCCCAACCCACACATAGCATCGCAATTCCCGTTCCTGCGCAGAGGGCTCCCACAGGCTGGAGGTTTGGTTTGGCCTGGCCGTGCCCATCCCCCCAACCAGACAACGCTAATCTCCCCAACTAGCCGGAGGGCCACTGAGTACAGGACGCAGGATCCTGCCTGGAAAGCAGCAACTGAGGGAGCTGTGACATGCACATGCGAAGGACTGTTTGTGGGCATGGCGAGGGCAGAGCCGGCCTCCAGCTGCAATTGGGACACATCCTGCCATCTCCTCTCACCTTCTCATGGGGCAGGGCAGCCGTCCACAATCCCGGGCCGTGCCTCCCCACTTGCTGGGACTGCCCCAGCTTCCCCATGGAGCTCAGCTGCCCTGATGCGTGAGGAAGAGAAAAGAGGGAGAATCCCTTCTAGCAGGGCCTCTGGCAAGGCAGAGCTGAAGGGACACAGGATTTTTAGATCCTGCTGGGAGGTGGGTGGGGACACCCGGCCCTTGCTGGGTCTCCTGTTGCAGGGCACATCAGCCTCCCAGCAGAACCCAGTACCAACCAGTTCTCCTTCCCCACAGCATGCTGCTGCAGATCACCTCACTGCCCCACTTGGCAGCAGCCTTCGGCTGCCAAGCAGATGTGATGGGAAACTGGGGAGGCCTCTTACCTTCCAGGATTTTGCCTTTCCCTTTAGCAGCCTCTGTCCCTGGTGGTTTAAGTAATTCAACCAGGCCCTTCAGCAGTGCTGGCCGGACTTCATAGGCCATGAGATCCTGGATCAGCTGAATGGCTGAGGACAAGGAAAGAAGCCAAAGTGCCACCTTGAGGCTCATATGATGGGAACTAATGTACTACAACGACTCAAGAGAAAGATCTTGGAGTCATTGTGAATAGTTCTCTGAAACCATCCACTCAGTGTGCAGCGTCAGCCAAAAAAGCAAACAGAGGGGCTATGTCTACACTGGCGGGTTCTTGCGCAAGAACATTGTGTGCAAGGATTCTTGCGCAAGAAAATGTCCACACTGCCATGTGCGAGCTGTGCTTTTGCGCAAGCGTGCCCATGGCAGTGTGGCCGCTCTCTTGTGCAAGAAAGTGCCGATGGCCATTTTAGCCATAGGGCTTTCTTGCGCAAGAAACCACTGCCGAGCACCCACACTGCCCTCTTGCGCAAGAGCCCCTGTGCAAGAGGGCTTACAGCTGTTAAAAAAGAGTGTAGCTCTTGCACAAGAAGCCCTCTCTTACCATGCCATACTGTAAATCTTCTTCCGCAAGAGAGGGTGGGCAGTGTGGACGCTCTGCGGATTCTTGCGCAAGAACGGCTGTTCTTGTGCAAGAACCTGCGGGTGCGTCTAGACTGGCAAGATTTCATGCAAAATCTTGCCGCCTGTCTACACTGGCCGCGAGTATTTGTGCAAGAACACTGACGTTGTAATGTACAAAATCAGTGCTTCTTGCACAAATACTCTGATGCGCCCACTCAGGGATAAGCCCTCTTGCGCAACTGTTCTTGCGCAAGAGGCCAATGTAGACAGCAACGTTAATTTCTTGCGCAAGAAAGCCTGATGGCTAAAATGGCCATCGGAGCTTTCTTGCGCAAGAGAGCGTCTACACTGGCACGGATGCTTTTGCGCAAAAGCTTTTCCGTTAAAAGTATTTGTGCAAAATCATGCCAGTGTAGACATAGCCAGGGTTAGGAATCATTAAAAAAGGGATAGTGTGTGAACATCTTACTGCCTCAATATAAAACCATGGGACGCCCACATCTTGAATACCGTGTGCCTCATCTCAAAAAAGATCTCTTGGCACTGGAAAAGGTTCAGAAAAGGGCAACAAAAATGATGAGGCGTTTGGAACGGGTCCCAGATGAAAAGACTGAAAGGATTGAAACTAAATATATACTTATTTGATTAGAGAATTGCCTACCAGTTTTGTCTTCAGTTTGAAGTGCAATTAACCTGGATGAATGATTGGAAGCAATCTGAATACCTGGGTGGGTCTCGGTATAACGTACAATACACCACAGAAAGCCATATCCAGGTTACAATGACTCCTGAGAAGGCCAAACAGCCACTAAAACACCCCACTCCCATATCGGGTTCTAAGAAAACTTCACTCTTCAACATTTTCTTAACAAATTTGCAACTCAAAATAAAAATCACGATTTAAAACCCTTTTTCTCTCTCTTTTTTCACACCATTGGGTAGCTCCACCGAAACGAAGCCTCAAGAAATTAGGTATAAACTCGGAAGTGTCCCTCTCCACGGAAACCTCGAGTAAAAGGCGAAAGATTTATACGAACTGAAGAGAAACCGGAGTATAAGAAAAGCCCCACAGAGGCGCTGCCAGAACAACAGCGTCTGCTCCTCACCTCACGGTGACTACACCGGACCGTCTGCAACTCCCCACCCGTTCTGCAGCCTGTTGCTCTGCCGCGCTGATAGCCCGAGTTTTGCGTGGGAGCCAGGGGCTTTAGGAGCAAACTCTGCCCCATGGACGCGAGTGGCGAATCACTGTGCGCAATGCATCCTGGGTATGTAAATGAGCACCTCTGAGGATGCCCGAGCGCGCGGAGGAGCCCTGCTGCGGGCTGGGCTGCGCAGCGCAGCTGCTGTCGGTCCCGCCGCTGTTCCGGGCGCAGGCCTGGGGGTGCCGGGCTCCGCGCTTCCCTCGGGAAGGGCGGGCGGGCTTGCGGCGCTGGTCGCTGCCGCCCGCCGCGGGCAAGGGCCGGGGCACCAGCCGCTGAACTGCCCCGGGGGCAGGGCGGGTCAGCCATGGAGCCTACAGAGGATCCAGCCCGCCCCGCGGCTGCAAAGTCGGCGGCTCGTCCCCAGCCTCCAACGCTGCAGCTTGCCCCGGCGGCCCTTCCCGGTAGCCCGCCCGCTGACACTCGCGCAGCCTGTGATCGAGCCAGACCCCGGGACACCCGAGTGCGATTCTCCCCCGCCTGGGCGCGGCCGGTGCTGCCCCCGGTTTGCTCGAGCTGTTTCAACACCTCAGTCTCTCCCTAAAGGAGCCGGGTTCGTTCCAACCTTCTCAGGAACCTTCAGAGCGCTGAACAGAAGAGAAACAGCCGCTCTGGTGACAGAAACCCTAACACAGGGTCTAGCGCCGGGGTGCAGAACCCCCTCGTCTGTTAGCGACACGGAAACAATGCTCTGAAACGTTCCGCAGAAGCCAAATCGGTTTTACTGGCCAGTTTTGCCGTCGGCCCCGGCCTGCTTAGCAGCAACCGCAGCCTGCGGCCCAAGGGGTCGCTGGACTGTGCAGTTCCGCGTGTGTGCGCGCGATCTCTGAGCTCTGCTGCGGCTCCCTCCGCCTGCGCCCTGCCTGCGGGACGCGGGAGGCAGCGCTCTCACTGCACTTCTGAATGACCCCCGGAGCCCGGCAGAAATAAACGCCAGAGCCCTGAGCGCCAAGTGCTTGTAGCAGGTACTGTGCCCTAGCACTGAACCTAGCCGGCATTAAAAAATAAGGGGCCCATCAGGTCCGGCTTGAAGCACGAAAACCTGCTGCAAAATACTCAGACAAAACGGGACCGCCACAAGGGGAAAGGGCGGCTCTTCTAACAGGACTGCGTCCGCTCTGCGTCTTTTCGACTGCAAAGCGGAGCTAAAGAGCTTAAAATGAGAACTCCGTTACCAAAAATATAGAAAAGCATGGCGGGAGGGGGAGCTGCTGTGAGTGGTTCACTTTGTACCATGCTGTATGAACATGGGAAAGGTAGATCGACGCCCGCGAGTACGGGGGACAGCACCACACTGGAGAAGGGTTAATGGCCGAAAATGCTTCATCTGAAAATGAACGAAGGCGGGAGAAGCAGACGCGCCGATTGTGAGAACACGCGGGGAAAGCACCGCCCGCGGAAACTACTTGCAAATAATGAGTGACGCTAAACGTAACTCCCCCCACTGAAACGAAATGCTCATTTGCGCACGCGCACCGAATCACTTGCCGTAAGAAAATGAACCCCCCCCCCACGTAATCCACTTCTGTTCTTGACCACAGCAGGGAGCCTCACCGAAGTGAAGCCTCAAAAAATTGAGTAAAGACTCGTAAATGTTCCTCTCCACGGAAATCTTTAGTAAAAGGCGAAAGATTTATGCGATCTGAAGAGAAACCGGAGTAGAGCAAAGCCGCTGCAGGGGCGCTGCCAGGCAAACAGCGTCTGCTGCTCAGCTCACGGTGGCTGCACCGGGCCGCCCGCAGAGCCCTGCCCCCCTGCAGCCTGTTGCACTGGCACACTGATAACCCCAGCTCCGCGTGGGACCCAGGGGCGCTGGGAGCACAACGCTACCCCGTGGATCAGGGTCGCAGGTCACCGTGCGCAATGCATCGTGGGTATGCAAATGAGCATCCCTGGGCACACTGCGCAGCCGCAGCCTGCACGCTGGTTTCCCGGGAGGACCAGGAGCCTGGGGCTGCCTCGTTCCACGCTTCCCTCGGGCAGGGCAGGCGGCTTTGTGGTGCTAGTCACTTTGGACAAATGCCAGTGCAAGGGCTGCAGAGCCTTTGCCCCAAGCCTGCAGGGACTCACAGCCCACCCTGAGGCAGCAGAGAGCGGGCGGCTTGGCCCCAGCTCCCCCAGTGCTCAGCTCACTCATCCCCCCCAGAGACCCGTGCCCTGAGCCCCGCTCCTACCACGCGGCGGCGGGAGACATGGACTCTGTGGGACAGGAGGAAAAAGCCAGAGCATGAGCAATACTGGGACATGAAGCTGAGCAGTGAGCAGGGACAAACACACAGCTGGGTTACTGTTCCCTCCCTCCCTGTAACTGGGAGGTCCAGGGGGTGCAATCCGGTATTGTGCCTGGCTGCTTGCTCTGGGCAGTGAAGGGCACCCCATCTCCAGCTTTGGGACTTGCCTTTGCCAGGTGCATTCTGTTCATTAGAACTCGGGGTACATCTGCACAGCAGCATTATTTTGGAATTACAAAGTGCACGTCTACACTGCAAGCCTTTATTTCAAAATACTGTTGAGCTGGAGGACTTCCTACTCTGACTCCTGTAACCCTCATTTCAGGAGGAGTAAGGGAAGTCAAAGGAAGAGGGCTCTGCCTTCGACTTCCTGCTGAGCAGGCAGCACCAAAAGCTGAATTAGGCTATTTTGACTTCAGCTATGCAACTGACGCAGCTGAAGTTGCGTAGCTTCATTCAATTTTAGCCCTGGGCTGCGTCTAGACTGGCATGATTTTCCGGAAATGCTTTTAACGGAAAAGTTTTTCTGTTAAAAGCATTTGCGGAAAAGAGCGTCTAGATTGGCACGGACGCTTTTCTGTGAAAGCACTTTTTGCGGAAAAGCGTCCCTGGCCAATCTAGACGCACTTTTGCGCAAGAAAGCCCCGATCGCCATTTTAGCTATCGGGGCTTTTTTGCGCAAAACAATACCACGTTGTCTACATTGGCCCTCTTGCGCAAAAGCATTTGCGCAAGAGGGCTTTTGCCCGAACGGGAGCAGCATAGTATTTCCGCAAGAACACTGAGGATCATACATGAGATCATCAGTGTTCTTGCGGAAATTCAAGCGGCCAGTGTAGACAGCTGGCAAGTTTTTCTGGAAAAGCGGCTGATTTTCCGGAAAAACTTGCCAGTCTAGACACAGCCCTGCTGTGTAGACATACCGAGGCAAGTAAACGCAACCTGCGCTCACAGTCTCAGCTGGCTGGGAGTGGAGCTTCCGGAACTCTGTGGCTATGTCTACACTGGCAGGTTCTTGCGCAAGAATGGCCGTTCTTCCGCAGAGCGTCCCCAGTGCCCACCCGCTCTTGCGCAAGAAGATTTACAGTACGGCGTGGTAGGAGAGGGCTTCTTGCACAAGGGTTACGCTCTTTTATAACCGGTGTAAGCCCTCTTGTGCAGGAGCTCTTGTGCAAGAGGGCAGTGTGGACGCGTGGCAGGGGTTTCTTGCGCAAGAAAGCCCTATGGCTAAAATGGCCATCAGAGCTTTCTTGCACAAGAGAGCGTCCACACTGCCATGGAGGCTCTTGCGCAAAAGCACATCTCGCACATGGCAGTGTGGACGTGTTCTTGCACAAGAGTTCTTGCACAAGAACCCTTGCGTAAGATGTTCTTGCACAAGACGCCGCCAGTGTAGACATAGCCTGTGGCTGCTGCCAGGGAAATGACTCTGGAGGCCCCCCGAGATTAACCTCCCCAGGAATGATTCCAAACTGGGTTCCTCCTGGGCACACAGCACCGGGGGTGTGCAGTACAGCGATGGCTCCTACCTTCGTGCTGAACTTCCAGGTGCACAGAGCGGAGCACGCCCAGCACCGCCTCTACAATGCTGGGATGGGCCGGGCCCACGATGGCCTGCCAAGGAAAGGAACAAGGCGGGTGTTATTCTGCACAGCTGTCACACATCTCAGCCCCCTGCTATGTGCACATGCGTGATCCTCAAGGTACAGAAACTGCACGGCTCAGGGAAACATCTCTTGGGCTGTTTCTGCAACCCTTCCACAGGTTGGTGAGCAGTTACTCTTGAATAGGACTCCATGTAAGTCTAGCCCTAGAGTTCTCAGGCCTCAGTGTAGCAGCACATTACTGTTAATATTTTTAACATGGCAGCGCCCAGTGACTCTAATCAGGATCCCAGTGAGACAAAGAGATAGAGAATTCCCTGCCCCAAAGAGCTTACAGTGAAAGCAGACAAGTGTTCTGCAAAGTGTGGGGGAAACGGAGACAAAATCTTGTAAAGATCCCCATAAAATCCTCTCCGTCTCTCACCACTCCTTAAGCCTGAGTATGAGGTTCATTGATCTCCAGGTAACAGAGACACTAGAAGGTTGTGTCTATACTGGTGCGATCTTGCGCCAGAGCTATGCAAATGAGGCTCAGCGTGGAATATCGCCGAGCCTCATTTGCATAAGTAATGAGCCGCCATTTTTGCGGAAGAGGCTCTTGCGCAAGACGGAGCTGTCTACACTGCCCCGTCTTGCGCAAGAAAAACCCTCTTGCGCAAAGCCGTTATGCCTGAAAATAATCAGCATAATGGCTTTATGCAAGAGGGTTTTTCTTGCGCAAGACGGGGCAGTGTAGACAGCTCCGTCTTGCGCAAGAGCCTCTTCCGCAAAAATGGCGGCTCATTAGTTATGCAAATGAGGCTCGGTGATATTCCACGCTGAGCCTCATTTGCATAGCTCTGGCACAAAATCGCGCCAGTCTAGACACAGCCGAACAGATTTCAGATTTTAATAGTGCTCTGTCTGTGATCCCCTCTCTCGTGTGGTAGGTGACAGAAGAGACATATGTTCATTTTATATTCAAAAGCAAAGGATCCAGCTCCTACTGATTTGAGGGTGGGGCGACTCCCACCCTTCCGTGATGCTAAGGGACTGAAATTTCAAATGAGAGATGGCCAGAATTCAAGAGCATTAGACCACCAAAGCTGCTGCCTACCTCACTGCTTAGCTCTATCTTTGCCTGGCTTACTGACATACAGCTAGAATTTTTATGTGAGTGCATATTTCCAGGCCAGAGAGAATTTAAGGGAGGTAAGAACACCCAAAATCTCATTCCCTTAGTTAAAACCCCCTCACAAAAACACAGCCCCACAGGATATGCAGCCCTAGACAGGTATTCCCAAATGGGCTACAGTTTGATGACATCTGTTTTGCTCACCTGCATAGTTCGGAGGGTCTGTAAAGACAGCTGTTGGGCTTTGGGGGATGTGCATGGCAGTAAAGCAACCAGGCCTTTGTATACTTGGTTTTGATACTTGGGATTGCCATGGCCTAAAGAATCCAACAGAATTTGCACTTGTTCTTGAGTCTCTTCTGACTTGGAATTGGCCAAAAACTCAGCTATTGCTCGCACACCTGTGTGTAAGATGATTCACTGAGTTGCATGTTGGAAAGCCCAGGCAGTTACACAGCTGACTGAGATTAGACAGTAACTAGGTAATTTTATTGAAATCCACAATGAATCAGACACACTGTCCCATTTTAATCACTGCTGGAGAGGTAGAGATGGGGAGTAATCATACTTCTTGTGAGTTTATCTGTAGCTATTACATGGATTTTTAAATTACAGTTGGCCACATTCTTTGCTGGTGTAGAATGGCAAAATTTTGTGGCTGTAAATAGAACTACATGCATTTACACCAACAATTAATCTGGCCCCATGCATCTGGAGCACCACTTTCCTGATTCCATCACACTTACCTCACTCCCGAGGAAGTTGTTCAAACCTTGAGCTTCTGTCACTGATTGTAGTGAGGGGTTCCTTTTTACAGTGGGGAAAGCATTTATTTTTTCCAGACTCAAAAAACATCTGAAAAGATCTCTCTTTCCCTTTTCAGAAAATGTCCTGATTTTTCAATAGATACTAGAGAAGAGTATAGCCCCAAGAGAGAAAATGTGGAGAGGTAGCATTGGGTAAACACAGCAGGTTGCAATGGCAATTCTTTTGCAACCTTAACCATTGCTGCTGTAACCAGCATGACTGCTGAAATACATCAAAGGAAAAATACTGTTCCAAAAGTAGGTTCCTTAAAAATTAGAAGAGGAATTAAATGTAACCCCTCAGCAATGGCTGAGACTATGAACTCCTTTCAACAAGAAAAAATCTAAAACAATCTTCCATCACTAGGCCTCCCATAGAGTGAAAAGAACAAGTTTAGCTTGGAGAAGAGCCCTTGATGTTTGGTGGTTAAAGAGTATGTCCCTGCCTATATGGATGTATGCCATTCCATTGATAAAGACAATGAATGGCATGGCACCTACCATAGCTTTCACAAATGAGCTCCTTATACTTCCTGCCAGCATTTGCTACTAGTTGGAGTAGCTTTATTGACTCCCGTTTGTCCTCTTCCTTCAATTGGTTTAGCCCTAGTATTTCCAGGAGAGTCAGAACGCCTCCAACCTCCAGAAATTCTATAAGATACCTGTGGCTACAGGGATGAGAGGAACAAAGCAGAAAATGTAACACACTTTGAACAAAATCTTCCTTCCTTGGATCTTCAGATCACTGGGAACCTTCTTCCCACTTCCTTTCCTCTATGTTCCACCACAGAGAGGACAGGTACCAGAACTTGACTTGGAACTCCAATATGAATGACCTGTCTGGCAGTACGATGGGCTCCCAATAGGCTACCAGGTGAGATATTTACCTCTAGGCTACCAGGTGAGATATTTACCTCTGAGGGTGTGTCTACGCAGCTCCCTTAGCTCGAAATAAGCTACACAATTCGTGCTATGCAAATTGCGTAGCTTATTTTGAGTGTATTTCAAAATAGCTTATTTTGTACAGTGCCAAATTTCAAAATAACCTGCTATTCCGAAACGTCCCTTCATCCTCGTGGAATGAGGTTTACAGGGACGTCGGAATACTGCGTCGGTTATTTTGAAAGATATTTCAAAATAATGGGCATGCTGTCAGGACGCTATTTCAGGATACCAGAAGTATCCCAAAATAGCACCACAGTGTAAATGTACCATGAGTGTCCACATTTGGGTATTGAACTACATGCACAGAGAATGTGGGTCTCCATACACAGGGTGCTCATTGGATCCCTAACTAGTGTGCTAGCAATCAGACCATTTCTGGGAGTCACTGAGCAATTGCACAGTATTGCTTACAGTATTCTTGGTAAGCACAGATATTTCCACATATAGGGGCTACCAACAGGCTACCAGGGGAGATAGTTACCTCTTGGTAAGTACAAAGGGACCAGGAAAGGAACAGACCATGATCCCTGCTTTTGTTGCCCTTTTCCAGACAATCCTCACAGTAGAATTCAAAAAACAACAAATAGTCTTGCAGCACCTTAGAGACTAACAAAACATGTAGATCAGTGGCCACCAACCAGTCGATCGGGATCTACTGGTAGATCTTGGAGCCTGTGACAGCTGATCCTGACTGGTTTGGCCAAGAGGCTATCAAGCACAGCACTTCAGCTGCCCCTCTCCGCACTGCTATGCATCTCCTGCTCTTTGCCTTGGAGCTGCCTCTCCCCGGGAGCCTCCTGCTTGCAGCACAGAGCAGGCAAGGGAAAAGGGAGGGGCTGATGTCAGGGTGTCCCCTCTCCTACCCTGTATTCTATCTCCACAGAACGGGGAATGGGGGGGGCACAACAGAGCTTGGGATGGAGGGAGTTTGCTGGCTGCTTTTGAGAGTGGTGCAGGGCCAGAGCAGGGGTGAGCCTGCCTTAGCCCCACTGCACCACCACCCAGGAGCCACCTGGGGTAAGCAGTGTCCAGCTCTGATCCCCTCCCCCAGTCATGAACCCCCTCCTGCACCTCAAGCCACTGCTCCAGGCTCAGCTCAGAGCCCCCTCACACTCCAAATCCCTTAGCCCAAGACCAGAGCCTGTGCCCCAACCCTCTGCCCCTGCCAGAGGGAGGAAGGATGGAGTGAGTAGGGGCAGGGTCTCGGAGAAGGGGCACGAAGGAGATGGGGTAAGGGTATTTGGGTTTGAGGTAGATCCTGGATTGCACTTAAATTCAAAAAGTGATCTCGTGCTTAAAAAGGTTGGAGACCACTGATGTAGATGGTATCATGAGCTTCCGTGGGCACAACCCACTTCTTCAGATGACTGGAGTATTAAAGGTCCAGTTTCTAAATAAATAGGGGATGGGAGGAAGAGAAGGAAAAAGAAGGAAAAGGAAGAAAAAAAGGGTGAAAGAAATAGTCGGAGACTGTCCATGCTACATGAAGCTGATAGAGAAGGTACTAACTGTTCTTAAGTACCCATTGTTTGGTTTTTTATGTCATTAGATGTAGAATGTAGTGGGCCATCCAGCCAAAGTCTTTATTCATACCTGTGTGATAGGAATCAAACTTGTAAATGAAGTTAAATTCTAAGGCTTCCCTATGGAGTTGGCTTGTGAAATGGGCCTGAAACAATACCATCTACATGTTTTGTTAGTCTCTAAGGTGCTGCAAGACTATTCACAGTTTTTTTAGTTTTCCCAGTTACAGACTAACTCGGCTACCCCTCTGAAGCTCACTAAAATATTAGACCTGGCCTCTTACCTCCCAATCCCCACCCTGGTACAGCTCTGGGATGTTCAAACCCCCTAAAGAGTCCTTGAAGTGACATAGTTATACTCACCTACTTGCAGCTGACAGGAAGATGCCAATCGACTTTAGCTGCCGATCTAGGTATGTTCCGTACATGTAGCTGATTGACAATGTTAAGGAACAAATATGGAGACAATCTGTCACATTAAACCTGGTCACTGCAACTGCTCTGGCTGGCACCTTGGTGGCCATATATGGCACTGACTGCACCTGGGGAACCTGTCTTTGGGAAAAGGGAACAGGCCTAATTTCCCAGGCCAGCTGGGTCGCAAGCCACCAAGGGTGCAGCATACTCTTCCTCAGGGTGGGTGTGAATTGATTCCCTGCCGGCAGCTTTGACGGCCTTGGCAGGGAGTCACATTTTGTCCTCAGCTAGAAGGATGTGATGCTGTAGTGAGATAGGGCCTGTGAGAGGGGAAGGAGAAAACAAGGGGAATCTTGCATAGCAACCCAAAAACTTCCATGTCACAGAAAGCAGGCGTTACGCTAATGCTCTTGGTGTGGAACTTCCCTCAGATTTCAGAGTTCACGGGCTGAGCTCTTCTCCCTGAACTACTTAGCTGGCCACAGGTATTTCCACATGGCGGGGGGCTGGGGTGGAGAGGGCTACCTTAAATCATATTGGGGAAAAGGACATTTAGGAGAGGATCTTCCCTTCCCTTGTGCCAACACCTGTGCTGGTATCCCAAGGAAGCAGATACGTCAGCCTAAGCCATGCAGTTATGCGGGCCAGAAACAAGCTGGCTCCCTGGGAGAATTCCAGCTCCAACTCTGGCCCTGTCTTGCCTTGGTTCGCCTTAATGAAATTGTCCAGAATGTGGCTACGAGCAGCTTTGCTAGCATTGTCCCATTCCTGCAAGAACCCCATCAGTCTGCTGATGGCTGCCTGCTCCTTTATGGAAGTCATGATCACTACAATCCTAGAGGAGAGAGAGAGAAGTTTACAGAAACCCTTAGAGATAAATGTAGGCTGTAAGGAACGAGCAACACCAACGCGAATTATACTTTCCCTTTCTCTAGTGCTTTCCAATTAAGAACCACAAAAGCACTTGACAAACATTGATTCATGTAATCTTATCTTCCTTTATTCCCATTGCTATCCTCATTTTACATCTAGAGAAACTGAGGCAATAAAGGGATTAATTGATTTACCCAAGGCCACATGGTAAATCTGTGGCAGAGCTGGGATTAGAAACCAGATCTCCTGATGGACTCACAAGATCACCTTCAGAAGAGCAGTCTCCTCCCAGATGTGAATACAACACTTCAATGTTGCTAATTTTCTTAATCTCAGATCCGTGTTAGTTTCGCAAGATAGATATCTGATCACATGACAGGCCCTCCCAGAGGGTGAGTAGGATGAAATAAGAACACCGATGCATAGGGCCTTGATGACGAAAGGCTGGGTTTTGAATTGGGACATTTATCCTACCTCATGGCTTATTATTTAATTTTTCAAGTGCCCACAGCTTTCAATGGCATACAGGCACAGGGGGAAGCGGGATAATGAAATAATAATCCAGGGGAGAGAACAGCCATAGAAAGCCCCAAAAGATGCTGTGACTTTCAAAACAGTGATCCCCATTTTGCCAAACTTCTTTGACATATTTGGGCACTTTGTCCCACTCCCCCAAATTTACAAATTTTAAAGTGTAATTAGTTCTGGTAAAAAGCGCAGATTGACAACTCTGGAAGTTAAAGATGGTTTATTCACATAGGTTTTGATCATGCAAACACACATGCTTAACTTTAAGCTTGTGAGTAGGCCCAGCATGGGGCTTAAAGTTAAGCACATGCATGGGTGCGTGTAGAATTGGAGTCAAAGGAGGTATGACACAGGAAGCAACACTTCTGTCCACACAACTCTGTCGACTTGCTTCATCTGTGAGAGTGACAGGGAGTTCCGTCCTTGCCTTTCAGTTCTTGGCCCCTCTGCTGAGACTGACACCTTGTCTAGTTTGCATTGGTTTAATTTAAGGTGTAATTTTAAAGCAAATTAGTTAAACTAATGCTGTCCCCTGTCTGGACACTTATTTCAGGACTTCTCTGAGTTTGGTTTAAGTCTATTCAGTCTGTTTGGGCCCATGCCTATTTCCTCTCTGTAAAGTGCCTAGCACTTGTCTATTAGGAACTCAACTGGGATTCCAAACCCATTTCAGGAAAGGCACCAGATGGCTGCCCAGTGGTCATTTTCAGTCCCCACTGCCCAGACAGGATTGAATCCAATGACCTAAAGCTGAAATGCTCTATAGCTAAGTGTCTTAAAAAATTAAAAACCAAAAAACCACCATCCTAAAATGTTGGCTAACAAAACAAGTCTGTGGGGTTAAGAGCAGTTGGCATTTCATTAGGGAATTCACAGCCTGAAGGACTCTGTGTCCTTGGCAGAATGTATTCAGGATCTCCTTTGAGGGAGACAAGGTTTAAAATAAATCAGTTTCCACAAAATAGTTCTGATTGAAGGTGTTATTAGCCATAACAAATGTTAGTCATGATGGGAGACTGGCCGATTAGGAGCCCTTTGTCAGAACTCATATTTCACAGTATCATGAGCTTTGTCCAGTGATTTACAGAATATTTGTGAAACATTATGTGCAAGGCTCATGACACTGAGAGAATGACTTGTATGGAGAGGAAAGGAATATTTCACAGAGACCGTTCTCATGAAATGTACAGCTCCACAGACAGCTCCTATGCTCTGTATAGTGATCTAGTTAAAAGAACTCAACAGTCTGAAGCATCCCAAAATGGATTCTAAATGAACATTTCCCGATTTACGTTTGAGATGCTGAGGTTGTGCTCTTATCATGTTTTTATTAGGAAACAGCAAAAATCTTTACTGTTCAGAAGCACCATCACCAGCCTCCGGAGAGGAGGATTTGAGGAATAAGGGGTGTTTTCCTATTATCTAATTGAGGAGAATAGTTAGTCTGAAAACAATCACACAGTACTCCTAAATGAGGATACAATGGTACCAGACTCTGACTGTTATAATAATACTATGCACCTATACGGTGCTCTTCATCCAAAGATCTTCAAGTGCCCTATGAACATGGGTTTCAAGTGCCCTATGAACATGGGTTTCAAGTGCCCTATGAATATGGATAAAAAGACTGGGACTGCTGAGTTTGGAAAGCTAAGGGGGGATATGCTAAAGAGCTATACAATCATGATTGATGGGGAGAAAGTGAATAAGAAAGTGTTATTTATCCTTTCACATAACACAAGAACCAAGGGTCATTCAACAAAATTAGTAAGCACCAGGTCTAAAACTGGACTCATGGAACTCATTGTAGGGGACGTTGTGATGGCCAAAACTGTAACTAGACTGAAAAAAATGGGATAAATTAATAGAGGATAGGTCCACTAATGGCTATTAGCCAAGATAGTCGGGGATGCAACCCCATGCTTTGAGTGTCTCAAAGTCTCTGGCTGCCATAGCCTGGCAGTGGATGACAGGGGATGGATCACTGCCCTGTTCTATTCATGCCCTCTGAAGCACCTGGCATTGGTCACTCTTAGAAGACAGGATGTCGGCCTAGATGGATCATTGCTCTGACCCAGTATAGCAATTTTTATGTTATAGTTTTATGTACCGAGCAACCTCCACAGGCCTCCCGCACGGCCTGCCTGTATTCATCCTGTCTTCACCCTACTCCACCCCATCCTGCTACACTCCCAGCCCAACCTGCCAACTCTCAGGCCTCCCCCACTGCCTGCATCAACATACCCCACCTGTCAACCCTCCAATCCTGCCCCACCTGCACGCACCCACCCCGCCTACCGACGCCCCGCCCTGCCCCGCTTATACCCCCCACCGCCGACCCCCAGCCCTGCCCCGCCTGCACCCAGCCACCGCGCCCGCCGACCCCCAGCCCTGCCCCGCCTGCACCCACCCACCCCGCCCGCCGACCCCCAGCCCTGCCCCGCCTGCACCCACCCACCCCGCCCGCCGACCCCCAGCCCTGCCCCGCCTGCACCCGCCGACCCCCACCCCTGCCCCGCCTGCACCCACCCACCCCGCCCGCCGACCCCCAGCCCTGCCCCGCCTGCACCCGCCGACCCCCACCCCTGCCCCGCCTGCACCCGCCCACCCCGCCCGCCGACCCCCAGCCCTGCCCCGCCTGCACCCGCCGACCCCCACCCCTGCCCCGCCTGCACCCGCCCACCCCGCCCGCCGACCCCCAGCCCTGCCCCGCCTGCACCCGCCGACCCCCAGCCCTGCCCCGCCCCGCCTGCACCCAGCCACCGCGCCCGCCGACCCCCAGCCCTGCCCCGCCTGCACCCGCCGACCCCCAGGCCTGCCCCGCCTGCGGCCCCTCTTGAGGCGGGCTGATTGGACGCGAGCCCTTCTCACCTCCTCTCCAGGGAGTGAATCTTCATCTTGATTGACATGCGCGGCGAACAAACCACAGGCCGGCCTCCCGCGGACTGGACCAATGGGTAGTCTCATTCCAACACGGTGGGCGGGCGCTGGAGACAAGGCGGTTGCTAGGGCCGCGGGTTCTGTTACCCCATGAGCGGTATGTTGCTAGGGCGAAAGGTCACAGAACGTGGACTTCGATCTCGTCTATTGGCTGGTGCGGAGGAGGAGGGCGGCAACTTCCGGTGGGGAATTCGAGCGTTCGGTTCCCCGGAGCGTCCGAGCATGGGGGGCGGCGAGCTGGGCTGTACCATCGAGCTGCCTGCGGGGGGCCGGCTGGGTACGGGCTGGCCGTGCAACGGGTCCCCACAAGCCCTGCGGGCGGGGGGAGGGGCCGCGCGCTGCGGGTCTGGGGGGCGGGGCGGGAGCAGGTGTCTGAGGAGCAGACGGGGGGGCAGGTGTCCGAGGCCCTGGGGGGGGGGCGGAAATGAGGAGACGGGGGGGGCAGGTGTCCGAGGCCCTGGGGGGGGTTGGAAATGAGGAGACGGGGGGGCAGGTGTCCGAGGCCCTGGGGGGGGTTGGAAATGAGGAGACGGGGGGGCAGGTGTCCGAGGCCCTGGGGGGGTGGAAATGAGGAGACGGGGGGGCAGGTGTCCGAGGCCCTGGGGGGGGTGGAAATGAGGAGACGGGGGGGCAGGTGTCCGAGGCCCTGGGGGGGGGTTGGAAATGAGGAGACGGGGGGGCAGGTGTCCGAGGCCCTGGGGGGGGGTGGAAATGAGGAGACGGGGGGGCAGGTGTCCGAGGCCCTGGGGGGGTGGAAATGAGGAGACGGGGGGGCAGGTGTCCGAGGCCCTGGGGGGGGGTGGAAATGAGGAGACGGGGGGGCAGGTGTCCGAGGCCCTGGGGGGGGTGGAAATGAGGAGACGGGGGGGCAGGTGTCCGAGGCCCTGGGGGGGGTGGAAATGAGGAGACGGGGGGGCAGGTGTCCGAGGCCCTGGGGGGGGGTTGGAAATGAGGAGACGGGGGGGCAGGTGTCCGAGGCCCTGGGGGGGGGGTTGGAAATGAGGAGACGGGGGGGCAGGTGTCCGAGGCCCTGGGGGGGGGTTGGAAATGAGGAGACGGGGGGGGCAGGTGTCCGAGGCCCTGGGGGGGGGCGGAAATGAGGAGACGGGGGGGCAGGTGTCCGAGGCCCTGGGGGGGGGCGGAAATGAGGAGACGGGGGGGGCAGGTGTCCGAGGCCCTGGGGGGGGGTGGAAATGAGGAGACGGGGGGGGGCAGGTGTCCGAGGCCCTGGGGGGGGGGTGGAAATGAGGAGACGGGGGGGCAGGTGTCCGAGGCCCTGGGGGGGGGCGGAAATGAGGAGACGGGGGGGCAGGTGTCCGAGGCCCTGGGGGGGGGTGGAAATGAGGAGACGGGGGGACAGGTGTCCGAGGCCCTGGGGGGGGTGGAAATGAGAGACGGGGGGACAGGTGTCTGAGGCCCCAGGGGCAGGCGTGAGGAGGCAGTGGGGGTAAGTGTCTGAGGCCCCAGGGGTGGGGGGGGGAGGTTGAGAGGATGTTGGGTGTATTTAGCCCTCGTGGGGGAAGAAATGAGGAGGTGAGCAGGGGTGGTGTTTCTTTCTCTGGAGAAGAGATGAGGGGAGCATGTGTCGGACCTGAAGCTCCTGGTGGAGAGACAGTGTGGGGCAGGTTTTTGAAGCCCCGGGGAGGAGGCAAGGGAGTAGTTGTGTGGTGCCCCAGAGGGGTGGTGTGAGGGAAGCTGGTGTCTGATGTTCCGGGTGGAGGGTGTGATTATCTGATGTCCCCATGGACAGTGCAGTCTGGGTCTCTGATGGCCCAGAGCTGCATAGCAGTAGGGTTGTTGCTCTTGCAGGACTTGCCCTTAATTGTTCTATTTCACCTGTCTGGTAGCCAAATAATCCTGTTCCTGTCTCCTTTAAATCACTTCTGTTGTGCTTGGGAGTGTTAACTATCAAGAGTTATTTTAGCAGACTGATTTGTGTATGGAAACAATGTGCTGGGCAGGGCCAGACTGCCACTGTAAGATTGTTGCTGTGACCCATGTCTCTCTCCAGCTGTACTCTGTTATTCTCATTCCACTGCATCTGATACTAGATTGGAAGATCTTTGGGACAATGATCACATCTTTTTATTTATTTTGAACAGGCTGAGAGCACTATTGGGGTGTTTTCAAAACAAGATAAAACTAATATCTTTGGACTTTTCTACACACAGAGTTATTCCTAATGAACCCCCCATGTGGATGCTCTTATTCTGTGGATAATAATGCTTGGTTTCTACTTCGCTTAACCTACTTCCAAAGGGTCAGAGCTAATTCCATGTGTAGATAAGCCTTACGTAGCCAAATGAGCTGGAAACTTTTTTTTTTTAATGAAAATGTAAACTTCTCCAAAAATCAATTAGCCTGTTTTCCCCCATATACAATAAGGGAAAACTTGCCATTTGCCACTGGTAAATGGATTTTTTTGAACCCTGAATTTTAGAAACATTTATAATGTGAGCTTCTAATTTTTAGCATCTTTGCATTCGTATTTGTGTCCTACCTTGGCCTGTAGAATTTTGTCCTTTACACTAAAAGTTGTTTGAAGTAGGGTTTGTCATTTTAGTTTGTACTGTAATACAATATGGTGGTAATAGCTAAATTATACACTTATAGACTATCGAAGGAATCCAGTTATAAGGACAGTAGTTACAGTAGAGGCTCAGGAGTGGGGTTAAAACTGATATCCTTATTAAGTAGTTAGGTTGTAATTTTGATTTGACTCTAGTGAACTGAAGGGCAGTTTCATTTCTTAAAAATGTCCTGATTTATTTCAGACTCTAGTCCAGAGAGGGGAAACAAAAATAACCAACCGGTGGTAATTCTGCTGGGGTGGGGTGGCTGCCATGATAAACACCTGGCAAAATACAGCACCATCTACCATCAGAAGGTGAGTAGATCATCCCTCTGTCTATGCCAACATAAAGCTATAGCAAGGCTACATGAGGGATTTTCTCCCTCCATCCTGGTAAAAAGACCTTACCCTTTCTTATGATGCCAAAGAAGCTCCAGAAGAAAGTGCTGGGCTTTATTTTCATTTGAAAACTCCTTGCATCTTCAAGTAGCATGTTGACATTCTCTGCATCCTGTCTTTAACATCCTGGTTATATATACAACCTAGAGGCAGGAAATGCTTCCTAAAATGAATTCTGAAGTTTCTGAAGTTTTTAAGATTTTTTTTTTTAAACCCGTGTAAATCTTTGTCCTCTGTTTATCCACAGACCAGGTAAAACATGGACAGTAAGAGTGCAAGCTCCATACATATATCTTCACCAATATACATCTATACAGACCTAGCAGGGCCAACTGTAAGGGTCGAAGGCAAGTTCAGTCATGGCTTATTCAGCCTCTGGCCTTTCTTCTGAGACTAATAAGCGTGCAGGTTATTGTGATCTGGTTGCCTGGCTACTGGGGATTGATTTGATGCCCCTAAACTAATTTCACACAATTTATGGAACAACCATCAGATGGTAACAATGTTCGGTCATTAGCTGGACAGGATTTGGAATAATGTCCTGGAAGTAGAAGGTTCTGAGTGTCTGTCTCGCATTATCAGTCCCTTTTAAAAATATCTTGCTTTTCTGGTCTATGGAATGATGGAAAGTTCTTGGTTTTTGAGCCTAGTGGAATTTAGGCCCATTATTTCTCATCTCTTTCTCAATATGTGAGAATGGACTTTATTTTGGATCCAAACCTATTATAAGGATAGATGCCAAAGCTTGACTTTGAATATTACCCAGCATGGCAGCCTCTAAGCTGTTGTTTATCCTGACATGTGAGAGACATAAATTAAAGTATGTTTTAGAAGAGAATGACTTGCTGGATGTCTCAGGATTGGTAACAGCATTTCACTGCTCAGCTGCTACTGACCACACCATCCTGCAACTGCTCAGTATCAGGCATGAAATACATTTGGTGTCTCAGTCCCGTTGCCAGAAAGATAGGTGTCTGCATTCTAAAATACACAGTTTCCTAACTAGTTCCCTTTAAGCAATCTTAGCAGAGACACTAAGGATGGAATGAGCTATGGGGAATGAACTTCTTTCTCATTCTTACACGAATAATGTTTAGCACTTTACAAGGATTAAGCCACACAATTATGTCTGGCAGAAAAAAAATCCATTGCAATCTTAATAGAAAATTGGGTTTGGGCTAATTTTTTGCAAAAAGATTCTGCTTTCTGTGGATTTTTTTAAAATTAAACATGGAAAATTTGAATTGCATGTGGTACCACAGTGCCTTGTGAGGATTATAGTTCTCTTGTCTCATGTCCCTGTTTTCTGTGTGCTGAGAACTCCACAGCTAGATTGCAACTGCCACATGCTGTTTCCAAATAGAAAAACTAAACCACGCTTTGTACCAATGATCTAATATCCTAAGGGCTTGATAACTGCAAATGCCTAGTCGTGGGTGTGATGCTAGAATAGTTTTAATGTAGCCACTGCCCCAACTATATTTATACATAGTATGAATAAAAGCTTCAACTCATAAAGTATGGGAGGGTTGGCGAGATTGGGGAGACTTTTGGAAGGTGGTTTTTTTACGTACTTAGCTGCAGTTATGTTACGTTGGCTTTTTTATTCTTACTGGCTTTCATTTCCCTAATTCCCAGATGTCTTAATTGAACTTTTTGAATCTTTACAAATGAAGCTTAAGCCATAGGGTGCTCATGGACTCAGAAACAGAACAGGGAGGCCACATCTGGTACATTATGATGGCTGTGTGTTCTCTGATGCCATGTGGGAGACCCCAGCACCCCTGCCAGCCTCGGACATTATATGAGTAGAAGCCCAGAGGAGGCAGCATGCTTAGCCAGTAGGAAAAGAAGGGCAATGCAGTACTTTATATTGGCTAATGGCCAATGGTCATCCCTTCTGGTTAAATGAGCGTTATTGACATGCTGGCATGGCACTGTTGGCAAGTCCTCCATGGATGGAAAAAGGATGGGCAGGAGATAGATCCTTGAGGGTAGGGATACAGGGTTGTGTAGGGTTCTAACAGGGATGGGGAAGGGAGCTGCACCCACTAGGAGTATAAATGCAAAACCCAGATACATTTTAAATCATCAGAATAGGTGAAGGTATCTTCCTCGCTTCTCCCCAATCCTCTCTTGACATAGCACTGAGATGGTACCTTGCACCTCTGGGTGCAAGGTTCAGTCTGGGAGGGGCTGTAAATGCTTTGGAGAATTCAAAATGATCTGGACAAACTGGAGAAATGATAAGTAGCATGAAATTCAACAAGCGTAGATGCAAAGTACTGCACTTAGGAAGGAACAATCAGTTGTGCATAGACAAAATGGGAAGTGACTGTCTAGGAAGGAGTACTGTGGCAGGAGATCTAGAGGACATAGTGGACCACAAGCTAAATATGAGTCAACATATAAGCCTGTTGCAAAAAAAGAACACATTATGGGGTTGTATTAACAGGAGTGTATTAAGCAAGACATGAGAAAAAATTCTTCTGCTCTACTCTGTGCAGATTAGGCCTCAGAGGGAGTATTGTCACATTTCAGGAAAGATGTGGACAAATTGAAGAAAGTCCAGAAAAGAGCAAAAAAAAAAAAAAAATGATGAAAGCTCTGGAAAACGTGTGATCTATGAGGGAAGATTGAAAGAATTTGGTTTGTTTAGTCTGGGAAAGAGAAGACAGAGGGGCTTGATAACAATTTTCAAGTACCTAAAAGGTTGTTACAAGGCAGAGGTTAATCATTGGAATAAATTGCCTGTGGAGGTTGTGGAATCTTCATCATTGGAGATTTTTCAGAGCAGGTTAAACAAACACCTGTCAGGATGGACTGGATGATGCTTGGTCCTGCCAGACCTGTTGAAGTCCCTGCCAGTCCTCTGATTCTCTGGAGGGTTGTTTTGATGCTTTTTCTCTGCATTTCTCAAGCAGTAATACCAAGGAATGCCTTTGCTAAGCTACTGTAAAAGATTGAGTGCTTCTACAACTAACTTCTCCCACATTTACTTAGAAACATCTGTGGGGGCCTATTGCTTCAGCACCTGGGTGCCTGATTTTATAATACCTGCCCTTAGTAAAGTGAGTGCTCAGAGTAACACAATATATATATATCTAAATATGGGGGCTTAGCTGCATAGCCAAGCTGCCCAAGCTTTCTAGTATGTGGAACCAAATGCAGTAACTTCTGCCTATTAACAGTTGAAACCTTTGTGGCCAGCAAAACCTGACATTATCCAGCAGGTGGTAATACGGAGAAAGCAGCTTTGTCAGCTGCAGCCAGGGAAGGAAGCCCTGGGATACACCTTCCCTGGCTAAAGCCCTGCATTGCAGGCAGGGCAGCAGCAGGGAGGGGAATGCACCCCAGAGGGTGGGACTTTCTACAGGGCATTGGAGCTTGAGCTCCCAATCGGTCAAGGATCAGATGTCCCAGTGCTTCCTTCCCCGGGTGCAAGGTTCAGTCTGGAGAGGAGCAGTGCAGCTCTGGTATCTGCTGGCCCTGGGCCCTGGAAGGAAGCTCAGGAATGTGCTAGGTGGAGGCAGGCTTACAGGGCTGCAGTCAGGGAAGGTGTGTACTGGCACTTCCTTGCCTGGCTGCCATCCTACAAGCCTGCCTGCAGTTGGGGGTCTTGCTGCTGATAATAATCAGCGCAGCATTGCCGGTATCCAAATTTCATTAGCATTACAGTCAATGGGACAGGATCGGGTCCTGGCAAATGTTGCTATTAACCAGAAGATGTCAATATCCAGGTGGCTATTAAGTGGAATCTGCTATGACCCCTTCCCCACATCTGTTTAAATAGCTGGAGATTAGCAAGCTTCAAAAAAGGATCAGATGTCAGGCAGCCATAAAATGGCATATACATAGGCTCTTGATTAGGCTAAGTTTTACCAGTTCCTCCTCCTTCACCAGTGTTGTGCAGGATATTCTATTAAAGATACACTCATGGGGAGCCAGCACTGACCAGGGAGAGGAACGAGCACTCTGTCCTGTAGGGCAAGTGCTGTGGACATGGTGGCAGATGGGGAGTGCTGCCTTGTTGCTTGCTTTCCTTCGTGCGCCATGATGCGTGTCTGTCTGTTCCTCCCAGGGGTGCACAATTGTCCGCTACACAGCTCCATGGAAGACGGTGTTTTTCACAGAATCCTTTGGCATCAGGTCCCTCCAGAGCCCAGCTAGGAAGCTCCTGGAGCTGCTTTTTGACTATAACATTGAAAAGAACCCCCTGCTGTTTCACGTGTTCAGCAATGGCGGGGTCATGGTTTACCGCTACATCCTAGAGCTGATCCACACGCAGAGGCAGTTCAGCAGCCTCAAGGTTGCTGGCACCATTTTTGACAGCGCCCCAGGCAGAAGAAACATGATAGGCAGCCTGCGGGCCTTGGCAGCTGTGTTGGGATCAACGAACGTGCTGCTCAAGTATTGCCTCCTGATGGTCTTCGCTATCCTGGTGCTGGTGCTGCGGATCCTGCTGTATCCAGTGACTCGCCTCTTCCATGAGAGCCATTATGATGCCCTGCTGAAGGAGACCTCGAGGTGGCCTGAGCTGTACCTCTACTCCAAGGGCGACAGGATCATCCTGGCCAGTGACATAGAGCACATGATTGAAGCACGGCAGCAGCACAACGTGGCAGTGAGAGCTGTGGACTTCTCAGACTCTGCTCATGTCAGTCACCTGCGGGCATATCCTGCCTATTACAGCAGCCTCTGCACGTCTTTCATGCATGACTGTGTTGGATACTCACCGGTTTCCCCAAGCCAGTGGCCTGCGTAAGGCCCCTACAGAGCGTGCCGGAAACAAACTGCTCTCTCGCTGCCTCTTTCTGCAACAGCTCCCTGCTCACAATAAAATCCTCAACCCACTGCCCTTCCCCAGAGGCTGGAGGCACAGAATCGCTGATTTCTCAGCAGCTAGTACACAGATGGATGTCTGAAGCCTCCAGATCGGTTGTTGGGCCAGTCAGAGGCCATGATACTAAGTAGAGCCAGGAGAGTCAAAACGGGGAATCACTTACATAATAAGGGTGAAATCCTGACCTCTCTGAAGTCAATGGGAGGCTGGGCAGGAGCTTTCATGGAGATGGAATTTTGCTATAGGAGGCCAGAGAAAGGAGCAAGTTAACGTCTGTGTGGAGGAACACTACCTTCTCCCTTCTTGCACCCACCAATAACTCCTGTTATGCTGCAGCAGTTCTGGGCCCTCTCTGACAGCGTCGGCTCTCAGATTACCCTCGTTTTGTTTTCTCTGCTGTTTCCTCCATCCCACACTGGCTCAGTAGAAGTTCTGCAGTGTCGCCGCCTTCTCCCACTCCCCGCTCCACTGCCAGCCTTCTCCTGTTTCTACCCCTTTTCTCTCAGCCCTGCATTATAGTCACACTGATAGTAGTTTTCAAGTACCTAAAAGGGTTTTTACAAGGAGGAGGGAGAAACATTGTTCTCCTTGGCCTCTGAGGACAGGACAAGGAGCAATGGGCTTAAACTGCAGCAAGGGAGGTTTAGATTGGACGTTAGGAAAAACTTCCTAACTGTCAGGGCGGTTAAACACTGGCATAAATTGTCTAGGGAGGTTACGGAACCTCCATCACTGGAGATATTTAAGAGCAGGTTAGACAGACACCTGTCAGGGATGATTTAGACCAGCGATTCCTAACCTTTTCCAGATGGGGACCCATTTTGACAATTCAGGAAGACTTGGTGACCCAGGGCAATTCAAAAAATGTGTGAATGGCTCCTTAAGAGCCACCTGGGGAGACACCTGGCGACCCTTTTGAAAGGTAATGGCGACCCATATTTGGGTCCCGACCCATAGGTTGGGAAACCCTGGTCTAGATGCTTGGTCCTGCCGTGCAGGCAGGGGACTGGACTTGATGTCCTCTTGAGGTCACTTCCAGTTCTAGTGTTCTGTCCTGGGCCAGGCCCCTGGCTGGCTGGCTAGGGGTGTGCTGGCAGGAGATCTGCATGTTCCCATGGGCTGGACCCAGGCAGTGCCAGGTAAGTCTGCTAGTTTATGAATACGTTGAATAGGATTGGTCCCAGTATGGATTCCTGTAGGACACCACTAGTTACCTCTCTCCATTGTGAAAATGGACCATTTATTCCCACCCTTTGTTTCCTGTCTTTTAACCAGTTGCCAATCCATGAGAGGCCCTTCCCTTTTATTCCATGGCATCTTACTTTGCTTAAGAGCCTTTGGTGAGGGACCTTGTCAAAGGCTTTCTGGAAATCTAAGTACACTATACCCACCAGATCCCCCTTGTCCACATGCTTGTTGACCTCCTCAAAGAACTCTAGTAGAGTGGTGAGGCAGGATTTCCCTTTGCAGAAACCACGTTGACTTTTCTCCCACTGATTGCCAGGATCACCTCAAGCCCTTTTTAAAAATTGGCTTCACATTAGCTATCCCCTAGTCATTAGGTACAGAAGCTGATTTAAAGGATTGGCTGCAGACCACAGTTAGTAGTTCTGCAATTTCACATTTGAGTTCTGTCAGAACTCTTAGGTGAATGCCATCTGGTCCTGGTGATTCATCACTATTTAGTTTATCAGTTTGTTCCAAAACCTCCTCTAATGATACCTCAGTCTGGGACAATTCCTCAGATTTGTCGCCTAAAAAGAGTGGCTCAGGTTTGGGAATCTTCCTCACATCCTTAGCCATAAAGACCTGTGCAAAAATTTCACTTAGTTTCTCAACAATGACCTTATCGTCCTTGAGTGTTTCTTTAGCATCTCCGTTGTCCAGTGGACTCACTGGGGGTATGTCTACACTGCAGATTATTGCATTCTTTCGACAGAGAGTCAAAAGAATGGAGGGTTTTTTCCGACAGCGGTAAACCTCTTTCTACAAGGAAGAAGTCTTTTTCAGAAAAAGATGTGTGTGGACGCAGAAGAGTGTTTTTTTTCCTGAAAGAAGAGGCCTCCAGGAAAAAGCACAGATGCCCTGGCGGCCACTCTGTCCACGGTAATCACAACTGAAATGCAAGATAGCATCCAATCAGTGTGGACACTATCTTTTGAAAACGCACATCGCTGTTTCGTTGAGCTTTTGCTGTGTAGACGCTCTCTTCCGAAAAGTTTTTCTGGAAGATCTCTTCTGGAAAAGCTTTTTCCGAAAGAAACTTGCAGTCTGTTCATAACCTGGTTGTTTAGCAGGGTTCCTGCTTCTGATGTACTGAAAAATTTTGCTATTACTTTTTGAGTGTTTGGCTAGCTGTTCGTCAAATTCCTTTCTCCCCTTTCTAATTATATTTTTACACTTCATTTGATAGAGTTTATGCTCCTTTTTATTTTCCTCACTAGGATTTAACTTCCATTTTCTAAATGACATCTTTTTATCTCTCTGCTTCTTTTCTTTGGTTATTAAGCCACCGTGGCACTTTTTTGGTTCTCCTACTGTTATTTAATTTGGGGTATTCATTTAAGTTGAGCCTCTATTATGGTGTCTTTGAAAAGTTTCCATGCATCTTTCAGGGATTTTATTTTTGGCACTGTACCTTTTAATTTCTGTGTAACTAACCTCATTTTTGTGTAGCTCCCTTTTCTGAAATTAAATGCCATAGTGTTGGAGTGTTGTGGTATTTTTTCCTGCCACAGGGATGTTACATTTTTTGTATATTATGGTCACTATTTCCAAGTGGTTCAGTTATAGGCACCTCTTGGACCAGATCCTGTGCTCCACTTAGGACTAACTCGAGAATTACCTCTCCTCTTGTGGGTTCCAGAACCAGCTGCTCCAAAAAGCAGTCATTTAAGGTATCAAGAAATTTTGTCTCTGCATCCTGTCCTGAGGTGATGTGTACCCAGTCAGTATGGGGAGAGTTGAAATTCCCCATTCTTATTGAGTTTATTTTTATAGCCTCTGTCTAATCACCCTTAGCATTTCACAGTCACTATCGTTATCCCGGTCAGGTGGTTGGTAACATATCCCTATTGCTTTATTCATATTATTAGATCATGGAATTACTATCCATAGAGATTCTATGGAACAGTTTAGTTCATATAAGATTTGTACTTAATTTGATTCTACGTTTTCTCTCACATATTGTGCCACTCCCTCCCCCCCCCCCCCCATGATGAGGAATTAAAGGTGAGAAAGGGAAATAAAATACGCAAGTTACAATGACCTTTCCAAAAACGACTCCCTGTTTCTGGCTGTAATCGTGCAATTCAGCTGTCCAATGAATCCAGAGTAACACAGACCCTGAAGACTCACTGCTTCTTTCTCATGGTGAAGCAGACTGTAGCACCACGTTCCCAGCTGTTGAGCTTTTGGTGGAGATAAAATCAGAGCCTGTCACACCCCCTCCACCTCCCACCCAAGCATTGCAAACAAACTGCAAGTACAAGGGGAGGGAAGAATGCAGGGCCCAGTAACAATGGAAAGCTCTAAAATCTCTGGAGAAAACAGCTGCACTTTTTAAAGAAGTGTCAATGTAGAATAAATTGTTACCGATCCCTAACATTAGGGCCCATAGGAGTAACAGTGAGGTGGCTTTTATCTGAATTATGAAGGAAAAGGATACATTGTCAAACAATGTGACAACACAATCCTGTCCTTACACTTTGCATTTAAACAGTGTGTGTGAATTAACTGGAAAGGGGACAGTGGAGTGCTGACTTAATTGGGTTCATAAGAACATAAGAACATAAGAACATAAGAACGGCCGTACCGGGTCAGACCAAAGGTCCATCTAGCCCAGTATCCTGTCTGCCGACAGTGGCCAGCACCAGGTGCCCCAGAGAGGGTGGACCGAAGACAATGATCAAGCGCTTTGTCTCCTGCCATCCCTCTCCAGCCTCTGTCAAACAGAGGCCAAGGACACCATTTTATCCTCTGGCTAATAGCCTTTTATGGACCTAACCTCCATGAAATTATCTAGCTTCTCTTTAAACTCTGTTATAGTCCTAGCCTTCACAGCCTCCTCTGGCAAGGAGTTCCACATGCTGACTACACGCTGTGTGAAGAAGAACTTTCTTTTATTAGTTTTAAACCTGCTACCCATTAAAATCAACTTAATCAACTTGTTAGATTTTTAAAATTAGTTTCCCCCAGCATCATAGGACATTTTCTATGATTTGCATTAGGATGCTGGTGCCTATTTTCTCCCCTTTCACAGGTTTTCAGCTCAGATTTTTCCTCTCCTTCTGCTTGTGAATCTCCGACATTACTTAACCCTCCTGCCTGGCTCCTGAACAGTGCCCTCAGTGCAGTGTATACAGGGCCGGACTAAGGGGTGGGCGAGCCAGGCAGCTGCCCAGGGCACCAACCGATGGGGGGCGCCTGATGGCAGCTGTAAGGGGCACGTGGCATCCCTTATAGCTGCCATCAGGTGCCGTGCGCCCGGCTTCCGCAGCGCTGGCCCTCCACCCCCATGGCGCCGGCCAGTAGCGCCCTTCCCCCCACGGCCGCAGGGCCCTGCACGGCCAGGTGCTGCGCGCCAGCAGCACTGGCTGGGCCAGGCTGGGCAGCACATGCGCCATGCACCCCGGGGGCGGGCCATGGGCTGCGCGCCAGCGGCCAGGCCGGGCAGCGCTTACGCCGTGCGCACTGGGGGTGGGCCCGCGCATGTGCCAAGCACCCCGGGGGCAGTGCTGCGCGCCCAGGCCCGGGGTACCAAAATGGCTCAGGCCAGCCCTGAGTGTATACACAGGCACGTTTGCTTGTGGTGTATTTTTAACTTGGAGGCTAATCTGGATGGTAAAGTTACTGTTTTGCATTGCCAGTGCAGTGTTCTTTTGGTAGCAAGTTCCTTTCCCTAGATTCTCGTTCACTAGCAGAATCCACAGAGCCCTGCTGTATTTTTGTTTCTGAACATCAAACCAACGAGGTGCAGGATTGTAAATGCTCCCTCTTAAGGAGCAGAGATAATAGAGGTTATTAAACTAACTAGCACTTGCCGCTGCACTGGCTTTTGTAGGTGCAGCTTTCCTAGAAAGCGTTTAATTGAACACACTTCATGAATTAATACAACTGCATTGGAGAAGGAAATGAAGTGGTCAGATTTGTCGACACTGGCGCGTCCATTTACTTGCAAGTATTGCAGAGTGTGGCCAGCAGATGGCAGCTCTAAACCCACCATTCCTCTGCTCTATTGTCAGTAGAGAAAACTGCTGGACTCTATTTATATGAATTTCCCTGATTAATGAATCCTATTTAAAATTAAGGACTAATGCACATACCCTCATGCCCCATTGAGCAGTAGGCAAATGCATATCAAGCCAAATTAATTTCTGAATTATCTATAAGCACAAAGCTTCACTGGTGTGCTCATTTTTCCAGGCCTCATGAGAGGCCTAGAGTTTTTTAGCATAATTCATCTTATTCCTGAGTGGGTATCTGTCCACCTTTCCAAACTGCCATGCAGTGTGGCACAGCTGACCATCCGTGCTAGCGGGAAGGCTAACATTGTAATAGGTGGTCTAGTTGCAGGCATGTGGACAGAGGTGGAAGATCCTGGTACTAAACTGGTGTGGGGTATTGCTGGACTGCTATGGGGTGGAGCCTTCATGGTTGGGGCCATGGTCACGAGGGGGGCTTAGATGTCCAAGTATCCTAAATACAACTATTAGATGTCAGTGGCATTCACAGAACTGTGCTCAGCTACTGCCTAAACCTGTAGGTACCTAAATTCTGTATGTGCCTAAGTTTCTGCTGGTAAGTCCCCATGGCATCAACATTTCTGCTAGTGGGGGCATGCTTGCAGCCACTGTGGTCTTGAACACAGCTGCCACTGCCCTGCACTCAGCCACCGTGCTCCTGACGCCACCAAGCAGCTCAGCACCTGGCATAAGCCCCCTCGGGATTCACAAAGCAGGGTCTTCCCTGCCTAGCACGGTGGTGGTGTGATGCCCCCGAAATCTCCCTGGAGAAGCTTGCCTGGCTGTTTTACCGAGTAAGGTGTGATGTTAGCGCCCTGCTGCCGTGAGTTCCACTTTTACCTGCACACTAAAACCCAAAACTGTGATTTTCACTAGAATTGCATCCGACCCGTCAAACCAGGTCTGTGGCAGCAAGCGAAGGAGCCCGGAGAAAGTTTAGCGTGGTAAATATATATCTGGTTCCATTGCAGGACGTAACCCATAGTGACCCACTATCCACACACTCAGCCCTTGACTGGAGTATTGCAAATTCTAGTCCTAAAGAAGTTTGCTTTTGAGACGACACTGCCCTCTTAGAGCACTCAATGGTTATTGCTCCTCTGACTGCAGACCAAGAAATATGTAAATGGCCAGTCCTGCCTCCACTCAGCTGTGGAGCCGGAAGGGTAGGGGGCGTGCAGAACAGAAGTGTAGTGGCAGGGACTGTTTTATGGGAATTAGCTACGTAAAACGTTCCCCCAAGGCCTGCTTCTGGTCTTTGCTCTCAGCCTTTCACGTTTTATGAGCACCAGGTTCACCCAAGCTTGAGAGGGGAGAGGCGGATGGGTGGGTCCGTTCATATTTCCTCATCTGCTGAGATAGTGTGATGTATAAATGTTAAAGCTTAACTGAAGTCAGCGGGAACTTCTGTGGGCTCTAGCTTAATAGTCTACATGTACAATAATGATCATCCAATCGCTAACAGGCCCTGGCATTGATGACAATATAGTGCACTCACCAACATTTTCTGAGTTCGCTGTTCCCATGGTTATTGTTTTGATATAAGATCCTGATCCAGCAAAACATTCAAAACACCTGCTTAACTGTAGGCAAGTGCCTAATTCCACAGAAGTCAAGGTAAGCACGTGCATACACACTTTGCTTGAGCAGAACCTAACTCGGTCAGTTTCCATGGGACCAGCAAAGCATGCGCTCTAGAGCCAGTGTGAGCAATCATTTTTAAAAGGGGGCCACTTCACAAATTTCTGAAGTGGCCCCGGGCTGCCCCCAAAAGGGCAGGGCCCCGGGCAGAAGGGGTGGGACCCTGCCCACAGACCCTGATCTGGGGGAACGCGTAAAGTCTCCCCTGCTCCTCACACTTAGAATTGCCAGCTGCTGGTTCTCTAGGCACCGCAGCGGGAGGAGACTGGGGACGGGGAGCTCACAAAGTCTCTCGCCCCCTGCCCTGCCAGGGGCATGCGGCCACTAGAGAGAATCGCCGGCTGTTTTAAAACAGCTGGTGGTTCCCCCCGATGCTGTGCGCCCCTGGCGAGGGGAGGAGACTTCGTGCGCTGCCCCGTCCCTAGGTCTCGATTGGCCTGGGGTGGTGGGGTGGCTGCAGGCTGGTTCCACTGGCTTGGTGTGCCAGATCTGGCCTGCAGAGGCCCCTTTGCCCACCCCTGCTCTAGAGACTTTAGTAAGCATTCAAAAATGATTGTTTTGAAATGGTGGAAAGATTGTTTAAGCATCAGAACTTAAAATAAGGCAAATAGGCAAAAGTTAAACTATACACAGAACTAGGAAAGGAATTATAAAAGTCCTTCTGTTGCATTCCCTTCCTCTTCCCCAAAGCGTCTTTTGACTATTTGGACAGTAAACTCTGTGGACTAGGGCTCTGTCTTCATATGCATCTGGCAAGGTCCATCCATGCCAGTGGGGCTATATAAATAGGAAAAGATAAATCATGGATGCGCAAAATACCTACATAAGGTTGAGCATGGGGTTGGTCTAGTCGACCTCCCCAAGTTTCTTCCAACCCTCCTCTACGATTCTATGACCCCCACCCCAGAACAAAGCTGTGCACACACAATTCTTCCCCGGGAGAGAAGTCGAGACACAACAAAGCAAACATGGCAGATCTTCATGTTGCCTGATAGACGGCGGGAAGGCGCTGCGATGCGACGGTGAAAGTGGAACGAGAAGCCATGCGGAATAGAACTGTCGGGGCTGTCCCATACCTCATGACAAGGTATGAAAAAGAGACCCTGTACTTCCAAAAAATGAGCTACAGGGGCAGCACTAGACCTATTCCTCCTCCCCTCTGTCTTGACGCTGATGTTGTAACGTGTCTTTCGGCAGGTCAGACATCAAAGAAGTTTGATAATATTCCGAAGGTGACTCTTGGGAGGTCACTGGCTTTCCTTTTGCATCTGAGTAGTTCCTCGGCAACAGAGCGCTACAGAGGCCATGCTTGCAGGTTGAAAGGGAAAAGGGTTACAAGGGGCAAATAAAACACAAGAGGCCTTCTCCAGGCTCAGTGTGTGTGACCTGCATGTCCTCGGGGCGACCACCTGCTGTAGCTGCTCTGTGCTTAAGGCTACATGTAGGTTGCTAATCTGGGTTCAAAACTGGTAGGGCATGCTTGGGGGGCAGGCTTTGAGCTGGGTAAGTGTTGGGAAGCTTTCGTGTCATACAGGTGACTGGGCCTGCATCTCCCCCGCAGAGAGTAAAGAAGGTGGCATTATTCCAAAACAGAGACGTGGAGGGATGGAGAAGACGGGGATTGTTTAACTTAAGCCCTCGTCCAGTGTTGCTCAACCTTTTTTTATAAAGTACCCCTTTTCTGAAAATAAATAAATAATTATAGGTACCCCCAGTACCTAGTTTTCAGACACACCATTTTTTTCCCAACCGTTGCAGCACACTTGTTTAAACAACTTATTCGTAGCCGGGTGGGCGATGACATTTTTGGGTGTAAAAAGTACAAAAATAATAAAGCGCTGTAAAACTTAACACAAAAATTCAGTTTTCTCCAAATGTCAGTTGGGTTGACATACCCCCCAGACGTCTCTCGAGTACCCCTATGGGGACTTGTACCACTGGTTGAGAAACGCTGCACTAGTCTACACTACATCCCTTATTTCGATATAACAAGCAGAGCATCCACAGTACCATGCCCGTTATTTCGAAATAAGGGGCTGGTTATTTCAAAATAATAACTCCTGCTTTCCTCTAGGGATGTGGGACTAATCGACTAGTTGACAATCTCATGTAAGCAGAAGCTTATCGGATAGTTGACACGTGTTGCGACTAGTCATGTTTCCCACCCCTTGCTGCCTCTATCAGAGGCAGCAAAGGGTGGGGAGCAGGAATTGGGGCTGGGGAGAGCCAGCTTAAAAGCCTAATGGGGCTCTTGTACGTTTCAAAAAGAAGCCCTGTGCTTCCTGCGGGGCTTCTGCTTTTGAACTGTAGCAAGAGCCCGATCGGGATCTTGCTACAGTTCAAAGGCAGAGGCACCCTTATAGACTAATCGAATAGTCGTGGACATCCCAGCGATTATGCAGTTAGTTAATTAATCTAAATTTAACATCCCTACTTTCCACGAGGAATGTATTATTTTGAAATAGCGGTAGCGCGGACGCTCCACGGCTGCTATTTTGAAAGAACTACTCCCCAGAGTCATGCAAAGTGATTACTGCCCAGGGCTCTAAGTCAGGGGTGGGGAAGCGTCTTTGGATTGGGGACCATTCACCCACAGAAAACCAGTCGGGGGCCGCACCCAAGTGAAAAGCAAAACGAACCCCCAAAAATCCCACCCCTCACTGACTAAGGAGAAAGACCCTCTCCACAGTCCCCTCGCACATCAGAGCTTAGGGGAGCCCAGCCTAGTAGATTTTGTGTGCTCCAGCCCAGCAGTAAGGCAGAGCGGGGCTGGAGCACCAATGCGGGCTCCCCAGTGCTGGGCGGGGACCCTGAGCCTCAGGGCCCGGATCCAGGCAAGCTGGAGGCCCCATCTGGGTTCCCCACCCCTGCTCTAAGTCGAGGTCGTTTGTTCACGTTAAGGGAGCCTGTCTCGGCCTAATTTTGAGGCTTCCCGGTAGTGTGGGTGGGCTATTTTGAAATCGTTATTTCAGGAGTTACTATTTCAAAATAAGTTATTTTGAAATCATTTCCTAGTGTAGACCTGCCCTCAGAGATGAGCCCAAGGGGCTATGATTTCACAAGGGGTGGTGTGGAGATGGCTGATACGGTGCTTGCAATTCATCCCATCAGCACCAGAGCAAGGAGACAGTCACTCAGACTGAAACTAATCAAAGGAAATACGTTCTCGCGCTGCAGAGCTTGCTGCCACATTATCTCACCCAGGTCATGAACTTGGCATGCTTTTAAAAAGGGTTGGGCATTTTAGACGGAGGACAAGAGTTATGAATCTGATGACAGGGATTAAAATAGCCAAGAGTTTTGGCAGGGCTCTAAGCCTCCTGATTTAGGGCTCATACCAACCTCTAACTATTGGGATTCAGGATGAAGCTGTCCCTACAGGTCTGACACAGGATTCTTGCATCTTCTTCCAAGGCACCTGCTACTGATAACTGTCCAAGACAGGATTCTGGACTAGATGGGTCACTAGTTTGTGTCAGTCTAGCAATGTCTACATTGCTTAGGGTATTCCTTAAAAAAAAAGTGGTTTTGCAAATGCAGGGAGCAGGGGAAAGCGTGAAGAAGAATTCCAAGTGCTCTGAAGAAGGGAGTTCCTGACAAAGGGTGTGTCTACACAGCAGGGCTTAACTCGAAATAAGCTATGCAAATTGCACTACGTCAATTGCGTCGCTTGTTTCAAAATAGCTTATTTTGAAATTGGGAAGGTGTACACAGTACTTATTTTGAAATAGAGCACTCTTCCTCCGACTTCCCTTACTCCTCATACAATGAGGCTACGTCTACACTGGCAGCTTCTTCCAGAAGAACTCTTTTGCGGAAGAGTTCTTGTGCAAAAAGTCTTCCACAAGAGAGTGTCTACACTGGCATGTGCTTTTGCACAAGAGCATCCATGGCGTCAAGTATGGGTTCTCTTGGCTAGGCCTCGCGCGAGATTTACCTCAGCAACCTCATCACGTCACATGGATAGCAACAAGGCTTATCTACCAATAAAATGGAGCTTGTCAGAGTCCAGCACTCAACACCATATATGGGCATCACACCACACCCAGACCACACCCATGCCACTCCCAGAGCACAAACAATACCAAATATGGTAATAGGCAATAACATAAAAACCCCTGAGCCCGAAGCTCAGGGAGGACTCCCGAATATTGGAAGACAGAATCTGAGTCTGGCTTAGGACTGATCACCCAAAGGCCGCCTCCCACCCACCGAATCTAAAAAGGGGTGTACGAATCTCAAGCATGCTCCGATTCCTTGTATGTCTTTGTGTTGTTGTCGCTGAGTTCGTAAGTATTTAATTTACCCTCACTGTTTGTTAAGTGGTTTAAAAGAGACAGGTTAGAAAATATATTGCTCAGTTGTAACTTTTACCTTTGCTATTGTCAGTGTTAAAGAAACAGTTTTTGAAATGTGTGTATATTTGACTTGGCTGTAACTTCGATAGAGTTTTAGAAATTTTTTGTGGTTCAATTGTTTGTGGCGAATATTGGGTAATTGCTCAGTTTAAGTTGTTCAGTTTAATAAATCATTCCTTCTTTGTTAAAACTTGTTGTCTTGCTATCATTCGGTGTTTTCACTGGGTATTTGGCATTAAGCCTCTGGGACTCCCGCCATTTTACCGAACCGAGAACCAACACATGGCAGTGTAGACGCTCTCTTGTGCAAGAAAGCTCTGATGGCCATTTTAGCCATAGGGCTTTCTTGCGCAAGAAATTCATGTTGCCTGTCTACACTGGCCTGTTGCGCAAGAGGGTTTATTCCTGAGCGGGAGCATCAGAGTTCTTGTGCAAGAAGCACTGATTTCATACATTAGAATGTCAGTGTTCTTGCGCAAGAACTCGCGGCCAGTGTAGACAGGCAGCAAGTTTTTGCGCAAAAGGGGTTGCTTTTGCGCAAAATCGTGCCAATGTAGACACAGCCTTAGAGTAGTTGAAAGTTATTTCAGGCTGTGCTTGTCTGTTTTAACTACCATCTTTTAGTGTATATAACCTGCGGGTTATGCAAGGTTTTACAATTCCCACTCCCCCGCGGGCTATACTCGTCCGCGTGTTATACAAGTTTTTTTTTTTACTGAAATTACAGGAAGACAAGACTGACTCTTACTTGATAAAAGCAGCATATTTTAAATACTTTTAAGAAATTCATTACATGTTAAAACTACTAAAGGAATAAATAAATGGTAAAACGGTTTGGTTCAAAGGGGTTATATTCCAGCAATAAAGGTTGTAGCATACTTACGGAGCGTCATCAGCTGCGGTTCATTAACACTTCATTACAGGTGCGGTTCATTAACAGTACCTGCGGTTCATCTCCCGCAGGCTATACGTGTGTGTGGGTTATCTAAGACTTTTTTTACACAATAGGAAAAACCATGGGTTACTCACGGGAGTGGGTAATACATGTGAGCGGGTTATATACGCTAATTTACGGTAATCAGAAATAACTTCCCAAAGCGGAGCTTCTGCACAACTTTGTTTAAGAAAGAATCATAGAGCACTAGAACTGGAAGGGTCCTCCAGAGGTCCTCGAGTCCAGTCCCCTGCCCTCATGGCAGGACCAAGCACCATCTAGATCATCCTTGACAGGTGTCTGTCCAACCCGCTCTGAAATATCTCCAGTGATGGAGATTCTGCAACCTCCCTGGGCAATTAATTCCAGAGATTAACCCCTCTGAGCAGGCAGGAAGTTTTTCCTAATGTCCAAGCTAAACCTCCCTTGCTGCGATTTGAATCCATTGCTTTTTGTCCTGTCCTCAGAGGTTATGGAGAATAATGTTTCTCCCTCCTCCTTGTTAGCAACTTTCAAGAACCTAAAAGAGTGTTATCACATCCCCTCTCAGTCTTCTCTTTTCCAGACTGAACAAACCAATCTGATAGGCTTTCAATTTGGGAGGCTTTGACAAAGGTCAGAAGTCATATCTTCTAGACCTTTAATCAGTTTTGTTGCTCTTCTCTGGACCTTCTCCAATTTCCCCACCTCTTTCCTGAAATGCGGTGCCCAGCACTGGACACAGCTGAGGCCTAATCAGTGCAAAGTAGAGGGGAAGAATGACTTCTCTTCCCTTTGGAATCATAGCCCCCATGCTGCACTGCGCAGTTTCGAATTAAATGCATCCAATACGCCCAAAACTGGGGACAGTGGAAACACCAGGATTCTGTGCCTAGAGAGAATTTTATTTGTAACAAACAAACCCCCAAACGTGCAGCATTTCAGAGGTCCCTAGGCTACCTTGTACAATATTACGCCAGAGTCACCAGAGGGTGCTAGGAGACCTAGTTTGACAAGCTCCAGAGCATGCGCTCGCTCGCTCTCTCTCTGGCTCAGTGAGGGGGCTATTTTGAGAAGCAGTTGCAAACACCAGTAAATCTGCTCCCTTCCTGAATCTCCCTGATGAGAACCATTGCACAAGTGCAAATCACCATCGTAGAGAGGGTCCCTGCAAAGATACAAGGGGCGAGATGCATAAAAGGATGTAGGTGCCCAAGTCCCATTGAGGTCCACGGCAATTAGGTGCCAAATACCTTTGTGACTCCCGCCCAGGAGAGACGGGAATGGGTTAGGACGGCAGAGTCTAGCTGGGCACAAGGGGTTGTAACCAGTGTTCCCTATAAGCTGTGCGCTTGTGCGGCCAAGAGACTCCAAGGCTGCCCCGCTGATTAGCAGAGCACCCACTCTTGGGTTTTGTTTCTCTTGGTGGTGCACTTTCACACGTGCGTTGGTGCACTTCAACATTTATTTTGCACAGCGATGGAAAAGATTAGAGGGGACATTGGTCGCAACTAGTAGTAACGCGATGATGGTATGAAAAGGAACATGTGTCAGTTGCATACAAGGGAGAACTTGTTTGCAGGTACATCCCCGGTGCTGACCGTGTGTGCAGGGCTGGGCGCTGGGCGCTGGGCGCTATTGCTTCAGGGAGTGGGTGGCAACCTCGTTGTCTCGCTGGGAATCTTGCACTAGCCCAGAGCTAGGGTGGACCTTTGGTCTTCTCCATCTCTGTACAGGTCAGTAAGGGTTTTATCACTCGTGTGTGTGTGTGTGTGTGTGTGTGTGTGTACATGAGCCTGCCTGTGTGTGGCTGTGCAGGTCTCTGTGTGCATGGTCTCTGTGTGCATGGCTGGGTGTGTGTCTAAGGACAGGTGCTGGCCTTCATCCTTGGGTATGCAGCTGGTGTGTGGGTGTAAGGCACGCAGGAGATCAAAGCTCATGGGAGGCCCCAGAAAACACAGCGCTGCAGCCCCCTCCCACTGTGATTGTTGGAGCGTCTCTACTGATGGACGGTAATTTCAGCTTTCATTTAAATCCACAGCGAGCGTCTAGGCCAGGCCTGGAGCAGCAGGCAGGCTGCGGGCCACACACCCCACAGATGAGGCTGCCGTCCTCCCCAAAGTGCTGCCGCGTGCTGGGCTCTGGCCGGGAGATGCCATCATGCCTCAGCACCCCCCAGCCTCCAACCTCCTCCTTTGATTAACGAGCTGACAATAGCGTATTGATAAGGAATTAACCTTGGGCCCCCACTGCCCGAGTGTCGATAGACCGGGAGCCAAGTACATGCATGGGATTGGAAATCGGCGTTTGGCCTCTCGGTGCCTCTGCGCCCACTGACGCGTGAGCCCGTGAAGCCGGGGTGTGGAGGGCCTCGGCGTCACGGCTGGCATGAGGTGCATGTTAATGAAGCCGTTCTTCCCCCGCTTCAGCCAGCTCAGCCCACCAGACAGCTCCACGGAGCCGGCCCCGGCGCTCCCTGGACCCCCCAGGGGCAAGCATCAGACATCGGGCCTGAGACCTATCTGAATGTAGCCTGATGGTGGAACAGCTTCTGCCCTACACGTGACCACACGGACTGGCAGCCGCCTCTGGGGGGTGGGCCCCAGTGGCGAGCTAACAGCTGTGGGGAGATGCTGCACATTTCGGAGCAGGAAGTGGGGACTTCTGTATCCAGCTAGAAGCCCAGGGGGATTTCAGGAGGCTGAAGGCCCTGCCTGGGACATGGGGGATCGCTCGCTGGGCTGAGCTTTGGGGCCTGTGGTGAGCATGGCCCTTGAATATGCCTTGCTCGACAGGGTGTAGAAGGCTGGCTGGGGGCGTGTATCAGATTTCTGGGTTGGTAACCTGCACTTTGTGGCTGGTTTCACCCCCACGCCATCCACGGGCCATCCAGGTACCTTATGAAGCATAAAGACGCTTCCCCATTTTAACCCCACATTAAAACCCTCGGGCTGTGTCTACACTGGCGGGTTCTTGCACAAGAACGGCCGTTCTTCCGCAGAGCGTCCCCACTGCCCGCTGCGCTTGCGCAAGAAGGTTTACAGTACGGAGTCAGAAGAGAGGGCTACTTGCGCAAGAGCTACGCTCTTTTCTAACAGGTGTAAGCCCTCTTGCGCAGGAGCTCTTGCACAAGAGGGCAGTGTGGACGCGTGGCAGGGGTTTCTTGCGCAAGAAAGCCCTATGGCTAAAATGGCCATCGGAACTTCTTTGCGCAAAAGAGCGTCCACACTGCCATGGATGCTCTTGCGCAAAAGCACATGGCCGTGTGGACGTATTCTTGTGCAAGACCTCTTGCACAGGAACTCTTGCGCAAGCTGTTCTCATGCAAGAACCCGCCAGTGTAGACATAGCCTCAGGGTGCACCCACACCGCACCCGTCTCTCGGAATAAGCTACGGAGTGTGGGCTGCACCAACTGCGTCAATTTTGAAATCGCTTCTTTTGCCATTTCGAAGTAACCTGCTATTCTGACACGTCCTTTACTTACTCCTCATGGAGTGAAGTTTGCAGGGACGTCGGAAGAGCGAGCCCGTGAGATTTTGAAATAACGGGCTTGCTGGTAAGACGTGGGATCGCTATTTCAGGATACGCGCTGCAGTGTAGACGAAGCCTCAGCCTGTCAGCCAGTAAGGATGACGGGGTGTGTGTGGGGGGGGCTTGGAGCCCGGGGATCCCGTTCTGGATTCAGCCAGAGGGGTCACTGGTGAGCACCCGTCTCCTCTCCCAGCCTACGGTGGAGCACGCTGGACTGAGCTCACCTTGCAAAGCCCTGAGGGTGGGCTACTGAGCCGCTTCTCTTCTTCCGGCAGCTCCAGCACAGACCCCCAGAGGTTTTCCCACAGGCGCCGTCTTCCAGTCCGTGGGTGGGAGCATGCATTGTGTGAGCGTGGCTGGCATGTCTGCCGAGGTACGGCTGGAATAGGGCTGTGGGTGTGGGGGGTATTTACGGTGTGTGGGTACATGGGTGTGGGGCAAGATTCGCTCTAATGTTTCCATCATGTGCAGAATAAATATTGTTCTGTGCACTGAGGAATGGGTAGATGTGCACCCCCAGTAGAAATACATGCTGCTGACTGGGCACTCTGGGCACTCTGCTAATCTGCTGGGTGGTCCCCAAGTGCTTAGCTTATAGGGAACTGGTGTGCGCGCGCGCGCGCGCACGCGTGTGTGTGTGTGTGTGTGTGTGTGTGACCACACAGCAGAGGTGGGCAGCCACACCCAGACAAGCTGCCTGTCACCTCCCCACAACACCGAGGGCCTCGCCATTTGCCCCGGGTGCTTGTTCTGAGACGGGCCCAGGCCCCACCCAGCCCGACTCCACTTGGAGGCCGGTTTGTTTAATTAAGTGTTTTGCCTAATGGGACTGCCTTATTTCCATAACAAACTGGCGGGCTGTCTGCCGCCCAGCGCCCTCATTCATTACTGTTAATTAGATATGGATCCCCCAGAAGGCGGCACGGGGTGATGGACGAGCCCCTTGACATGCGCTATTACACATTAGCATTTTCTCAATACATTCGATACATCACTCCTCTCCACTTCTTAAAGATATTTTAAATAAAATATTAGCAGCCCCACTGGGGAGAGGCCTGCCCCGAAGACAGGCCTCGCGTCCCCTGCCTGGCCTGGAAGCAGTTTGCTCCTCTCAGGGCACTGGTTCCCTTGTCTACCTCTGCTCCTCACCCCCTTTCTAGCTGGTCTTTCTGTCCTGGCCTGGAAGGGCTCCCAGCTGGTGCAAGGGGCCCACGCTGGACTCCTGGGTCCACAAGATGCAAGCATCACCCCCCCCCCATGCCTCACAAGGATCCCCTGCAGTGGAGAGCTCAGGTTCATCCCGATTTGATCTTGCTCCCCGCTGAGGGGCTTCCAAAGGGGACGTGGGCCGAGAACCCATCAACCCATCTTCCAGCCGGTGGTCTAGTGGGCGGCTCTATGTTCCCCTTGCTCCCGCTAGCATTCACTCAGGTCAGGCTGGCCCCTGCCGCATCCTGCACCCCTCAGGGAAGCCGGGCCTGCTCTCTCCATTTGGGAACGCTGAGCAATTGATAAGCCAGGACCAGAGGAACGAAGGGAAGGCTGGACCCAAAAGCCCAGTACGACCAGCCAACCCCAGCTGATGCCCAGAGCAGCTGGCAAGGCAGACAAGTCACTCAATGCACCACTGAAGGGAAGATACCCAGGGACTGGGATATTAAGAGTTTGTTCTTAAAGCCCCACCTCCTGGAGACCTGTGATGAGTGGAGAGGCTCAGATTGCATGTTTAAAGTCTCCTGCTTGTAGGGAGAAGCATGCAAACAGCCCAGCCATCAGGCAACCCAGAAAAGGACCCGAAGTTCAATTCTTTGAGGTGAGTCTCAAACCAAACTCATGAACTGGGAGTGGGGAGGGGGGCTGGCTCCTGATTTTGCGTGCTGGGGAGAGCTGGCAATTCTACAGGAGAAAAACCTGGAAAGAGCAGACTCAATGCCGGCAGCCTGGCTGGACAGGCAGGGAACCTTTCACAGTTAGCTGGAGCACATTGCTGCTGACAGTGCAGCAGAGGAGCTAAGGGAGAACCAAGCCCCCTTAGTTAGTGAAATGGGATGGATCCAAACTACCCTCGTTGGCTACTCGTTTTTCTGTCCCTTTGCTTTTTGCCAGGGGCCCTGTTTCCCCTTCCTGTTTCCCGTCTGCTGCTCAGTCGCGTTTTCACACACTCACCCCATGCTGCTGGCATGGTCTCCCAAGCGCAGCAGACGAACATTTTAAAATCAGTCTATTTTAACTGAAATAAAAAGAGCCCGAAAAGGTGTCTATTCATTTTGTACGGGGCGTGTGTCTGCCCACTACTGGATAGAGTCAGACCAATCACCTGTGTGTCATAAGCCCTATACTGCAGATAGTAGGAGGAGATTCTCCTTGACCTCAGGGCCAGTGCTTGTCCTGGGCATGTCCAGGCTCTCAGTCCCACTCCTCTCAGCACCCTGAAACACTCCCCACATGGGCACCAGGTCCTCCGCTCCCAGTTCTGGGCTGACTCAGCCCGCTTGTTCTGCAGCTGCCCCTTTGCCCCCAGGACACAGACCGGCTACGAGCTCCTCTCCTGCGTATGCACAGTTCCTCGCTGCCCCTCCATGACACCCTCCAGCCAGGGCTGGGCAAGTGTTTTGCCCACACAGAACCACAGGCTGCTCTCTCAGGTAGGGTTTTACAGCAGGGGAAACCGAGGCACAGAGCAGTTCACGTGACTTGCTCAAGGGCACTCAGCAAATCAGCGTCAGGGCAGGAAATAGAGCCCAGGAGTCCCGCCGTCTATTCCCCCTGGGCTCCCCGGAGCCAAGCACAGGAGCCAGGAGCCAGGAGTCCCCCCCTGAAGAACCACTGGCGCGTGCGAGCCCCCACTGGTCAGGTGACGACCATGCACGTCAGGGTGTGACAACAGAGCCTCCCAACAGCAGCTAACCCCCCCCCCCAGTTAGGGGCAGGGAGGCCAGAGCCCAGCATGGGCACAGGCCAGGGCAGAGCTGGGGCTCTGGCTTTCCCCCAGCCATGGGGTCCGCTACCATGGCCTGGATCGGGGCAGAGGCAGCAGGGAACCGGGCGAGTGAGGCCCAGGGAGGCTCGATGGACCTGTCTGCAAAGTGTTTGTAAACTAGCACCCGTGGCACCGCCTGCATCCGCCCCAGTCAGCAGTGCTGGTGACCTCCGGCCCCTGCCACCCAGCCCGCTTCCCGGGGGCTTGGCACTTAGCCCTCCCCATGCGGGGGGGGGGGGGGTAACGCGACACCAAGGCCTGTGGCCTCCTAATGCAGGCGTATAGATCTGTTTGGGCTGCGCCCCCGACTGCATCCCCCGGCGAGGTGAAACGACAAAATGATGCAGCTGCTCTGAGTTCATTACCCGGGCATTAACAAACCTGACACCCCACCCTCTGCCCTCCCCGGGCCACATCGACGGGGTCAAAGGACAGGCAGGACGCGCACGCTGGTCAATTGTAATTGGGTTCTCGGCTCTGGGCAGAGATCAGGGTGCCCCTGAGAGTCAGGGCTGCGTAGTCGCTGCCATGTTCAGCTGGCCACAGCACAGAGAGGCTGGATGGCCCCGGTGCCCATGCTGTGGGGGTGGAGGGCGCCGGCGGGGCCGGGATCAGGCCAGGGCATCGCCCAGGCCCAGGGAAAGGCTAGAGCCGGGTCCCTGGAGAAGGTCCTGTGTGTGTGTGTGTGTGTGTGTGTGTGTGTGGGGGGTGAGAGCACAGTGCCCCCTGTGGGAGTGAGGGCGCCAATGGGGCTAAAGGAGAGCACCCTCATGCCCACAGGGGGCACTGTGCTCCCAATTAGCACCCTCACGCCCACAGGGGGCGCTGTGCTCCCCATTAGCACCATTAGTGCCCTCACGCCCACAGGGGGCGCTGTGCTCCCCATTAGCGCCCTCACACCCACAGGGGGCGCTGTGCTCCCCATTAGCACCATTAGCGCCCTCACACCCACAGGGGGTGCTGTGCTCTCCACTGGCACCCTCACGCCCACGGGGGGGGGGGGGGGCTGTTCCCTGCAATAGGCCCATTAGCACCATTAGTGCCCTCATGGGGCACTGGCAGCTCTTGTTCCCCAGGGGTGGGGTGGGGGGGGAAGGGGCGCAGTGGCCGTGGGAGTGGTGACCCCCTGCACTGGGGTGGGGAGGAGAGCGTGTGGCTCATGCAAGCAGCGATGCCGGGGGGGGGGGGGGGAAGGGGGGAGGGGCTCAGGCTAGCCCCGCCCAGTGTCCCAGGTTCCCTGTGGGAAATACAGGGACCCGAGCTTGGTTTAGTGACAACCTGTCACGGCTGGTTGAAAACCTCAGGCCTGGAGGCTGCTGCCGGGCCCTGGGGCTAGGGGATCATGGCTGTACTGGGAGGTGCTGCAGGGGGGGGACCTGGGGCCTCCAGGGTATTGGCACAGAGCCCGGGGGGCAGGGGACGTACCCACCTCCCGCCACGCCAGAGCCTGCGGCTGGGCCTTGTTTGCCAAGCTGCCCCTGCGCTCGCTGCCATGCCTAGTGCCGGGGCTAGGGTGCCCCTTCCCCACGTCTCCCCGGAGATGTCTCCCCCGCCAGCACCCACTGGGGCCTTTGGGCACATCCGCAGCCTTAGCAGCGCCGCATGGTCATTGCCGGACGCCTGGGGCCGTTCCCAAGCCTGGGCAGGCCTGGTGTCCGCAATGAGGAGCTCAGCGCCCTCGTCCGGACTCTGACCCCCTCTGGCCCCCCCCCTCCCTGTGAAGGACACAGCCTGGGCAGGGGGGGACCCGGGTGGGAAGCCCCTCACCCTGAGAGATGTGTGGTGCCAGGTGCTGTAAAACCTGCTCCCTCCAGCAGGTGTCAGCAACCCCCCACCTGCGGGCAGCAGCAGAACCCAGGCAGAGGGATGCCAGAGGCACCAGCCGCCTGGTGCCCCCCGCCCAGGGCAGCCCCCGGCCCCGCAGGCCCCGGGCCTTGTGCACTGTGGCGGAGCGTCCGCTGAGCTCTGGCTGTGACCGGCCCAGCCCTGCTACCGTGCCGTGTGGGGTCGCCCCTTCCTCCTGCAGCCAGGCAGAGCCGGGCGCGTGGGGTGGGAGCTGGCCCCCTGCAGTGTCTCTGCTGCCCCCCCCCCCACTCCATGCACCCAGTGGCACCCAGAGGGCCCAGGGGGAACCCCACTGCCAGGGGCAGTGACCACGGAGCAGAGCCCAGACGCCTTCTCCTGCCCCGCCCCTGCTCTGAGCCCTGCCTGCAGGGCTGCAGACTCCAGCTCGGGGGGCTGGTACTAGGGTACTACAAAGAGCAATGCCGAGGGCCCCCAGACCTGAGCTACCAAAGCACCAGCCCACTCACTAACTGAGAGCGACTGTGGGCAAGTTGCAGGCTGTGCCTCAGTTTCCCTGCCTGTGACATGGGGACACTGATGTCGCCCCCCCCCATCTCCCTGGGGGTGGGCTGAGCAGCTGCTGCCAGGTTTATACAGCAGGTGGGACCCCGACAGGCCCAGGAAGCACTAATTAGCCAAAGTGGGGAGGGGGGCAGATCCCACACCACTGAGCCTGGTAGCCGGGAGGTCTGTGCTCTGGCCTGCAGGGAAGCAGAGGAGAACACCCTTGCGCCGCGGCAGGCGGCTGAGTTAGCAGGGCGGCACACGCTGGAATGAGCACAGCGCGGCAGCCCGGCGAAGGGGCGTAATGGACCATCAGCCATAGGGAACCGCCTCTTGACATTGAGCATATGAATGTGAATGAGGACGACGCCTTCGTTTTATGACTCGATACAGGTTTTATTACAGGGAATTAGGGCTGCGTGAGAAACTCCCCGGCCTGCAGTGCCAGGGCTTAGGGGGAATAGATCAGCCCAGCCAGCGGCAGCAGCGCCAGTCACGCAGGTGGGAGGCGGGGAGCCTGACAGAGGCCCCACTTTCAAAGCCCTGGCTCTAGGGCATCAGGGGGCCTTGATGTATCCCTAGACTGAGCCCATGTGGCAGGGGAGGGGTCACCCCATGTGAGCGTCACCCCCTTGGCTGTGGTTTATCTGGTGCACCTGTGTGCGCTGGTCGCTCCTGAGTGGCAGTGGTGCTGGTGCCTCATAGGGGCTGCGCATCATAGACCCGGCAGAGCACTCAGGAGGCATCGAGTCCAGCCCCCTGCCCAAAGCAGGACCCACCCCCAACTCAATCAGCCCAGCCAGGGCTTGGTTGAGCTGGAACTTAAAACACCTCTAGGGAGGGAGATACCCCCCCCCCCCCGAGGGAACCCATCCCAGCGCTTCCCCACCCACCTAGGGAAACAGTGTTTCCTAATATCCAACCTGGACCTCTCCTCCAGTGCAACTTGAAACCATTGCTCCTCGTTCTGCCACCTGCCCCCCCCCCCCGAGACCAGCCTCGCTCCAGCCTCTTTGGACCCCCCCCTTCAGGGAGTTGAAGGCTGCTCTCAAATCCTCCCTCGCTCTTCTCTTCTGCAGACGAAACAAGCCCAAATCCGTCAGCCTCTCCTCGTAGGTCGTGTGCTCCAGCCCCCTCATCATTTTGGTTGCCCTCCGCTGGACCCTCTCCAATGCGCCCATATCCTTTCTGTAGTGGGGGGCCCAGAACTGGACACAATACTCCAGGGCTGCATCTAGACTGGCGTGATTTTCCGCAAATGTTTTTAACAGAAAAGTTTTTCTGTTAAAAGCATTTGCGGAAAAGAGCGTCTAGATTGGCACGGACGCTTTTGCGCAAAAGCACTTTTTGCGGAAAAGCATCCGTGCCAATCTAGACGCGGTTTTGCACAAGAAAGCCCCGATCGCCATTTTCGCCATCGGGGCTTTTTTGCGCAAAACGGTTCTCAGTTGTCTACACTGGTCCTCTTGCGCAAAAGCATTTGCGCAAGAGGGCTTTTTCCCGAACACGAGAGTCATTGTATTTGCGCAAGAACACTGACGATCATACATTAGAACGTCAGTGTTCTTGCACAAATTCAAGTGGCCAGTGTAGACAGCTGGCAAGTTTTTGTGCAAAAGTGCCGCTTTTGCGGAAAAACTTGCCAGTCTAGACGCAGCCCAGATGTGGCCTCACCAGTGCCGAATAAAGGGGAATAATCACTTCTCTGGATCTGCTGCCAATGCTCCTCCTAATGCAACCTAATATGCCATTAGCCTTCTTGGCTACAAGGGCACCCTGTTGACTCATATCCAGCTTCTCATCCACTGCAAGCCCCAGTCTGCTGAACCGTTACTTAGCCAGTCGGTCCCCAGCCTGTAACAATATTTGGGATGCTTCCATCCCAAGGGCAGGACTCTGCACTTGTCCTTGTTGAACCTCATCAGATTTCTTGTGGCCCAATCCTCCAATTTGCCTAGGTCACGCTGGACCCTCTCCCTGCCCTCTAGCGTATCTACCTCTCCCCCCCAGCTTAGTGTCACCCGCAAACTTGCTGAGGGTGCAACCCATCCCCTCAGCCAGGTCATCTCACCAGCTCGAGCTCAAGCTCGGTTCCTGCAGAGAGCTCACCGCCGACAAAGCCAGGGGAAGCGAGAGCGCTGTCGTGGGCACCCCTGGGGCAGAGACCTCCCGTGCCCAGAGGGCTGCACCAGCTGCCATTAAAGGGGAGATACTGACAACGCGCTTTCCCAGGGAGACACGCTCCTCCCCACCCCAAGGGCTCTATCCCACCCCCTTGCAAACGGCGTGTCCTGAGCCCTGATCAGAGGCCTGGGGCACGTGTGTCTGGCCACTAGCCCCACCCCCCCCAGCGTGCCCCTGGCCAGACACGGCCCCCGACTGGGCACAGCCCCTCACTGTCACAGCCCCGGTCGTTACGGCACCTGCATCGCCCAGAGCCGGGGGGCTGCGGGGGGCGAGGGGACCAGCCCTGGTCGCGCCTGCAAGGAGGCAGCGCTTTGGGCGCCTCCTAGTGGCGGCTCTGATGCTGCTCCTTAGCGCCAGAAAGCTGTCCCGGCTCAGCCGCCAGGCATCTGCTAGGCTGGGCTCAGCCTCACTGCCAGGGGCCAGGCAGGCTGGGGACCCGGGGACCGAGCCGCAGCCAGCACTGGGTGTCCTGCTCGGGAAAGCGGGGCCGGGGGCGCGGCCGGGAGCCCGTCGGGGCTCAGCAGGGCTGCACCTCCCTGGGGAAGCTGTAGGGAGGGGGCTGCTGAGCTGGGGAGCGATCCCCCCCCTCCCTCCACCGCGCCCTTCCCCTCCCTGTGCATGGAAGGGGCACAGGCCCAGCCTGGTGCCTGCCTGGCCGCCAGCCCCGGGGCCCAAGGGAGCTCAGCCCCACGTGGCACCACTGAGGCAAAGCCCTGCGCGAGGGGAAAGGACGTGCCGGCCGGGAAGGCCCCTGCGGCCACCTCCACGGGGCCCCCAGACCGCAGCGGCTGCCGCTCGCCTCAGCTTTATAGGCCAGCTGCAGGAAGTGGTGCATGCCGGGAACGGCCCTTGGTGTGAAAAGCAGGCGGGGGCCATCTCCGGGGCAGCCAAGGGGAGCGGCTGGGCCTGAGCCCCGGGTGGCTTCGGGGCCGTGCGTTGTTTTTGGAGGAGGGGCACGTTTGTGCCAAGGAGGCTGGAAACGGCACTACAGGGATCCCGAAAGGCTGGAGCACAGCTCAGCCCCCCCCCCAGCTCGGCCTCTCCTGGCGCCCCAAAATGGGCCCTCTTTGCCCCCCGACAGGCTGAGCCGTGGCTCTGCCCAGCAGCTCCCCTGTGGCCCCCAGCATCCCTGCCTCGCTCCTGCCGCCTCCCAGGGCCAGGGCGGGCCAAGCCGATGCTGAAGAGAGCTGGGTTCAAAGGTGCTGCGGCCTGGGCGCCGCCGAGGCGGGGCTGTTTCTTTGCGCTGGCTGGGCGGGAGGTGATTTCGTGGACGGGTCGACCCTTTGGAATCGCCCAGGGCCGATGAGTGGCTGCTGGTTGGGCCCTGCAAGCTGCACTCTCAGCCAAGCTGACCCAGGGGCACGGCAAGGAGCCAAACCCCGGGCCCAGACCCACAAGCTCTCCAGGGGACAGGCCCCCCGCAGCCCCCCCCCCCGCCCCAGTAAAGCCCCGGCCCCGCAGAGCGGCTCTGGTAAAGGCTCTCAGGGCACAGCAATGGCGGCGACATGGCCCTCGGCTATCTATCTATCTTCCCTGTATCGAAAGAAAGAGGAAGGGAGGAAGGATGGAAGGAAGAGGAAGGGAGGAAGAAGGATGGAAGGAAGGAAGGGAGGAAGGAAGAGGAAGGGAGGAAGAAGGACGGAAGAAGGAAGGAAGAGGAAGGGAGGAAGAAGGACGGAAGGAAGGAAGGAAGGAAGAGGAAGGGAGGAAGAAGGACGGAAGGAAGGACGGGAGGAAGAAGGACGGAAGGAAGAGGAAGGGAGGAAGAAGGACGGAAGGAAGGACGGGAGGAAGAAGAAGGAAGAGGAAGGGAGGAAGAAGGACGGAAGGGAGGAAGGGAGGAAGAAGGACGGAAGGAAGGATGGGAGGAAGAAGGACGGAAGGAAGAGGAAGGAAGAGGAAGGGAGGAAGAAGGACGGAAGGGAGGAAGGAAGAGGAAGGGAGGAAGAAGGACGGAAGGAAGAAGGATGGAAGGAAGAGGAAGGAAGAGGAAAGAAGGACGGAAGGAAGAGGAAGGGAGGAAGAAGGAAGGAAGGGAGGAAGGAAGAGGAAGGGAGGAAGAAGGACAGAAGGAAGGATGGGAGGAAGAAGGACGGAAGGAAGAGGAAGGAAGAGGAAGGGAGGAAGGAAGGGAGGAAGGAAGAGGAAGGGAGGAAGAAGGATGGAAGGAAGGGAGGAAGAAGGACGGAAGGAAGAGGAAGGGAGGAAGAAGGATGCAAGGAAGGACGGGAGGAAGAAGAAGGAAGAGGAAGGGAGGAAAAAGGACGGAAGGAAGGAAGGGAGGAAGAAGGACGGAAGGAAGAGGAAGGGAGGAAGAAGGACGGAAGGGAGGAAGGGAGGAAGGAAGAGGAAGGGAGGAAGGAGGATGGAAGGAAGGAAGGGAGGAAGGAGGACGGAAGGAAGAGGAAGGGAGGAAGAAGGACGGAAGGAAGGGAGGAAGGAGGACGGAAGGAAGAAGGATGGAGGATGGAAGGAAGGGAGGAAGGAGGAAAGAAGAGGAAGGGAGGAAGAAGGATGGAAGGAAGGAAGGGAGGAAGGAGGATGGAAGGAAGAGGAAGGAAGAGGAAGGGAGGAAGAAGGATGGAAGGAAGGGAGGAAGGAGGACGGAAGGGAGGAAGGAAGAGGAAGGGAGGAAGAAGGACGGAAGGAAGGACAGGAGGAAGAAGGACGGAAGGAAGAGGAAAGGAGGAAGAAGGACGGAAGGGAGGAAGGAAGAGGAAGGGAGGAAGAAGGACGGAAGGAAGGACAGGAGGAAGAAGGACGGAAGGAAGACGAAGGGAGGAAGGAGGACGGAAGGGAGGAAGGAAGAGGAAGGGAGGAAGAAGGATGGAAGGAAGGGAGGAAGGAGGACGGAAGGAAGAGGAAGGGAGGAAGAAGGACGGAAGGAAGAGGAAGGAAGAGGAAGGGAGGAAGAAGGACGGAAGGAAGAGGAAGGAAGAGGAAGGGAGGAAGAAGGACGGAAGGAAGGGAGGGAGAAGAACGATGGGAAGGACAGGAGGAAGAAGGACGGAAGGAAGAGGAAGGGAGGAAGAAGGACGGAAGGAAGGACGGGAGGAAGAAGGACAGGAGGAAGAGGAAAGGAGGAAGAAGGATGGAAGGGAGGAAGGAAGAGGAAGGGAGGAAGAAGGACGGAAGGAAGGACGGGAGGAAGAAGGACGGAAGGAAGAAGGAAGAGGAAGGGAGGAAGAAGGATGGAAGGAAGGATGGGAGGAAGAAGGACGGAAGGGAGGAAGGAAGGAGGACGGAAGGAAGAGGAAGGGAGGAAGAAGGACGGAAGGAAGAGGAAGGAAGAGGAAGGGAGGAAGAAGGACGGAAGGGAGGAAGAAGGATGGAAGGAAGGAAGGGAGGAAGAAGGACGGAAGGAAGAGGAAGGGAGGAAGGAGGACGGAAGGAAGGGAGGAAGAAGGACGGAAGGAAGGACAGGAGGAAGAAGGACGGAAGGAAGGACGGGAGGAAGAAGGACGGAAGGAAGAGGAAGGAAGAGGAAGGGAGGAAGAAGGACGGAAGGAAGGGAGGAAGAAGGACGGAAGAGGAAGGGAGGAAGAAGGACGGAAGGGAGAAAGGGAGGAAGGAAGAGGAAGGGAGGAAGAAGGATGGAAGGAAAGGAGGAAGGAGGACGGAAGGGAGGAAGGAAGAGGAAGGGAGGAAGAAGGATGGAAGGAAGGACGGGAGGAAGAAGGACGGAAGGGAGGAAGGGAGGAAGGAAGAGGAAGGGAGGAAGAAGGATGGATGGAAGGATGGGAGGAAGAAGGACGGAAGACGAAGGGAGGAAGAAGGATGGAAGGGAGGAAGGGAGGAAGGAAGAGGAAGGGAGGAAGAAGGATGGATGGAAGGAAGGGAGGAAGAAGGATGGAAGGAAGGGAGGAAGGAGGACGGAAGGGAGGAAGGAAGAGGAAGGGAGGAAGAAGAACGGAAGGAAGGACAGGAGGAAGAAGGACGGAAGGAAGAGGAAAGGAGGAAGAAGGACGGAAGGGAGGAAGGAAGAGGAAGGGAGGAAGAAGGACGGAAGGAAGGACAGGAGGAAGAAGGACGGAAGGAAGACGAAGGGAGGAAGGAGGACGGAAGGGAGGAAGGAAGAGGAAGGGAGGAAGAAGGATGGAAGGAAGGGAGGAAGGAGGACGGAAGGAAGAGGAAGGGAGGAAGAAGGACGGAAGGAAGAGGAAGGAAGAGGAAGGGAGGAAGAAGGACGGAAGGGAGGAAGGGAGGAAGAAGGACGGAAGGGAGGAAGGGAGGAAGAAGGACGGAAGGAAGGAAGGGAGGAAGAAGGACGGAAGGAAGGACGGGAGGAAGAAGGACGGAAGGAAGAGGAAGGGAGGAAGAAGGACCGAAGGAAGGGAGGAAGGAGGACGGAAGGAAGAGGAAGGAAGGAAGAAGGACGGGAGGAAGGAGGACGGAAGGAAGAGGAAGGGAGGAAGGAAGAGGAAGGGAGGAAGAAGGATGGAAGGAAAGGAGGAAGGAGGACGGAAGGGAGGAAGGAAGAGGAAGGGAGGAAGAAGGATGGAAGGAAGGACGGGAGGAAGAAGGACGGAAGGAAGAGGAAGGGAGGAAGGAGGACGGAAGGAAGGATGGGAGGAAGAAGGACGGAAGATGAAGGGAGGAAGAAGGACGGAAGGGAGGAAGGGAGGAAGGAAGAGGAAGGGAGGAAGAAGGATGGATGGAAGGAAGGGAGGAAGAAGGATGGAAGGGAGAGGAAGGGAGGAAGAAGGACGGAAGGGAGGAAGGAAGAGGAAGGGAGGAAGAAGGATGGAAGGAAGGGAGGAAGGAGGACGGAAGGGAGGAAGGAAGAGGAAGGGAGGAAGGAGGAAGGAAGAAGGACGGGAGGAAGAAGGACGGAAGGAAGAGGATGGGAGGAAGAAGGACGGAAGGAAGAGGAAGGAAGAGGAAGGAGGACGGAAGGAAGAGGAAGGGAGGAAGAAGGATGGAAGGAAGGGAGGAAGGAGGAAGGAAGAGGAAGGGAGGAAGAAGGATGGAAGGAAGGGAGGAAGGAAGAGGAAGGGAGGAAGAAGGAGGACGGAAGGAAGAGGAAGGAAGAGGAAGGGAGGAAGAAGTACGGAAGGGAGGAAGGAAGAGGAAGGGAGGAAGAAGGATGGAAGGAAGGACGGGAGGAAGAAGGACGGAAGGAAGAGGAAGGGAGGAAGGAGGACGGAAGGAAGGATGGGAGGAAGAAGGACGGAAGATGAAGGGAGGAAGAAGGACGGAAGGGAGGAAGGGAGGAAGGAAGAGGAAGGGAGGAAGAAGGATGGATGGAAGGAAGGGAGGAAGAAGGATGGAAGGGAGAGGAAGGGAGGAAGAAGGACGGAAGGGAGGAAGGAAGAGGAAGGGAGGAAGAAGGATGGAAGGAAGGGAGGAAGGAGGACGGAAGGGAGGAAGGAAGAGGAAGGGAGGAAGGAGGGAGGAAGAAGGACGGGAGGAAGAAGGACGGAAGGAAGAGGACGGGAGGAAGAAGGACGGAAGGAAGAGGAAGGAAGAGGAAGGAGGACGGAAGGAAGAGGAAGGGAGGAAGAAGGATGGAAGGAAGGGAGGAAGGAGGAAGGAAGAGGAAGGGAGGAAGAAGGATGGAAGGAAGGGAGGAAGGAAGAGGAAGGGAGGAAGAAGGAGGACGGAAGGAAGAGGAAGGAAGAGGAAGGGAGGAAGAAGTACGGAAGGGAGGAAGGAAGAGGAAGGGAGGAAGAAGGATGGAAGGAAGGGAGGAAGGAGGATGGAAGGGAGGAAGGAAGAGGAAGGGAGGAAGGAGGAAGGAAGAAGGACGGAAGGAAGGACGGGAGGAAGAAGGACGGAAGGAAGAGGACGGGAGGAAGAAGGACGGAAGGAAGGACGGGAGGAAGAAGGACGGAAGGAAGAGGAAGGAAGAGGAAGGGAGGAAGAAGGACGGAAGGGAGGAAGGAAGAGGAAGGGAGGAAGAAGGATGGAAGGAAGGGAGGAAGGAGGACGGAAGGGAGGAAGGAAGAGGAAGGGAGGAAGGAGGAAGGAAGAAGGACGGGAGGAAGAAGGACGGAAGGAAGAGGACGGGAGGAAGAAGGACGGAAGGAAGAGGAAGGAAGAGGAAGGAGGATGGAAGGAAGAGGAAGGGAGGAAGAAGGATGGAAGGAAGAGGAAGGAGGATGGAAGGAAGAGGAAGGGAGGAAGAAGGATGGAAGGAAGGGAGGAAGGAGGAAGGAAGAGGAAGGGAGGAAGAAGGATGGAAGGAAGGGAGGAAGGAGGAAGGAAGGAGGAAGGAAGAGGAAGGGAGGAAGGACGGAAGGAAGGACGGGAGGAAGAAGGACGGAAGGAAGGACGGGAGGAAGAAGGACGGAAGGAAGAGGACGGGAGGAAGAAGGACGGAAGGAAGGGAGGAGGAAGGAGGACGGAAGGAAGAGGAAGGAAGAGGAAGGGAGGAAGAAGGACGGAAGGGAGGAAGGAAGAGGAAGGGAGGAAGAAGGATGGAAGGAAGGGAGGAAGGAGGACGGAAGGGAGGAAGGAAGAGGAAGGGAGGAAGGAGGAAGGAAGAAGGACGGGAGGAAGAAGGACGGAAGGAAGAGGATGGGAGGAAGAAGGACGGAAGGAAGAGGAAGGAAGAGGAAGGAGGACGGAAGGAAGAGGAAGGGAGGAAGAAGGATGGAAGGAAGGGAGGAAGGAGGAAGGAAGAGGAAGGGAGGAAGAAGGATGGAAGGAAGGGAGGAAGGAGGATGGAAGGGAGGAAGGAAGAGGAAGGGAGGAAGGAGGAAGGAAGAAGGACGGAAGGAAGGACGGGAGGAAGAAGGACGGAAGGAAGAGGACGGGAGGAAGAAGGACGGAAGGAAGGACGGGAGGAAGAAGGACGGAAGGAAGAGGAAGGGAGGAAGGAGGACGGAAGGAAGAGGAAGGGAGGAAGAAGGACGGAAGGGAGGAAGGAAGAGGAAGGGAGGAGGAGGGATGGAAGGAAGGGAGGAAGGAGGATGGAAGGAAGAAGGATGGAAGGAAGGGAGAAAGGAGGAAGGAAGAGGAAGGGAGGAAGAAGGATGGAAGGAAGGGAGGAAGAAGGATGGAAGGAAGGGAGGAAGGAGAACGGAAGGAAGGGAGGAAGGAGGATGGAAGGAAGAAGGATGGAAGGAAGGGAGAAAGGAGGAAGGAAGAGGAAGGGAGGAAGAAGGATGGATTGAAGGAAGGGAGGAAGGAAGAGGAAGGGAGGAAGAAGGATGGAAGGAAGGGAGGAAGGAGGACGGAAGGAAGGGAGGAAGGAGGAAGAAGGAGGAAGGAAGGGAGGAGGAAGGAGGACGGAAGGAAGGAAGAAGGATGGAAGGAAGGGAGGAGGAAGGAGGACGGAAGGGAGGAAGGGTCTGGAAGGCTGATGCCATTAGGAGGGTTAGAATCTCGTTTGCGCGCACAGGAACGTGCTCTGTTCATGGCCCACGGAGGCCACAGGACACGTCGCCCCCTTCCCCGCTTCTTTCCAGGGCGGGAGCGGCCTGCCTGCTGCCTGTGGATGATCTGGCGAGGCCGCGGCTGGGCCTTTAAGCAGCCTCTTTGGATTCTGGTGGTAGCAGCCGCCTGCTTGCGCACGGCTGGAATGAGGAAGCGGGTGGGTCTAGACCAGGCCCCCTGGGCTCCAGGCCGAGGCAGGGCCCAGGCGGGTACTGTCAGGGCGCTAGATTCTCCTGCCAACACCCTGCTCCAGTGGTTGTCCCTGACTCTGGAGGGCCGGGCTCCTCTCACTGGACAGGTCAGTGCCCGCTCTCCTGGAGAAAGGGCTCTACCTGGCCCTGTACCAGGTGCCCAGAGGCTAGGACAATGGGCCTGTGGGATAGGCAGGTTGCCAGCTCAGTTATCTGCAGCAAAGGTGGCTGACCCTGTGTCACTCCGGGGCTCTGGTTCTTGCCCGGGCTGCCCTACTGAATGTAGAGTCTAGCCCATGGTCCCTGCCGTGGCGTCTAGCAGCGCAGCGTCCCACAAGGACCTTGGAGAGGCAGGCGTGTCAAGCTGAGGGTAGACTGCGGAACTCACCGCCACAAGAGCGAAGAGACCCCCCCTCCTCCCCCCAGGCTGTGCAGAACTAGCTGTAAAGCCCAGCTCGGAGGCTGCCTTTCCCTCCACGAGCTCCCCACCGACAAACAGGCTGGCCCAGGCCCTGGCCACAAACGTACTGAAGTTTGGCGATTTTGGAGAGACTCAGGCCTGGGGGACACCAGGGCCCGGGGAGGGTGCGATGAACTGGCTGCAGGACCAAGGGCTGAAGCGCCCAGGTGGTAGAACCCCTTTTCTTTCCTCCAGGAACCCCCAAGTGTCATGATCCCGCCCCCAGGCAGGGCAGAAAGAGCCAGCTCCCTCACAGCCCCTGGATGCCCTGGGGATGGCCTCCACGTGAGCACTATGCCCCATACCCTGCGTTTCAAAAGGGCCACTGGTTTGGCCCTGTCTTTTTCCCGGCCCACTGGCTCTCATGTGAAGCACGCTCAACTGCAAAGCAGGGCTTGGTAGCCCAGGAACTGGCCCACACGTACCTGCCCTCGGGGCTGGCTCATTCCTTGCGTGGGGCTGACCCTGCGGCTCTGAAAGGGTCAGCGACATCCCTGGTCCCTGTGATGCCAGCAGCCGGGCTCAGCTGCAAACATGGTTTTCTCTCCTGTTCGTTCTTGCCAACACGTCGGTCAATAGCTCTACCGAGCAGCCTAGCCCGGCCGTGGCACCACGGCCCCCCGCTGCTTGGAATCAGAACTGACTGCTACTGTGTGTGTCCTATGCCCCACGCTGCTACCCCTTCACAGTGCTGCGCCTTCCCTCTGACACACCAGCACCCCTGTGGCCGTGATGCTGCTGGGGTATAGCAATGTGATATTGAGGTTACACTTCGTGTTGTTAATATACAGGCTGTGCAAGGGGCAGAGTAAAGGGTATGCCAAGACACCCAGCCATTCCGCTTCTAACGTGCAACAGCCAACTTGGTTTACTAATGACAAACATTTTTTGGTCTTGTTCCCTCATGGAGTCACATGCCCCCTGCCCAGTGGGTGCGAGCAACCCTACAACCCTGGACTTTTCAGCTTAGAAAAGAGGAGACTAAGGAGGGGGGAATATGATAGAGGTTTATAAAATCATGACTGGTGTGGAGAAAGTGAATAAGTAAAAGTTATTTACTTGTTCCCATAACACAAGAACTAAGGGTCACCAAATGAAATTTCTAGGCAGCAGGTTTAAAACAAACCAAAGGAAGTTTTTTTTCACTCAGCGCACTGTCAACCTGTGGAACTCCTCGCCAGAGGACATTGTGAAGGCCAGGACTTTAACAGGGTTCAAAAGAGAGCTAGATAGATTCATGGAGGTTAGGTCCATCAATGGCTATTAGCCAGGATGGGTAGGAATGGTGTCCCTGGCCTCTGTTTGTCTGGAGGTGGGTGACAGGGGAGGATTACCTGTTGTGTTCCCTCCCTCTGGGGCCCCTGGCATTGGCCTGGATGAACCTTTGGTCTGACCCAGTGTGGCCGTTCTTATGTAACACCAAACCAGCGCGCGCTGCTCCATGCTGGCGAGCGCTCAGACCCTGGGACCAGGGGCTGCTGGTGCTTGGTGGGAGCGGCCCGCAGGCTGGCAAAACCCCCACATTCAGGGGGTGGGTATTGACAGCACGAAATTCACCAAGATGATTGACGTCCCTCGCCAGCAGCCTTTCAGCCTATGGAGCTGTGGCCAGGCTCAGGGCCAGCGTGTGCTGTCTCCCTCCCCCTCCCCCATCCCTAACAAACCAATGCGGCAGCTTCGTTTTCTCGCTCGCCTTTTGTTCCTTTCCTAGTGACATGAGTCTCCGCCGGCCACAGGCCATTCTTCGTCCCCGCCGGACATGATTGATCTGGGCCGATTACCATTTTCCATCTGTCTGCGCCGGAGTTAACCTCGTTTGCTTGGTAACCGCATTAGACGTTGCATAAATCCCGCCATGGCCGCATGTTTCTGGGAACGGGTGGGGAGCCCTGGGAGGGGGGGGAGCAAAGGGGCATGGCCCTGCCGAGAGGGAGGAGAGGGGTGGCAGAACACACCCTGCTGAGCAATTCCACATTGACCACTGGGGCGACACGCCCACCCTGCCCTTTCGGCCCCGCCTGCCTCCCACGTTAGGAGGAGGGTGGCCGCCCAACGGACAGATTCTGGCTCCTGTAACAACCCCGCAGCATTGGAAACGCCCTTCCAGCGACTGCTTGTCCCTGCACTTCCATGTCACGTGGGCATGGACCCTCTGCCAGCACCAAGCAGGGGAGCCGGGCACAGGCTTGGTTCTCCAGAGACCAGGGAGCAGTGACCTATTCAGCCCTACATGCTGGGTAATAGGGGATCAGGGCTCTGCCGTGCACTCGGGGGGTGGTAACACTGACCCCGTGAAAGCGTGGGAGGGCCTCGGACACCACACAGTAGGGTTACGTGAGTCCCTTAGGCAGCCCGTCGGCTAGCGGGGGAAGCCATAACCCCTGCATCAGCATCCAACGCAAAAGGGACGTGGTGGCGCTGTTACAGGCAGGATGGATTTGCATGTGCCCAAAAAGGACAGAGTTAGCAGGGCAGTTCTCCCGCCCGCCAGGCCCTGCTCCCCGGTGCGCTGCTTTCCCAGGCTGGAGCCAGGCCGGGAATGGGCACGACGTAGTCTCAAATCTTCCAGTGCCCCGCTCCGGGTTCATCCCAACACATCGCGCCCTCCTGCTGCTGCATCAGCGCCGGAGACACAAAACTGAAACGCGGCTACATTTGAGGGCTAGAGATTTTTGCATCTCGTTCCCAGAACGGCAGCTGTGGCAAACTTCCCAGCAATGGTGATGCAAGGCTGCCAGGGACAGGAGACTGGCACAGCTCGTCCAGGGATCATGTTCTCCCCAGGCCCTGCACTTAGCAGAACGGGGTCTAAGCAAGCTGCCTGCTCACCCCTAGAGACAAAGGCTCAGTCAGTCCATGACTCTTCATTTTCCAAACTGGACTGATTTGCTCAACTACACTCTGATCCTTCCCTGCCCCGCTCGTCTTTCATTGCAGGCACGTGGAGGGTCTGGGTGTCCGCACACTGTAGCTTCCTGTGGAAAAGCCTCTTTAGCACAAGCCTCCGTAAGTTACCTGCAGCACAGAACTTTGTTAGGGGAAAGATCACAGCTGGGAGAAACACGCATCTCTTCTGCATGGGGGGGTGGTGTGTGTGTGTGTGTGTGTGTGCGTGTGTAATGAGAATTGGTTTTATTTCCCTGTGACAAGCTGGGAAATCTTAACAATTAAAAAGCAGTTTTTCCACTCTGAACTGGCTCGTGCGCACGCACACACGCGTGGCAAAGCAGGGAATCTGGAGCGAAGAACGAAAAATGTGGGGTAGTGGGTTTTTTTTTTCCCAAAAAGATCAATGAAGTACTCAAGCAAAGCACAACTGCCAGCTCCTCTCTCAGCCTATGAATATACAATGCGGATTTTGCACGGCTTGCCGATCCCAGGGGGACTGGTGCACAGGGACAAGTTAAGCGGGAAGAACAGCCACTTGCGCCGATACAGCTGCACCAGAGGGATGATTGGACGTGGGGAACAAATACTTAACAAGCGGCTCTTCCACCCCACAGAGCCGGGGCTGCCACGATCCTATCGCTGGCTGCTGAAGCCAGACACGGCCCGGAACGCAGATGTACAGGCTTGGTGGGGGAACCGACTAGAGCAATTCACCCAGGGCTAGGCAGCCTCCATCACCGGCAACTTCTAAGTCAAGGCTGGATGTTCACCTGGAAGATCTGCTCTGGGGATTCTTTTGGGGCTGGGCTGAGTGACACAAGGTCAGCCTGGCTCATCCCAGTAGGTCCTTCCGGCTGAGAACCTATTGGCGCCCGAGAGGTTGGACTAGGAAGCCATTGGCTTATGATCACAGAAGAATCCCAAGCATGGGTACAGGCTGGGGACCGACTGGCTAGGCAGAAAAGGACCTGGGGATTGCAGTGAAGCTGGATGAGTCACCAGGGTGCCCTGGTAGCCAAGAAGGCTAACGGCATGAGGGTGCATTAGGAGGAGCATGGCCAGCAGCTCTAGTGAAGGGATTATTCCCCTTCATGCGGCTCTGGTGAGGCCGCATCTGGAGTGTTGTGTCCAGTTCTGGGCCCCCCACTACAGAAATGATGTGGATGCATTTTGGAGAGACTCCAGTGGAGGGCGACCAAAATGATTAGGGGGCTGGAGCGCATGACCTATGAGGAGAGACTGAGGGATTTGGGTTTGTTTAGTCTGCAGAAGAGAAGAGAGAGGGGAGATTTGAGAGCAGCCTTCAACTTCCTGAAGGGGGGTTCCAAAGAGGCTGCAGAGAGGCTGGTCTCAGTGGTGACGGATGGCAGAACAAGGAGCAATGGTCTCAAGTTAACAAGCAGCTCTTGTAGGTTGGATATTAGGAAAAACGATTTCCCTAGGCGGGTGGGGGAGCACTGGGAGGGGTTCCCTGGGGAGGGGGTGGAATCTCCATCCCTAGAGGTTTTTGAGTCCCAGCTTGACAAAGCCCTGGCTGGGATGATTGAGTTGGGGTTGGTCCTGCTTTGGGCAGGGGGCTGGAGCTGATGACTCCTGAGGTCTCTTCCAGCCCTGGGATTCTGTGATCATCTCAGTTCTGCTGAGTCCAGGGAAGAGACCAGAGGTGGCTGGAGAAGCCTCCATCTCCCACCGTTCTGTTGACGCCCATTTTCTCCCACGACAATCACCTCCCCTGCCAATGCCAGGGAGCTGTTGGGCAGCTGTACATGCTGCAATACGTTGCTCACCCTTCTGACCCCACAAAACTTGCTTGTGCCTGGGCCTAGGGCCAGCAGGCTCAGTGCTCAGAGCCCGTAGCCCCAGGTCAATGCTGGTTGTACTGTATTCCCATCCCAGCCTGATTCCGAGAGCCGAGACGCAGAGAGGGAAGGAAGGCGAGGCCGGGAAGATTTATACTCGTTTAATTAATGTCAAATGTAGTTTACAAACGGGAATGACAAGTACCTTTTTATAGAATATACATTGACACACAATCATTGACACAACTGGAATATCACCTTGTGCAATTGGGATTCTTTGGGCAAACAGTCAATTCCTTTTGCTTTTTTTTTTTTTTTTTAAATACATTTTATTTTAAGCTCATTGTGGAAGGGGAGAAAGCGAGCGCCGTGCGGTGCGGACCGCGGCTGGCTCCCAAGAAGGCCGGCACGGGACTCCTCTCCCCTCAGATCCCCACCCTTCCTAAGAACAGGGACGGCGTGACGTGAAAATAAAACGGGACTGGTTACACACGGTTTTACAGAGACGCGCGCAGCACGGTGCTGCTCCACAACACACTGGAGACAGCCTGGCTCTCAGTGCCTCCTCGCAAGGCAGGGGCCAGGGGAACCCGCTCTCCCCCCACATCCCCATTCCCCACTGCCTCTAAAGTCACCGCACCGCCTCTAGCTCCATTCCCAGAGATCACAGTTCCGGGACTAAGCGCAGCAGCCATTGCTGGCCAAGGCGACCCGGTCCCACCAGGGCCAGGCATGGCTGTCCCACCAGGCTGAGTTTATTGTTCCAAATTAACCCCCAAACCTCCTGACTGTCTCTCCCAGGGCATAAGTGCTAAGAGTTTCCCAGCAGGGCGAGCAGCGTTGACAGGCCGAACGGCCCAAGCAGCCCTTCTCACTGCTCGCAGAGGTCTGTCCCATAAGGGGAGAAGTTTCCAAACTTGGAGCGTTTCTCTCGCCATCACAGATTCGGTACCTCCCACACACTGCCCGAGAAGGTGCGGCTTGCACTGCACGCCAGCCACGGGGGAACCGCCACGTTCGCCCGGATAGATCCACAGCAAGACTGGAGCCAGAGCGGGAGAGTGACAGGAAGCTCCAAGTGACACAGCAGGGTCTTTGCTGGTGGAGGGAAGGGGGACGATAAATCTCTCCTGACCGAATTATTTTGTGCCGCAGGGTCCTTTAGAAACCAAACAGCGAGACACTGACCAATGTGGCTGCCAGCAGGAGACCTCCCGCCCGCAGGCAGGGAAGTTGGGCTAGAAATAGCAGCACAGACAAGGTGCCGCAGCAAAGGTTGTGTTACTGCTAGATACAAGCCACCTTGGCAGTGCTGGGGGAGTCTGGATTCGTACACGTCAACCCCTGTGGTGCCAGCATACCCAGGGTGGCCAGGGGTCCTACACCAAGAAATCCAGCTAGCGGGGGTCAGCTTGCCAACAGCCTTACCACGACCCTGGACTTGCCACGTGCCCGCGTCTAGTGTGTTCTGGTCTCCCCCCTCAGGTTCATGAAGCCAGAGGGCTGCCTGGCAGGAGACAGCTTTCGAGACACCCTGGAACAGCAACACAAGGTTAACTTCACCGACGTCCCTCCTCCTGCCGTTCAACGCTGGGTGGCGAGGTCACCCACCCGGCACCAAGAGCCACGGGTGGGATGGGCCTTTGACCAGTGAGGACACAGCCTTGCAAAACTCAGCTGGCTCCAGGGCCGTCACGTGCCTGCTGGGAGGTAAAATCTTACTCGGTTCTTGGTTCCGGAGGGAACGGGCGAGTCGCTAGCCACCCACGGCCAGCGACAGTTTTGCAAGGCTGTGGGACTGGACTGAAGGACACGCGAGATGCCGCTGTGGAAGGTAATCGGGGCTCACCGCCCCGGACCGGGAGGATGGCAATCTTTGCTCACCTTAGCTCAGCAAAGCTGGGGGTGGAGAGAGGGGCCCTGCCTTGCCTGCCGAAGTGACTCTGCTGTGTTGTACGAGGAGGAATGTGCAGCAGGCCCTGGGAAGCCTAGGTCCAGCAGGCGCTGGAAGACCCCTTCCACTGCAGCAAAGGAAGTCAGTGCAAGTCTGACGCCTCTCCTGGCCAGGGAGCACAAGACGGTAGCACAGCAAAACGCCTCTAGCAATAGCCTTCCTTGCCCACATTGTAGGTTCCTTCTACTGCTCAGCCCTGCATGGCCACCTCTCCTGCAGGCAAAGGCAGCGCTTCAGCGTAGGGAAAGCACCCTGGCCACTGGGCGGTGAATTCCTTTCCAGTGGAAGCACAACAAGCCTGTGGCTGATTTTTGCTTGGACAGGAGCCCGGTCTTTGGTTTTCGTGGGCAATGACTGGGTTCACTGCAGCTTGGAGACAAGCTGCCCTTGGCCATGTTCATTCCTAATCTCAATGCCCGGCCTGTCCCGTGCAGAAGAGGCAAATGTTCCTGCACCTGCACCAGACCCTTCCAACTTCCCTCCCGTCCCCGATGAGAAACTAAACGCCGGCGTCCATCTGTGGGATACAGACTCTATTAGAAATAGCCCCCTTAGCTACCACGAATGACAAAACCCCATCTCCCCTAGCCCCCACAAGTCTTGTAAGTTATGGGCGATGCTACAGCCATCACTAAAAAGCTGTTAACTTCATATCTGAATGAGGAAATATACACCACAGAACATTAAACCATTTATATTATATATATGTATATATATATATATACTTTTTTTTAAACTAATGACTTTAATGCCAAAATTTTGCAGAACCAAGAAAAATATGGGTTTAATGTTCTCTGCTCATTTTTTTCTTTAAAAAAAAATACAACCAAAAAAAAGGGTAACTTATTAGTATGTAATGTTTGTGTCTATCCCATTTATACACAACATTGTAAACATATATAATCTATATTACATGTGCTTCATTTTCTGCCTGTGTTTTTTCTTCAAACCTTTTTTAATCACTAGAACACCACAAAAAAAAAAAAAAAAAAAAAAAAAACCACCCCAAAAAAACCCGAACAAACAAAAACCCAACCAAAAACCAACCAACCAAACGGAACAAAGAACACAAATTACAGGTTATTTAACATCTTTCTGTCAAGGGTCCCATCCCAGCCTTCTGGGGTTGGTGTAGTGAACAGCACAGTCCAAGAGAAGGGCTCACGCCGTCCGCGATGCAAAGCCAGCTCCGGGGAGAAGGAAATCCTGGGTTTTAAAAAGGGGGTGTCACAACAAAGGGTTTGGTTTGGCCCGCTGGAGGGCCGTCGCGGGAGGTCCCAACACGAGAGACACGGAAGCAGAGGTTTCCCCACTGCTCCTTCACCCTCGCGGCCGCATCAGGAGTCTGTTTTTTTTTTTTTAAAACGTCTTTTTTGTTGTCGTTCTTTCCCCCTTGGTGGGAGGAGCCGGGGAGCCGTGTCCCGCCCTCCAGCTGTGTCTTTCATAAGTAGATGCGCCGAAGGTCTCCGGGAGACGTGATGGTGTTACACTGAGGGCAGAGCTTCTTCGCACCCTGCAGCCAGCGGAGGGAAAGAGAGAAATGTCACCTGGGAGGATAGTGGGCAAGCCGGGGGGGTGGGGATGACGATATGGATGCAGGAAAGGCCAAGGCCCGGGAGCCCAGCCACGGCAGGGAGCAGCCACGAGACGACAGCACATAGGAGCCCTCCATTAGGGGAAACCAGGCTCCCGCCCTCTCCCCAGCCGACCTGGAACGCAGCCATGGAGGCCACCAGCCCCGAACAGGAGGGAGAGGCCAACCACGCCCGAGTGACCCTCATTAGTGCTTTGATTCAGCAGGGCCATTGCTAGCTCCTCTCGAGAGCCTCCATCCACAGCGACCAGCAGGCACCGGGCTCGGAGCTGGTCGGCGCTCAGCAGGCAATGGAAATTCAGTACAACCGTTCTCTGGCTCTTCTCCCAGCCCCACACCCCTCAGGGCCCGGCCCCCTCTTGACAGCACCCCCACGAGCTCTGGCTGTCCCTCCCGCATGCCCCAGCTGAGCGCTGGACCTGGGGGTCAGAGGCAGCCCACACGTTGGGTAGCTCTGCCCTCCGCTGAGGGCTGGACCTCTCTGAGCAGGAGAGGCGCAGGATAGGGGTCCTGGGTCCGGCCCCCCGCAGCCCGCGGGTTACATTACACAGAACGGCGCTTTTACGGCAGCCCGGGACGAGAGGGCGCGCGGGGAAAGATGCTGCTCTTACGGCGCCAGAGGGGGGTCAGCACAGGGTGGTTTTCCCCGACCCGTCACAGGATGAGGAGGGTACGGAAGGGGCTGCCGGCATCCAGAAGAGTGACTGCAGCCTCTCCCACTGGCCCCCGTCTGCTCCACGCTGCTCCGGTGGGGGCTGTGAGCCCACAAGGTGGGGGGCCGGCTCAGCCTCCTGGAGCCACCACTGTCTGTGGGGCTAGATGTTCCCCCCCGAGGCGGGGCCCTCTTGCTTCCTAGGCAGTGAGGCGGATTGAGACAACCTGGGGGGTCAGCGAGCTGCGTTCCAGGGTCTCCCCGACCCGGGGAGCAGAGCACTATGTGGGCCTGGCCTCGGAGCCCCGCAACTATGCAGCTCTAGGAACAGCAATGCCAAGGAGCCGGTACCTGCTGCCGGGGCGAACTGGGACAGGCGCGCTCCAGAGCCAAGCAAGGTCCGGGGCTGAGCGGAGCAGTGCCGGGAAGGGAAGGTGGCTGGTGCCCATCCGTCATGGCTCCCGCCAGGCAGAGGGGCTGATAAACCACAGAACCAGGGCAGCTGAAGCGGGTGGTTGTCAGAGGAGAAAGGTGCGACCGGCAGCCGACGGGAGAGACGGCTCCGAGCCAAGCGGGCAGCAGCGCCGCGGCCAAGGAAATCAGCCGGTGCCGGCTTTAAATGCTAACGGATGACACCCAAAGCCATTGGGCCAGGCACCCGGCTCCTCGGCCTGCTGCTGCCCCACGCCAGGAACACCTACTGGCTGTTCCGGCTCACGCAGCCTGGCAGGGAGGAAGTGGACTGGCTCTAGAGAGCCTTGCGCTGGCGTCTGCGGCCAGGGCAGGAAGTGAGCGTTGGGGACCGGCGTTGTGGGGACGGCTGCCAGAGGCCACTGGCGCCCCAAGAGACGAGCGGGCCGCGCACTCACGCCAGAATTAGCATCCGCTCGGCTCTGAGCGGGGGTCTGCCGAACGAGCGTGTGGGGGTCAGGGAACACATTTGGGCCACACGGGGTTCCTAGCCTCTGGTGCAAACCCCTCCCTGAGGGCTGGGGTTTGGCCTCCTTTCCTGTCCCCCGCTGACTTTCCAAATGGCCCGAGTCCAGGCTCTTTCCGAGGGGCTGCGCAGTCCCCACGTGGGAGATGGAAACGCTCAGCCCCTCCAAGTCAGACCTAACGCGGCACCACAGAAAGCGGCTGCAGAACGCCACCCGCCGAGCCCAAAGCGCCCTCAGAACACGGGCGCCGATGGAGCCAGGAGAGCTGGGCTCTGTTCCTTGCTCTGCGGTGACCTCTGGCACGTCCCTGCCCCTCGGCTTCCCCTCCCACCCCGGGTCTCCTCTCCGCAGATTTTCAGCTCTTCCGGGCAGGGTCTGGCTCTTGTCCTGCCCACGCAGCGCCTGGCACACGGGGCTGGCCAGGCAATCGCCTGTCTAGAGCCAAGCCGACCCTCAGCAGAGCCTCTCGGGGCTGCTCCTCTCACACTGCGACGGCAGGCACACTTAACACAGCAGCTTTCAGACACCACGTTTATAATCCCCCCCACCGAACGGCTCTCTCGCAGGGTCTGCACTCGGGATTCTGGAGCTGCCAAGAAGAGCGAGTTCTTGGGCCGACTGCTCTTCTACAGAGCAGAGCCCTGCTCCCGGGGGGCCGGGGCAAGTCCGGGGGATCCTGCAGCCTCCTGCTGCCTTGCTCCTCCCCTCTCAGCGGGAGGGTACGGGTGCATGGTCTCCGGAGGGGCACAGGGGTTTGTGAGCAGCAATCGGAGTGGTGGCGGGCAAGTTCTGAACTCCGGACTGCAGGTGCCACAAGAAGAAGGGAGAAGCAGGCCATAAGGGGCTGCAGGTGTTCCAGATGTGGTAAGCTCCCGCACATCTGCCTCGACCCTCTCCTCCCCGAGAGACTCTCCCGAGAACGGGAGCAGCTGTTACGTAAAAGCCAGTGGAAACCGTGTCCGATCTGCTGGTTACACAAGGGACGAGGGTTCTTCCTGCAGTGCCTGCCCCCTGGGCTGGCTTGGGGCCGTCTCTCTTCGGGGGGAAAGCGCTGCCCACCCCACAGACGCTCCATGCTCTCAGGTAGCACTGAAGAGCAGACCCCTCCCGCCCGCAGTCAACAGGGCTGCCTGGTGGAGCCGCACGCAGCAAGGGGAAGAACCGTAAATGGCACCTTTCCTGCTCAGGTGGCCCCGTGGGAGAGAGAACCCACTGCCTCCCCGCACACATCCTGAGACGGGGACCAGCGCGCCCTCCTGGAACACAGAGGCAGGCTGGGCCAAGCCGCTCTCCTGCGCTCCAGAGCGGGCTGGGAAGAGAGGAGGAAGCAGAAAGCAATTCAAACTCCAGCTCCCGTTGCAGTTTCATCCTGAGCACAGAGAAATCGCCCAGGTGCCTCCCTGCTCTTCCCTTCAGCTGCACGCCAGGAGCTCACATAGTTTGAAAGGCAGGTGCCAACTAGGGCCTTGGGATTATTGGGGGGCAGGGTTTGGCCTGGGTGGTAGAGGAGGCCGGACTAGCTCCCACTGGCCCCTCCCAGGTTAGAATCTATGAAGTGGTCCTTTCTCTAGTCCTACAGCCTGCAAGGGGGGGAGATCTAACCTGCCGGCACCTGTACGGGCTGGCTCCTGGTGGGATCGTTGTTTCCAGCCCCGCTGGCATGTTGCAGGAACCACCTTTCCCACACCAGAGTTGGAGAGTCTCGTGGAAACAACGTCCAGGCCCGCACGAATGCGGAAACCCCACCCCGGGGAAGAGCCCTGCCCGTCAGGCAGGCCTTAGTGGTCCTCTCGCTCTCGGTACCTTCTCCAGGCTGCTGAGTCCAAACCAGCCAGCTGGGTCCCCCCAAGAGGAACACCTGGGGGTGGAGGGTTTGCGAGGGGGAGGAGAATGTTTGGCCCGTGCTTGTTTTGGACAGGACAGGACAGGAGCGTGCACGGAGCCCGATCAAGCCATCTTCGCTACCTTCTGTGGCTCGGACCTGAAGCAGCTGGCTGCATACAGGTCTCTGGGAATCCTGGGTACTGATGTTTGGTGTTAAACAGTCCAGGAAAAAGCAATGACTTTGGTCTCCTGGGAAGAACGTTGTTGAAGCGGACGCCCCTGCACACAGCAGCACGCGCGCTACCTTCAGAACCCCCCGTTCCAACTCGGGAGGCATTTTTAAGCGCTCAAATCCCACCTCCTTCCTTGCATTTGAGCACATTTTTGGTGGTGTACAGTATTCATTACCACAGGCAATTAAACACGCACATATGCCTGGCACAGGGACAACAAAAAAGGGATTTGTTCCCCCGCCACTCACCTGCCAGCTGGGGTTACTAAACTTTTCCTTTAAAATAAAAATGGTGTGGAATAACAAGTCACACCTGTCAGCCATTCCCCCTTCCCCCCGATCCTTCTGCTCCTTTCATCCTGGCTCCGTGGAAAGGCCTTGATGTGTTTAAGCAGCGTGTGCTACAGTAAAGGCCATCTCAGCTTTTCCATTATAAACCTCACTTTTCAGTGATTTATAAAACTCCGCGGCAAGAAGTCTGCTCCGGGCTGAAGCATGGCAGAGAAAAGGGGCTGGGACCAGGGTCGGATTAATTTTTTCCCCTCCCATCTTAATTGAAATTTGGCAAGTGATTGATCCACAAACCGGGCTAATCACTTTGGGTAGTTTGAAGAACACATTAACGAGCGCGGCAGTGCTGAGAAGCCGTTCGGGCTTATTTGGTGCCAGGAAGGATGGGGGCCTGTTGCCTTACAGCTACCTTTGAAAAAAGCATTACACTGCGGCTGTTTGCAACCAGCTACAGGCAGGAAACGCCAAGCCAGGGCTTAGGCAGTTCCTGCCCCCATTAGTCATGAACCGTGATCGGTCTCCAAACAGGCGGCACTATGCGGACGCAGAGGAGATTAAGGCCAACAGGGCTTCACGCTTACAGAGGGGGCTTAGTAAGCCTATTTTACAGATGGGGAAACTGAGGCAGAACACATGGCAGGAAGACGCCCTAGACAGCCAGTGCCAGAGGCGGGAAGAGAGCCCGTATTCCCCAGCCTCTGAACTAGACCCTACTTCCGTCCCAACGTATGGATGTGCGTACACAAAATGTGACCCCCCCCACCCCCGTGCGCCCTATAGGCCCCATTTCAAAGCCTGCCATTCTACTGTGCAGGAGTTGCTTCGTCCCCCCCCCCCCCCCCCGGCAGTCAAGGTACACACGTGGCTGTGGACACATTTACAGGGCGGGGCGGGCAGACAATAAGAGAACTGCTACTGCCGAAGGTGTAAGGAAAAGGCCCTGAAGGATGTGGCACGAAGCAGGTACAGGCAGGAAAGCGTTCCAGCTGCTTGTAGCACACGGCCTGCATTCAGGGACACATGGCTGTCACCAGGGAACATGCCCACCAGTGAGGCGGGTGGGAGAACAGTTGCCCCCAGGTCCCAGCGATTCAGAGGCCTGGGGCTCCTGGCTGCTATGGGGCCCTTGAAGTGGCCACTGAAGTGCGGTGCCATGCTCTCCATGCGGCCCTTAGGGCTGTGTGTGTGTGTGTGTGTGTGTGGGTGGGTGGGTGGGTGGGGTGGGGTGGGGTGCCACGTTCCGAGGTGGCATGGAGGGCTGGCTGCCTCAGGCCCGCCCCTTCTGCCAGAAGCCCCACCCCTTTCAGGAGCACAGAACCCCACCCCTTCCCCAGGGGCCACATCCTTTGGGGCTTTTTCCTGACACCTCAGGGAGCAGCAGTTCTCTTATCTGTCTGCTCCGGCCATGGGCCTCGCCTTGTATATGTCTTCACAGCCACGCGTGTACCTCGACTGCCAGGGAGGGGAGGAGCGGAGGGGGAACAAAGCAACACCCGCACAGTGGAATGGCAGGCTTTGAAATGGGGCCTATAGCGTGCGGGGGGTATGTGTGTGTGTCACAGTTTGTGTACGCACACCTGCCTGAGAAAGATTCCACAGTTCAGGATTAACTAGCACCGTCTCCCAGAAAAATACGAGTTTGGAGAACAAGTCTTTCCTGACAGACCTGTTCAAAAGGCACAGCTGAGGGTGGGTTCTAGGAATCTGAGGATTTTTAAAAAAGCTATTTTTTGGCCTTGCATCATTTATACTTACATTCAAATATAAGAACTACTAGCCAGATGATGAATGAGTATGCCAAGGAGGTGCTAGGTCTGGATGCACAGAGCTGAGAATAAGAAGGCTCTCCCATCCGCTACTACCATGCAGCCGCACCTCAGACAGAGCTCATGTCCTAAGACGCAGACAGTGGTCTTTGAGCTGTAACTCACATGAATGATAACTGGAAAGCATTTAGGAACATTTAATTAGATGCTGAAATGCCACAATCTCGCAACGGAGGAAGAAGGCAGGAATAATTAAAGGGTGGGGGAATAAGCCACCAACATAAAATAAAAATATTAAAGAAAGAGGAAATGGATAGTAATGAATACAAATCAGATGTTAGAAGTTGTAGAAAATTGATAAGGGAAGCAAAGGGACGCTAAGAGAAATCTATGGCCAGTAGAATTAAGGACAATTAATTTTAAAAATATAGTTGGAACAAAAATAATTCTTATAACGGGATTGGATTAGATAAAAATATTAGAATTACCAATAAAGTGTTCAAGAAATATTTGATTTATATTTTGGGAAAAACAGATGATCTCTCATCTCATGGTGAAAATAATGCTCTTTCCATTCCACTAGTATCTTTGGAGGTGTTCAACAGAAGCAGGCCCGAGTAACTTGCATCCAAGAGTTTTGAAAGAGCCGGATGAGGCACTGGCTCACTAAACTGTTAATGCTGATTTTCAGTAGGTGTTGGAACACACAGGACGTTTCAGAGAGCTAATGCTGTTCTGATTTTTAAAAAGGGAAAATAGTCTGACCCAAGGAATTAATCCTGGGCAAGAAAATGGAGCCGCTGATACTCAACTCAATAAAGAACTAAAAGGAGAGTAACATTATTAATGCAAAGCAACATGAGTTTATGGAAAATAGATCCTGGAAAATTAACTTGATCTCTTTATCGATGAGATGACGTTTGGTTGATAAAGGGAATAATGTTTTATTTAGACTTCTGTCAGGCATTTGACTTGATGCTGCGTCACACCGATTAAAAATGAGAATGACGTAACATTGACGTGGCACACATTCAGTGGATTAAAAGTTAACTGAGCTCTCCCGGTGAAACTGGGAAAGGGGAATCGCCTTCAAGCGGGCCTGATTCTAGTGAGATCCTACAGAGAGCAGCTCCTGACCTTGCACTACTTACTAGCTGTATCAGTGGCACGGGGGCAAACATAAAACCATGGTGAAATTAAGGGCGTGGTAGATAATGAAGAGGAGAGGATCGAGTTCATGCAATCTGGAACCCTTGGTAAGCTAGGTGCCAAAAATAGCATGTGTTTTAATACAGCTAGCTGTACAGGGATCCATCTAGGAACAAGCATCACCAGCCGTACGCACAGGACAGGGGAGTCTATGCCGGGAGCAGAGCCTGCCTGCGGTGGGCCTCCTGTGGGGACAGTCCCGGTGGATTGCCCGTTTAACTCACGATTGCAGGCGTTTCTCAAAGTTCGCGCTGAGGAATCCTTTCGGGACGTTCTCTTGCCTGCGCCACACACGAGCTCCCACCTGGCTTTAGAATATCCAAATATTTACGTGGACTTCTCAGGCCCGGACGTGCGAGATCCTGGACCAGGCCCGCCAAGGAGGGGGAAGGAGCGGGAGAGAGGGGGCAACTGCCCTGGGGCCCGGCGATTCAAATGGGCCACCAGAGCTCCGGGTGGGGCCAACGGCTGGAGGAGGGGCGGGGGTGCATCGTCTCAGCCCCGCCCCTTCGGTCTGAGGCCCCACTCCTTCCGGGAGTACAGCGCTCCCCCCCCTTCCCCACAGGGCTAGCAGCTCTCGGTCTCTCCACCTGCCCAGACTTCCAGGGCAATCTTGGGAAACATCACTGAAAGGTTTGTGTCGTGGTCTTCCTGTCTGTCAACTGGGGACAAGGACACCGTTCCCTTCCCGGACTTGTGAGGTGCTGCTGTTCACACGCGGCACGGAGGAGCCCCGCAGAGAAGCCGCCACGTAAAAACCTGCCCACAAACAGGGTCTGAAGAACCAGCCCTGCAGGCAAACAAAGCGGTACAGGGGAGACTGATCACGCTGGAAACTAGGGCTGTAATTGGTTACCCGGTAAGCATTCAGCCCCGCCGTGGGCACATGGAACCTTGGTCGTGCTGCGGCAGTCCTGGCAGGACCCGGCTGTGCCCCACCACGCCTGGTAAGACCTCCCACCCTAGCTGCCCTGTGCCTGCTCAAACGGCACCATTTTAATCGTTTCACCAGGTAACTATTTTCCCCAACATTTACGTCCCTATTGGAAACGCAGGCAGGACCCCGCTGGCCCCTGGGTTTGGACACGTGTCCCACACTACCGTCCATCAGTCACGTCCTCAGAACCACACAGAGCGCAGGCGTGTGCCAATGGCTGCCCTTGGTCCCTGGTGGGTTTGGCTCTGCGCAGGCCGAGGAGTGAGCCGTTAAGATAGTCGCGTATTTAAAGTGCTTGGACTGTGCCCGCACAGAGGGATTCTCCACCCCTCAGAGAGGCCTGCGTTGCACGAAGAGGCCCGTACCAAACGCTGGAGTTTGGCACATTCAGGATGCACCTGGGAAGTACTGCTCCGCTCTGGTGAGCGAGCGGGAAGGGCCCTTGCGACCAGCCAGGCTTGTGGGTATGCAACCCCATCCGCCGGCTTGGCTTACCCCGCACGCAAACCCGGTCATGGCCGAGGGAGCTGGGCTCAGGCCTCGTTCACAGAATGGTCAGCTATGTGTCCACCGCAGAACACGGGGCTCAGCGAGCCTGGGGGAGCAGCTGTTGGGGGAAAAAAAATTACCCCCCAGGTTTTCACTGATCAACTCTGCAGGTCTGATCCGAAGTCTGACACACACAGCACAGAGCCTGGGATGCCTCTCACCGAGCGTCTCAGGGCAGGAGCTACGAAGGACCCAATCCTGAGCACTGTCCGAGAGGCACCAGGGCATCTGGGGGTGCTCAGCCCTGGGGCAGCATGGCTCTAGAAAGGATTCAGCCCCTACACATTTTCAAAATGGTATCACCCCGCCTGCTCCATGGAGACCGGCGTGGGCAGCACGCGCCCTCCTGCGTGACGCGAGATGCTCCCTCTCCCACTCCGCCCCCTTGTTTCTAAGGCCTCGAGCGAGGGCACCAGAAAACCGAACCTAACCCGACATCTCAGCTGTGCATGGAAAAACGAGGCTGCTCCCGGCGCAGGATGGCAGAGCTCCAGCCCGCTCAGTGGCGGCCGGAAGCCCAGCACAACTCACCCGCCCGCAACGCCCATTAACTCCAACAAATTGTTTATTGCACAACAGAAGAAAAATGTCGCCCCTCTTCTCGCACCCCCCCCCGCCCAATCTTTCCATGTGTGCCGCTTCCCCTGCCGCCCCCGTGGGGAGCTGGCTCTCTACCCAGGGAAAGGTAACAACGGCAATTATTACACGCTACCCAACAGCTCCTTGCTTGTTAAAGAAAACACGTCTCTTTTGTGCCCGAAATAAAAGGAGATACCTTAATTAGAACAGTGCAGGTTGGCAAGTATTAAACATTGGGCCCAGCTGCTGTACGCCATTAAATTCATAAAATAAAAGGAGGGGGGCAGTCTTAACGAGATTACACACATTGACTTTGATCAAGACACAAAAGCACCAAGGCGTTCCAGGGTTTTTATTGCTGTCTTCGGGCTACATTTTAATGGTTACGTTAGAAACGCGAGAACGCAGGCTGGGAGACTCGAGCGAAGGGGGAGAGTCTAAGCGTGCCTTGGGAAAGGCCCTGGTTTAATAAACTGCCGGCTGCAGGGAGAGGGGAGGGCTGGGGAACAGATGAGTGGCCGCTTATTAATTGCTTCCCCCACACAAGTGCCAGCGCCTCGCCCTACGTCCTGCTGGAATGTTCCCTGCCATCCTGCGTGCTCAGAGCCATGCTCTGGGTGTGGCAGCTACACGGGTAACTCGGTCGCCATTTACCCCACACAGCCGTGGGGCCAGACCGCGTCTGAACACGTCTCTCCGCGCAGGACAGAAGCTGTGGCCAAGCCTTAGAAGGGCTCCCAAGAGGGGCTGTGGACTCAAAAGACCATCCCAGGCTGGCGGGGAGAAGACAGGCGAAGGGAACGGGAAAGTAAAATCCAGCGTGGGATAGAAACGCTCTATTGTGGCCAGCACGGAGGAATTCGATTATATCCAGGCTCAGTCAGGGCAACGGCACGTACATGCATCTAAAGACCTTACTGCTACGCGGCGTCTGCAACGTGCGGCTAACTGCCTAAAAAGGCCTGCGTAAGCCGAGCAGGGACTGGGTGTTGTGAAGAGCCATAAAATACAGCCCAGGGAGAGGCGAATTACTGAGGTCGCTATTAATACCAACTGCTGCAGGCACGACAGTCTCTAAAGGATCATCGCCCGGTTAGCTGAAGCTCCAAATTTCCAGTGTGTTCTGGAAAGCTAAGATTTTGCAGGACTGAACAGCAGCAGCTTTTCGAAGAGTGCTATCCCCCGCACGCCATGTGCGACCCTGTAGCATCTCACTAATACGCAAGCATCACAAAGTTCAAGTGACACGCTTAAAATTCCCACTGTCCGTGTGAGCAAAATGGAAAAGTTGGGGTCAGCGGAAAATAAAAGCAGATTAAAAAAACAAACCAAAAACCAAGCAAAGTCAGGGTTCAGAAAGGAAAGGACCCCACTTTTAAACAAACACAACAGTGTCCCTGTGAAACTAACGAGGTGGCAAATCCCAAGGGTAGAGAGCTATCTATTTTACTGATTTTCCAGACAACCAACCAAGCTATTTCAACATGGCAGAACACTGTTTCAGGTAGTCAGAAGAGGAGAAGAAAACCGTATCAAGAAAGAAAGGTGATCTATTACAGTCTCTCTTACAGAGACGCTTTTCTTTGGGTTTCCCAGAAGCTGGGTGCGGCGCAGGGCAGCCGATCCCAGCTACGTGTGCCTACGCTAGGGTCCAATTCTGCAGCTGCACAGTGGGTGGAATGCCTTTGGAAAGCAACAGGAATTCCACACACACGCACAGCTGTGCCAGCCCGAGCCCTCCTGCCAGCGCGTAAATCTTTAGCAGGACCGCCCAGTTCCACCCCGCGACTCCGAGCAGGCCCCCACCTCGCCCATTTCCTATAAAGGAAGAGCCTTCTCCCCTGAGGTACGGGCATGCATCAGGAGGGGAGAAGTCTAGGAACCCACGAGAAAGTAGCCAAGAGCCTCACCAGAGTCCGCAGCCAGCATTCCTCACAGTGCACGTGCCAGCACTGAATGGAAGTCAGGGGCATTGTGTAAGAGTCCTGAAGAGAAAAAGCAAAGACGCTCGTCACATCAAAGGCTGGCAGAGCCCCCGCTGCATATACGTCCCCCGGGGCCTGGCTGGGGGAGGGGGCAGGAGAAGAGCAGGACCTGTGTAAACACTCCCATTCTTCCCGTCTCGCTCAGACCACAGCTCAGGAGCTGCCCCTAGTCCTACGAGCAAGGCAGCACGCGCCAGGCAGAAATCAGGCAAACTCCCGCCGACTTCAGGCCCGAGTGACAACCGAGCAGGGAGCCATGTCGTTGCCCGACAGAAGCCCAGAACCAGTGTTCCTTGTCAGCTGAGTGCTCGGGCGGCCGCCCAGGAGAGAGTCAGGTGCTGCCCAGCTCATGAGCAGCGCGCCCACAGCTGGCAGCGTGTGTTTCTGTTGGTGGTGCACATCTGCACGTGTGTGCCTTTGGTGCACAGAACACAAATTTATTCCACACACAGATGGCAAAAAATTGGAGGGAACCCTGCCCATAACCCACCTGGGGGTGACCTGGTGATCTAGAGAGGTACGTCCACACTGAAACGATACAGCCCTGCGAGTCAGAGACAGCTGCCACAGGCTGGCTGTGGCTGTGACTGTGCCATGGGCCTTTTATCATGGGGTGGTGGTGCCGCTTTCCGTCATCAGATTGCGCAGAGGCAGAGATAAGGGGGAAGATTAACTCTGGCTCTGCTGGAAAAGCGTAACTAGCCCCCGAGTACACTGCGGTCATTCACAGAGCCCCTCTCTTGTCGTGCCAAGTGATTGATTGCGGAGGGCAGGAATCCATGTCGGACCGTAGGCCTGGCCTTGAGTCAGAGATGGGAGTATGTCCGACTGACCTAGGGCCGGCCCGGAGCGCGTCAGAATGCTTCCCTGCACCAGTTCGCATGTCACTGGCCTCTCCAGCCCAGCAACACTTGAAGCATGGGACAAATGGAGCTCGGGGATAAAACCAAATGAGAGAGGCAAAAAGCTGCAGGTTCTGAGCCATTAGAGGGAGCTGCAGACTCTCTTTAGGGAAGCCAAAGCATCACCACATGTACAGCTAATAGAGCACAGGCAACTCTGAAACACAACACAGGCAAACCTCATGCCTGCAAGCCACCGGGTGGATCTCAAAGCAGGCGTTCTCCTCTCCTTCCACGTGTGCAACTCTGCACGTGCAGGGAGAGAAGAGCCCAGGCCTTTAGGAGTGCTGCATGGTCAATCATGACTGCGGTAGAGAAAGTGAATCTGGAAAAGTGACTGACTTGTTCCCATAACATAAGAACCAGGGGTTAAGAAATGATATTAATAGGTAGCAGGTTTAAAACAAGCAAAAGGAAGTTTTTCTTCATGCAGCACACCGTCAACCCGTGGAACTCCTTGCCAGAGGATGTGGTGAAGGCCAGGACTTTAACAAGGTTCAAAAAGAGCTAGATAAATTCATGGAGGACAGGTCCATCAATGGCTATTAGCCAGGATGGGTTGGGATGGTGTCCCTGGCCTCTGTTTGTCAGAGGCTGGAAATGGGCAACAGGGGAGGGATCACTTGATGGTTCCCTGTTCTGTTCCCTCCCTCTGGGGTACCTGGCACTGGCCACTGTGGGCAGACAGGACACTGGGCTAGATGGGTGTCTGGTCTGACCCAGTCTGGCCGCTTTTACAGAATGCTGTCCTATGAAGTTAGACATTTCTGCTCCTAATACAGGCAGCTACAAACACCAATTAAGTGATAGAAGGTTTTATGTTCTCCCCTTTGGGGTCCTGTATTTTACTTTTTTATATATATATCTATATCTATAAAAAATTTATTGTGTTTTAAAAATTTTGTAAGCTGCCTCAAATATTTTAAATAGAGAGGCAGGGTAAAAATATTTTAAACAAACAAACAAACAGAACTGATACACACACGGAAAAAAACTGGCAACATATTTACCCCGAGAATGGAGGAGATGTTTTTCTCTTGGGTAAGGACAGGGATGCCTTCACGCTACCAAAGAAACAGGATTTACCCTCTCCCCACCTCAGCAAGACAAGCCAAAGGTACCAAGACATGCTCTGATTCATTGCCACAACCGGAGTGCTACTCACCATGCAAATGAGACATTTATAACGGTCTCCACGGGAAAGCTGCCTTTCTAACTCACGGACACGAGCCTTTAGCGCTTCGAACGTTGTCACTGCCGAGTCTTCTGTAATTCTGAAAGAGACGGTGAAAGTCAGGGCTACTGGGTACATGAAATCGTTAGAGCTTTACGAAAGCTAAATTCGAGGTCCCTTTTGGTAAGTGAAGAAGATGCAGTGACAAGGTCCAAAGAAACCAATTCAGTATATGCAAAGGGCTACTTGGAAAGGAGGCTCGCTAAGAAGCCCATGGCTTGCGTCCTTTCTGCCAGAAGCTCTGGCAAATGCTGTCACACTGTAAAGCAGAGCTCTGGAAAAGAGAAGGGCCATGGGTAGGAACTGTTACACAGAACGTGATTCAGCAGAAACGAAATGGTGGAAGCAGCAGTCACTCCCCTTTACTCCCTCCTTTCTCTATCGCTGCAAGATGCCCCAGGTCAACCCCCGACACAGCTCTGAGTGCGGCTCTGGAGTTGGAAAGGCGTTTCTCACACAGCAAAAGCAAGACTCTGTCCCTCCCACTAGTACCTAAGAAGGATGTTACACAGACGTTACTGAAGTCAGACATTTTGAAATAAGTGTAACTGCCACCAGGCGGATTTGAACCTGGGACCTCTGGAGCTTAGTATAGGAGCCTCTACTGCTTGAGCTAAAATCAGCTGGCCTCAGCCCCTGCTGTAGAGGTCTCTTGTTCTTATCTTGTTGCTGTGGTCTAGGTGCCACTGCATGGGACAGTGAACCACACTAGGTGTGTGGGTTACATAAGCAGCTCAGATAATTTGCATCTAAGAGTTTTAAAAGAGCTGACCGAGGCGCTCCCCAAGCAACTATTGAAGATTTTCAACACATCTGGGAACACTGGAAGAAATCTAATGAGGTGCCAATATGTAAAAAAGGTAAACGGGCTGACTTGGGTAATTATGGGCCTGTCAGTCTGACATCGATCTTGAGCAATGTAATGGAGCAGGGCATAAAGGACCTGATTAATAAATAATTAAAGGACTTGACTAGAAGTGATTATAATTAATGCCAATCAATATGGATTTACAGAAAAAAATCCCATCAAATTAACTGGTTTTGACGAGATTACAAGTTTGGTTAATAAAGGCAATAGTGTTGATATAATATATTTAGACTTCTGTATAGCATTCTGACTTGTGCCGCACAGCACTTTGATTAAAAAACTAGAATGACGTAAAATTAACAGGGTGCATGTTAAACAGATTAAAAGCTGGCTAACTGATAGATCTCAGAAAGTAACTATACATGGGGACTCATCTACAGCAGGTGTGTTTCTAGTGAGGTCAGGTCTTGGCCCTACACTATTTAACCGTTTTGTCAATGATCCAGAGAAAAAACAATCACCGGCAAGAAAGTCTGTGGATGACACAATAACAGGGCAGGGGGTAAATAATGAAGAGGACCAGTTACTGATACAGGGTAAATTGGGCACAAGCACGCAATACATTTCAATATGGCTAAATGTAAATATTCACATCAAGGAGCAAGGCATGTAGGCTATGCTTCTGGGATAGGAGCTTTATGCCGGGAAGCAGGGACTCAGATTTGGGGGTCATGGTGGACAGTCAGCTGACCACGAGCTCCCAGGGCGATGCTGCGGCCAAAGGAGCTAATGTGACCCTGGGAGTCGGAGCAGAAAGGTTATTTTACCTCTCGATTCGGCATGGGTGGAACAGCGTTTCCAGTTCTGGTATCCCCAGTTGAAAAAGGAGGTTGAGAAGCTGGAGAGGGTTCACAGAAGAGTTTTGAGAAGAATTAAAAGGTTAGAAAACCTGCCTTCCAGCGACAGAACCAAGCCGGTCAATCTATTTAGCTTAAGAAAGAGACAATTAAGGGATCCCTTGATTATATTCTAAGTACCTATACGGGGAACGTATTTGATAACTGGCTCTTCTACCTGGCAGAGAAAAGCAGAACTTGATGCAGTGGCTGTAAGCTGAAGCAAGACAAATTCAGACCAGAAATAAGGAATACATTTTCACAGTAATTAACTACTGGAACTGACCAGGGCTCATGGTAGATTCTCCATGACTGGCAATGTTTGCATCCAGGTTGGATGTTTTTCTAAAAGCTCTGCTCTAGGAACAGGCGAGGGAATGGAGCAGAACGCCACAGCTACAAACGCCATGTCAAGGAGCTCGATACGATAGCGGCTTTGTAAGCCCGTCTTGCCCATTTGCTCAGGATCGTGTTTGATAGGCAGCACTGTTCCGTCACACAGGTACGGCCACAAGGAAACCAAAGTGCATTGTCATGATTCTGACAGGCTAACAGAGTTGGCTGACAACTGAGAGTTGGACAGACGGCAAGAGCGAGAAAACGGAAGGCAAGATGAGAGCGACCGAGAAGGGCGTCTAAATTGAAAAGGACGCCAGAGGAAGAGGAGAAACACCAGCCTTTCACTGTGTAGACATAACTAAGTTCCCTTTGACTTTCCTCTTAAAACCTTTTACAGAATATGGCAGCTAGAAAAGGAGTTTGCTGCTCCACAGATGCAGTGCAGAGGATCCCAAGCTGGGCGGGGTTGCAACTGCTTCGGAGGACAGGGTCGTAATTCAAAATGATCTGGACAAACTGGAGAAATAGTCTGAGGTAAACAGGATGAAGTTTAATAAGGACAAATGCAAAGTGCTCCACTTTGGAAGGAACAATCCGTCTCACACATACAGAACGGGAAGCGACTGTCTAGGGAGGAGTCCTGCAGAAAGGGATCTAGTGGACCACAAGCTAAATATGAGTCAACAGTGTGACACTGTTGCAAAAAAAGCCAACACGACTCTGGGATGCATGAACAGGAGTGTGGTGAGCAAGACACGAGAAATCATTCTTTCGCTCTACTCTGCACTAATTAGGCCTCAATTGGAGTATTGTGTCCAGTTCTGGGCATCGCATTTCAAGAAAGAGGTGGAGAAATTGGAGAAGGTCCAGAGAAGAGCAACAAAAATGGTTAAAAGTCTAGAAAACATGGAGCTATGAGGCAAGGCTGTAGGAATTGGGCTTGTTTAGTTTGGAAAAGAGAAGACTGAGGGGGGACATGATAGCAGTTTTCAGGTATCTAAAAGGGTAGCACAGGGAGAAGGGGGGGAAAAGTGTTCTTAACCTGTGAGGATAGGACAAGAAGCAATGGGCTTAAACTGCAGCAAGGGAGGTTTAGGTTGGACATTAGGAAAAACTTCCTGTCAGGGTGGTTAAACACTCGAATAAATTGCCTAGGGAGGCTGTGGAAACTCCATCACATGAGATATTCAAGAGCAGGTTAGACAGACATCTATCAAGGATGATCTAGACCATGGGTTCCCAAACTGGGGGGCGTGAAGAATTTCGGGGGGGGGGTGCGAGGCAACCCAGCCCCCCCATCAAGTTTTGCTGCCCCCGTCAGTTCCTTTTTTTTTTGTTTTCTTGCTCAGCAAGTTTTGCTGTTGGAGGGGGGAGGGGGGAAGGCGTGAGGGTTTTTCAAAAATTAAAAAAGGGGGCATGATGCCGAAAAGTTTGAGAATCACTGATCTAGATGGTGCTTGGTCCTGCCATGAGGGCAGAGGAGTGGACTTGATGATCTCTCAAGGTCCCTTCCAGTTCTAGTAGTCGATGGATTCTATGGTATTTCATTCCAAGTTAATTTCAGGACCTATCTATGCAGCTTCCAAGTCAGAAGAAGGCAAGAAAAACCCACGATCTGATAACACAGAATTTATTCCACGTGCCTCAGTAACACCTGTAAGAGAAGCCAGGCGCTGCCCTAAAGAACTTATTGCAGCAAACGGTGAGTGAACAGGCGGGTACACGTGGTTTGTGGCAGGGGCCTGTCAGCTCTCATGACTGGGATAAGCAGCAGCAGATCCATGTATTTGGCTTTTGGTGTATTAGTCACCATCACCTCCACTCAGGGCTCTGGAAAGAGAACTTAGAGGGCTGATCTCTTGTCTCTTCATAGGCAGAAGGAAATCTTGCTAGTTTCTCCTGTTGCCATGTTGGCTGGGCGGAGTCAAGATGATGAAAACCCCTGGGTGCGACCGTAAAGCAAGTGGCTCTGAATTACAGTAGAAATGGATCTGGGTCCCAAAGGATCCTCAGAATCACTTTTCTGAGCCCAACTTAGGCCTTGTCCACACTAACACCTTCTCCCGCCGCCCATCAAAGCTACACAACTTCAGTGTATTTACCGCGGTGCCTTCTCGGCGGGGGCTGCTCTCCCATCGACTCCGCCCACTCTTATCCTGCAGGAGTCACCGGAGAGCTCTCGGAGATCGATTTATCATGTCTACACAGACACGATAAATTGACTGCCCGGGGACTGATCCACCTGGTCTGAAACCAAGCCCCAACGCTGAAGAGGATGCAGAGAGAAGGGGTGCCGCAGGTAGGAACAATCAGTACAGAGCCTTCTTTGGGCATAATCTGCGCAGAACTCACACAGCTGCAATTCCAGCCTGCAATGCAGGGACGAGCCACCGATTTTAAGGTTGCGAAGAACTTTTCCACTTGTCCCCCTGTGCAGGGTGCTGCTGCACCTGAAAGGACACAGTGACGTGGCTGGAGGCTAATTCTCCCCTCTATCTAATGAAAGGCATAAGGAGATTTCTGATAGTTTTTGAGCTCGACCAGAATCCAGATTCTCTCCAGGTAACCAAGGAGAGGTGGGGGACCAGGAAAATGTCAGTGCCAATCAAATTCTTCAAGGTTGACATTAAAACTAAGTGTTTCTGTCTCCGGGCCCAGCCCAGAGGCGCAGCTTAAAAGAAAGTGACCAGCCCAACAACGGGAGGGGAGCGCAAATGGCTTGTGGGCAGAAGTCTCGAGGGCTGATCCCATCAGCCGTTCTGTGAAGTCACCGAGATAATTGCGCCTGTCCAGTAATAAATGAATGAAATCAGAAAAGGACGCCGCACAGAAGTATAAGCAATAACACTCAGAGCCTGCCTGATACAATGGCCAATCAATAGGAGGGCTGTAGATCAGGGCGCTAGTTAGCTGGAAAATGACCGTGCTGCTGTGTGCGTCACGCTGTTGGGATCCTGGACAATCAATGTGGGAGCTATCGATTTAGTTATTATCACTTCATACGCTCCAGACATTGTTAAACATACATTTATTAACAAGGCTGGGGTGCACTCGGCAGAGAGGGAGTTCTAACAAGTGCAACCTCTCCTAGCTCTGATCAACGCTCAGCACTAGACTTTTAACCTCCCTATTCCTCCGCACCAAGCTCCAGCGCAGAACGAACCCTAAGGACCCAGTCAGCAGATAAGACCTGGCCCCAGCTCGCCAGCTGCGAGAGAGGTTTTGGCTCTAAGTGCGCATCTCTTGACTGCGCTCTCGAGAAGCCTCCTGGAGCAGCAGATGTAAAGGACACGAGGCTCCAAACCAAACGAGAGCTAATGACAGCGTGGCTTCCAAAGAGAGGGAGGAAGCGAGGCCGAGGGAAACAGGGCGAACCTAGTGCAGAAAGGAAGCTGACACTTCTGCGTAGACGAGGAGTCACTTCTCCCGTCGCTGGTCCCAGCAGCGGCCGCACCACCCTGAACACAAGCTGTTCCACTGACACATTTCGTCGTTAACCAGCTGCTTGGATGCGAAAGCAGAGCATCGCGCAACAGCAATTCTTCCTGGAGCAGACAGGCTGGGAACCCCCTCCTGAGATCTGGCTGGCCTGGGAAAGGCCGGCCTGGCTTGGGAAGTGCTGCAGAAGCAAGTCACGCTGGGGGGAGGGAGTCAGCCAACTCGTTTCCACCCGCCGCTCATGGGAAGCGGAAGGAACCAGCAGACAGCGCCCAGGAGGGGGAGACAGGACTCCTGGGTTCTAGCCGCAGCTCGACTGCTGACCGACCGTATGACGTCGCAAGTCATCCCAGCCTTCTGCCTGCCACAGCTACCACGTCGCACACACGAACAACGACGTTCCTCAGCGTCTGGAAACTACCGAGAGATCGCCGAGGCGCTACTGCAGCCGTGCGGGCCATGTCTGCGGCACTGGCGTTTCCCTTTGGTATCCTATACATGCATGTGGCTCAGCTGTGCCACCTCCCTTTGCTCCCGGTGTAGTTAGCCAGAACTCTTGTCTCTTGCTCCCTGCAGCCAGGGGAGGCCAGAAGCCCATTAAGGGGGAGTTGAGGGTCACTCAATTTCAAGAGGGAGTCCTGTGCTTACAGGTGCCCACTAACAGCCGCTCCGCTGGAGAACCCGAGCGCTATGACCTGCAGCTGGGGAAAGAGAGACCTTACGCTTCCTTGAAGATGAGGCTTTGACCAATGCCATTCGCTGCCCGGTCACGGGATTGCGTGGCTCAGAGCCGTGCAGCCATCTACGGCAGAGGCAGCCGCGTCTGCTCCAAGAGAGGGAGCAGTTGTATGCTACTGGGGATGGAGCATACAGGAGAGTAACGAAAAACAGCAGCAGAAGTATTTTCTGGTGCTCATTCATAGCAGTTCTCTTTCTATACACCCTTCCCCCTACTATTTAGCAAACCCCACCCGAACACTTGCTCTCTTCAGGTACCCAACAGGAGACGGGCATAGATGCACCGTGCAAGAGAAAATGATCTGTGTGGAAGTCAATTAGCATCATTACTCAACTATCATGGGTTAGGAAAGGCAAGTCCCTCCCCCCCGGCCCACGGTCATTTGTCAAACATTTGCATGCATGCAATCTTTGTTTCTTCAAATTAAACCGAGCAATTCCCACCTGACGTCCCAGTAGGCAATCTGAAGCAATTCCACTAATTAAATTACCTCTGATTCTGCAGGCCTGGAATCCCTCAATATACTGACGATTGTGCTTTCTCAACAAAATACTTGACCAAAAGAAAAAAAAATGCTGATGTCAGCACGACTGACTTCTGTTAACCCTTCGCAAGAGGTGGTTCCAGGCGGCCTTTTGGGAAAGGTGGCAAGCCGCTCGGTAGAGATTCACTGTATATGCCACAGACAGAAGAATGCCCACTGCATTCGATTCCCTGTGTAGTGAGAGGCCAGGATGAGATGCAAACCACACCCCTTCAGCCCGGTGGGCTCAGAAAGAGGAGCCCACCTCCCAGGGATTTCACGCCAGGAACTCTGTCATCAGGTGTTCGCCATAAAACACCCCTCTGGTTTGTTTATTTCAGCGGGGTATACATTTCCCCTTCTTCATAAATGGTCACACTGTACATAACATTCCATACATTTTTACAGCTCCCGTTTGTATTCACCTTGTAAAACCATTTAGCACTGATTAAATGCACCAATAAAATTTCACAAGCTACTTTTGACACTTGATAGTCTGACCTTCCCGTTTCTTCCTCACACGTTTATTTTTGTTTCACATGCCTGTAAACACTGAGGTTTAGGGGGGAGAACCCACCCCATTTTCAAACAAACTCCCGGGCAATGGCTATTTAAATAAAGATGAGTCAGCCTTCTCCTCAAGACGCAGATAGGGAAAAAACAACACACTTTATCCTCTCTTGCTAAAGGCCGGGTCAGGCCACCAGCTGACACTGTAAGCATTTCGGGGAGGAAGGGAATGGAGATGATTCAACATAACGTCGATGCAAGCAACAAAACAAGGCAAATCCCCAATCACATAGCTGGGACCTTCCTCCTTCCTTGCCCTACCCCTTTCTTCCCTGCCCCTCAATTAAAGTCTGAACCAGAGGGAGGGGTTTCCTCGCCTGTGAAGCCCCACACACAGCTATGGTGCTGCACAGCTAGTGAGAGGTACTTCTTCAGCATGGAGGACTGGCTCGGCATGAGGAGATAGCTTTGCCTCTCACTCCCACGTCAGACACACGACCAGCCAGGGGCTGCCTCGTCTGAAGCAGGGGTACAGAACCTTCCTGGGGTCCAGCACGGGCTCCATAGTACTTGGGGGGTGGGGCTTGAGCCTCAGGGGCCAGATCCAGGCAAGCAGGGGGCCGTATTCGGCCCCAGGCTCTCCACTCCCGATCTAAAGGGCACAGCCTCCATCTTGTCCACTGTGAAACTCAGCGCTTGGCAACCCAAGTTTCTGACGCGCCTATGGACTGGCCATAAAGGGACACCAGTGGGTGAACGACCCACAGCGAGGCGAAAAAGGAACCTGCCCAATTTACACTTTTTATCCAGAGGGCTTTCAAGGGGGGGGCCAACGCGATCCAATCGCACAGCTCAAAAGCCTCAGGGCTTTGCAGAACTCCAGCCTCAGACACCTGTGGCAGCCCCATTCCATGCCACTCCAGAAGGTGCCAGCGCCGAGCTTGGCAGATAAGCTGAGATTTTGTGTCACTGGACGAGCAGCCAAGGCAGAAGGGACCAGATCCTTAGCGGGTAGAAATCGGCCGAGCAATGCAGAAAGCAATGGAGCAACACGGACTTGCACTATCTCAGGATCCGGCCTACTGTCTCGGAGAATGCCTGTGTGGAAATGACTCTTCTGGCAAGATGTCATGATTTTAGAAGCTAGCCTCCCCATTACCAAACTAAAAATCTCGTTTATTGGGTTTGTTTATAAACTAGCTTCCCTTAAAAAGGCTGATTTATAATCCCGTAAAGGACTGTCACATGTATTGGCACGGATACTAATTTATTGTTGTCTAGGAAAAAAAAAAAGTACCCTCTTGATTAATGCATGTTTCTGGATCGTAAGATATTAAAGAACGCCGCTTCACCTGTAATTATAGAGGATAGTTGATTTTGGCGAAGTGCCCTGGCTCCTGGTTGCCAATTTATGAATAATACAACGTTCCACCTTCTAATTTCCGTGTTCTAAGTTCTGGATTCGGAGCGGGGCGCGTGCGTGCTAGGGCACCCACATGGAGAGCCACGAGCAGCTCTATTTTATACTTGCTTGCACAACTTGTTAATACCAGCAGCTGCTTGGCAAGCACGCAGTTCGCTTCTGACTCATTTCATCTTGATGCAAACCAAAACCATGGTCTCTTTTCTCCCTGCAGAGGAGTTATTTCTTACACTTGCATGCACCGTCGCAATATCACTGAGGGGGGCTTACCCTAAGCTGCATGTAGGTGGGACCCGAGTATAGATTCCCCGAACACTTAAACAACAGAAGAATTAATTACGCTTTCACACGTCCCCTGCACACCGAGCCCAACAATGTCTTTCACAGAAGCAGGGAGTCAATTCAGGCGCTGGCTCATTTCTTTTTTGGCCTGCATTTTATCAGGACACACGGCCGGCCCTGATCAAAATGGAACCAGATGGCGCCCGGACATTCCGAAAGGAGCGAGCCTCCGAGTCGGCATGTTTAGCGGCGTCTGTGGGGTGTCCACCATCCACTGAAATGGATTTAAACAGGAGGCTCGAGAAGCAGGCGCCAAACTCCTAAGTGCGCCATTTGAGCGATGACGGCGCTACATGAAATGTGGGAGACAGACTCCACAGGTCACCCTGGTGCAGACCGGCAGACTATGTCCCCTGCTCCAAAGAGAAACCCCAGGCCCTGCATTGCTTTAGAGAAGCAGCGTGACTCTCAAAGAAAGGCCTTACCCCCAAAGACCATTTCGCTGCGGCAAGATTTTCTATCGAAGCAGGCCTGGCTGTTTTAGGAAATAATTTTCTAAGGAGCTGCTAAAAGTGTATTTCTACACTGTATGGGCGTGAGGCTCCCTGCCCACACAAGGGAAGCCCCCGAGGGCAGCCTGTGAGCTGGAAACTGCAGCCTTCCTCTTTAACACAGAGCCCAGGCGTGCAGAGACAAGCTACAGCAGCCCATCTTGTTCTCAGGGCACATCTAACACCGGAGCTGGAGGAGTAATTTCCAGCCTGGGCAGACAGATGCATGCCCGCTCCGATTGAGCTAAAAATAGCAGCATCCCTGTGTGACAAGGCACTCACCCCGCACAGGACAGGAAGGGGTTAACCCTACACTGTGGACGGCGGAAGCCACACCCCTCCACCTCACTGAGCATGCTCCAGATGTGGCAGTATAAAAGACAGCAGCTCAGCTCAGTTGGGGCAGACCGCTGAGGAGGAAGGACACGTGCCGCCTGTTCCAGCCAAGCTTAGCAGAAGCCCGGGTCGGTAGGAACAGGAGACGCTGCAGCCTCGGCCGACGCCAAAGGGATGACAGAGGCCCCGCAGGGTTTGCATGCACCAGAGGAGCAGCAGACCGGGGAACCTAGAGAGAACAGGGACTCCCAGACCACAGCAGCAGGGCGACGGCGGGAAGCAGCCCATGGGGATCAAATGGCGCACCAGCTGGGTCAGCGTGCTTTGGACGGAGCCTAGTCCCGCTGGGTCAGCGGCCTGGGGAGGAAGAGCCTGGACCCTCCTGCTGGGGTTGTAAACCTCATCCCCCTTTTCGTGCCCGATTCTGGCCACTGGGTCTTACTATCCTGTGGACAAGGTCGAACGTAGGGATGTTGGCCACGGGGGCGTATCGCCCCGTGGCTCAGGGTGAGCATAAGGACTCAGGCTGGGGAGGGAGGAGGGGAAATGTAGACATAAGATTCATATGCCCCACCCCAATCGCCGAGACAGATGGGCGCACTTGCCCTGCTCAGGAGGGCTCCCCCTCACCCCACGATGGTGTGAGCAGTGAAGTGGGCTAGCTGTCCGGAGCACGTCCCATTGGTTTTTGCAGGACAGCACTTGGTGCAGCCGCTCCAGCCCATTGCCCGTTTTGCACACTAGCTCCAGTAGCGACAGTGGGTGTGGCCACTAGAGCTGGAAACAGCACCTGCCACTCCAGTCTAGACACAGCCTAAGGACGCACCTAATTCACGGACAATGGGGCACTTGTGTAGAGACCTCTATTAAAGAGCAAAGGTGGCCGAAATTTACTCTTTTATATAGGCTGGGTGTAGCCTCATGGCCACTGTTTGCCTCGTTTAGATGAAACACAGGTGCGCCCAAGGAAAATGGGGCAAGGAGAGGTTCTGCAGAGAATCGTGTGCACTGCCTGCATAGGCAATATTTCTACACACAATGCTTAGTCGACTTGTGGAACTCCTTGCCAAAGGATGTTGTGAAGGCCAAGACTGTAACAGCGTTCAAAAAAGAACTAAGTTAAATTCATAGACAACAGATCCATCAATCGCTATTAGCTAGGCTGGGCAGGGATGGTGTCCCTGGCTTCTGTTTGCCAGATGCTGGGAATGGACGGCAAAGGAGGGATCACTTGGTGATTCCCTCTGGGGCACCTGGCATTGGTTGCTGTTGGCAGACAGGACACTGGGCTGGATGGACCTTCTGTCTGACCCAGCGTGGCCATTCCTGTGTACAGTGAAACCCCTCTGGCACCTGGGGACAGAATCCAACAGCTGACGTAAACAAGAATTTTTCAGGCTTCCACGAATACAAAGAACTCTGTAGCTTTCTCAGGGGTTTCGCCTCTAACAGATACATGTCTCAGAACTTCCGATTATTGGCTATTGATTAGGAGTTACTGGGGTATCAGGGTAACATCTCCCCAAGGTGGCTTCCTGGAATCACACTGCTTGCCCTGGGACTTGCACACCTCAGTTAAGGAGACGTATTGAATTGCTCCTTGTGTGCTGAACGAATGGACCGGAATTGGGGTCATCCAAGCTAGCCAGCCAGCTCTCTTGCTGTGAAGAGAAGGCAGCATAAACCCCTTGAGCAGTCTATTGCATTTACATGTTTCCTTATACTGCATTTGAACCAAGTGCTAGGCCAAAAGAAACCATAAAGCCACCAAGCCACGAGACCAAGCTAAGGAGCAACGAAGGGCGACCACACGGCGCCAGAGGAAGAGCATTCGTGTCCCAGAGAGGGGGGTTTCTGGGAGGAGATCTGACACGATCAAGTGGAAGCCAAGGAGAGGGAGAAAAAAATGCACCATCAGAACGACGCCGACGTGTGCCCTATATGGGTTGCAATGCAGCGAGGGCCCCAGAACTGGGAGGCTGAAAGCGCCACGTAGCCTTGGCGGGATGGCAGCATTCCCCCAAACGGTGCAGCTGAGAAAAAGTAATTCGTCAGCCCCCTCCCTCCACCATTCGCTTCCCAGTTGGGTTAATACAGCTTGTACCAACCAACCGATACAGACTGGACCGTGAGCTCCGAACGCTGCCACGGCAGCCATGAAACAGCGGAGGGGGCCAGGAATCCATATTCCAAGCCCCTGACTTGCTGCAGCAAGTGACATGAAACAAACATGTGCTTTTCTATAGCGACCGCATTGAAAATGGTACCTAATGGGGAAACACAGCCAGGCCTGCGAATCCAGTAGATGCCCAAAAGCAGGGGACCAGAAGCTGCCTCTACGGGTACAGGACAGGATGTTTGGTCAAAGCCCGCTGAAGCCTCCACGCTGGACTAATGAACATGGGAACACTCGGCTCAAACTCAGAACTCAGCCGATCATTAACACTAATTGTCATTTATACGATTTGTACGGGAGTGGGTGCCCCGGCGTGGGAGGTACCCTACAAGCCCTCCCCAAGAAGGGACTCCCGCCCTCTCAAGCTTACACGTTAGGAGAAAACATTCCAGCAAATCCTTGAAATGCCACCAAAAAACGCAATGGGCTCCAGAGGCCTTCGTCAGAGGCATCGTTCGGTGGAAAAGGTGGATTTTTAAGGCCAACTACTCTCTCTGACAAGCTGCTCACACGTCCCCGGGTGGAATTAAGCTGCGAAAAGGCAGCTGTTTGTGTTTTCTAAGTTTCTGTTACCTATGGAGCAGGCCCAATATTTCACAGGGAATCATCATCCATCTAAGTGAAATACCCTCTAACGGCCCATCAGCCTCATATCCCTTTGGAAATAGCACAGCTGAGCACTGCCTGGGCCACAATTTATTTTTTACCTTCTCAGACATTGTGCTAACTCTCCAGCTCAGCGGTGACAGTCGAATTTCACACTGCGATAGCCCCCCATCGATTTTCCACTCTCCAGAAGCAACTCCGCAAATTACAGTTAACAGCATTTCTGAAACTTTAAAAATAAAGAAGGGGGAGAGCCTCGAAGGGCAAAGAGGTCTGAACTGCACCTCTGACACAAGGCCGCCTGTCCTTGATTAGTTGTGGCCCCGAGCCAGGTGCTGACTTGGTGGAGACAGCCGCTCTAGACTGCCGCTCCGGCCTGGACCTGCAGCCCGAGACCTTTAGGATTCAAAGATAGGGTTACCAGGTGTCCGGTTTTGAACCGGACAGTCCGGTATTTTGAGGGTTCTGTCCAGGAAACAAATTGAAAAAATACCGGACATATAAAATGTCGGGTATTTTCTAATTAGGTAAGTTTATTATTATCAGGAGTATCAGTACGTAGTTGCGAACTGCCTGGCTGGTAGACACGCTCTCGCTGCGTCAGTGTGTCTACCAGCCAGGCAGTACACAACTACGCAAGGGGGGGGGGGCCGGGGAGGGAGGGAATCCCTGGGGCTGGACTCGCTCATGCTTCACCACCATGCACGGGACGGGCAGCGCCTCAAGATCTGCATGCGCCTGGGTCAGTCCCGCTCCCTGCTGGCCGATTCCCTCCCCACATTTCCCCCCTGCCGGCCAGCCCCGCTCCCCCCGCCCCCCTCCCGGCCAGCCCCGCTCCCCCCGACAAGCCCTGCTTCCCGCCAGCTAGTTCTCCCCCCCTCCTCCTCCCGATCTCCCCTGGCCAGCCCCGCTGCCCTGACCCCCCCCACCTTGGCCAGCCCTGCTTCCCACCGGCCAGTCCCTGCCCAATCTCCCTCGTCCAGCCCCGCTGCCCCGACCACCCCCACCAGCCGCGCTTCCCACCGGCTGGTTACCTCCCCCCCCATCTGAGATCAAGTGTGTCTGGTATTTTTTTTTTGAGGCCACCTGGTAACCCTATTCAAAGCATTACATGGTTCCTCCACCATGGGCAGCTGCAACCAGGGAGGCGTAGTCCCTGGGTCCCTTAAGCAAAGGTAGGCAGCAGGCTCGCTGATACGGAGTTGCCTTGGTGAGATTTATACCCCGCCAGGCTGCAGGGGAGACTCACCAGGATTTCGATAGCGCTAGGCTGGCAGGGGGGTATGATTGTTTTCAAGCCAGGAGGAGAAATTGCCTCTACGGGGAATAGTTTCAAACACTGAGCCCGGCTCTCTCCTGGCAAAATCATTCTGAACTTCAGCCCGCGGGACATGCTAACGCAGATTAACGACCCTCCGCAAGGCCAGAAGCCTATCCACCGGCCTTTCTCAAGGGCCGTGTTTCGCGTGGGCGTAGATCGGGGTGGGCAATAATTTTTGGCCAGGGGCCACTTGAACATTTTTTGAAGTGGCTCTGGGCTGCCCCAGAAGGGGCAAGGCCTAAAACAGAAGGCGGGGGGAGAAAGGGGAGGATGCTTCTGGGCTTCCCCACCCATAGTCCATGACTGGTCTGGGGGTGGGGGAGCCCCTTTGGCTCCCCCTTCCCACTAAGCACCCATGCCTCTGGCAGGGTGGGAAGAGGTTTCACACGCTCCCCGACCCCCAGGCCAATTAGGGCCTGAGGGTGGGGAAGTGCACGAAGTTTCCTCCACCCTGCAAGGAGCGTGCAGCATTTCAAAGTGCCGCGCGCTCCTGGCAGGGCAGGAGGAGACTTCACGCGCTTCTCCGTCCCCAGACCCTGACTGGCCTGGGGGTGGGGGAGCATGCAAAGTCTCCTCCCGCCCTGCGAGGAGCGCACGGCACTTTGAAATGCTGCGCGCTCCTCGCAGGGTGGGGGGGAGGGCGGAGGAAACTTTGTGCGCTTCCCCCACCCCCAGACCCTAATTGGCCTGGAGGTGGGGGAGCGGCAGGGCCTCCGTGGGCCGGATCAACCTGCTTGGCGGGCCGGATCCGGCCCACAGAGGCCCTTTTGCCCACCCCGGCGTAGATCCTGTGCACTGGCGACGTACCGGCGAAAGCATTTCCAGGGAGAGCCGTGACCTTTCAAAAAAACCCACCCGCAGAAGCCCATGCCGACACTGCCCAGAGACGGCATGATCCAGCCTCAACTCATCCCCTCACTGATTCTGTTCTGGTCCTAACTTGGGTTTCAATCCTGCATTTGGCTCAGTGCAGGCAGATCGCGACGGAACCAAGCACAGGATCGGGACCACCAATTGTCCTTTCTTCCAGGCAGACACCGTTCCTGTATTGGGGGCCCTGAGAGCACCACCTCCCTGCCATCGCTACTCTTCTCCCGCCGCTTTTTTGCATTGGCACCCAAACCCCATCTGCGTCTTGCAGCGATGGAGAAGGGGGTGGGAGAGATTATCCAGAGGTGTGAATTCATGGCGTCATCTCTCCAGTCCCCTCCCCGCAGCTCTGTCTTTTTAGACCAGGGAAAATCCTCCTCCCGTCTCCAGCGCCATGTCGGAGTAGGAGAGACGTCCCCTGAAGAGAGACACTCCTCTTTCACGTGCTGCTCCCGGTGATTAGACACTTCAGTCTGCACCCAGCGGTGCGGCATGCTTCAACAGTAACCGATTCCGCACGTTCTGCTAGCTCCCCGGGAACTGCTGGTGTGAGAAAGCTGCTTCAGAAAGGTGGTGCCGGAGGGGGGCGTGGAAGGGGGGGGGGGGAAGAAATGAGAACACCACACATGCAACGGCTTTCCTTCTCTAAAACCCTCTCCTCAACCCAACAGGCGTCTCGTCCAGCGAAGCATGAGGCGCATGAAGTGTTATAGAAAACAGATAATTATAAAGGGATTTAATGCTTGGGGGGCTTAAATCGCAAGGTTTAGAGCAAAGGTAGCGTGCGGCACTGCTTTGCTATTATGCGAGGTGCATGGACCGCGCTAACTGGAATCCAAAACAAGATTTGCTTTATGGAAAAAGAAAAAAAAAAGGAAAAAAGAGCACACCCCCTTCCCACCACGGATGGCAGCCGGAGTCCCGCCTCCTTCCAGTTTTGTTCCATCCCTGATTAATGATGTTGTCTGGCTGATTTATGGCCCACCCCAACAGATTAGAGTTTCCCCCTTCAGCCTCCCCTCCGCTCCCCTTCCCCGGCCGGCCCAGCCACACTCTGCTGGAAATATTAGAGAATTATTAAATAAACATTCATACGTCATGTCTCTTCCCATTCTGAGCTCATCCCGGTCACCACTCAACAGCCCGGGCCTGTTTGCTTTCATGCTGACACCAACCAGCTGGAGTGATTCATGGAGAGGCTGGCTACAATGTTTCATGTCATACATCATGCTAGCAGCGCTCCCTGCCCTGACTGAGATAAACTGATCAACCACAACGGACTGGAATGAATTTATGACAACACAAAATTGAGGAAAACAAATGGGAGGTGACCCGGTGGGCTGCTCACCCAGACTCTCCGCTTGGCCTGCAATCTCGTTCGGTGGCAGAAAGCAAAATTGAACATTGGCACTCTGAATTAAGATGCTGGCTTTTAACCCCGGGGAATCTGGATTCCAAAATGGCGCCGGGTTACTTGGGTAACGCCGTGGGAAGCGGGGGGGTGGGGAGAGGGAGAAAAGAGGTCACCGCTTCTGCAGCTCAAGGCGAGGCCTGACACACACAAGTCCAGCACGAGTGGAAGAAACTGGGCAGGCGTACAAACAGTTACAGGAGTCGATTAATCTCTCCACGCCCACTGCAGAGCTGTGTCTCCAGCCCAACCAGGCGCATGCTTCATTTCCCGAGATCTGCCCATTTGCTGAGGACTTAAACTAGCCTCCCATTTCCTTCAAAACTAAACCGCGCGGCTTCAGAAATTTGACGGAGTCAAGCCTAGAAAGTCCCGCTAAATCTCAGAGTAGGGATGTTAGCGGCTAGCCGGACAACCGCATAACTAACGGTCCCGGTTAGCCGCTAACATTCTTACTCTGAGATTTAGCGGGACCCTCCCCCTCCCCTGCATGCTCCGCATTTAAAACTCAGACTGGCAGGCTGTCTCCGAGGCAGGAGCATGGGGTGGCAGGGGCTCCCCGGGAGTGCACCAGCTGCCGGCCCCGCCCCCAGGGGTCATCAAATAGTCGTGTAACCGCTAAGAACTGTTGTGGTTTCACGATTACAAAGTGAAACGATTTCTAACATCCCTAGTTCTGAGTGTAAGGAGATTTGTCCCCAGACCAATCCTCGTGCCGTCTTGGCAGCCAGTGGCTACTATGGATGTTAAAAGGCAGTTAACTAGGGAAATGTGTAACCGCTAGGGAACAAAACCCATCAGTTACACACGGAGGGACAATGAGGGGGGAAGGGTGTAACCGTGAAGGTTGACCCAAGAGCCCAGGCTTATCAGTTAACCGTGCACATGGTTTCACTTTCAGGTCCCTAGTGGCTGCCGTCTGATGTGCAAAACAGGTGACGCAAGGCGGTAGGTCACTGGTGTGGGAAACCAGCTCTAGACGACGGAGACCCATCACGCTACATGGAGGTGGGACTTTCCTGGCATCACTCGGCTCGTCAATTTGCTTGCAAGAGAGTCTTCTAAGGAAGCCTGAAGTGCAGATTCCATTAACTTTCAACCAAAGTACATTAGCGGCCTGCCGAAACAAGGACAACTCACTGTATCGTATTAGCTAATTAAAAACAGTCTCTCCAAGCCCAGACTTATTTTTGGAGAGGGGGGGAAGGAATGTCATTCTTATATAACCGTAGGATCAATAAGCGGAATCACTACTAACTCTATTACCCATTGTTCTAAATGGAGAGCCCCACTGACACAGGTGATAAACCATGTGCTTCTAAACTTTTAAAAATGCTAATCAGATGCTACACAGAGCTGAACACCCCAATCAATAACAGCCAGATCTAAAAGCAAAAATTAAAGTTATGAACAACGGAGCAAAGTGCTTCGGCCTAAAACTTGCTGCAAGCGCCATCCGAAACAAGAAAAATGAAACCAATTTAGCTCCAGATTAAGAAACAGGAACTGGAGATGAATCAATTTAGCCTGTTGGGCTGGGTCACCATATATCACAGCTCCTCAGTGGAGTGGGAAGCAGCCAGACAGCATGAACCCCCACCCTCCCCTTGCATTCTGCAGGATTCTAGGTCTGATTGCTGTTATCAATTAACGTAACACAACCCCCCTACGCAGACAAACATGCAGAGCGTCCAGGCTCCTTAACCCGCAGGACAGGAACGATTTATCACGCACACATCTGAGGGGAGAATCCATCTCCAACGCCATCTTACTTTCTGATCCCGATGGAAAGAAAGGCCTTTAAATAAAAGCGACGCAGCTCTTCTCAGCCCTTTAAATGAGCAATTTCCTGGGAAGAGTCAATAAGCCAGTCGGGGCTTACCTGTAATTTCTAAAGAGCTTGGCCGGCCTTCCTGCAGCTCCAGAAGGACTGGGAGTCACAGGGTTATGATGGGATGGGATGGGATAGGGGACGGACGGACTCACACACACCACAACGTCGTTATTCTACGCCTTGTCCGGAAACGCTTGGGGGCCCTTCAAAAGACTCTAGACCCCTGGTGTCCAACACGCTAGCCCCATGTGGCTATTTGTCCGGTTGAGTGTGGCTAGTTGGCTCACAAAAATATTTATGTTTTCCGAATAATGTCGCTAGTTCGCTTCAGCACTGGTTGAACACCACGGCTCTAGACCAAGCTTTAGCTATCCCATTAAGGAGGTAGTGTCAATTTATCTCTTGGGCTCAAGTGTTTTGGAAACGGCCAAATCCGTTCAGCCCTTCCACATGAGGGGATTAGGGAGGGCAGACCCGTTGACTCTCAGGAGAGGTTAGGAGGCCCTGTGGAAGGCTGAGCAACACACCAAAGGAGGCGTGAGACACAGGCCAATGGATTATTGCGAAGGGATTCTCAACACACAGGGCTAGCTAGTTGGAAAGATAAGTCTCCTCCTGTGGTGTTCTAGAACCCCCAAAATCCTGTGGCCTTGGCTCACACCCACTGACTGGTACGCGTGGAAACATCAGACGCAAACAGAGTCTGAGCAGTGCAAATAACCCACGTTTGGGACACATGGGGAGAGGGGCTTTAGAACAGAAAAACCAGTCCCGAGACCAAGGGCAGCAGGGAATGACCCCCACTAACACCTAACCATGCACATTAAAGCTGCTTGCGCTATCAGAAGACTCCTATTTACAGGGGACACAGAGGCCCGAAGTCGGGCCAGGGAAGGTCGCTGAGGAGAAGGAACTGGATTTCAGACTGGTCTGAGATAAAGTTATTTGGAATCTTCAAGCACAGTCAACCTGTGGAACTCCTTGCCAGAGGATGTTGTGAAGACCAGGACTTTAACAGGGTTCAAAAAAGAGCTAGATAAGTTAATGGAGGTTAGGTCCATCAATGGCTATTAGCCAGGATGGGTAGGAATGGTGTCCCTGGCCTCTGTTTGTCTGGAAATGGATGACAGGAGAGGGATCACGGGAGGATTCCCTGTTCTGTTCACTCCCTCTGGGGCATCCAGCATTGGCCACGGTCGGCAGACAGGACACTGGGCTAGATGGACCTTTGGTCTGATGCAGTGTGGCTGTTCTGATGTTCTTAAGTGCAGAGATTTTCCCCATCCCAAATTACAAACACGTGGATTTGAGATCACTGCGCCTGTCTCTTCAGCGACGTTTTATTCCTTGCCCGATCGGCGTGTGACCTTTTGATCTTAGGCGATTAGCAACCCTCTCTTCAAAAGGGGAACTAAAACAAGCCACAGCAACAACGGAGGGATCTGGAGAGCACTGGGCTGGGACTTCCAGAGGCGAGGGGCCCATGCGTTTCCCCACAAGGCTGTAGGAGGAGGGTGGGGAGGGACAAGCCCCCCTGAGGCAGGAAGGGGGGCATCCCCGAAAGAGAGAGCTCTGACCCAGCCAACGGCGTGACATGGCTCCACCCCAGCCATGCCACACCCATGCTGCGGTGGGGAGGAGAGCACAGCTGTGCAGCCTGAACGCTGGGCCGCAGGCTCCTGCAGCAGGGTCCAAGGGCTGCAGGTGTGACATGCTGGGACCCTGGGCGATGGAGGCTCAGGGAGTCTCACTAGGGGCCTTGTCTGGCTCCTCCGGGAAGAGCATTCAGCCTCTGCCCTCAAAACGTGGCCTTCGGGTCTCTTGTGAGCCCTTCCACGGAGAGGAAGCTGGGTCTGGGGTGGGGGGAGGACCGTGAGCACAGGGGGCTTCCTTTCGGAGCGGGATCCGGAGACCACAGGGCGCTTCCAAACATGTGATCACCCCGCCTCCGCCCCAGGCCTGCGGGAGAGGACCGCACTGAGCGCCCAGGCACAGAGGTAGGCATGGCTGCCGAGCACAAACACCCGCAGGCCTCAGCCCGCGAGGGTGGGGACCCCGTTGTCAGACACGTCACACCATGGGAGCTGAGTGGAGATGCTGATGTCTGGGATGGAAGTAACATTTCAGGGCTAGCTGGTTCAGTGGACAAGGGTGCCTGCGTACCCCGCCGAGTCACCCGGACAGCTGGGGTCGGGGCGTCCCCTCCCTACAACAGGCCGGGCTGTGACGCTGTATACTCACTTCTCAATGTCGCTGTTCTTACAGGTCTTTTGCAGAGCCTCCTGCTTACTGCTCTCCCCATTACTCGTCGAGGGCATTTCTGTGGAGGGAGGGACAGGGCGTTTGGTAAAAGGAACGGTCAGACAGGAGGTGGAAAAGTCTACACGGGTTCACAGGTGCAGGAGCAAAGGAGCCCAGGAGTCACTTTATTGTCAATCCCCAGGGAGAGCGAGGATTCCCACGATATGTGCTCCCGGCTGTCTGAAAGGCCTGTGCCCCAGACGGCGTCTCTAAGATCCGGCTGGACGGCTGCGTGGCATCTGCTGGTTGTGCCAGCGATGCTGTGTTTCAGAAAGGGTTTGCTACCGCAGCCCCGCAGAGCAGGCTTCCAGCAAGCAGGACTGGAGGAACAAAAGGCAAGCCCCAATTTTCCAGCTGACTGCAGGGTTTGGGGGCCCCAGCCAGAGACCTGAAGGGGGCTAGACTACAAATTGCTGAGCACCCGCTCTCTGCAAATCCGCCTCCTTCATCTCCCTGTTCTCTGCCCAAAGTCACTCGCCACTGCTGAAAAGCGGGGCCACAGGGTCCGGGCAGAGCAGCTTGGGACGGGTTTGGGGGAGGAGCTCTATAGAAACCCACGCTAACGCCAAGCTCTAGCGGGGCGGCTTCCTCACCGCCTCTCCGAGCCAGCTAGCGAAGGAGAACTGACACATTCAGTTCACCTTCTGCGGCAAGTCCTCCAATTCCCTCCCAACTCTTTCACCCCCAGTCTGTCCTTGCCTCTGCTCGGTTACGGTCTCGTGTAGATGCTTATGAGCAGAGGCCTGGGCGTCAAGGGCCCAGTGTTCTAGTCCTGTGCCGGGTCTCCTGGGTGACTGAGGAAAAGTCTCCTCTAACACCGCTCCGCTTGCTACCCCTTCTGTACAGCAGGGACGACAGCGCGTACCCAGCGAGGGGGCATGCTCGGGGTTCTCCAGCCGCAATGTGCGAAGTGTTATTAGGGTGGGCCTGCTCACCCCCCCACTAGTTTGTTACTGTAGGATGAGGTATGCACCCATGGGCTGCCAGCATTTACAAATCAACCCCCGCAAAGAAAGAGGCTTGAGTTGTGGCCTACAGCGATACTAATTTGAGAGCAGCCGTCATTCTTTGGGGGCTGAAACCTGCATTCATCTGAACTGGCTTCTCAGAATGGGGAAGGGGACAAGGCAGCACTGAACAGGCGTCAGGGTCAAGCCCACAGCGCCCGTGGGAAGTCGCTTACAGGGACTGGAGGGGACAACCCAGGGCGGTGTGGTTGCTGCTGGGGAGAGAGCTAGCAAGGGGGAAACTTCCATCGTCACATCCCTTATTGCAGAGGCCTCCAGGCCACGACTAGACACGCCTGCCACCGAGGGTAGTGCCCCCGGGCCATCACCCTCTCACTCCTTGACTGCCGGCCTGAGAGCTCCCTGTCTTGGACCCGTGGTGCCAGGAGACAAGCCACGGCTCCCACCACGAGACCCGCCACGGGTGACCAACTGCCATCCTGGTTTCCCAGGCCCAGCACCAGCTCGGTCTCCCCTGGCACTCAGGCGGCTCTTGCCCCGGCCTCTCATTGAGCCCTCCCAGGCTTTGGGGCTCGGGGTGGACCTCTCGAAGGCCCATAGTGAGGAACAGCTGGGGGGGCCTTCTCAGACGGACGGGGTGTTGCGAGTGCCCATGTGAAGAGCGGTCCGGTTGGGATGAAAGGGCCACGCACACTCCAAATCGCCAGCTGCTTCTCTCCACCGGCCGTCGCAACGAGCCCAGACCAGGCAAGTGCCCGCAATGCGCACAAAGTGGAAGATCACCAAGGCGCCCCCCCCCCCACCCCATCCAAACCTGCCAGAGAACAGGCATTTGTGGTCTAACACTCACCATCGCTGGCCCACTTGGAGAACTCGGGTGTTATTCGGGTACTGGGTGTGCCGCCGCTGGAAGCAGAGGAGAAAGACAGCGCTGAAAGCGGATCAGGAAGGGTCTGGCCCCGATGGCGGGCATGGGCCTCGCAGGGTTTAGCAGCTTAAATACAAACACTCCCTCCCCGCCAACACCTGTGGTGAGTCAGGAGCTCTCAACACGCCCCACTCCTGCGGGTCCAGGCCTGGTGCCTGCCAGGCCCTCTGTGCTGAAACGCGCCGCGGCTGGGTTGGTGACTGCAGGCCAATTCGGGTCTCAATTCAGAGGCCGAGTTTTGCAGCCAGGCAAAAGACTCAATGGCCGATGGCTTCTTTCTAGGCTGCGATAGCCTCTCGAGGAAGAGCCCGCCTTCTCCCAGGCACGGCCGTTTCACGTTTCAGGGAGCCGCTGCACTAAAGCGTGGAGAGGCTGCGGTCATGGCCCGTGACTCGGGAGCCCGTCGCATCGAGGAGGCAACCGCACAGGAGACATTTTAAAGGAGCCTGGGTCATTGTGCTCCCTGCGTGACATTTTCGGCTCCCGGCGCTACACGGGTTACACTCAAAGGGTCGTCTAGCCTCTGGCATCAGGGCAGGAGCTAATCGGACTCTGCATTTCTCCAGACCCTGGGCCGGAATTTCAAAGCACTTTGCAGAGATTAAGTACAATTGCCCCCCTCTTACAGCTGGGGCAAATGAGCGGGCGAGGGGATCTGGGACCGCAAGGCAATGCAGAGCATATAGGAACGTCACCTCGTAGGTACCAGGGTCCCGCTCTGCCTCCAGCCCACACCCCACGTCTGCAGGCACTGGCAAGGGATTGTTCCCCTAGCCCCGTAGGACCACGTGCCCCTCTGGCGAGGGGGCTGCTTCTACCTCACTCTGCCGCACAGGGATTGGCCACTGCCGAAGGCAAAGCACCGACCGGCCCAACCGTGTGATCCCGCAGGGCCAATCCCGTGTGTCTAGAGAGGAACCAAATTTCAAGGCATCCTCTGTGACAGGCTAAGCAGCTGGAAAGCTTCCTTTCACTGCGCTATCGGTCCCTCGGCTGGGGCCTCCCAGCATCACGCAGTCAGAGAGACGGGGAACCGAAGCCCTATTCCCACGCAGGGCCGAGGGCTAGAAAACCAGCCCGAGGCCCTGCACTTACTTTAAGACGGCGCCGCGGAGAGCCTCCCGCTCTTTGGCTTCGCCCGGCTCTTCCCCGGTGCACGGGATGATATCGGCCTCCGTGTACCTGCGCACAGAAGGTTAAGGAGCAACACAGCTTGCCCAGGGCGAGCAGGGCGGGCAGCACGTCCCACCTACTGCAGAGCCCAGGGCGCTCAGCTCAGCCAGCCGGCTGTGGTACAAAGGACGCAGAACGAGGTCATTTGGACTTGCTCGCCCAAGTTTGATTTCAGAGACTACAGGGGTCATGGTAACAGACAGACAGGAAGGCCAGGCCCTGGGCCACGTGGAGCGATTCCTTGGGTAGCAACATGGGGCAAGAGCTGTTCTGAGAGAGAAATGCTCAATCTCCTGGGGTTTTGGGTTTTAGAATATCAGCCTCAGGGCCAGATCCTCTGCACAGGCCACCAGCTCCGTGAGAACGACGCTGACTCACAGCAGCTGGTGCAGGTTTGATTAAATCCTGGAACAGAGCCAATAAGTCACGCCACCCCCAAATACCAGAGCCTAAACCATGGATTCCCAAACTGGGGGGGGAGGGTGTGTGTGAAGTCATGGGGGGTGGGGGGCACGCGCAAGGCAACCCAGATACCCCCCCATCAAGTTTTGCTGCCCCGGTCAGTTCCTTTTTTTTTTGCTCAACAAGTTTTGCTGTTGGGGGGGGGGGGGAGCATGAGGGTTTTTCAAAAATCAAAAAGGGGGCGTGATGCCGAAAAGTTTGGGAACCACTGGCCTAAACCAAGGGTGGGGAACCCGTGGCCCCCAACTTGCCTGGATCTGGCCCCCGAGGCTCAGAGCTCCTGGCACTCCAGCCCTTCTGCAGTCCTCCCATGGCACTGGAGCACACAAAATCTACTAGGCGGCACCCCCCCGAGGCTCTGGCGTGCGAGGGTCTTTCTCCTTCTCAGTCATGGGCCACGTCTAGGAAGGGTTTGGGGTTTTCTTTGCTTCTCACTTGTGTGCGGCCCCTGACTGATTTTTCTGTGGCTCAGCTGCCCCCAACCCAAAAAAGGTTCCCCACCCTGCTCTAAGCACTGCCTTCAGGGAATTCAGATCCCATGGCTGCTCCAGCTCCTACCAGAGGTTCTCCTTGGCCTCTGAGGTCAGGACAAGCAGCAATGGGCTTCATTTGCAGCAAGGGAGGTTGAGGTTAGACATGAGGAAAAACTTCCTGCCTGCTCAGTAGGGTGAAACACTGGAATAAATTGCCTGGGGGGGGGTGGGGTGTTGTGGAATCTCCCCCACTGGAGATATTTCAGAGCAGGTTGGACACACCCATGTCAGGGATGATCTAGACCAGTGTTTCTCAATCTTTTTTAATAAAGTACCCCTTTAAAAAAAAATTACAAGTACCCCCAGTACCTACAGTTTTCAGACACACACATTTTTTTCTACCGTTGCAACACATTTGTTTAAACAACTTAATCGTAGCCGGGCGGGCGATGAAATTATTGGGTGTAAAAAGTACAAAAATAAAGCGCTGTAAAACTTTACACAAAAATTCAGTTTTCTCCAAATGTCAGTTTTGTTGACGTACCCCCCAGACGTCTCTCGAGTACCCCTAAGGAGACTCGTACCACTGGTTGAGAAACACTGTTCTAGAGGGTGCTTGGTCCTGCCATGGGGGCAGGGAACTGGACTTGATAACCTCTTGAGATCCCTTCCAGTTCTAGTGTTCTGTGAGTCTATGATTAGATACTTATTAGAGCTGCTAGGTACAGTCTATTTGCCTGGCCCAAATTTCTGGACAAAGGTGTTCCAGCCCTAACCAAATAACTGGAGCAAAGGGGGTGCTGGAAGTGGGCTGGAGGGCCATAGCCCCATTACTTTTTACTGGCCTTAAGGATGAGCAATGGGGGGGGGGGGGGAGAAGGGGAGGAGAGTGGAAAGGAGTGAGCACGTGGTGGGGTCTTGGGGGAAAAACGTGGCATGGGAGAGGCTTCTGCTGCTCCGGGAGCAGAGTGCATTATGGGACAATCTCTGAGGATGAAGAAAGGAGATGGAGTTGCTTTCGGTGAGGCAGAGCAAGGAGGCCTGTGCGGGGACGGGGCAGAGGGAACTTCCAAGGATAAGGGAGGGGAACAGCCCAAAGGCTCAAACATCCGACAGTTTCCTGGGGCTCCACCAGCAGGGCCTGGGCAGGAAACCAATGGCCAGAGGAGACGCTAAGGCCGTGGTGTGCAGCCCGTTCTGAAGCAGCAATGGCTAGTCACTATAGTGGCTACTGCTATCACTAGCCACGCTCAGCTGGCCAAAACGTGACTGGCTGCTAGCGTGCTGGACCCCGCGGCCCCAGCGGGAACCAAGTGGCGTTGGAAAGCAGAGGACCATGGCGCTGCTCGTGTTTTCCCCGGTGCTCTCAGTGTCGCACAGAGAGCAAGGCCGTCTCAGCGGGGCAGGCGCCCCCGACGCGCAGCTACGGTTCGGTTGAGCCAGAACCGCTCAAAAAGGATACTGTGGTTTCCCATATTCCAGCGTGTCGTCCCCGTCCACGTCGAGATCGGCATCGCTGTCTGGATTCTCCTTGCCACTGCACATAATGAACCCGGAGCCTGGAGGGAACGAAACGGGTGGATCAGTGAAATGCAGCAACACGAGGCGAAACGCTGGTGGGAAACCCTGGGCTGCGTGGGCCATCGGTCGGAGCGCCGTCATTAACGGCAGGCACCCATTCCACCCGGGCCTCTGGCTCCCTCTCGCGGGGCCTCTCTAGGAACAGGCAGACAGTGCCTGAAATGTCCTGGGCTTACGCTGGGCCCCAGAAAGGAGCAGACAGCTGAGTCTGAGAGATTTCCATCCTCCTTGCTAGTCAAGGTAAAAGGGGAGTTTGAGGGTTACCAAGTTTGTCCATCCCGTGACATCTCAGACACGGGAAAACAGCCAATTCAGATCCTGTGAAGTGCTAAGCACCCCAGACTCTCACACAGGGAAGCTAAGAGCGCCCAGTCCCCCACAGGACTGCACCCCCTCTCCAAATACTTAGTAGAAGGTATTTAGGAAACCACACAAGAAGTGCAACTCCTCAGGAGTGCGTCAACCTAGGCCAGAAGAATCTCTGAGTACCTCTGTTAAGTGCTTTACGGGCCTACCCGCCATGATCAGGTTCTGCTGAGCTAACTGAGCAAACACAGCATGAATGCCTATCCCAAACAGTGCACAATTCGACAGATGGAGGAATTGAGGCACCCAATTAAGTGACTTGCCCAGGGTCGCGCAAGGAGCCTGTTGCAGAGCTGGGAAATGAACCCCGGCGTCCCGAGTCCCAGCCCAGTATATTAACCATGAGGCTACCTTCCTCTCCCCGTTTTGCAGGGCTATGGCAGGGTCAAGCATCGGGGCATCAGATCACTAACTCTGGCTCACGTCGGCGTGTGCCTTAATCTCATTTGAATTGGGCTTTGAGCGCAAAAGCCTCTTGTGCAGTGTGAACGGGCCCAGGCAGGGAAAGGAGGATGAGCTTCACTTAGGGATATTGAACTTGGGAAGGGTTATTGATGGCTGCCCATAAAACCAGAACTGCCCTCATCTCCCTCCAACACAACGGCTTGACTCGCCTCCCAATAACCGTGCTCTCAACTCAGCTTATGCTGTCAATACTGGATCTGCGTGGCCCCCCGCCCTCCTACAATGGCGGAGCAGTATTTCTAGCTGGCTATATCCCCCGCGGGAGCCCACCAGGATAAAGATCTCTTCCCAAGGACAGCACTCGGATGCAGCATGTCACTGTCAGGTGCCGAGAATGGCCACGTTATCAGCTAAGCTGCTAATAAAATTGGTTTCTAAAGACTCGATGCTTCTCTTGCCCTGTAGAAAACGGGTGGCGTTTGTAGCACTCCCTCCGGTTTCAGGCTCCCCTCTCCAGATTCACTCAGCCAGCAAGGGGCAGCTTTAACCTCTCTCTCTCGAGAGCTGCTCAACTGCCACGAGCGGTGTCTGGAGAATGGCAGCTTCCCGCTCCCGCTTCGGAGGGCACGGCCCAGCTTCGGGCTCAGCGGCCTGGCCTGTCGTCCCTGCAGCTCCTCCGCTGGGGAGAAGCATTTCAAGTACAGGCGGAGTGGCGCTGTAGGCTGGTAGCCAAGGTATGCCCTGCACTGCCTTCGCTCCCCACAAGGGCTCAGCCCGTAAATCTCGACTTTCAGCTCATCACCATGTTCGGGAGATTTAGAGTTGGAGGAGAGAGCTGTCAGAGGAACTGGATGTTCTCTTGACGCGGCCTGAGAACTCACCGGGGGCGAAGCGGTGGTAATTTACAAGCCTGACCTTAAACCCCCCGTAACACCATCTTCTGCACCAGGCATTACTGTCACCCATCACTTCTCAAAGGCCAGCAGCTTCGGACGCCCGGGTCTTCATTTTTCTTTCGAAGAGGTGGGAGCCACAAATCAGACAAAGTCGGAGCAGTGACGTGGTCAGTCCCAGAAACGATCTGAATGTTAGCCAGGGAACGAATACTTGGAACAAGCATCGGCGGGAAGGTCGGGGGTCAACCGAGAGAACGTAAAAGGGATTTCTCCTTTGGTTCCTCTGTCTGCCCATCCCTCCTCCAGGATGCCAAGCACAGGGGACGTGAGCACGTTTGGCTCCGTTTTGTTTCTAAAATCGGCCACTCCACGTGGTCTAGTGGATCATGGTCAGAGCGGAGGAGTCTCCGGCCTGCCTGCCTTTGGCAGCGTACCAACAGCAGGGCGTCCGATTTCAGAACCCATCCTCACTGGCTCTCATTTGCGCCGGGGGAAGCCTTTCGACGGCTAATGACGATGCACTGACAAGTCCTTTGCTCCTCCTCCCAACGCGGCCCAGCTTTGCAGCGCGCACGCTCATGAACGGTCTCTACTGTATTCCCAGGAAAGGGATCCTCCCTCCCCCGACGTCGGGCCTGAAATACAGCCACAGAGAAGCGTGCACCCGCCATTTTGGCACGTCATGGCTGGGCCTGCCTTCAGCCGTGGGAGCTGCAGGCGGAGAACCGGAGGAGGCCGGGGGGAGAATCAACACCTCTGATGCAGCTACATCTGGGAATGTCCCTTATGACCTCGGGATCTCGGTCTGGCCCTCATCTCAGCCTGCCTGCTCAGTCAGCACCGAGCTACCGGCCGCCGGGGGGAAGAGGGGAGTTGGTAAAGCGCAACGCCAGGCCAGTAAAGGAAGTTGGACAGTTCAAACTGAAGGACAAAGCGCCTTCCTGAGATGTTTCATGGAGGCACACACTCCACACTCATCCTCCCTGTTACACGATCTCCAATCTTCTCATCAGAGCCTTCGCATCACATGCAGAACAGCATGCAAGCAGGTCTCTTCTTCGGTCACCAGCAGCAAAACAGCATCTGTCTGAGACTGGCATAAGAACATCAGAACGGCCAGGCTGGGTCTGACCAAAGGCCCATCTGGCCCATCCGCTGTCTGCCCACAGTAGCCAATGCCAGGTGTCCCAAAGGGAATGAACAGAACAGGGAATCGTCACGTGATCCCTCCCCTGTCGCCCATTCCCAGCTGTTGGCAAACAGGCTAGGGCCACCATCCCTGCCCAGCTGGGCTCATCCTCACTGTTAAAGGCCTGGTCTTCACAACATCCTCTGGCAAGGAGTTCCACAGGTTGACTGTGCCTTGTGTGAACAAATATTTCCTTTTGCTTTAAACCTGCTAACTATTCATTTCATTGAGTAACCCATGAACACTTCCTTATTCACTTTCCCCACCCCAACCATGATTTTATAGCCCTCCATCATATCCTCCCCCCTTAGTCACGTGTTTTGTGCTAGTGGAGTCCAGACTAGGCCCAAAAGATTAGTAATTTTGGGTGCCTCCATTTGCGGCAGGTGCTCAGCATTTCCTGAAAGTCAGGCCTGTCCATTTGGGTACACCAAACCTGCAAATCAGTTTTGAAAACCTTGGTTTAATGGAAGTAATAGGAGCAGTGCTGGCCAGATGCGGTGAGAGGTAGCAGGGGCCAGCCAGCACTAGTCTGCCTTGTGGGGAGGGGAGAAGGACTATGATCCCCCACAGTCAACCTGTGGAACTCCTTGCCAGAGGATATTGAGAAGGCCAGGACTGTAACCGGGCTCAAAAAAGAACAAGATACATTAATGAAGGATGGGTCCATCCATGGCTATTAGCAAGATGAGCAGGAATGGTGTCAGAGGCTGGAAATGGGCGCCAGGGGAGGGATCACGTTGTGATTCCCTGTTCTGTTCACTCCCTCTGGGGCACCTGGCATTGGCCACTGCTGGCAGACAGGACACTGGGCTTAGATGGGCCTTTGGTCTGACCCAGCCTGGTCATTCTGATGCTCTTATGTTCACATAAGAGCATCAGAATGACCAGGGTTTTGGGTACCCAAGGCGTGTTATAAAGGACAACACTATTACAACCTGACACAGCTGGAAAGCCACAACATGAAGGGCAGCCCCCTCAAGCCAAGAGCCCGGTGTATACATCGAAACGTATTGCAGGCACTGAGCCAAGAGGGCATGCTTTCCAGACTGAGCGGCGGAGGATGCCCAGTTTGGGGCCGGGGTGTGTGTGTGTGTGTGGGGGGGGGTGGCTAAGGTAACCCTGCCGCAGGTATTTCTCCAACTTCAACTAAATAAGGGACAGGGGTTTTGTAACAAAGCTGTGAGCTGTTCTAGATCACCGATCATCAACACAAGGCGTCCGGAATGGTATTTCTCTGCCTGTGCAGCAAAAGCAAAAGCACATGCCTAGTGGCAACATCAAGATAGCAGCAATGCTATTTATCGGTTTGAGACACGCACAGATCCCCACTCTCGGAAGGAAAAGCTGGTTGCTGAGAGGGGTCAAAACTGAAGGACAAGACCATCGATCCTGGAACTGCCTCCGTCTATAGGGGAATGCGAGAGAACAGGAGGGAATGCGCCACCTGCCTGGAGATCAGCCCGTGAGACCGCAGGTCCATCCCGCACACGTTCAAACCCGGTTTACCCAAGGGAAGGGTAGTTTTAAGACCAGTTCCGGTAGGTCAGAGTTTGAAGCCAGAGTTTTAACACGTCCCTCCTGGTGCAACTTTGCTGGTGTTGCCTCTTTGCACAAAGCCAGCGAAAACACCCAAGCAGCTGTTCAAATATTTGACGTCTGAACCGCTTGACATTAATTATTCATCTCAGGCTCATTCAAACCAGATTTCTGGACAAGTGCTGTTATAAATGGATTAAGAGGACCACTAAATGCAAGGCCAGCCTGATAGGGTCACACCTGCTTCTAACAAGGGCTTAGAACTCCCACCGCCTGCTTGCCCTTTGCCATGGGCATGTTGCCATCCAGAAAGTGGGAAAATATGAAACGGAGCATGAGGTGGGCTGCAGAGAACGGGTTGTAATTGGCACTTAAGTGAGGGTGTTGTACTAGCACACAACGACGTGACCCTCTTGGAGACACTACATCACACTATTCCACCCAGCTGACTGACTGATGGCTCACTGCAGTGCGATGGAACACCAGAGGGGTTGTTCTGGGCTGGCACGGTTGTCTGAAGGTGGCACAATCATTCACAGATATGGGCAAAGCCACCTACAAAGCAGGTTTAAAGCCCCTTTCCTCTTCGCCGAGAGGCCAGTTCTGAGAACCCGAACTTTGTGCCAACGTGCTGATAAAAGTCACACCTGTCAACAAGCACTCAGGAGAGATTCCAAAGCCACCCAGCTGATCAGCAGAGAGCCCACAGCTAGGTTTTGTTTCTACGGGCGGTGCCATTCGCACGTGCCTCGGTGCACATAAAAATTTATTCCGCACGTGGATGGAAAAAATTCGAGAGAACACTGCTGTCACCTGAAAGTTACGGTATGAGCTGGAGCTGGGAACGTGGAGGAGGCCTGATCGTGCAGCCGTTACTCCTGCGAGTAGCCATGGATTATATGAGGAAGGAGCAGGTGAAGGGCCACAGTGCATTGTAATTACACAGCTTTCCGACAAGAAATTAACCCTTCCACATTGTTCCACTCCCTAACAGAAGCATTCTTCTGCTCACGCCGTGGGTTCTGCCTGCAGCCAACACCTCCTAGGCTGCCCTCCACAGAACACCAGCCCTCCGGCTGCTAACGCAGCACCATCCTCTGACTGTCTTAATCCCAGCTGCCTCGTTAAGGGCGAGACAAATAAGAGTGAGCAGGTAGGTCAGACACCGGGGCCATTAAGCCGAGAAAAAACAAAGTTACAGCTCTGTCCTCCCCTCCCCACTGCTCTTGTAGCCAGCAGCTCTGACAAGCAATTCCAGCCCCGGTGTTGAGTGGCACCTTTATAAACCGTGTGACAGTTTGGGAGACAAACTCGCCCATCAATCAGAATGTACCTATCAAGATCACTTACCTAGAGCGCCTGCAGGCCGTCAGCAGGGCACCCTCGGCACAAGCGCCAGCCATTTCTGAATAGGCTAAGCGCTCCCGACAAGCCCCACGGCCACCGAACTATGGAGGTCACGCTTTGCAATGGGCAAACAAAGGCCTCTTGGCCACCAGGCAGGCGGCAGGCTCCAAGGAGAATGGAAATGCATCCTAGCATGAAGGTGAAAAATGGATGCGGATGGGTGCTCGGGCAGATGTGCTCTCTCTCCTCCCACAAGTTTTCCACGGGACCACTGTGCCGCCTCCCCGGTTGTCCCTCGGATCTGGAACGATTTGCCCGACCTGGGACGTGTCAACTTTCCTCACAGCCCGCCGAGGACAGCTCCCCCCAACAGTGGCCGTGGATTCAGCTCCCGCGCCAGTAACCCAATACCCGGGTCGATCTCGAGCATGGCAGGATGTTCCAGGGGCGTGAATCCGAGCGCGTGTCTGTCTCCTGCAGGAGCTGGCGACAGAGGGCCAAAGGGACAGCGGATACCGCCTCATGTGGTCGCAGGAGTAGCGGCAGCCCTGGCAGGGAGGGAGGGGAAAGGCAAGAACAAAGCCACGCTGGGCAGCCTGGGATGGCCGCAGCCCGGCAGGCCCCTCTCCGCTAGGCGCTGTACACGCCCCCGCCCCGAAAGACTGCGCTCGAGGACCAAATCCACCCTGGCATTACTCCTGCTGGGTCCACGACCCTCAGCACGCTGAGCTAATGGGCCGCACCTCCGCCCAGAGGAAGGGGGAAAGGGAGGAGCCCCCAGCAGGAAATCTGGTTTGCAGGCTGGGGATCGAGCTGGCGAGCGCTGGGGCTGTCCCCCTGCAGGAAGTGGGCCTTTCAAGCTGCTCGGCTCCAAGGAGGGAGGGGCTTGAACGCTTGTCAGGATCATTATTACATGCTCAATTCCCCCTCCAAACATAAAACCTGTTACAAGGGGGCCCGAATCCAAACACAGCTCCAGGGGGCACAGGCCTGACAGGAGCCGAGCCGGCTGGGAGTGAAGCTTTCACGTGGCTCACAGGGAATTCGCATGCTCAGGACGGAAAACCCTCCCGTAAGTTTGCAGATTTGGCAAACGACCCCCAGCCCGCAGCACCCGCTGCCCTCACGCCTCAGCACGCGCACCGGGTTTCCTTACAGAGAGGTCACTGCCTGGCTGCTTGGAGGGGAAACACACAGAACGCGACAAAACCGTTTTATGCAAAGGCATCGCCAGGCCCCACACAGGCTTCCTAAGAACAGCTCCAACCTGGCTTGATTTCTTGAAAGAACCCAAACTAGTGCAAAGGGGCCAAGACGGCAGAGGTGTGGTTTCATGGGGGAGGAAACGAAGCTTTGTGTCCCCTTTTTAGAGAGGTGAGCAGACCAGCCAGGTTTCACCGGGTCTGATTATCAGACAGTTTTTCGAGTGGTTCCTCTACTCTTCTGTCCCATAGGATTTAACAGACGAGAATTCTGCTCCCAACTTTCGCTCCCCACACCGGGGGAAATGTACGCTGCGGAATCCAGGAAAGCCGTCGGCAGGACAGAACTGTATTGCCAGCTGATGTCAGGACCCCAAATCCCACGCACACGAAACGGCAACTTGTCGGGAAACGGCCATGGAAGAATGGCCGTCAACGACAGAGCCCGTCTGCACAGACCTCCCGGGTCACCGCTGGGCTGGGAAGTAAAAGTGCGCAGTTCGGACCCAAAACTGAAAGCCAGGAGAGCAGCTGGCTTTAAAGAAAGGGTTGTCCAGCGTGGTGACCGCTAACAGCATTTTGTAGCCATACAGGCCAAGATGAAGGAAAGCAAAGACCCAGTGAGCTGACCACCGCAGGGGCAGGGAAGAAACATTTGTCTCCCGCAGACCATATCGCAGGGATTTTGGCGATGCCTGCCTGTGGAGCATTGCACGTTGGCTGCGGCTGGAGGCAGCAAAGCGAACTCAGCCGACGGTCTGACCCAATATGGCAATTCCTACTCTGCTTCCGGGAGTGTTGTGCCTGTGGCATGCACGGAGGGAAGGCGGTCACACCAGGCCCAACTGCGGCAATACAAAAGGAGACTAGGACGCCCAGTCTGCGCACCCATTGGCTTGATTTCCGCGATCGAAAGGGAGGGGGGAGGGTTCTGAAAGCTTTAGCTCCCGGAGAGAGGTGGTGGAAAGAGAAAAGACGAGGGGAATTCAAGTAATCTCGAATCACTAAACAGATTCACATCACTGGATCAATAAGCACCGCTGACAGGGATCACAGGCATGTCGCAACTTTGCCAATAACACAGCTGCACCGAGGAGCCAAGAGAAAGCCTTTTCTAAAGCAGCCGAGCATGAAGCGGCGAGGCTGGAGAGCAGCCGAAAGCGACAGCACGGCTTCCCGAAGCCGTCGCCAGCCGCGGGCCCCACCGTCACCCGCTTTAAGGAATGCATGACAGAGAGGCTTCATTTGTGGGCGGAGGAGGAAGAGTGGGTGGAAATAGTGGCGGGCTGAAATAACGAGGCCTAAATTTCATAAGCCAAACCCGCACTCTCGACTCCAAACTAATTCTTTTCGAGGCCAGGAAGAAGAAAGAAAATCAGTGTTAATTTAATCAATTGATCAGCCTATTGATTGCGAAACTGGAGCTGCTAGTTAGCCATGTGCAGTAATGCCCTCAAATCTGAAACCACAAAACACACCATTGATTTCTGCACTTGCTGCTCCAAAAGGGGGAAGGGGGGGGGGGAGGGGCGGAAAAACCGAGACGCGCTTTCAAAGGAAAAAGCAACTTCCCAGCCCAGGGAGAGAGAGGATGCGAGTGAGTCAGAACACAAGGCAGAGACCAGGGAGAGCGGCGTCTTGCGAGTTTCAAACTGAAATTAGTTACAGATGCAGTCACGGTGTCTTGTGTAAACTCTATCGATTGGGTAGCTGACAGCCCTAGGAGCCTCGGTGCTAGGACAATCAATCGGGCTGCAGTGTCACCTGCCACTTTGCTGAACAGTTGACAATGCAATTATCCAGTGTGGAGGCAGGGAGTTGGCGTGTGTCAAACGCAGTTAGCCACTTTCCGGGCACTACTCGATAATGCGTTTCACCGCCGGGCGTAAGAGACGACATGCAGAGACAGGCGCTGTTCAGAGCCATTGAGACCTGCACACGCTTTTCCTTTAGAAAAATCTCCCTGCCCCAGACTTAACAACTGTATTCTAAAAGGCTATTAAAATCACGTCAATCAGCTACTCAGTGGCTAAGGCTGAAATCTGACCTGCAAGTCCAAGAGGTAGGCAGCAGTTCGAGCAGAACTGCAGACGGCTTGAAAAATTATCAAATGGCTGTCTTGAAGCCTGGGACTTTCAAAGCTGGACTGGACAAAGCACTAGAAAAATGGATTGGAGGGAACAACTCGGCGTGTGCTGCAGCTGGGACCGGATGATCTTATCCTGCATGTCCAACATTGAGGAAAATAGAAGTTTAAAGGGATGCTGTCAACTCGAAATCTAGTCAATTTCAACGACTGAGTCGTTTCAGGTGCCAGAACTGCCCCTGGACTCTCTCTGCCAATTCTGGTAGTTTTACAAGCACATTTTCCTTTTTATTTTTAATTAATTTGTCTCCCTCCCTTGCTGCTGCATGACAGACCCCCCCCATGCAACAGGGGAACCGACTGCACTCAAAATGCGGTCGGATGAGCAGAGTGAGATAAAGCCGAGAATAGTTGCTTTCCCCCTCCAAATCGCTTTCCAGCTTGTGTGACCTTAGATGTGACACAAGACACACAAATCTGCAGACACTGGTGTTAGTTTCAAGGGAGATGATAAACTAATGCTCTACAGCAGTTTGAGCACAAAACGTAGGCTCTCTGGACATCTCTTCACAGAGATTAACATTAAACTGAAACTTGTAAGAGCCAAAGAACAGGCCTGATTAGGAGAACGGGAAAAAGAGATTTTTAACTCTGCAGTGTCCGAGTAAAAAAGCATGTAGGACAGTATCTTCCCCCAGTGTGGTTAATGTTTGTGATGTAAGAACTAAGCGTCACTGAGATGATTACATATCAATTGCAATGTGTTACACACACCACACAACGTGTGTATGCACGCGTGTGTCCGTCCCTCCCTCTCATCTCTCCGTCCTCCTTATTAAAACCAACCCTTTCAATACTACTGCTCAGCTACTTTATGGCAGAAGTTCATCAGCCACTGAACGGACCTTTCCCTCAGGTCCTACACACGAATAAAAGCCTTCTGGGAAAGCTTAATTCTTGTTTGTTAATTACACTTCTACAGCAAGGATCCTCAACCCACGGGTCCTTTTCCGCCCCGAGCTCTAGAACAAGCTCCTGGACAAAGCCCTGCCTCTCCCACGCAAGGGAGCGAATGTCAATGCAAGCAAGAGTCAGATGTCATAGTGTACAGAGCAAAGGCGGAGAGGAAGCTGCGTTCAGCCTGCTCCCCTGCGAACAGGGCTGCCTGGGGTGGGCAGTGGGCCCAGGCCCCAGAGGGTGACGCAGGCCCATAGAACCGAGCCTTGGCCAGAAGAGCTTTGAGACGACACGTTGTTTTGGAAGGCCAGGGCTGTAAGAGTGAAAGAGCGCGAGAGCCGCTTACAGGGACAGTGCCCGGTAAGACAGTTTAAGGGAGGGGCAAAGCCGAGGAGGGGGGACGATGGAAAGTCATGACGGAGAGAAACACGGATCTGGAGGGAGGGGAGATTAAGGACTTCATTCCACCCCTGCACGCTTTTGAGGGTGACTCTTGCTTCAGACTTCAAATGGGCTTCACCGGCGGGTGCCCTGTCGAGTCAATGCAGAAACCGGGATAACGACGCTGATTACCCATTCATTCATCCAGCGGGCTCCGAATGTGCTCCAGACACCTCTATCTCCAGGCCAGTCTCCTGGGAAATTTCACTCTCCCGCCACTCCTGCACCAGCCGCGTGTCTGCCGAGTCTTTCTAAATGTAGCACTCGGCTTCCGTTCTCTTTGGCTTGACCTCACCTACGGCTGTAATGCGCTGGGACTGACGGAGAGAGGCAGGGTGTTGCAGGCTTGCCCGTGGCCTGGCTTTGGTCGAGACTGGAGAAGCTGTTGATTGCTGGGATGGGGGCTAGGGCAGACGCTGGGTGTACTCACCCCAGCTCTGCCCCCGACTCTGCATGCAGGCCACAGGGCAAGTCACAGCTGCGTGACTCAGTCTACCCATCTGTAAAACAGGGCCTATCAGCATGTCGGGGAGATGTTGTGAGACTCGATGGGTGGAGCTCCTAGGAGAAGTGCTTTGGAAGGGTGAGAGATTCAGTTTCTCCTCAATGCTGGAGCCTGCCCTCAGCCCCCATTCTAACGTAAAACGATCCAACAGGGAGCTCCCAGACAGGGGCCGAACGTTATGCTCGATCATCGGCTGTCTCTCACCTCAGACCCCGGCTGCATCCGTTTGGAGGGCAAGGGGGCGTAGGCCTCACCTGCCCGTTTGCTTGCACACTTCTCGTACAACGCCCACGGCTTCTGTCCCAGCCCTTCCCCGGCTCTGCTAGGCCGGCTGATTGGCCCGGGTGGCAGGCAGGTCGGCCCAGCGACATTTGCTGAAGCCCGTTGGCAGGGCAAGGACTGCCCGAGAGCCGACAGCAGGACTGCAGCCATCTGCTGGCAACTTTCAGGCATTTGTATTTGAATAAGTCCCTCTTTTCAAGCTGCTGCACTGATTGCACGCGACACGAGAGCCAAAGCTAACGAGCACCCTGGAGTGACTTTGGTTTGTCACAGAGGATCAGGCTTCATCAAGGCCTCCGCATCCCCTAACGGATGCGCTACTCAGGGAGGAGACCAGGGCCCCCGTGGGGGCAGGCTCCTCTCTTAAGGACATTACTGGAGCTGGCTATAAATCCTGTGCCATCTCAGGGAGGGGGGGACAAAGAGAAACTCAAGAATTAAATACTCCCTGCGGGTTTCCCCTCCCAGCCTTGCAATCCGTCTTAGTCAGGTTCCTGTCTGGCTGATCTTTGTATCCTTCCCCGAAAAGGCCTTGCTTACTGTTCTAGTGGATTCCAAGGCTTCCTCGCCGGTATTTTCCAGGCACCTGCTCTGCGTGAGGAAAAGGAATCCATGCAAGCACTGGGCGAGTGGCTTGTTACGGTGCCCTCTGGAAGGGCAGGGGGGGAACGGGCAGGTTGCGAGAGCTTAGCTACAATTCTTCGATTCTTCCCGAGCTTAAGAGGACAGCAATCTCTGTTCCATCAGACAGGGCGGTTCGGAGCTTAAATGGTACTTGCTGCTAGCTTGCTTTTCCTGTCTCTGTCTCTCTGCCTTTGAAGTTGACTGGACAGCTTCCTCAAGCTGGCGTTATCACTCCCTCTAACCACTCTTGGCAGGCAATCTAATTCCCCCTGAAAAGGTCACCGCCATTTTAACTGCCTTTCAATCACATTAAGCATGCTGCTGTTCCTGCTCCGAGCACCGTGCCTGCAGCTCTCCTGACTGAGGTGCGATCGATAAACTGACACACTGTCCTCCGCCCCGGCCGGCGCCCCCAGCCGCTCCCCACCTTCCACCCACAGCCTTCCCCTCTCAGCCAAGCTCCTTCTGATGGAGGCATGACAAAAGATACCCACCCCCCCAAAGTGATGCAGACAGGAGCCGCTAATCCATCACGCCCTGACCCGCTTGCCCCATCTTCTAAGGAAAGGGAGAGTTAAACCCGTCTCCCAGAGAGGTGCAGGAACGGTAACTTCCAGAGGACAGTTTGTTCGAGTGTCAGCCCAGGCACCTTTGAAGCTGCTACAAAGAACCAGCCTCCCTCAAGCGTCCCTTAATGCATTCATTACTGTTATCTCTCTCGCGCTTGCTTTTTTTCCCCCAGTTACCAGTTGTGTGTTCCACCCATCGATCCTTGTGTAAGACACTGTTTTAAGTCTGCTTGCCTTTTGACTGCGTTAAGCCGTTTAAGAGATGACAGCGGCTTCTATCAGCGCGAAGCTGATGCGATTCTTTTCAGATAAAGCACTTTTTTCCCTCTACCCCCCTCCCCCTTCAAGTAACGCGCGCACACAAAAAGGCACCAAACGTTTCAAAGAAAAACCCCCTTTTGAACTTCCCTCGGGAATTCTTTAAAGGGATCACTTTACAGTGTAAACACTTGGGGGAATGTGCATCCGTTCTGCAGAGGAACAGAACTGGCACAAATATGCCGAGAGTTAAAAATCAGAGAGGGAAATGCTCAGTGTTTTCATTTGCTGGGCTTTGGCTGCTGCCTAAATACAGACAGGCTCGAAGCTTATTAGACGCAGACTGCGTGAAATAATCCCTTGTAACAAAGAGCAAAAAGACACGGAAGATGTAAATGACTAATGCAAGGACCTCTCTCCGTTGATCAGAGTTATGTAAATGGATGGCTAGTCAATGCTAGGATATTTCAAAACAAGTTTTCGTCCCATGACCCTAGGGATGAAATCTTCGGATATTGGGCAAAATCTCTCACCGCGGTATCTCACGTTTCAGGAACACATGTTCAGACACCATCATTGCTGAGGGGAGGCAGGGTTACACTCTCCCTCCTACCTCTTAGTTTCACTCAGATGATTTCTAGTTAATCTCTCACTTACAACAAGGACCTGATTAAAAGCAGCATCTGGCAGATGTTGCAGATCTGTGGATTCCAGCCCCCCTACTCGAGGCTGCAGAGGGAGGTGACAAAGGAGAAAGAGAAGATTGTCCTCCCTATCCAAGGCAAAGTCCTAGTTTAAACAAAGATTACTTCTGGAAAGCCCCATGTCCCATTGCTGCGGCATCTGATGTGGCCCCAGTGAGAACACCTAGAATCCTCTTGAACTGCTAACAGCCTCGAGTCACACAAGACGACAGTACCAGGTTTTGGCAAACAGATTCAGTGATGAAAACTGCCAGTGTTTTAAAAAACGTGAAGGCAGCTCAAAATGCCTACGAACCCCTCTATGAAATGCCGACACCGCTCTGTAAGGCCAGACAGCCAGAGTGCTGGGTGTAACACCCAACCATCGCGTCCCTGTTACCTTCTTGTCTCCGGTTTGGGTTTTCCGCCTGTTTCTGGACTTGTGCTCAGTTCTTGGGGGGCAGGGCCTGCCTTTATTCCATGTGTGCACAGTGTCTAAGGCCCTGGCTGGGATTGTAGGCAAGACCGCGCTTGTACCAATAACATGTGGATGAGCCCGATTCTTAAGGACAGCCTCGCCAATCACAGATGAGATTCCCACTAAGGTTGTAGAGAGGGCACGAACTCTGGCCTGAGACTGCCCAGACAATATGAACATCCAAGGCTGTTAACTAAGCACTCAGCATCCATAAAGACAAGCGGTGCAGACTGGCACCAGGGGGATGCAGTCACACCTGCTTTTTGCTATTTTCTGCAAAAATCTAGACTAGGAACATCGGAACAGCCACACGGGTCTACCTAGACCAGTGCCCTGTCTGCCCACAGTGGCCAATGCCGGGTGACCCCCAGGGAATCATCAAGTGATCCACCCCATCGTCCACTTCCACCAGCCGGCCAGTCAGAGTGTTAGGGACACTGGGGGGTTCTTCTTGGCGAATAGCCACCGATGGACCTGTCCTCCACGAATTTATCCAATGCCCCTTTTGGACCCTGTTATAGTTTTGCCCTTTACGACATCTCCTGGCAACAAACTCCATCGGCTGGCTACAGGCCCTGTGAAATCTCTCTTGCTTTTCTTTTAAATCTGTGGTCTATTAATTCCATTGGGTGAACGCTGTCTTGTGCTATGTAAAGGGGTAGTAACCTTTCCCTATTCACTGTCCCCCACACCATTTATAGAGGTACAGATCTCAGTCATAGCCTCTCGGGGGCCATCTCTTTCCGAAGCGCAACAGTCCCCGTCTTATAAAACTCTCCTCGTAGGACAGCTCCCTGCTCTTATTTGTTTTCGCTGCCCTTCTCTGCACCTTTCCAAATCCGAATGCCTCTGTTTGGAGATGTATTCATAGTGTGGGTGTGCCATGGATTATTACGCATTCGGTCTTCTCTCGCTCTGGCCTACTGGTTCCTAACATTTGTTCGCTTTCTTGAGTAATTTTATCCCATGTGCAAAATTTTGCCCCATTCTTCAGTCCATTTTCCAGATGATCAGTGTTTAACAGAACAGATCCCAGTACAGGTCTTTGGAGGTGTCTGCTATTTACTCCTCCATTGTGAAAACATGACCACTGATTTCTATCTTTTGTTTCTTAGCTTTTAAGTCGGTTACTGTTCTATAAAAGGGCCCTCTCTCGTCTCACGACTCCTTTGCTCAAGAGCCTTCGACGGAAAACCTTGTCAAAAGGCTTGCTGAAAGTTCAAGGATTCGGTGACCACATGTTTGTTGATCCCGCTCAAAAGAATTCTAACAGACTGGTGAGGCATGGTTTCCCTTTCCAACAGTGTCGACTCTACGCGACCGATTATTCCGTTCTTTACTATAGTTTCAAACAATTTGCCTGGTACAGAAATTCAGCTTCCCAGGATCTTCTCTGCAGGCTTTTTTTTTTTTAAAAAAAACCCACGTAATACGTTAGCTACCCTCCAGTGATCTGGCACAGAGGCGGATGTGAGCGATCATTTACATACCACATTGAGTAGATCTGCAATTTCATACTTGAGTTTCTGCAGAACTCTTGGGTGAAGAACATTTTTTTATTACTTTCTAGCTTATCAATTTGTTCAAACCTCCTCTGGGGACACCTCCATCTGGGACAGTTCCTCAGATTGGTCACCTAAAAATACGGCTTGCAAGAGGGCTCTCCTTCTTATCTTCTGCAGGGAAGGCCGATGCAAAGCATTAATTTAGATTCTCTGCAATGGACTTGTCTTCCTTGAGTGCTGTGTTCGTACTGTGATCACCCAAGTAGGCCCACGGGCTGACTGGCAGGCTGGCTGCTTGTGATGTACTCAAACAATTTTTGTGCTGTTATTTTTTTCACCTAAGCTAGTTGCTCTTCAGATTCTTTCTTGGCCTGCCTTATTATACTTTTACACTTGACTTGCTAGAGTTTATGCTCCTATATGTCTGAAGATCGTGATCACTGATGTGATTTTTGTACATTCTGACCAAACACCAAGCAAACAAAAAAATCCAACCACCTAATAAATGGCAACAAATGGTTCCCAGTTTGGGGTCAGCACTGCAATGCTGCCTGCTAGATTTGAGCTGGAACTGCGCAACAAATGCTGGCCACCGTCTCCTATCCCCTGGGCCATGACAGCTCCTCAGAGCAACCAACACGATTAAAAGAGAAATGGATGAGACACATGGACAGCTATTCTCCCTCCAGTGTCATGCATTTCTTCATGTCAGCTCTCCAGATACTCGCAACATCCATGGAGCTTAGCTAGATCTGTTTGGCATTAAAAATGTCTTAGATTTCCACATCGCTGCTCCTTCTCAGCCAAGGGGACTGGGCTAACGGTGGGCTCTGGAGTGGGAAGGGTTAACAGTGATGCCACCAAGTCGGCAGGAAGCCATTTTTAGCACGGCAGGGCATCTCCAGAAGGCTGCGCCACACTGCCAGGCTACTAATGGCCAGCTCTTTGTCCCAGGAAGGTGGAGAGAGCCGACATTAACATGGGGAGAAAACGGCAAGGAGGCACATTTAGTTCCCTGCAAGCCTCGCAGAAGAGGTCTCTCAAAGGAAGACTCAGCACACTTGCATGCCAGGGAAGGAGGAGGCCCGGACAGGAGGGAAAGGCTGACACCCCCTGAAACTTGTTTCAGACTAAGAAGAGTTCATGGACTGGCCATGCCAGGACTTCCCGTTGCGTGGCACTGGGAGAGTCAGCTGGCAGGCCTGTTCTGGGGACGCTGAAGCAGGATTCTAGGGATTCTAAGCAGAAAACTGGCGGCAAAAAATGCTCGATTCCACCCCCCCCACTGTCCAGTGACAAGCTCCCAGCCCCCCTACTCTTTTACCAACGTACATTCACCACCCCCCGCCCTCCCAAGACATCTGGTGAGGCTCTCCAGGATGGAAACATCTAGAGCAGGGGCGGCCAACCCGCAGCTCGCAAGCCACATGCGGCTCTTCACCCCTGAAAGCGTGGCTCGTGAAGCCTCCCCCGGGGGAGCTGTCGGGCGCGGCAAGATGGCGTCGGCCAATGGGAGCTGGATATGGCCAAAAAGCCTAACCCGTGGTTTTTAAAGGGGCAGCGTCCTTTTTTGGGGGGGGAGGGGGGACCTCAACAACTCTGCCTGGTGGGGAGCTCTTCCTTTTTTTTTTTTGCGCTCAACAGTCCTGGTGCGGCTCTTTGCATTTTTTCCACCGCTGTTTCAGCTCTCTTCATTTAATGGGTTGGCCACCCCTGCCCTAGAGCTCATCCTCCAAGGGCACGCAGGATGTTAGCTAGAGGGTAATTGAATAGTTGTGTATCTGCATGACATTTTAGTGGTTACACGACTATTCGATAGTCTCTGCGGGCGGGGCTGGCAGCCAGTGTGCCCTGTCACCCCGTGCTGCTACCTCTGTACCAGGGGGTGGGGTGGCAGGTGGGAGCCAGTCCACAAGGGGAGCACGTTTAAAAACCGGTTTCCCACGCAAACCAGCCCCCGCCTGCCAGCCCGCGCTGCCACCCCTGATACAGGGGCAGCAACACGGGGCATCAGCAGCCCCTCTCCGCGGCGGGGCTGAGCTCCCTGCGGACAGAGGCTGCTCCCCTGCAGCAGCCACGGTCCACGAGGAGCTCGGAACCCTGTAGACATCTGCTGCTGTGGAGCAGCCTCTGTCCGCAGGGAGCTCAGCCCCGCCGCTAACCCCTGGCCCACCACGTACAGAGGCAGCTTCCTGGCAACCCCTCCCCCCCGCTCCCCGGAGCTGCTGCCTCAGATACAGAAGCAGCACGGCCCGGCGGGGGGTGGAGAGAAGAGTGCATGTCGTCAACTAGATTAACCGTTAAGCCCAGGCTTATCGGTTAATCACGCTGCTGTCTACACGCTGACATCCCTAATGAACTCCAATGTGGGACGGCACAATTCTACCCGCGCTCGATACCTGTGTTTGGAAGTGGCCACGCTCGCCGGGGGCAGCCCTCTGAAGGTAGACGAGCATGGCCTTTGCCGCGACATGTGGCTAACCTCCACCCAAATCAGTCCCTGGAGCTACTGCACATTTTAAAGAACCACGGGCCAGGATCCTGCACGTTCCCCCAGCCTGATCATACGGACTGCAGAGCACTCTCCCTCCTGCTGCGCCATTTGAGACACCGTCCCGGCAAGTGGAGTGGGACCGAAAGGTTAACGGGACACTCCAGTTCTCAGCTAGAACGGACTGGGAGTATCACGGCTGTAAGGTGACCCAGCGATGATGCCAAGGCCCGAGGGAGAGGTTCCACCCTGCTGACGAGAAGAGGTGAAAGGAGCCGGAGTGGAGGAAGAGGAGAGGTCACGCTTGCACAGAGGGGCGGGAAATTGGGCAGACTGGTAGGAAGAGGCGCGCCGATGCTGTAGCACTGAAGAGAACAGCGTCCCCTGCTCCGTACTGCCGATGCGAGCAGTTATGTTAATGATCAAACTCTACCCCGCCCTGCACCGCTTTCCTCGCGAGCCATGTGCTGGTCGGGGGGTGAGCGGATGAAGCTCTGGGTCTGCGACAATTATTTGCAGGAGCCAGGAGCGCAGCCTTCACTAGGAACACGGCGCAGCTGCCGCACGCTCCTGCTACTTAACCTCTGTGGTCCTGAGCACCTGCTCCTCTATTCCAGAGTAGATCCAGAGCGCCCGGGGTCACTTAAGAGCCAGCAGGTGCATGGGCACGTCAGGCTGAGCCCCCCCGCCCCAAGGCGTTTTAAATTCAAACCCAAGCGGAGGTATGAAGACGCAGCCTCCCCTCCTCCTCACTGAATGGACCCAGCTGGCGTTTCCGCACGCGGTCGGGCTGCGTGCATGAGACTCTCCTTAGTGCCAGCAGTCCACCCCAGAGACCAGTTTGGTAAATCGTGCTGCGGGAGGCCAAAGGGCTGAGTGTAAGAAAGAGGCCAGGTTTCCAGCTACAATTGCATTCACCAGGAAAGCTCACCCCAGGTCAAATTTTGCTATAACTCTCTCTCCTCTGTAACCGGTTTCCCTGTCACGGGGGAAGGCGCAGCAGAAGAAGGGAAAATAAAATGTGTTTGTCTGGGAGCCCTGAGGGCCTGCAGCGCTGGAGGTACACAGCAGGTTGCTGGATTCTCATTTATCAACCTTAAAAGGGATGGAGTGATAAATGCATAACCGGCCCTTTAATATTTTATTCAGGTGCTAAAGCGACTTCGCTGTCACCTTCAATACATCACCAGCGGCTGATAAACCAGCTTTCGTCACTCCAGGCTGGGAATTTTTACAATTTCATTTCTCTCCCCGCCCCCCCCCCTTCAAATACATCCATGTATTTCTTAATATGTGCCAACAAGGAACGGATTCCTTCCCAAAGGAGCTCGCCCTCCACCCGCTCTCAATCCCTCGCCCCTCGTGGCTACATTGCCTGCATGCTAAGTGCAGCCTGGCTTTTGTGCAAGATAACACAGTGCTACCCTGGCTGGTCCAGGGGCGGTAAGAGCTGAAATCATTGCAAGTTCCCACCCACCTGTGGGTGGCTACGCTGCTCGAGCCCCTCCCTCCGAAGAGAAGCGACTGACCGCACAGCAGAACTGGCCCCTGCCCATGGTAGATGTGCCTCAAGTCAGCCCCTCCCATCCCGAAACTTCCCCCTACCTCGGAATCCCCCCTCCAGGAGGGTGGTAGCACGTATCCTCTTCTGCCCGCACCACTCATATTCCTCAAAGCGATTGCCGTTCTCGTTCTCGATGTCCACAGAGTCATCCTCGGTCATGCACGAGCCTTCTCTCTGTGTCAGGCAGAAAGGGGCAGAGAGTAAGACCCCGAAATCCCCTTGGAGGGTGGGGGGGGGGGTCAGGACTGCTCCTACGGGGCGGCTATGTCTGGAATGGGCAGCAGCATCTGCCTCCCCGCTACGCACTTGGTCGGAGAATTGACAGGCGCCGAGAGCCCTCAGGGCCTCCCACAATCCAACAGGCAGCAGGCCCACCTCAGCCGTAGGCCCCAGGATGCCACTGGCATGTGCCCAAATGCAATCTGGCTGGCACCGTCCTGGCACGTGATGTGCAGACCCTGAGCCGAAAGCAGCACGCGCCCGTAGCCCAAGAGGGCTCCTTCGGCAGGGCCAGAAGCAGATTCCTCTGGACACCTGGCGCAGGGAGGCTGGTCTCAACCCCGGTCTTTTAAAACCCTCTTTGCTTGGGGGTTCACGACGGACAGAAGCAGGACACACAGAAAGCCCCAAGAGCCCGCTCCCTCCTTGGCAGGACGTCGGCAGGGTTTACTCCTCTCCCCTCCCCCGGCTTTAGGCAGGGCTCACCCTCCCGCGGGCAGGCGGCAGAGCAGTCTGGGGAGCCCCGATGCCTAGCGCGCAACGCTCAAGCGGCATTTTCAAGAAGTCTCCTTGAAAGGGGCAACATCGAGATGGCTGCAAAGGCAGAGCCCAGGAAAGGAGAACCCTTGCGGTGCTAGGCCGGAGCCTGGACACACCGCATGGGCCGGGGCTACTCAGCCGGAGCTCATTCACACAGCATGGGTGGGTGTTAAAAACCAAAGCCACTAGCAGGAGGCAGACAGGCCCTCTCCTGAGCCGCCTTCCAGGCCTGGCGCCTGCAGCTCCCGGACCGCGCACCCTACGGCCCGGACTTCACCGCAGCAGGGCGGGAAGGGCCGCTACAGAGAGAGCGGGGAGAAAGGAATGGCAGGTAGGCCCGCTGCGCCTCTACCTTTGCAAGGCATTGTTCCACATGTCTACTCATCTCCTCCTCGGATCCTGACAGAGGCCGGCTGCAGAGGGGACATACCTGCCCTTCGTCTTGCTTCCTCCGTTTCATTTTCCCAATCCGAGCTGCGTGGAGAAACCGGGGAGAGAGGAAGAACATCACCTTTATGAGGGCTAGCGCGAGCCCCGCTCCCCTGCCGGCCCCCCGCCTCCCCTGAGGAGCATCCACCCAGGAACACCAATTCGCTGCCGGCCCGCCGGGACAATTCTGACCAGCCCACCGGACTTCCTGAAGCGCACAGACCAGAGAATCTCTCCCCACACTTCCTTGCGTCCAGTCCACCTCCAGGAGCGGAGCTACAGTGTGTCACCCAGACCTGAGGGAATGACCATGTAAGGGAGACTCCACCATGCCCCAGCTCTTCCAGCGGTAACCACGCTAGACCCTACTGCTGGCTTGTCACCCATATCCATGCTGGGTCTGTTCTGTGCCATGTGCGTGCTGCACCGCCACACCGCTCGCCTTGGTGGGTTGTGTTTCCTCGGCACATCTTGTGCACATCTTCCCTCTCTGCGTGGCCTGCTTCTCTGGCCTTCGCGTTCCCCTGCTGTTGTCTTTTATTTCTCTGTTTGAGCCATCTGAGGGGGAGGGGGGCACAAGAAACCAGGTATACAGTAGCTGTCAGAGTAGCCTGCTCCTGAGACAAACAGGGGAGGGTGATGGCTAAAATGGACAATGCTGCAAAGACGGATCAAACAGAGAGGTAAAAGACAACAGCAGGGGAATGCGAAGGCCAGAGAAGCAGGCCACGCAGAGAGGGAAGATGTGCACAAGATGTGCCGAGGAAACACAACCCACCAAGGCGAGCGGTGTGGCGGTGCAGCACGCACATGGCTCAGAACAGACCCAGCATGGATAGGGGTGACAAGCCAGCAGTGAGGTCGCGTGCCAAACAAGGACAGTGGATGTGACAGAAGTAGGGATGCTAGAACACGTTTATTCTAGCGGTTGCACGTTTACATGCTGGGGGTGGGGGGCAGGGGGAGCTGGTGCTTGCAGCAAACCAGCTTAAAAACCAGCTCCCCACAAGCACCCACTCTGTATCAGAGGCAGCATGTGCGTGTGCTGACTGACAAGCCCGGGCTTGTTGGTTCACCACGGACACGAATACACATGACCGCCCCCAACGGTAAGTAAGCCTAAAGGGGCTCCAAGGAATGCAGAGCGCTGAGCACAGATGGCGCAACACAAGACCTCCACCCGCGTGATGACCATTCCACCTGGGCCCCAGGATGGGGCAGCAGATTGCTGTTTACTTACACTCGAGCGAGATGGCGATAGGTTAGCCCCCAAACTCTTTCCATAAAGCTTTACAGCTGATGAATGCAATAACTGGGTGAGGACCGGACTTTTGGCCTAACAGTCACAAATTCAAACCTTGTTTTCTAGCCTGGACGATCCAGTGGTTGGGCCTTTCTTCTGATAGATCCAAGAGCCCTCTATGATCAGAGAGTTCCTCTCTGTGTAAGTATCTGCTAGGAGTCCTAAAAGGCTCGGTTTTGTTATACAACAGTTACTTTCAACATCTCATGCTCCCACGCATGCTCCCTTCCTAGAAGGTCAGATCGAGGCAGGAGCCATGTGTGAAGGACGGGCGATTTGGTTTTGGGTGAAAGGTGTTCTGCATCCCAGGACAGGGGTTTTTAATCTCCCTGGTTCTCAATTTGATTTGCATTTGTGTTATTTTTATTTAAAGTACATCCAAGCCATGCAGTGAGAAACTGGAAACTGCATCGACGCCCAAGAGAGCAATCTGGGGGAAAGATACTGAGAACCATACTGATTAGGAAAAGCAGCCGAGAGAGCCTGTCACTTAATCCAATCTCTCGTTAATTTGAGCCATCGTTAAACGTGATCAAAACATCTGGAACCAAATGATTTGCATTAAAAAGAACTTCTGTCCTTTATGATGATGGCTTTAGGCAGGTATTACTGGGTAACTCAATCACTGGCTGGAGCAAAGTCTCTGTTTAATTAACGAGGAAGGTCAAAATTCCGAACACGAGACAAGAAAGAGCCTAAGGAAAGCCCATGTGGTAATGAGACATGACACCACTGGAAAGTTGTGTTAGGCACAGATTGTTATTGACATGGTAAGCACTGCCACGTGCCTGGAAAGCGGCACTATTCATGCCAGCGCGGGGATGGATGGCAACATCTATGGCTTACTACAACCAATGCGAGACTGGGAAGGTGCTGCAAACCTAGCTAGGGGATGGACAACAAAGCAGGGAGACAACAGACCTGGACAACAGACCTGGAACCTCCAGTGTATTCAGCTCAAGCGCGAGCTCAACAAAAACAGCCTGATCTTTCTAGCACCGTGGTGCCCACCACACTAGTCACACGTGGCTATCTGGCCGGCTGAGTGTGGCTAGCTCACTATAGCAGGAACCATTATAGGAGACTGTGCAAAGGCAGCTACAGATCCTAGAGAATTACACTGCAAGGCCTCCAGGAATCTAACTCTGGGCCTGTTTACGAGGATGTTCCCTCAGCCAACTGGTTTCAGCAAACATCTGAAATCCACCCCCGCCTGCTCCAGAACCCTCCCCATCTGTACATTGGGGCGTCTCTCACGTTGGCTAAGGAGCTAACAAGGTGACTGCTTCCCACTACAAGCATCAGACACTTCAACATGTCTGGTGGGGCATGCTCCTGGAGTTTCAGAGTCCGTTTGGTCTGCTCTAAACAGTGAGGGAAACATCTGGTTATCACCTCCTTCTTCCCAAGGGAAACAATTCTTTCCTAGAACACTTTAATCTGCCCGGGCACTCATTAAGGGATCTCCAAGTCACCCTGTTGTTTCAGGCCAATTCCACCAGCCAAATACACAGGGAAGCCTTGGAACTTAACTTCATTTACAAGTTTAATTCTTATGCAAATGGAAAGAACAGGGATATCAGCTGGCTCACACACTACCTTCCACATCCTAATGACTTAACCAAACAATGGAGCTGCTAATTGTTCTTATCAGCCTCTTGTAACTACTTGAAACATCTACTCAATGTGTCTCTCTCTTTTTTCTCCCCCTCCCCCTTATTTATTCTTGGATCCAGACTTCTGATACTACAGTCATCTGAAGAAGTGGGTTGCGCCCACAAAAGCTCATGATACCATCTACATGCTTTGTTAGTCTTTAAGGTGCTACTAGACTATTCGTTGTTTTTTAAGTTTTTCCTGTTACAGACTAACTCAGCTCCCCCTCCGAGTCTTTTCTATTCAGCTTTGCCCAGAGAAGTAACTCTAATAAGGCACCACAGGGCCTTATTTATGGTCTCAATAAGTCCTGATCAACTCTGCTCTGTGCCTAAATAAGTCAGTGTTTTTTGTAACTGCCTGCTTTGCAAACTCCACCTGGGTCTGCGAGTCAAGCTGGGCACACTCTAGCTCACACTTCATCACCCACAAGAGAGATTTTGCAACGATGTTGCACGCAGATTAGAATCCAGCTCCCTGTCCCACAGCTTGGCAGAGGCAAAGCAGTTCACCGGGATAGAAAGAAAGCGCATGAATGTCGCCGAGTCAGAAGGTGTGACTGCCCCTGCGGAATAGTTAAGGGACAAAGTAATTAATAGTCATGTCTAAAGAAGCCCACAAATCTCCAAATGAGATCCACAGATCTCAAAACGCAGCGTTATCCTGGTGTTATTCCTCTGGCCCATCCACCTTCATTTTTCAAGGATCAGTAGGAAAACACATGCACAGAGGAGCTAAAAAACAAGGCTCCCCCTAGGGAAACAAAGCTGTTTGCCAGGCAAGTTAAAAGTTATTAAATGCCATTAGGTGTCTTTCGTTGCCACCACAACCCAAACAAGGCACTAACAATATACCTAACAGGCAGGCAGGCAGGGTGTGCGTCCGGGCTGATTAACCCGCCCAGCCTTACAAAGCGAGCTGGGCCAGGCGGCATCAGCAGAACGAAGAGGAACAGAACCCAGGTCTCTCCCAGTCCCAGATCCAACGGACCGCACTCTGTGTGTCTCGCCCTTTCCCGGAGCAGCACAGTGCCAGGAGTGAAAGAGGCACTGGAGGAACGAGGTGTTGAAACCAAATCCCTCTGCCATTTCCATTCGGTGGTCATTAGCAGCGGCGCGGCGCTGCGGGAAGCCGCCGGCGCTCCGGTGAGGGTTGCGAGCACAAGGGAACGACGCCACCCGGAAAGCGCAGCCTGGGCCGCATTGCCTCTCCCCGCCGCGGCGCTGGGCTATCACTTCCAATCAGCACAGAAGGCACAGAGCCGCCCCAAAGGCAAGGGGCGATTGTGGAGCTGTCCCGAAGGGGAGCAGCTCAAAAGAACAGGCAAGTGAGACCACAGTATGGTTAATTAGTGCTGATAGATGCGATCATTTCTAATTAGCTCACTAATCCCTCTCCCCTGTGCTCCTGTCACAAGACCAAAGGGGGAGGGGCGGGTTTTTCCCCTGTCCCTAAGCCAGTCAGAGAAAAGCTCCGAAAATCCTGTGGTAAGCAAGAGGAGAAGAGAGGATTTCACTGGAGAGCCCCGGAGTGCTAGCCAAGCAGCAGCCCCTTTGCGTTCGCTGATGGAACCAAGCTACTGGGCCAGGAGGGGAGGAGTTTTTATGAGTCTTACTAGACCATCAGCAGCTGGTCAGCACCACAGGGGCCTCCGTTTTAACTGAGGTTCTTGCTCAGCAGTGCCCTCGACCACAGCATGCGTGGCAGACCTGCAGCCTCAGCGCTCTGCTAGAGAGGGGCGAGGTTATACCAGCCCCCAGAGGCAACGCGAGCAGGGGAAGCTGCTTTTCTCCTCTGTTACTGGGTGCCAGTGTGGCAGGGAGAACTAGACACCACTGCCTCTAGTATCTGCTCTGGGCACAGCTAAAGGCCTCTAGCAGAGTGCTGGATTCTCTGCTGTTGCTCTTACGGCAGAAGCCGCTTCACCCGCGGTTCATGCCCTTCCCACGGGTACTCCAGACCCACACCCACGCCAAGCTACTGGCGCATGCCCTCCGGCATCCTGACTGCTGGCACCTTGGGGCTCAGCGGCAGTGACGGACGCCGGGCAGGTGAAATGCCATCTTCCTGTAACGGGGTCTCCCAGATCAACTGCTGCGCCCGCCTGGCCTAAACGTTCCCAGTCACTTCCGATCACATCTCAGCTGGCGAGCGAAGGGAGTGACCCTCTTGTCATTTTCACTGCTGCCTTTGTAAGAGCGTCAGTATCAGAGAACCTCCTGGAACCAGGGCCACGCTGAGCGATAGATGTCAGCCCAGCATATTTATCATAGCAATATATATTCATCACACCACATGCCGCAGGGAGCATTAGACACCGTCTCAACAGCACATCCGTTTCTACCGGTCCGTGGCCTCAACTGGCATCTGTCTTCCTATACGCTGTTCACTTACGCTAAGCATCCCAGAACACTTTGCGAAGCTGGAAAGTCAGCTCTGGCATTAGAAAACCTGAACCCTTGCCCAAGGCAAAATACACGAGCCTTTGGTGCTGAAACAAGCTAGGGAGGGCCTTTTGCAGATCAGCAACCGGAATGCAAGAACCCAAAATAAAGATAAGGAAGGAACACAACAACAGATTAATAAAGTAATAAGAACTGGCGGGTTGGATTTTAGTGACACCTAAAGAGGTTTCTAACTTGGAGAATGAATCCTAGAAATACGTGGGGCTGAAAGGTGTAACTTTGGGAGCACACCTGCACGAATTTAACAAACCTGCACAAGGTAGCTTCCCAGAAGCTGGTATTATATTGAATCGGTCTTCCTGTACTGTACTATTATTGACTTTTAACAACAGACCTGAGGATATTGGTTATTTGGGTTCCTGTATACATGCCATACCCCGTCAAAGTAGGTTCCTGTACACATTCCATAACGAATCCAAGTGTAGTCAAGGAACGGAGAACACAATTTATCAACAACCTGGATAAAACCACTAAAATAGAAAGTGCCGAAAAAGGTCAGTATGTTACTAATGGTACTTCAGGCAGTCCAAGGGTCCATGGAGTGCAGACACAATGAGCAGCAACTACTTACGACACACTACAACAGCCCAATCAAACTAAGTGCAGACACTGTCAGTTCCAAACAAACCCTGTATTTTCTCCCTGGGTGTCACAGGGCTGTCATTTTTTGCCTTGACTATGGAAGCAAGAACTGCTAATGGCAACATCAGTCCTGCAACAGACTCTGCTCAGTGGGGCTCTGTGCCAGTGCAGAAGACCATGTGCACAGAGCCCAACAGGGCGGCAAAAGGCGTCCACCAGCACCCAGACAATTACAGGGTTGGGATCAGTGGCAGCACAGGACTCAGCCAGACCCTTAGACTTTCTGGGAGGGAGCTGTAAAGGAGACACAAACACGAACCTAGCAACCTTTAACTGCTCTACTGAAGTTTTTACAAAGATCATGGAAACAGGGTTGGAAAGGAGCCCAACAGGTCATCCAGACCAGCCCCCTCAGCTAAGGCAAGACCAAGGAAACTTAGACCAGCTCTGACATGCATTTGTCCAATCTTACACACTTTCGACAAGGAGGATTCCAGAACCTCCTTTGGAAACCTCTTCCATAGCTTCTCTAGATTTAGGAAGAATTTCCTAATGTCTAATCTCAATCTCCCTTACTGCAGATTAAGCCCATCACATCTCGCCCTTCCTTCAGGTTCAATTGCAGCAAAAAATAAAAACACCTTCCAAACATTTGGAGGTTTTAGCTGGCACTGATTCTTTGGCGTTCTACTAGACGGTGAAGTAGACGCACTTTGGTGAGACTCCCACAAAAACTGTTTGGGGCCTAGTTCCAGAACTGGCCATCAGGAAAAATGCTTGATTCAAGAGAACACGCACAGCAATGGCAGTGGAAGCAGCCAGCTCCAGAACAGGGCAGAGCAAGAGAATGGAGAACTCTTCAGATAGTCAGAATTAAAACTGCCTGAGATCTTGTAAGCAAGCTGTTGCCAGCCACCTAAGAGAGGCTACTGCTGGCTACATTCACAAGAGGATCTCAAGAGAGCACTTCCGTTTGCATGGCAAATGGCCCCCAGTCTGGCTTCAGAAGCATGCACCACAGATGGGCCCGTGCGGGATCTGCCGGATTCACACTGACCTATACCATTTGTGGGTGCACAGCCTGGTCCCTGCGATTTTGCAGGACCGACTGCATAGCTGTGCACATTTACCCGCAGGCTTTGGAATTCCCAATCCTAGAAGCACCAATCTATAAGCCGCTTTGAGGCCTCTTGGAAAATACAGCCGCAAGAGTCCAACAACTGCGCAAGCACAGCACAAGAAAGCTAGAGTCACCATTCCCCCAGCGGGCATATAAGGAAACTGACACTCTGTAGTAGGGAAGTAATAGTGTAGTCAATTAACTGAAAAGCAAAAGTGTATAGGTTAGTGCTACAGACAACATGCATTTCTCCCCCTTTGCCAGTACTTTTTCAGCAGGCAGGCCAGCAGCCCGCTCAGTCCCAGCTTGTGCCGGGTCTGGGACCTACCACGTTGTGGCTCTGCATTTCAAGTGTATTAGCAGCCAGGCGGGCAGCAGCCCGGCTCAGTTCTGGTGGGCAGCAGGTCTGGGAGCTCAACCCCGCCTCGACAGGGGCTGCTGCCACCCCGCACTGCTGCCTCTGTATCAGAGGCAGCAGTGCGGGGTGACAGGTAGTTCGTACACGAGGGAAGCTGGTTTTTAAACTGGCTCCCCTTGTAGACCAGCTCCCGCCTGGCACCTCACGCTGCTGCCTCTGGTATAGGCAGAGTGGCAGGGGGCACCACCCCTGGGAACTATAAAAAGTCGATTAACCTCATGAGTTCTTATCAGTTAATCGACTATTCAATTAACTGATATTTAACATCCCTACTCTGTCGTTCCTACATTCTGAAGGAGACAGAAGCCCATCTCCAAAAAGTGTGCATGAGACCCTCCTGAACACCACAACGTGAGTTTAGCACAAGTGACAAGTGCTGGACCGGTGCACAAAAGTCAGTTGGAAACTTTAGTACAGAATGTAGATCTCCACTTGGTGGAACTGGTATTCCAGAACCTGCATCAGCTTCCATCCAGTTTATAATTCAAAGGGTTTGATTTAGGGATGTTAGATAGCGTGTAACTGAATAATTGTGTAACCACATCCAATTTAGCAGTTATATGATTATTCGATTATTCGTGGGGGTGGGACCAGCAGCCAGTGTGCTCCTGGCCCCACTCCTGGGGAGCCCTCTACCACCCTGTGCTTCAGACAGAGGCTGAGCCAGCATCCACTGAGCAGTCTCTGTCCGTGGCAGGCCTGGGCTCACCATGGTCAGAGGCTGATCTGCAGCACCTCCCCTGCTCCCCCCCCCCCCCGGGCACTCTGCCTCCAATAGGGGCAGGTGGACCTGGTATTTATGGTGAGAGTGTGCAGTGGGGGGAGGGTAATTCTGCAGGAGCCGATACACATGGGGAACTGGCTTGAAAGCTGGCTTCCCACAAGTACCAGCTCCCGCCTGCCACCCCTCAGCCTCTGCGCTGCTGCCTATCAGAGGCAGTAGTACCTGGGGAAGGGAGGGTGTGTGTGTCCCTGGTGGTTCTGTGGGATCCAGTGCTCGTGGGGAGCCAGCCTAGAAACTGGCTCCCCATGGGCACCAGCTCCCGCCTCCGATATAGAGGCGGCAAAGTGGGGGGAAAATGCGTGTAGTCCACAGGATTGACATTGACATCCCTAGTTTGACCCATAGAAATAAACTTCCTGACTATCAAGAGTTTAGGTGAGGCCCCAATCTAACTATACACCATGCCCTAATTTCATCAGGGACAACTCTGTTAGCCTGCAGGTTTATACCTGGTAGGCTTTCCCCTAGAAGCCAACTGACACTGCTAACAGGCCGATTAAAGAGCAGTAAGTCACCCCCAGAAGTGGATAGGTACCTTAGAGTTCTGAAGGGATGAGAGAATGAGATATCTGAGCCACCACCAGAAATAAATGCTCATAAAAATAGGCTATTTATGCTGCAAGAAAGCAAATCTTTCTCTGTAAGAGAAAACCACTATAGATGATCCTGGGAATTAGAGTGGTGAGTTTCACGTCAGGGTATACACAGGTTGCAATAACAATTAAAAATCATTCTAAAACATCTAGAGCACAGTATAATAGGGACAAATTACTTTGGTTTCTGCAAAGGAAAAAAATTGAACTCTCTAATCTAGTATAATTCTTTGAAGTGCCAGCAAAAATGACGGAGAAGGAAAACCAGATGACGATATATTTGGATTTATATATATTTGCTTTGGGGGTGAATCCCTGGCTCTAATGAAGTCAACAGAACAATTCTTGTTTCATCAGTAATCTTTTGATAGATATAATATTATAACCAAAAATGGCTCACAAAAGACGCAAAATGTTGGGGAACTAACATGTATTCCTTTTAGCAAAAACTTCCAGTGTATATTCTCAGTAAAAAGGTGATTTGTGCAATAGGAAGGGAGGTCTGAGATGCCCCTGCAGGGGAAAGAGGCATTTTTATCAATGAACACTTATTAGATTGGGTGTATGAGTGTGTGCTGAAAACATTATTTTCAGATGTTCATGCTTGCCCTGGATTCAGCTAACAATGAGTGAAAGTGCACAGGACTCCTTTTCCTCCAGACTCTGCACTTAGAAAGATTCTGAGATGCACTTAACACACTTGTAAAATACATTTCCCTTTCTTTAGCTCAATTCTGAGGTCTAATATTTTGGTTACGTTCATACCAAAATATAATTTAAATTAAGAACTGTAAATTGGCTACGCTACCTATATTGAAGCAAATTTAAAAGTAAACATTAATATAACATTAGACAGCAAATATTACTATTGCTGTGTGAATAGTAACTTTTGAATGTTCTGATCCTAGCGAGTTTAAGGTTTCACCACGAAGTTGCACTGAGCAGGAAAAAGAACATTCTACGGACTTATTTCCACGAGCTGAGATGACAACTTATATCATTTAAAGATAAGTGGCTGGGATATTTGATTTGCAAAAGTAAAATGTTTTGCACTAAATAGACATATTATGCCCCCCCCCCCCAAAAGAAGTACAATGAAACAGGTGACAAGTATCAGAGGAGTAGCTGTGTTGGTCTGTATCTGCAAAAAATAGGGTACTTTAAAGACTAACAAATTAATTTGCGTATAAGGTTTCATGGGCAAAGACCCACTTCCTCAGGTGGACCAGTACCTCTAGGAGGATATCAGAAGATCTGCATAGACACCAGAGACTCAAGTACACTGAAAATTGCTAATATAAGCCTTAGTAGTTAAGGCTTTCACCTAGAAACGTGGTCCATACCACTACTGCAGAGCATCTGCATTAATCATAATGCAGGATTGGAGACTAAATGACACACCATAGCTAAGACGCCAAAGCTGGAAAATGTTTCATGTATGCAGATCATGGACAAACTTGTAGGAGTGGGTTCTAAGTGATTATTAAATACTATTTGCAATTACTTACAGAGCAAATATGTAAAAATATAAACATAGAGCTCAGCTATAGGTCAATTATTCCTCAGACTTGCATTTCTGCATTGTAAGTTTGCTAATGGTTTTAAAAGGCATCAGAAATTACTTTACATGCTCTGGTTTTTAGGGAGAGGGGTGGGAGGAAACTAACAGGCCTGTAAAGGGGGAACAATCTGACTTGGAAGGGAAAGGGGGTGGTAGCAACATGATTTTTAAACAGCCAGGCAAAGGGAACCAATTAATGCTTCAAAATAACATCGCAGGAGAGAGAAAGGGGAAGGCTGCAACTTCCTGGCGGGGACGCCCTCAGCACTCAGCCCGTGCCCGCCAAAGCCACTCACCATTCAGCCGGGTCTGCCTGTTGGCTCGCACTCTCAGGAAGGTCTGCAAAGGGGAGAAGAGCGGAGCAGTGTCAGGGCCCGGCGGGCGGGAAGCGGGGCGGCCCGGGGAGCAGAGAGGCGCCCCGGGGCAGCCCCCCACAGGGAGCGCGAAACGCCCTGGCTGGATCCCCCCGCCGGCCCGATGTAAACAAACCCGCCTCCCGCCCGCAGGCCCGCGCCCACCTCCTCCCGGCCCCCGCCGCAGGGCGCCCGCCCCCCGCTCTGCATCGCCGCGGGCGCCGGGCCGGCAGGCGGCGGGGCGGGGCTCGGGGGCCCCAGCGGCCGGGGATGCAGCTGGATGGAGCGCGGCCCAGCCGGCGCCTCGGATCAGCTCCCAGCGGCCGCCGCCATGTTGGGCCCGGTCATGTGACCCGCCGCCGAGCGGGGGTGAAAGTTCGCAGCGCGGAAAGGGGGTTCCCATAGCAACCGGCAGGCGGCGGAAGCCGGCCCGTGGGGCAGGGGCCGCTGCGGCCTCGCGCTCGCACCCCTTCCTGCGCGTGCGCGGGCCAGGCCTCGCGCCCCCTCCCCCCCAGCATGGCCAGGCCTAACCCCCTCCAGCCAGGCTTGGCCCCTCCCCGTGTGCCCCCGCCCCCAGCATGGCCTTGTCTGGCGCCCCCCCCCCCCCCCGCACAGCCAGGCCTGGTGTGGCGCCCCCCCCCCCGCACAGCCAGGCCTGGTGTGGTGCCCCCCCCCAGCACAGCCAGGCCTGGTGTGGCGCCCCCCCCCCCCCGCACAGCCAGGCCTGGCGCTCGGGCCCCCCCCCCGCACAGCCAGGCCTGGTGTGGCGCCCCCCCCCCCCCGCACAGCCAGGCCTGGCGCTCGGGCCCCCCCCCCCGCACAGCCAGGCCTGGTGTGGCGCCCCCCCCCCCCCCCAGCACAGCCAGGCCTGGTGTGGCGCGCCCCCCCCCCCCCCCGCACAGCCAGGCCTGGCGCTTGCGCCCCCCCCCCAGCACAGCCAGGCCTGGTGTGGCGCCCCCCCCCAGCACAGCCAGGCCTGGCGCTCGGGCCCCCCCCCCCAGCACAGCCAGGCCTGGTGTGGCGCCCCTCCCCCCCCCAGCACAGCCAGGCCTGGCGCTCGGGCCCCCCCCCCCAGCACAGCCAGGCCTGGTGTGGCGCCCCTCCCCCCCCTGCACAGCCAGGCCTGGTGTGGTGCCCCCCCCCAGCGCAGCCAGGCCTGGTGTGGCGCCCCCCCCCCCCCCAGCACAGCCAGGCCTGGCGCTCGGGCCCCCCCGCCAGGGCAGCAGATGGGGCCAGCCAGCCCAGGCGGGACCCCAACAGACCTGGTCCAGCTCCGCCCAGCTGGGCCTGGAGCTGGGCCCTTGAGCGGAACCAGGCCCCCCGCCCGCCCGTATAGCAGTGGCCCCTCTCCCCCGCCTGCCCCGCACACGGAGGGGCTTCCTGCTTGTCCTAGCACCTTCCTAGGGCCCAGCACGGCATTCCTACAGAAACCCGCCCACCGCAACATAGCCATTGCCCCGTTCGAGCCAAACACCGACCCAAACCATGTACTTAGGTGGGCCGGCACAGGCGCTGCTCCAGAATTTGAGAGTGACAAGCTCACCACCTATGTCCCTTGCACAAGGGTGATTATTCTTTGCTTTGAAATCACCATTAGCGGCTGCAAGAAGGACTTGTGCAAATAAGCATTCTCTGTTCTGCCGAGTAAGGCCCTGAGCCTGGAAGTACTTATATATGCAATTAACTCTACTCACGGTGCTCCTGCTAAAATCAGTAGCAAGACTTGTGTGCTTAAAGTAAAGTGATAGTGTTTGCAGGATCAAGCCCTAAACTGCTGAACGGATGCTGAAAAAAACAAGTTAATGCAAGAAAAATCTCTTTTGAATCTTTAAGACCCTCCAAATGTTCTCCTAAAAGTGATTTTTTGAATTGTTGGAATATAATGGAATCTCCCGCATTGTATTGCCAATGCACCCATTGTAACAGCAATGGAAGAATAGCCACATTTTGTAGCATTTTTAAATACATTTAACCCTGAGCTAGGATACAGGGTAGGTTGGCAGGTCAGTACACCGCAGTGTCCAAACAACCCTGAAATGATTGACGGTGTGTATATCTTTCCTCCCTTGCTTGAGGTGAGATTACTCACAAATAAGAAGAGGAAAAAATAAAAGGAAACATTTAGAGTTCAACTGAAGTTTATTTTTATGTTTGTCTGGTGAGCAGTTTTATGCCAATAGCCCCAGGCCAGACAGGGAAGAGAGACACACCCTGAATTCATCCATGCTTAGCCCACTGACATTAATGGAGCTCAGGAGGTGACACAGAAGTGGGATTAGCCTAGATTTGTGTGGGAGGAGTTTTTTCAACCCCCTTTCAGATTTCTACCCTCTAAAGCAGCCACCAACCATCCTAAGCAATGTCCGCCTTGCCTGTTCTGATTAATGAGGCAACCAGTAAATGACATAAGAACGTCTTGAGTGTGGCTGCATCCACGACAAACTGCAGAGCGAGTGAAATTCTCTATAGCTCCTAGACTGCCAGACACTGGTTTTGGAGGTAACACAGTTGTAAAATGCATATTTTTTGAAAAAGGGTAATTCTTGCTTCAAGCCGAGCCTCAGCTACCAGCCTCGTTCTAGTACAGTAAGCCTCCCGCAGGTGCCTTTATTGGTGTCTTCTTAGAAGCTTTATCCATATTATCTGATGCACACAGGTGGTCGATGGAATCTCTCTTAGTGACTAAACCCAGAGCACCACAATTAGCTAATCTTTGTTCTTCTGTGTGTAGAAACCTCTAACCCAACTTGAAGTTTCATGTGCACCAAAGGGGATTCAGTCACACTCTTATCATTCAAACACACATCTGCCAGGAGGGTTTATGTGTTATCCTTGAGTAGGAAGAGTGAAGACCACGGCCTATAAAAACTAGACAGGTTGGACCAATGGAGCTGGGGAGAGGAAAGTGGAAATAAGTAATACTACAGGATTCCTTGATCTCTTTGTCGGAGGCCATCAAAGCAGTATTAGTAGTTGTGGCTGATGGAACATCAAAGAGGCTCTTGGAATATCAAGGCAGCTCATATGAAGGAAGAGGGAATTCGGCTTTTTAGGGTTTTTTATGCAGATGCACCCCACTCCAATGCCACCTCATTTTGCTGTGTTTGGGACTCTACTGTCCAAATCCCAGAGTAGGCCCTGGTCTTGTGAAATGATGAATCCCACATCTGGGATGTTAAGCACTCAAACTACCACTGATCTCAAAGGGATCTGGGGTCACTGTGGCCCACACCCTCAAAGGTAGTTCGGTTTCTAACATCCATCAAACTCAACAGATGTCGGGAGCCTAATACCTTGGAAGAATTGGGCTTCAGTGACAAACAGGGTTAGGCTCCATGCTGGTGTGTATGTGAGAGATGCCAACAGAACCATTAACTGGCTCATTTCCATCCATCCGTCAAGGCAGAAATACGGTCACTTAATTACCCCCTATTAAAGGGGCTAGATGTAAGGAGCATAGATCAAAAATCCTATTTTTAAAACAAGATTTCCTTCCCTGAGTTGCTAACACCAACTCAGACTACTAAAACCCAAAGAACTGGAATCATCTCATTTCATTTTCTGGGGTTTTTTATTCTTTTCTTTTTTGCATGGTGCTTAATTCGGACACACAACATTGACTCCTCAGTTTTCTTCCTCTCTCTAGTCAGCTTCACTGAGGCTATGTCTACACAACAGCATTATTCCAAAATAACAAGGAGCACATATAACCACCACTAGGTGGATTTGAACCTAAGACTTCTAGAGCTGAGTACAGGAGCCTCTACCTGCTGAGCTCCCAGCCTGTGCTGTAGAGGCCTCTTGAGCTTAACTGTTGCTGTGGTCTAGGTACCACTTGTATTGCTCAGTAACCACACTAGGTGTGTGGGTTACACACGTCTACACGACAAGCCTTTATTTCAACATAATGGCACACCGGAGGACTCCTCCGCCTCCTGTAACCCTCATTTCACGAGGAGTAAGGGAAGTCTGGAGAAGAGAGCTCTTCCTTTCACTTCCTGCTGTGCAGACAGTCCCAAAAGCCGAGTTAAGCTATTTCGACTTCAGCTGCGCAATTGAAGTAGCTGAAGTTGCGGAGCTGAATTCGACTTTTGCCCTGCTGTGTAGACATGCCCCCAGGCTCTTGTGGACTAGCAACCGAAGGCTGCAATATGTGGGTTACCAATGTGGCTATGAAAGGCTTCAACCTTAACAAACTCCGCTTCCCACCCCAACCCCTTAACCTCACAGGAACATATTGGCTTTTCTAAAAACAATTTTGTTTGTTGGTTTAAACCAAACCTAGATTTTGTGCCTACTTTATGTGGGTATCTGCCTTTCACTGCTCCTAGGAATGTATGTCTTTGAAATGCAGTGGTCATGCCCCATGGCACATTCAGTTACCAAATTAGAACTGCTAAGTCTTGTTTCTGCATCTTTAATGAAGTAAGTGACAGTGGGAAGAGGCTCACTTTAGTGGTTCAAATAGTACAGAGAGGTGAGGCTTTGCTGGATCAGATTTGAGCCACATGTTTTTACTTATTCATATATTATTCAGCCACAAATATTCCACATCAGGCTTACCTAACCCACTTGGGCTGTTCTCTCCCCTGGGAGAAGGTGCCCAAAATATTATCCTTAAGGCACAATGAGTTTCCCAAGCTGAACTATTTTTGTTAGTGCTTTGTTTTCTCCCTTGGTGATGTTGGTGGAGAGATGCTGGCAAGAAAAACTGTTGCGACCGTTATGCAGGCAAAACTCCCGTGGAGTTCAGAGGGAGGGAGAACTGAATTGGGCCCAAAGCAAATGAGCAGGGCTGAAATGTCTACGAGAATGGAAAAAAAGTGAGAGCTGGGAAGAGAGCTGGAGCTGTGACCATCATCTCAAGTCATGCGTGAACCTTCACTCGCTGGGGCAGCAGCAAGCAGCTTCTTCCTTCATCAGCCCAAGCTTCACATCTGACCATGGGCTTTATCCCTTTCATTCACTTCCTGCTTTGCACGATCAGAGTTTTATGCCTTCTCCCTACCCAGCTGCTGTGCTTGGAAAAGCCTCCTGGTTCACAAGAACGGCCAGATGGGCTCAGACCAAAGGTCCATCTAGCCCAGTGTCCTGTCTGCCGACAATGGCCAATGCCAGGTGCCCCAGAGGGAGTGAACAGAACAGGTAATCATCACGTGATTCCTCTCCTGCCATCGATCTCCAGCCTCTGACAAACAGAGGCCATGGACACCATTACTACCCATCCTGGCTAATAGCCATTGATGGACCTAATCTCCATGAATTCATCTAGTTCTTTTTCGAACCCTGTTAAAGTCCTCGTCTTCACAACATCCTCTGGCAAGGAGTTCCACAGGTTGACTGTGCGCTGCGGAAAGAAAAACTTCCTTTTGTTTGTTTTAAACCTGCTCCCTATTCATTTCATTGGGTGACCCCATGTTCATGTTTGCCGAGCGCCCTCGCCTCTTCCAGCAACACTCAGAAAGCCACTTGTTCCCAGAAGCATTCTCTCTAGAGAGACCTCACACCACTGTACGGCAACTTCCTGTACTAGACCAGCTTGCAACACCACAGTTAAGCCACGGGTCCAGCATCAAGCTCCAATCAATGGGTGTGGCACGGAGGAGAGGGGGTTCTCTGTGCTGGGCAGTGTTTGGGGCCAAATCCAACCCCCAGACCTTGGAGCCACTCCATAGCCCTCACCGCCTTTGCGGCTGCTGCCCCCCTCAACAGAGAAGGAGCATGGCGGGCAGGGTGGAATATTTGGGGGAGAATGGGTGAGAGAAGCTGAGAGTAAATTAGCTGAGGGTTGTTTATCCTCTTCAGGGTAAAGCCTCTCCCAGATACGTGGTCCTGGAATCAACAACTTTTCTTTGATTCAAGCCTGTTGCCTTTTAGCTCGTGTTCCAATGAACTGCATTCCCAGCTAGTCTATTTTCCTGTCTTGGTTTGGTTGATGCAGCCTGTTTTGGCAGGGGCCAGGTCTACAGGCACCAGCTCCTGGGCCAAACCTTAATCTTAAATGCAAAGTCCTGAGCTTTCCAGGGTGATTCAGGTTCAGATTTGGTTCAGGGCCCATTTTCCAGTTTGGATACTTCCGAAATCTCATGGGCGTAGCTGATGCCACAGCAGCATGGCAGAAATCATGTGCAATCAATCACCTGCCGTTCTGGGTCGCTGGTTGAGCGCTAATGTGCTCGGCACTGTCGGAAACACCAGAGGAGACATCCTGGTACGTTCTCTCTGCCAAAGCCCGGCAGCACAGTGGCTACAGGCTCAGGCTATGGTTGCATCAAGGAGCATGAAGGAAAGTGGAGCAAGGAGCAATGGTCTGAAGTTGCACTGGGGGAGGTCTAGGTTGGATATTAGGAAAAACTATTCCCCTCGGAGGGTGGGGAAGTGCTGGGATGGGTTCCCTGGGGACGGGGTGGAATCTCCATCCCTAGAGGTTTTTGAGTCCCGGCTTGACAAAGCCCTGGCTGGGATGATTGAGTTGGGGTGGGTCCTGCTTTGGGCAGAGGGCTGGACTCGATGACTCTTGAGGTCTCTTCCAGCCCTGGGATTCTATGATTCTAAGGTCTCCAAAGACACCCGTGGCCCAGTTCAGTCGTGGCCCAAAGATGATGCAAGTTTTGCACTGGGAATGAATTGCTTGGCAAATGGACATAAGAGGGCAGCGGGGCTCCCTGTACTGATGGGGAGGGGCAGGGTTTGAATCATTTTTGTCATTCTCACGTTAGCAGCTTTACCAGCGGCACTGCCTTTCAGTGTGTGTGTCACGCTCAGCCCTCACGTCACCGAGTGACAAACTGGTTCAAGACACACCCCCTTGCCACCTCCAGGTTTCTGACCCGCCCCGTTTGTGCCCCGGAGTAGCCAAAGGCACCCTCCCGTTCTGAGCCGAGACAGACCTTGCTAACGACTACAGATGGGCCACTGAGGCAGTGCTTGGATCTGGAGCTGGGTTCAAGGTTCCGGCCCGTGGTACTCACAACTCATAGAGTTTGGACTCCAAATGGCGGAAATCTGACAAGATCTTTCAGATTCTAAGCTCCCTAGGGGAGGAGGCGTGTTACTCAGAGCTGAGTACGCCAGCACTCAGCACACGATCCCATTTCTGCCATGCCACTCTTGGACTTGATCCCCCAGCTCTCATGGGAATTGCATTTGCTTACTTCAGATGACATCTGGAAGAGCTGGGTCCGCCCTGGAAGTGCTCAGCTCAACCTCCCCCACAACCCGCTATTTCTTTACCTTTGCTATTCCCAAATGGCCACCTCGCTACCAAAGTGCTTGTAAAAAGGCTAGCAAGGCCACGCCTTAGCAAGCCACCTCTGCCCAGAGCAGAAATCTGTGTGCCAACATTTGACTGATTTCTTGTACATTCTCACTTGCATCATAAATAACCCAGGGAACTTGCGATGCAAAATTCCAAGTGCCGCATCTCTATGAAACACACATCCTCCCAGCACACATCTGCACGTGCACAGCTCAGTTCTACAGCCCTTCAAGGCCCGGGGCAATTCTTCTGCACAAGCACCCGTGGACCATGCTTCCCCATTCTTTGACTCCTGTGCGTTTTACTTGTTAATTTAGAGAGGCAAATTCTCATTTACACAAAGGATTTACACTGCTCTGGGATCCACTTGAAAGGCCCTTTCTGCTGCCAGAGTGGCACGCTGCTGCGCAAATGAAAATCCGACCCCGAGGTCTTTTCTCCCCGCAGTGCAGAACTGTAATTCCCATTTTGCATTTGCATTATGGGGCTGCAACCCCTCGTAAAACACACTCACAAATTTGAAATGTGTCGGGCGAGCTAGACTCAGCCCCTGGAGGAGAGGTGCAATGTGAATCCTTGTACCGAAGGATGGGTGAAGAAAAAATCACGTTGGCAAGCTGCATAGAGCCTAGACTTACAAGAAGCTTGGCGTTTAGGGTGCTCTACATCTTTCAGGACCAGCTGATAATTTCATAAAAAGGACCCCAACGAAAATTTCATCCAAGCTCGGTCTGAAAGTTCACTATTGTAATCAAAAGAAGCTGGATATGAGCCATCAGGATGCCCTGGTAGCCAAGAAGGCTAATGGCATATTGGGGTGCATTCGGAGGAGCATGGCCAGCAGACCTAGAGAAGTGATTAGTCCCCTTTATTCAGCACTGGTGAGGCCACATCTGGAGCATTGTGTCCAGTTCTGGAGCCCCCATTACAGAAAGGATGTGGACGCACTGGAGAAAGTCCAGCAGAGGGCAATGAAAATGATAAGGGAGCTGGCACACATGTCTAGGGTTTCCAGGTGTCTGGTTTTCACCCGAACAGTCCGGAAATCGTGTCTTCTGTCCAATAAAAAAACCCAGAAAATACTGGCCATGTGCAATGTCTGGTTGTGACGACGCGTCGGGGTCCCCCGACTCCTGCACCCCCATAGTGGCACGGACAGACTCCACCAGCCAGTAGAATAGAGGGAGTTTATTGCTTCTCCAGGATACAGCACAGCACAGATGTCATCTGGTTACAGGGCCAGGCCTAGGATGCCTCAGCTCCTCTTGGGATGGGGGAGCCTGGGCCCCTAAATCCCAGCCCCCCTTTGCTCAGGCTGCTTCCTCCATGATTCCAGACAGAAACTGCCTCCCTCACTTCCAGCCCTGCCCCCAGCCAGGGCTCCACTCCCCTCCTTCCCATTGTTCCGCTCCCTGGGGGATAACTGGTCGGACAGGTTCGGAGCCCCCTTGCATAATGACTCATCCCCTGCCCTGCTGGGCCGTGCTACAGACAGCAGCCAGTGGGGGTCACCCACAGCCCACCGCCCAGCATAGCAACCAGCAAAGTACCCCCACTACGTCACACTTATTTTCGGCTTTTTCGGCTGGGCACCCGACGGAAGCCTGGCGGGGGCGGGTGGGAGTGGCTTGGGAGGCGGGGCCGCAATCGCATTTCGGCGCTGGGAGCCCTCTGCTGGTTGGTTGTGTCTCGTTGCGTCTGACGTGGGAGTGACGCCTTGGGGAGGAGGAGGTCTGGGACAGAAGCCTGCAGGTGCCTTCTGGCTGCATATTTAGGCTCCGTTTATGGGCTCTTGGCTCAGCCAAAACTGACTGGGGTGGAATTTCTGCCTGTTCCCACCGGAAAATTGATAAAAGCCGCATAATGTAATGTAAAATATATGATGTAGACTGTTGAGATTGTTGTTAATAAAGTTCCCATTGGGTGTTAAGCATGGTGTGGGGTTTTTTTTTTTTTTTTTGCTCAAAAATTGTTTAGCATGTGTGTTCGGTATTTTTTTAAAACCATCTGGCAACCCTACACATGACCTACGAGGAGAGGCTGAGGGATTTGGGCTTATTTAGTCTACAGAAGAGAAGAGTGAGGGGGGATTTGATAGCAGCCTCCAACTTCCTGAAGGGAGTCCAAAGAGGACAGAGAGAGGCTGTTCTCAGTAGTGACGGATGGCAGAACGAGGAACAATGCTCTCACGTTACAGTGGGGCAGGTCTAGGTTGGAGATTAGGACAAACTATTTCCCTAGGCGGGTGGAGAAGCACTGGGATGGGTTCCCGAGGGAGGGGGTGGAATCTCCATCCCTAGAGGTGTTTAAGTCCCAGCTTGACCAAGCCCTGGCTGGGCTGATTGAGTTGGGGTGGGTCCTGCTTTGGGCAGGGGGCTGGACTCGATGGCCCCTGAGGTCTCTTCCAGCCCTGGGATTCTATGATCATCTCAGTTCTGCTGAGTCCAGCAAAGAGACAGGAGTAACTTTGTGATTTTACTGTCACCACCTTGTCCGGCCCCTCCCCCCATCATCCTTGAGCTTTACTTGTTGCAAAATACCAAAGCAAGGCCATCTATCCCTGCAGGCAGGGAGTCTGCCCGGCACGCCTGTGAAGCGCACACAGGCACTTCTGGAGGCTCAAGACAGAACTATATCTTGTGACCCAGAAGCCACAGGTCAGCCCAGGCCTGTGCCACGGTGCCGTTTGCATGCTGGCCTGTGTTCGGTGCCAAGTCCCGCGTCGCTCAGAAAAATCTCTTTCGAATGATTTAGAAATGTCATTGGAGCTCATTTTTGTATCTTTTCACACCCGGGTTCCTTGCAAGCCATGAGTCCAACCCGACAGGGCTCGGCGGCGCAGGGGCGGATTACAAATACGAGTCTAAAGTAGACTGCTCACATGCACCATGGTAACGTTCAAATCCGATTCCTGTGGATCTCCCTTTCTATAGTCCTTTGGGGTGGGAGTCACTGGGTCTTAGCTATGGACCATCGATACATGGCTGAATGTTACCTCTCTTGAGCCTTGATCATGTTCACTTTGCAGGGAAATTGTAAATCGGGGCGGCAGAAGGAAACATTTTCCTGTGTATATGGCGACACATTGAGTCAGCTACGCATGATTCAGCTATATAGTAGGCAGAGAGGCCACAAATTACCCCCCATCCACGTCAGTGGCACACAGCTGAGGGTAGAATACGCCTCGTAACTGGCACTGGATTGCACGGACCCTGCAGGGGTGTGTTCTGCTGCACGCTGAGCACGCCCACACCCTCTGATGAAATGCTAGAAACCGGATCTTCCCAGATAGCTACAGGGTGTGTACGCCTGCTGCGGGAGCATCCCTGCAAGCCGGCTCTTTGCTAGTATTAATAAATAATATTCTCAGAGCCCTGCGCAGACACAACATTTTGTATCCGCATCGGTATCGGCAAAACTGAGCCGCGGAGAACTGCATCCACCTCTGAGAATGCGGATACCCAGGGATATAAATGGACAGCTGCAAATTTGCCTGGTTCTAGATACAAAATTTGTATTCGTATCCGCAAAAATGAGCCGGGGACATAGAGCAGCTATCCGTGGATTTGCAGGGCTCTAAATATTACCTAAGGGACTTCGCTGTTCTAAGAATTTGCTTGTCTACAGCCCTTTCTATCCAGGGATCTCCAAGTGCAACGCGTCATGTGTGAAGCCTCACGGCTCCTCAGGGGGAGAGGGAAGCATGAATATCCCCATTTTACACACAGAGAAACAGGGGCAGGGAGACGAAGGAACTAGGCCAAGGTCACGGAGTCGCTCTTAGGAGTTCCTGGCTCCCAGCCCTGCGCTAAGACCAATGGCTTGCCCCGTCTGGCTGTTTCCTGGCTGCTGTCTCACCTGGTATCTGTCTGAGTGATGGATATCGTCTGAGGAGTGAGGCGAGGCTGTTCGCGAGTCTCCTTCCCGCTTGATTGAGGCTGACAACAAAATGGACTGCAAGAGAAAGGGAGGAAAGGAGACATTTACACTGTGAGCAAGGTGGAGCGATGATACATCACAGGCGGTGTCAAGGTCTTTCCCATTCCCAGCAGAAATGTGTTGTCTCTCTGGCCGATAAATACTGCAGCAAGCCCAGAGCGGGCATGGTAGCACAGCCAACAGCGGGAGGGGTTGGCCTCTCGGCTGGGGGAGAGCCCAGGCCATGTGGCCTTATGGTTGGGCTGGGTCTGAGAGCGGCAACGAGCAATCAGCTCCCCCAGCTGAATCCTGGGAAGTGTGCTCTGCCCAGGGAGGGCTGGGATACTCCACCCCAACCTCCGGGCAAGGAGCAGAACATCCTCACAGCCCTTCTGTGACCCTTCTGCAGCCTCAGGGCACGTGTGAGTTGCATGCAGGCCCTACATCCAGGGTGAGAATGCTGGTGCAATGTCATTGCAGGCTCAGCTGCTACACTGTGACGTTCACCGATCCCCCCCTCTTTGTGGGCCCCTACGGCCCCTTGCGTGGCTTCTCTACACCCTCCTCTGCCCCACAGAGCAGAGTGGCCAATAGCACTGTGTTCCAGGCCTTCCATGTGGGCAAGACTGGCAGAGCCACAGAGGTAATGCTCCAGCTCTCCAGCACGGGGAGCAATGGGCAGGTAGGTGCCCACTGCTGTCCCACTATCTCCTATTTCGAAACAGGGATGCAAATGCAGCAATTCGAAATTGCAAATGAAGCCGGGATTTAAATATCCCACGCTTCGTTTGCATAATCGCGTTATGGCGCTATTTTGAGTTAGCGCTATTTCGAATGAACGGATGCTGTGTAGATGCGGTTATTTCGAGAGAAAACCCTTCTCTCGAAATAACCCTTATTCCTTGTACAATGAGGTTTAACAGTTATTTCGAGAGAAGGGTTTTCTCCTGAAATAACCGCGTCTACACAGCGTCTGTTAATTTGAAATAGCGTTAACTCGAAATAGCGCCATAACGCGATTATGCAAATGAAACGTGGGATATTTAAATCCCGGCTTCATCTGCAATTTCGAATTGCTGCATTTGCATCCCTATTTCGAAATAGGGTGCAAGTGTAGACATATCCCTAGTGAGTATGCAAAGATGTAAGAAGCACAGCAGGGTGGAATGTGAAAGGCATCTGAAAGGGGGAAGGAGAGCCTAGAATGACATGCACCATCCTAGCTTGGGGTCCTGTCTCATAACCTCCCTAGCTCATGACTTGTTTAGAGAGAAAACACATCAACATCTGTTCATGTAACATGAAGGTTGCAAAATGAGCACAGTCAAAGGTCAGGAAAAGTGAGAGTTAAGTCCACCAGTGTAACCTTAACTCTGCCCCTTAATGCACTAGGAGAAAATCTTTAATTTTAGGATGACAAGAGCTTATCAAGTAGTTTATCTAAGGTTGTAAAATACATATTTGTATCATCTTGTAGCACTGAGTAGACACATAGATTCCATGAAACCCAAAACCCACACCAGAGAACATCCTTCAACAGATGAAAGCATAACAACAATAAAAAGCATTGACTGTTAGCATACACTTACGTTACATGCACTAACAAAGATGCTTCATTCATACACATTGTACTGTAATTTACTATTACTCTGGAATACATTTTAATAGATAGTGTCTAGAAGAACAGACTTTTGCACAAGGTTATGGACCAAATCAGCAAATTATTTTTATTTGTGACATCAGAAATATATTGATAACCTTCAGCGCAACAGCGGGGAAGCATAAAGTCAGTACATCCCACCACTAATGGGAAATCGCAGGAATAGTGGACAATACTTAAAGGACATACCTCTAGCAATAATTTACTGTAATTAGTAGAAGACTTGGAGGAAAAAGTCTATGAAAAATTCAAATTTTTTTGGCTGGTCTACACTAGAAAGTTATGTGGACCCCACAATGTTGCTCACCTCTCCAAGGCCGTGTCTACACTAGGAAACTATTTCGAAATTACTAAATTCGACTTAGGAACTCCTGATTTAACAAATTCGATCCAGCGTGTCCCCACTACGGGGAAGCCTCGAAATTCGTCCGAGGCAGGCTCCGTTAATGCGGACATGCTACCTCGGACTTAGAGCCCCAGGAAGCACTGGGGAGTAATTAGTTTGAATGACTCTGCAGAGTAATTAATTTGAATCAGCGGCACTGGAGCATCCAGACTACCATTATTTCGAAATTACTATTCTGGAATTAGCGTTACTCCTGATGAGAAGCAGGAGTACAGAGTTCGAATTCCACGGCTTGTTATTTTGAAATAACGGGCTTGGCAGTGTGGACGCACCGCTTATAAATTCGAACTTGGGGGGTTATTTTGAAATAAGGTCCTGGCGTAGACCAGGGCTTAGAGATGTAGATAAGCCGACCTAAGCCCCAGTGTAGACAGTGCTGGGTTGATGGAAGAACTCCTCTGTCAACACAACTATTGACTCTTGGGGAGATGGTTGACTATAGCGATGGAAGAACCCCTCTTGTTGCTGTAGTAAGTGTCTACACTACAGGCCGGCAGAAGTGCAGTGGCCACAGTTCCGCTGTAGCATTTCTAGTATAGACCCAGCCTGAATGTCTGCCCAAGAGACATAGTAAAACAAGCTAACTCCAGCTCACCAAGATGTGTTTCCGAGGGGCAGACGGTAGGCTGCAGCAGTAAGAAATGATTGCTCAGAGGTGGGTGAGTCCACAAAGGGAAAGACGAAAATCACCAGACGTAACCAGGCCAAGTGTGGGGATGGTACCATTAGAAGCACAATCCCTCAGGCTGCTTCTACACTACAAGGTTTTTGTGCAAAAATGGCCGTTTTTGCACAAAAACCAGCAGAGTGTCTACACCTCAAGCACGTTTTTGCGCAAGTAAATCAGCAGAACAGAGGGCTTTTTGGGGTAGAGTTATTCCTCTCCCCATGAAGAATAACTCCTTTTTGCGCTACAGTTCTTGCACAAAAAGGCAGGTGTGGACACTCCGGAGGGATTTTTGTGCAAGAATTCCCTATTGGCAAAAGCACAGGTGCTCTGATGGCCATTCTGTAAATGGCCATCAGAGCTTTCTTGGGCAAGAGCGTCCATGCAGTGTGGACACTCTCTTGCGCAAAAGCACATGGCTTTTGCGATGCGCTTTGAGATCTGGACACGCTTTTGCGCAAAAAGTTTTTGTGCAAGAACTCTTCCGCAAACGGCTTCTTGCGCAAAAACCCTGCAGTGTAGACGAAGCCGCAGAGGCAGGAGAACTTGCCACACACCTCTGCCTTTGGGCTGGCATTCAACATGGAAAAATCTCAACCCCAAATGTGATTTTTTCCCAGAGCTGTGAGTGGCTGAGAAGAGCACGTCAAACGAGTCGGCGGAACAGAAGGGCCCGCTGACAGGATGTGTGTGCCAGGACAGGGGCATGCCGATACCGCATTGTAAGCCTGGGTCTGGGCACCACGTCTGAGCGTCCACGCTGGGTTTAGAGTTGCCGGCCCCGGTTCTCACAGCCGTGCTGACGCATCCAGATTGCACTGCACAGAGCTTCAGCAGACACTGAGAAACGACACAGCTTGGACGGAGCGCCCATAGAAGATTCCTTTAGGCCGTGGGGCCTGGGTGCTTGCTAACCCAAGTCAGAGTGATTTGGGTGTGGATGGAAGGAAGCTTGGGCTCAAACCTGAGTCAGACCTCAGGTGTCGTACGCAGTTCAGACAGAACCGAGTGGTCAGCCCAAGGGGATTCTCACATGGCCCTTCCCTAAGCAGCTTGCTAGGGGAGAGGGAAGCGTTGCTGGAGTTAAGCCCTTGTTTGTCAGGGAGCAGGGAATCACCCTGACCAAGGCAGGACTTCAGGGAAGGTCCTGATGTAACCTGGACGCGGCTTCCCTGCGTGAGGAATGTTCATGCATTTCAGTGACCGGGGAGAGCAGGCCAGGAGTGGCAGGCTTTTGCCTCTGAGTTTCCCACAATGCACCGCACTGCCCTGGGCTACTAACATGGCTGCATAAGGCGGCATCTCCCTTTCTCCTCCTTAGTGCCACAGTGAATTATTTTGGCAGTGGCTCCGTAACATGTCTCAGCGGCTGCCGGGGGATGCTGTTGAAAACCACCGCGTCTCTGTTCGAAAGGAACCCCCGCCCCCGAACAGCGGGACAAGGCGGCATTGGAAAGGCCTGAGACTGCGGAATGTGCTGAAAAATGAAGGCGGGAGGTCTTGGCCTGCCTCTGAGAGCTCCCCGTCTGGCTTAGGGCAGCCCCCCCGTGTGGCAAACCCTCCTGGAATAAGCTGACCATCCTGGTGCTGGGGGTGCATGTGTATTAAACACGTCATCCTCCAGGAGAGAAAATACACAGCGCCCTCCTTCCCTCTCCCCCCCCGCCGCAGACCAGTCCTTTCCGCCCCCCGCCGCCGGTAGCTCTAATCCAATATTATTATGTGAAAAATGGCCGGGTGCGCTCCGGAGACAGTAAATTAAACGTTATGTATTAGTTTTTAGCGTGCGGTCCCGGGCAGCACGCCGGCCCCATTTATTCCACCGCCCTCCCGAGCACCATGGCGATGACCTCTGGCAAAGCGCAGGGCTAAACTAATCCCAAAGATGTCAATCTCGAGGCCTCTTCTACATACACTTGCAGTTTAGATTAATAAACTGTCTATTTTTAAATGGTGCGCAAGCACTTCCATCGGCAGCCCCTCGCCAGCCTGTGGAACCCCGCACTCGCCGGGCCCCAGCACACTTCCTCTGGGCTGGGAGCAAACCGGACTTCATTTGCTTTTCTCATTTCCCTGCGATGCAGCGGGGGCTTTGCTGGCCTGGCGCATAGGCTGGGCTGTCACGGCTGAAGATGGGGGAAAGCAGGCGCAGGGCCTGGGGGTTAGAAACCCCCCACGGTCTGAGACCAGCCTTATTTCTGCATGAGGTCGACCCCAATTTTGGTGCCTCTATCCTAACCAGTCATTTCACGGCTGTCTCCTGGCATCTCAGTGCTGGGAGGGGAAGGGCGGACAGGCTCTGTCGTGGCACCAGCCCCCAGGAGGACCTGTCCTCTGCAGGCCGAGCTCATGCCTGCCCCGCTAGCACAGCTAGCATGGAGACAGCAGGGTAGTAGTGCCTAGTGGTGCTAACGCTGCCCTAGTCTATGTGCTCAGGGCGCAGGACTCCCATGGGGGAGAGGGCTCTCTCTCCCCAGCCCTTGGACAGCCGCTGACTGGCCGCTGCCAATTTCCGTGCAGAATGACCAGCACCAGGATGACCCAAGACAGCCAGTTAGAGAAAATGAAGCAGTTGCATGTCCTGGACTGAACCACCGAGCTGCGGCACAAATTCTGGTCCAGGCTTTTCCAGGGAGAAACCAACAACCCCCTGAAGTTGAATCTCCTCAGAGGAAAAGCCCATCAGTCCCCAGGTTGCCAGTACCAGAACACTGGGTCCAGCAAGAAGCCCAGAGACATGGGTCGGAGAGCCAGGGATGTGAACACACTTCACTAGGCCACGGGTGGGCAATCATTTTTGCAGGGGGGCCACGTCACAAATTTTGGTTCGTGGTCGTGGGCCAGCTCTGCCCTGGAAGGGGCGGGGCCTCTGGCAGAGAGGGGCGGGTCCCTCGAGGTGCCACGCCCCTGGCGGGGGGGAGGGAGCCGCTAGCTGCTTTGAACAATGAATAACTTTGCACACTCTCCTGCCCCCAGGTCTCCACTGGCCTGGGTGCGGGGGAGTGGCAGGGAGGCCCACGGGCCGGATCAAACGACTTGACAGGCTGCATCCACCCCTGCACTTAGAGATCAGTAACAAAGAGAGATGGGCCCAGTCCAGATTGCCAAATCCAGGGACCAGGGCCGGAGACGCTCGGTGTGACGTAGTGCGGGTACCTTGCTGGTTGCTATGCTGGGCAGTGGGTTGTCAGTGACCTCCACTGGCTGCTGTCTGCAGCACGGCCCAGCAGGGCAGGGGATGAGTCATTATGCAAGGGGGCTTGGAAACTCGTCAGACAGGTATCTCCCATGGAGCGGAACAATGGGAAGGAAGGGGGCGAGGCCAGACCTGGCTGGGGGCAGGGCTGGAAGGGAGTGGGAGTTAGTTTTCTGTCTGGGATCATGGAGGAGACAGCCTAGGGCCCAGAGGGGCTGGAATTTAGGGGCCCAGCATCCCCCATCTCAAGGGTGGCTGAGGCATCCTAGGCCTGGTTCCTGTAACCAGATGACATCTGTGCTGTGCTGTATCCTGGAGAAGTAATAAACTCCCTCTATTCTACTGGCTGGTGGAGTCTGTCCGTGCCATTACGGGGGTGCAGGAGTCGGGGGACCCCGACGCGCCGCCACAGTGGTGTCAGGGGTGGGATGCACTGCACCCCGCGGATGGAGCTCCCAGCAGCAAGTGACAAGGCGCAGTAGAAGCAAGAGCCGTGGAGCCAGGCGTGCTGGAGACAGAGTGAAGCGTGAGGCACAGCAGCACTAGACTGGTGAGTCTGCACCAAGGGGACCAGCGGGGAGGTGGCCTACGCCCAACTTCTGAAGGCAGAGCTGGTGAAGCTGTGCAGAGAGAGGGGCTTGCCTGTGCGGAACGCAACCAAGGCCCAGCTGATTGCCCGGCTGGAAGAGAATGACCAGCCACAGGGCTGGGATCCTGTCCCAGTGGGGAGCAGCCAGACCCCCCCTGGGAGCGTGTCAGGCTCTGAGGGTGGGCAGAGCACTGGAACCCACCGGAGAGATGGGACAGCCTCCCCGGGGAGCCCTGCAAGCCGTAGCCCATCAAGGGCAGGAGCCAGCCCAGCGGAGCTGCGCCAGCTGGAGATCCAGCTGCAGATGAAGGAATTGGAAGTCCAGGACCCCAGAGAGCAGCGACAGCATGAGCTGGCCATGGCAGAGCGGAGAAGTGTTAGGGTCCCGGCTGAGGATGGGCCCCAAGGGCCCAGGGCAGCCAGACGCTTGGAGAAGCTCATGGTGGCCCAACTGAAGGACGTGGGTGACATAGACGGGTTCCTCAGCTCCTTTGAGAGGGCCTGTGGACTGCAACGGGTCCCCCCAGCTGACTGGCTACAGGAGCTCATCCCCGCACTGAACCAGGAGGCTGCCGGGGTGCTCAATCAGCTGGAGGACCTACAGCCAGGGGATTACAACCGAGTCAAGGAGGCCCTGCTGCACAAGTTCGGGCTCACCCCTGAGATGTACAGGAAGAAGTTCCGGGGGGTGCAGAAGGGCCACGGGAGACCTATATGGATCTGGCCTCCCGCCTGGTGCAATACTGCCGCAAGTGGGTGTCTGGAGTCGGAGCCCAGACCGCAGAGGACCTGCTCAAGCTGGTCATGATGGAGCAGTTCTATGAAGCCTGCACACCCAGCCTGAGGCTGTGGCTCAAGGACCGAAGTCCGGAGAACCCCCAGGAAGCTGGGAGGCTGGCGGATGAGTTCACGGAGAGCCGGTCCGGGTGTGAACGGGAGTCCCAGAGAGAAAGGGAATCACACAGAGACCGTTTCTCGGCTGAGCAACGGAGAGAGGCACCTCCGAGGCGAGCCCCAGGGACCAGGACCAGTCAACGGTGCCCCAAAAAACCAGCCAGAGCCTGGACAGAGACAGCCCAAAGGGACCCGCAGGACCTAACTTGCCATCGCTGTGGGCAAAAAGGCCACAAGAGGGCTCAGTGCACCAGGTCCCATGACCTGGGACTTTCCAGTGTTAACTGGCTGGAGCTGGAGGAAGGGCAGGCTGCCCCAGAGGCAGGGGCTGGCAGGCAAACCTCAGCTCAGAGTGGGGGGAAGGATGGTCAGTGCACCTCCCCTGGGAGGTCTGACCCTTGGGAGGCGGATTTCTCCATGTACCGGGTGGGGGCAGGACGGCCCCTGCGGAACGAGTGCCTCCTACCCCTGGAGGTGGATGATAGGAAGGTGACGGGTTTCTGGGACACGGGGGCGGAGATGACGCTGGCCCGATCTGACATAGTGGCCCCAGACGGTATGCTACCCAACACTCAGCTGACCCTGAAGGGCATAGACGGGTCCCTGTTTAAGGTGCCTGTAGCCAGGGTGCATTTGAAATGGGGGGCCAAGGAAGGTCTCAAGGAAGTGGGGGTACACCCACACTTGCCCACGGAAGTGCTGATGGGGAATGACCTAGAGGAGTGGCCCCATGAATCCCAGCGGGCTCTAGTCACCGCCCGTAGGCAGAGCCAGCGAGGGGCTGGCAACCTGGATCCGGGGAAGGACTCCCGGCAGGGTCCTCAGGGTCCCATCCCAGTGGACACGGGGTCCAGCCAAGGTGGGACTCCGGACCTAGGCAAGGGTGGGGAACAGGTCCCGATCCCTGCCCCAGCGGCTGAATTCCAGGCTGAGGTGCAGGCAGACCCCTCCTTGCAGAAGCTGAGGGACCAGGCTGGCCTCCGTGCAGCTCAGCCCCTGGGGAGAGGTGGCCAGGAGAGATTCCTGTGGGACCGAGGATTCCTGTTCCGGGAATGGCTTCCCCCCAGGAAGGTGAGGGCATGGGGGGTCCAGCGGCAGCTGGTCGTCCCCCAAAGGTATCGCCACAAGCTGCTGTATCTGGCCCACGACGTCCCCTTTGCGGGCCACCGAGGGATCCGGAGCACCCGGCTGAGGCTGCTTCAACACTTCTATTGGCCGGGGATATTTGCAGCCGTGCAGTGGTACTGCCGGTCCTGCGACTCCTGCTAGAGGGGCGGGAAGGCCCAAGACAGGAGGAAAGCTGCTCGGGGGCCCCTACCCTGTATAGAGGAGGCTCTGGGCTTGCTGAGAGAGTTATGGGAGGGGAAGACCTCCCTGGATGGAGCGTTGGGGGTGGAAGACGTCCTGGCTTTCCGGGAAAAGCTCGCTGGGCTCATGGGCCCAGCCAGAGAGACCCGGGCCAGAGATCAAGGGCAGTGGAAGGGCTGCTACAGCCACCGAAGACAGGCCCGTGGTGGCCCTCCCACTCCCCCCCCCCGGAGCTGTGCAGCAATGGGACAGGGGAAAGCTGGCCCTGCAGGGCATTGCCATGGCCGGCCCGAGTCAAGGGGAGCACCCATGTCCCCAGGGTGGGTTCCCACACAGAGGACCCAAACTTCCCTAGGTCACGAGCGGAGTGACCCTGCTCAGTTCGCTCTCGGAGGGGGGAGAACTGTGACGTAGCGGGGGTATCTTGCTGGTTGCTATGCTGGGCAGTGGGTTGTCAGTGACCCCCACTGGCTGCTGTCTGCAGCACGGCCCAGCAGGGCAGGGGATGAGTCATTATGCAAGGGGGCTTGGAAACTCGTCAGACAGGTATCTCCCATGGAGCGGAACAATGGGAAGGAAGGGGGCGAGGCCAGACCTGGCTGGGGGCAGGGCTGGAAGGGAGTGGGAGTTAGTTTTCTGTCTGGGATCATGGAGGAGACAGCCTAGGGCCCAGAGGGGCTGGAATTTAGGGGCCCAGCATCCCCCATCTCAAGGGGGGCTGAGGCATCCTAGGCCTGGTTCCTGTAACCAGATGACATCTGTGCTGTGCTGTATCCTGGAGAAGCAATAAACTCCCTCTATTCTACTGGCTGGTGGAGTCTGTCCGTGCCATTACGGGGGTGCAGGAGTCGGGGGACCCCGACGCGCCGCCACACTCGGGAATCACATCTTGGGTTGGCCTTTATGGGTTTAGCTCTAGGTCATATCAGGAGCTGGAAGGGGCCTGTTGCTGAGGTGAGAAGTGGCTAAAATCTCCCACAATTTCCTCGTGAGTTTTTCACTGTCCAAGAGGGTAGGAAACCGATGGAGTAAAAATGCTCCGTTCCCTTGGAGGCCTGCCAAAGCACTAGCAGGCGTTAGAAAACTCCCCGCGCCCACATCAGAGTTTGCCCGCCTGAGCACCGTGTCCATAAGTAGCACCCCCTGGTGAGCAGCCATTTGCACAAAGCGTGTCTTCCTGAAACTTCTGCCACTTGTGCAAGAGCCATCCGTTATTTTACCTACGTCGCCCGAGCAACGCCAGCATGGAAAGTGCAGGAATATTATGCCGGGGGGGTGGGACTGGCTAGGTCTGTCTTGCAGGGCCACCTGGGTCAAGCCACATTTCATCTGTCTCCCCAATAGTGCTGCAGCCACAGACTTACACGGCAGGCCCACGGCTTGGTAACAAGGCCGGGCTGTGTTTTAACCCTGTCTGCGGTCACCAGATCCCCTCACGTTAGTCGCGACGGTGCAGATGGGGCTACAATTTGCGAGAGGAATCTGTCTTTTGGGGGGTCATAACTCCAGCTCAGTCCCCTCATCCCAGAACGTATCCCTCATGCATGACTCACATATGGAGCCCAGAGCGGATACAAAATTTATATCCGCATCCATAAAAAGGAGCTGCTGGTATCCGCAGCCACACCCGCAGGTGCGAATACCCATGGATATAAAGTGGATACCCGTGGATTTACAGGGTGCTAGTCATAGAATCATAGAACACTAGAACCGTAAGGGCCCTTGAGAGGTCATCGAGTCCAGTCCCCTGCCCTCACGGCAGGACCAAGCACCGTAGATCATCCCTGATAGATGTCTGTCCAACCTGCTCTTAAATATCTACAGTGATGGAGTCATATTTGCCTGATTTAGTTCTCTGGCTCTATGGCACACAGGACTCTGGTGTGTTTGTACACGCGAGAGCAACAAAAATGATTAAAACGATTAGAGGTCTAGAAGACATGAGCTATGAGGGAAATCTGAAAGAACTGGGCTTGTTTAGTTTGGAAAAGAGAAGACCGAGGGGGGACACGATAGCAGCTTTCAAGGGTGTTACAAGGAGGAGGAAGAAAAATTGTTCTCCTTGGCCTCTGGTGATTGGACAAGAAGCAATGGGCTTAAATTGCAGCAAGGGAGGGTTAGGTTGGACATGAGGAAAAACTTCCTGCCTGTCAGGGTGGTTAAACACTGGAGTAAATTGCCTAGGGGGGTTGTGGAATCTCCCCCACTGGAGATATTTAAGAGCAGGTTGGACAGACACCTGTCAGGGATGATCTAGACGATGTTTGGTCCTGCCATGAGGGCAGGGGACTGGACTTGATGACCTCTCGAGGTCCCTTCCAGTTCTAGGATTCAATGACAGGCAAAGGTGATCCTCGTAGGCTGACATGGCCCAGAGGTGACTTCCCAGCAGGATTCCTCATTGCATGGACAAGGGACCTTTACCCTGAATTGATCCTTTTCTTTCTGGGGAAACAGGCCCTTCAGAGCTCGGCTTTGCTCCAGATACCAGCCTGTAATCCAGATTCAGACCGGGACCAGATTGTGCTTAACCAGGCTTTGTATCCCTGGGCCAAGGACTCCGGGCAAGCTCCCCCCGCCTCTCCCTGGCAAGCCAAGCTGCCTCTTGGGGGTTGAAAGACACAGCAAGGGCCTTGCGCGAGTGCCAATGCAGCCTCATATTTCTCCCTCCCCTTTAAATCATCTCTCCATAGGATAGAGGCACTCTCGGTAGAGGTTATAAACCCTAAGAGGATCAGCCGCAGCATTACACCTGGGGCAAGCTAAATAAAAAAAGGTCATCGGCGCTTTTTAAACATGGATAAAAAAGCAGTAAAATGTGTTTGGAAAAAAAAAATCTGGCATTAAATCATGACTTTTTGCCTGGCTCGCCTCATTAAAAGTGGCCTTTTGGAAGGTAAAATTATCATTGTAAGCGATAAGATCTTTAAGAAAATAATTCACGGCTTCTTCACCCTTTAATATGATAGCCGCCACCGGCTAATTTTTTTCTTAATGGCAACGAGGCCATCAATCTTGTCCAAGACGTGTACTCACCCTCTCCTCCCTCCCTGACTGCCGGTCTGGGCAGCCATGTCTCCGGCGTGGCTCCCATCAACGAACGTTTACTTTCTTCTCTCTTCCCCTATGATGCTTTGCCTCCTGCTGCTCCCCTTCCCTCGGGAGCCTGACTTCCAGGAGCCGGAGCGGGAAGAGGGTTCGCTGTGTGTCTCCGGGGGTGGGGGGGGACTTCGCGGCTGTGAGCGCGGGCACCTGTGAATGTGTGCGCAAGCATGGAGAGGGCAGATGCATTGTTTAGATTCAGTCCCCGGGCGGAAGGTGGAGCACAAGGCCCAAATCCCAGGGTGTGCGTTCATCGTATGCTGGCTCTCCGCCAGGGGGTGAATTTCACTTTCTGCATGTGTGGACCCAAATGCCCCAGGGACAGTGCCATTCTGCAGAGCTGGGGGGTGGTGTCTGGAAAGGCTGCAGCAGCTTTGTTTCAATTCCAAAGTGTTTGTTCTCGCTTAATTACAAATGATCCTGCCATCAGCCCAAAAGCTCAATGCTCGCCCAACCCCATGGCACCACTGGGCACAGAGGCGCCCTCATGCTGAACTAGAGCAGCCCGAGAGGAGCTCTCATTTACAGCTCTGAAGGTCCCCAAATGTAGCCGAGCAGCAGTGTTCTGGCCATGCTCCCTGCCACACCAACAGGAAAAAGAGGGGAAAGCCAAAGGGTTGTAGCAGTCCTAATTACAGCCCTAGGCCACGAACAGTTCCTTTTGCAGTGATCACCCGTGGCTGGCGTTAGGGCCACGTTGCAGGAGCGGTGCAAAGCAGCCATAGGACATCAGAGGATTGGGTCCTTCGTTTGTGTGTAAACGAAAGCTGAATTCCCCGAGTTCCAGGAGCGGTGCCTTCTTCGGCAAATTCTGCAGCTGGGCAGAGTACCAGTCTCGGGACACCTTGCATGCCCTGGGCGTGTAGGAAAATTCCATGTGTGAAAGGACTGGCGTGCATGTGGGCGAATGGGCACACCTGCACAGACATGTGTAACCGGGCACGTGGGTTTACACGGATATATGCTGCTGCATCTGGGCGTGCCTGTGTGGGCAACCATGCCCATCCGTGTGCGCCACGTGGGAGCACGGCGTGGTGCCAACAGGTGGACACGCACACCCGCGCGTGCAAACAGATCTCACGGGATTCTTGCACAGCACACAAGAGAGGGCAGGTGCGGTGTGCGCCTGGGAGAGAGCCGGAGATGGTTCTTGTCGGGGTGCTGCCACCGACCGCACCAAGGAAATGGCTTGAAATTGCCAGCACACACTAACTGTCGCCTCCCCCACCCTTAACTACCTTCTCCCTGCGCAGCAGAGGGGTCAGATGTCAGCCCCGGGAGAGGCTGGCAGATGCCTTTGACATCCTGTTTCCTTTCAAGGCCAGCCATTTGAGACTATTAAGTGCTGGACTCTTGCTTTCTGATAGCCCCAGAAAAACACAGGGAGTCTATTTTTCTTACACAATCTATCACAGCTGCTGTCAGCGGAACAAACGCCCGCACCCTTCCTTTCCTAGCTCGTGCTGGCCCCCATTTTATTTCGGCCCAAAGTGCTTCCTGGTGGGTGCGTTCAGCCTTACCTCTGCCGGCTAAATAGGTACTTATCACTTAACATGGAGGCAACGGCTTGACATGTTTGCTGTTTCCTCCCCTCCCCACCGCGGCGGGGAAGCCGTCAAAGTGTCGCTAATAGCTGTTATCACTTGGGAACTGTAACCTGAAAGCCAGGACTGATACCAGCTCCGCCCCCCGCCCTCCGCCGGCTGGGTTTGATGTGAGTCCTGGAGGAGCCTGCATACAATGATGCTGAGGCTGGAGAAACTTTCTTATGGGCCCGATCCTGCTGCCAGGAAAGCTGGAGCTAACCCCCCCCCTCCACTGGCTACAGCAGAAGAGCAGGCTGGTGCCGCGGCCAGGTGTAACACTGGGGCGGTGTCAGAACCAGCACGCTCTTGGGGAGGAAACGGGGCCGAAGGGAGCCTCGCTGCCGACTGCCCTTCTCGGGGGGGTTCGTGTGCTCGCTGTGTTACAGCAGCACATGCCGGGGCCAGCGTGGTGGTCGGGGCCCCCTGACACACACACAGAGCCAGCCTCGCCCCCGGGGGGGCTGCCAGTCAAAAGGCACAAGACGCACACCGGATAGGAGGGGAAATGACTTGCCCCAGGCTGGCTGCCCAGCTGGGATGAGAGCCCAGGTCTCCCTGGGGGCGCTACCCACTAGGCCGCACGATGGAGGGACGGCTTGTGTGCCACAGATGCCCAGGCCAGGCCTATTACATGAGCCAGTCTGTTTCCGTGCAGTCTGGCTGCACGTGACATCCCGCCGGGCTTGAAACCGACTTGTCCGATGACGTCCTCTGCTTCTCTTGGGCGGCAGTGAGGTACCACGCTGGGAGGGGCCTTAGAAACACAGCAGGCAGGCGAGGGGGGGTTAGACAGACCTAGAGCCTCACAAATTTGCCTCTCTTCAGCCTTCATGCGTCCTAGCCTCATGCCAGGCCATCGCTCTTCATTATAACCCCTCTCTCCTGCCCCCCTCCTCCCATGTTCGCACCCTGTAGATGGCTCCATGGTCGTCCCTTAGCCATGGCTTAGCCCTAGCGAACAGCGTTCGCTTTCAAGTGTTCTTCATTAGCCAGCCAGGCCGGCTGTGCTAAATGTCCTCCCTCGGCCAGTCAGTGATGCGGCCGAGTTAGGTCTCCGAACACAGGAGTCCGGAGCTTGCTCCCACCACTAGACCGCGCTCCAGCGGAGCTCCCTGGCTGGGCTCGCAGTTCCGTTTAGCGTGAGGCAGCCGGGAAGGGTTTAAGACCGAGATTTTGCCAAGATTTAAGGCTCCACAGCTAGCTTGCTGTGAAAGCTCTTTCTCCTCGGAGGGCTTTAGTGGTCAGATTTCCCACTTGGAGTAGTAATTCCTTTCCAATCTGTTCTCCGAGGCTGTCCAAGAAGGGACACAAGCGTTGTCGCTGTGTTCCCAGCACTGCCGGAGGTCTCTGCACAGGATGCCGGCTGCCTGCTTCGAGGCACCCTCACTGAAGCTGGGCACACACCGAAACGAATCAGCCGCAGCCGTTCTCTGGGATAAGACGAAGTGGCTCCTCGCCATTCCTCTGTGCCGCGAGGCTGCAACGGCAGCCAGCTGGCAGGCTGAAACATTAATGTAAAGAGAAACTTTTCAAGGAATATTCGAAATTGCTGCTGGGAAATAAATGGTGAGCTCCCTGAACAGATCAGCACAATCTCTTCCGTGATCAGCGTCAGCTCCTTCAGAGGAAGGTGCAAGAAAACCCTAGGGAGCAACAATGGAACGATGAGGGATATTCCTCCCTAGCCCCCATCAGTTAGACATTAACAACACTCTAAAGCATGAGAGGTTAAATCAAGTCCCTGTACCTCTCCCTGAAGATGGTTTAACTATGCATATAAATGTCTAATCGCCTTTGGAATCCTATTAAACTCTTGGCCTCCATGGACATCCTGTGGCAGTGAGTTCCACAGGTGAATCATGTATTGTGTAAAAAGTGGCTCTTTTACTGGGATTCATGTCAGCAACCTGGTCCACATAGTTATGCTCATCCAAACAAGGAACAGCAGTTACCCTGTGTGACTTACGTGTCCAGTGACAGCTAACCAACGGCAGGTTGATTTTTTGGGATATCACACACTCAGCACCAATTGTCCACGGACAATCTCTTTCCCGAGAAGCAGCTAGTCACTGAAAGGCTTCGGTGGAGAATTATGAATGTGGTGGGGAGGGAATGTGAAAAACGGGGCATGCAAATGAAGAGACTTCTCATCTGGCTGCAGGCCTTTTGTGATCAAATGGGGCAGCTCGTCAGTTATTGGCTGAGCACCAGTCACGTGGACCGTGGACTTTGGGGCTCCAGAATCTCCTTTCTCCAGGCCCCACTATGAAAAGGGGGCAGCCCCGAGCACGGGCGAGAAAGCAGCTAGCGGGGTGCGCGCAGATGCCGTGTTAGGTAGGGTCTGCCTGTTCGTGGGCTAATGATCGTTGCTACTGGGGGGGGGGGGGGGGCTGGGCAGCTCAGGCCCTGGGCCAGGTGCGAAGCAGCCATGCGGCACAGAAGTTTGTCCCGCCATGGGCTGTAGAAGAGCTTTCCTCCTCCTGCTCCTTCTCTGTGACCCCCTTTTCCCCACGCTCTCTCCTCCCTTGGGGCGGGGGCTGGGCTCCCCGGAGATCAGGCTGCACCAGGCCTCAGCACGAGAGCAGGAAACGCCGCCTCTTCCTGCTCACGCTGCCCGGCTGCAGAGGGGGAGCCTGCTGGTTTCAGGTCAGCGCTGCTGTCGCTTCTCCCGAGGCAGGTCAGGGAGGCGTGGAAAGCGCCGCCGGCCGCCTCTTGCCAAGGGCTGGGGCGAAGAGCGCACATGCCTAGGCCTGAGGTGCTGGAGAAGCACCACGGACCCTTTGGGCCTCTTGCCCGGCGCCAGCGAGACCCGCCTCCCTCTCTTGCTCCAGGCCTGCTGGGCCGGCTCCCTCGCCACCGTGGTATCTCCCACTCAAAGGCTCCTCCGCGGTGTCCGCAGGGTGTGAGCATGGAGGGGGGGGGGTGCTGGGTGGCTCCTCACAGCCCCTCAGATGCAGGGCAGACGTACGAGGCTGCCCGGCCCCTGCAGGCCTTGGGACTCGGTAGCTGGTTCCATCCCAGGCGGGGAGAGAGCTCTGGGAACAAGACCTCCAGGGCTGTCCCAGGCAGGGCGGGCTGGAGGCAGAGCAGCAGACCAAGGCCACTGGGAGCAGAAGCAGCATCGATTCAGGACCCGGAACAGCGGCTGGGAGTGGAAGGGAGGAGGCCAGGACAGAGAGGAGCTCCCAGGCGCTTGACACCCGGACCCATGTGCCCGGGAAGACGGCTCAAAATCGAGCTCTGCCGAAGGAGCCACCACTGGCAGGGGCCAAGCAGCGGCGGCTGCTGCAGGCCTGCCTCCCACTGGCCTGCTGGTCCAGGCTGGGCAGCAGTCACAGGCCGGGGGGGACCTGCCCCCCAGGAAAACGGATGCTGAGCTGGGTTCCTTCGTAGCCGCTGACGGGCAGGGAGGGAGAGTGACTTTGCAGCCGGGAGCCGGGCCCTCGCTATCTCCGCCAGCTCCAGTAATAGAAGAATCCGATATAATAATCTCGGATTCATCACATACCGTGTTGAGTGATTGGATTTTCTTTGACATCTTGCCATGGAAATTGACCCCACGCGGTGAGTGACAGTTCTTCAGGGGCAGGGAGCCAGCGAAGGCGAGACACGGGTTTACAGCAGGGATTGGCTTGCCCGGCCCGGCCTTTGCTGGGGGAGCGAGGCGGTTGTGGGGGAGTGTGGGGCGAGCAGGGAGCACACACAAGGGCTCTGAATACACAACAGACTCCTGGAGAAGGTCTGGAGTTAAAACAACCCACCTCCACCAGTCATGCCAGGCGGGGCCCGGCCCAGCAGCTCCAGGACAGCAGAAAATCAGCCCTGAGACTCGACCTGCTGCTCAGAGACACCCCCCCAGCACTTTCCAGAGTAGCAGGCCTGGTGCCAGGGACTGTCGGTAACACCCGGCCGGTCTGTCCCCCCACCCTCTTTTATGGAGACGGTGCCTGGTGGGGACGTTATGTGCACAGCGGAGACCGGCTGAGGGGAGCCTGGCTTAGCCTCTCACCCTTGGCTGTGGCAGCCCTCCCACCAGGCCCCAGGAGCGCAGGGCCAGCCTGGGGAGCGGCGCCCTGCAAGAGAGAAACCCAGTGCTCCTGGCCTGGGGGAAAGATGGTTGCAAAGCGAGTCGGGGCACCGTCTCCCTTGCAGGTCGGACTCACCGCCCGCCCCTCTTCCCTGCCACACGGGTGCATCCGCTGGCCCTTCCCGGCTGGCAGGTCGGGTTCCGACGGGGGCCCCCGGGCCTGAAATGCCATAACTCAGCCAGCCGCGTGGCAACGGGCGGGTGACGGATCTCTTTCACGCAGAGCGACGCTCCTGTGCCAGTTTAATCCCTTCTTGCGCGGCAAATGGGATTCTTTGTCCCTGGAAGCTTCAAACGCCCCGGCCTGCCGAGAGACGGACTTATCTGGTGTTTGTCACCGGCGCGGCGCGTTTACCTCCACACGGCTAATCCACCTCTCTGGCCCTCGCTCTCCCGCTTGGGCTCTGCAGTGGGGGCCCATGCGCCGTCTGCAGGCAGCCCTGACGGCCGGTGAGCAGGCACCCTGCCACGCACAGGTGTTTTAGTTCGCCGGCACCCTTTCCTGCCCCTTTGCGATGGCGAAAGGCAGCTGCACAGTCTGGATCTTATAAACACACTTTGGGGTGTGGGGTTTTTTCAGTGCTTGTTTTTCACATCAGGGTCTGACTTAGCAGAGGTGCCGAGACAGCTGTGTCTTGCTCTCAGTATGCAACCAGGGAGCAACTCCAGTTCTAACCCTGACTGTGCCACTGACTTACTTTTGACCTCAGGCATGTCACTTAGGGTATGTCTACACAGCGGCGCGATTTTGGGATAACGTCCCTTATTCTGAAATAGCTTCTGCGCGTCATAACAGCACACCCGTTATTTCGAAATGCATTCGAAATAATGGGCTTCTTGTTCTGGTTTCCTATAAACCTCCTTGCCCAAGGATTAAGGAAGACGCCGGAATAGTGATCTATTTCGAAATTTTGCATAGCTTATTTCAAGGTACACGCAACTGTGTAGCTGTGTCCCTACTCTCCCGGTCCATCGACCACCCCCGGTGTAAAATGGAGGCTGCAGGAGGCCGGTGAGTCAGTTCACTCTGCTGGAGGGCTGTGTTCTGAAGAGACGAAGTTCTGCCAAAAGACTCCCTGTTACCGTGATCTCTTTTCCTGGAGGTCTTGGGAAACTGTTACATGGTAACATCCCCCCCCCCGCAACCTGGCACTGCTCCCAGCTCCCACCTGAGAGGGCCTCTCATGTGTGTGCGTGTCTGTGTGTGATGGGGAAACTGAGGCACAGAGAAGGTAAGTTCAGAGTGCAAGTGCCTGCCCACACCGGGCCCAGGCGCTCTGACACCCAGTTCCCGGTGACTGTCTTACCTGGAAACAAGCGGGTTTCACTGCTGAACAGCGCGCAGGGCATGGCTAAAACCCAGCGGAGGCCTTTTCAGCTCCGGATTCAGTCTCGCCGAGCTGGGCCACCCCACCACAGAGCCGCTGAGTGGGCTGAGCTGGGCAGACTGGCAGGCGGGATGCGTGGAGCCTGCCCCGGCCTCTTAATCTCGGCGGCCGTGGGCACGTCATTTGACGTCTCCTCGCCTCAGTTTCCCAATCTATCGAAAGGGGGCCAGCACGGCCCCGTGACTCAGGGGCGTACGGGGCCTCGCCAGGGGCGTAGAGCTAGTAACGGGGCTGCTGCGCGTTGAGGGCGACCCCTGGGGCTCTTGGAACCCTGTGCGGGGCCAAAGGGGCTGCAGGGAGGGTCTACACGTGGTGCCATTTCTACCCGCAGCAGTGGCACGTCTTCCTGCTCGGCATCACTCCCCCCGGACGGTCTGACTCGCCCTTTCCCAGCCGGCGTCCGGCTCTGCCGCCGCCAGCCCTGGCTGGCGCTTTGAACTCAACGAGCCTCCTCGGCTCCAGCTGTGGTGGGACGCAGCCCAGCATCCTGGCAGCTGGCCCGCCCTGGGGCGGCACGGTCCTTCCGGTGCAAGGAGGGGCGGCGTGGCTTGGGCGGGGAGCTCTCCTGACAGCCGGCCTGGCAGGAGCGGCCTCCCGCCGATCCCCTCCCTCCCTCAGCTGGATAGGCCGGCGCTCGAAAACGAGCATTTCGCCGCAGGCGGGAGCCACGACAGGCAGCCCCCGTGCAAGAGACACCCGTCGTCCCGGGCCTGGCGCGCGCACGTCCCCACCCGCCCGTGAGGGGGAGCGGGCGTGGAGGAGGTCACTGTCAGTGAGCGTGAAACCGGGTGGCGCTTTTCCGCACTTACCTTCGGGGTGCCGGGTGCCACGGGCTCCTTCAGCAGGGAGTTCTTACTGCCAAGAGAGAAAAGAGGAGAGTGAGTGGGCCCGGCCCCAGCACCGCAGGGTGGGGAGAGACCCAGCCGGGGGTACCGGGGGCAGAGCAGAGACGGGGCAGCATAGCCAACGGGGAAGGGCTGGGACCACGTGGGGCCTAGCAGTCCCCACCTCGCAAAGCTGAGGAGATTTTGCACCGGGAAGCCCGTTCCCTCCCCCCGCCGGCTGCTGCCACCTCTCCGGGGGACCGCGGCCCCCGGCAAAGCAGCGAGGAGGGGCCCGACCCGGTGAGGCCCCCAGCAGGAATCCCGCCCGGGAGCGGAGGGAGTTGTGTCTCGTGCACCAATACTGAGGTCATGGGCGCTGGTCCGGTGGGTGCCACCGTGAGAGACTCTCGCAGTGCAGAGACCCCAGCCCGGCCCCCCTTGCTGGGACCCCGAGCCCTGCTCCCAGGCAGCGCCCCCCCCCTTGTGGGAGAAGGCAAGACCTGCCCCCCCCCGGAAGTTGCTCCAGGGCAGGGGCTTGTGGGCTAGCTGGGAGTCCTTGCCTGGGGCAGGGGGAAGCTGCTGCCGGCCCCCCAGCGTGTGCAGGGAGTGTGGGGCTGAAGCAGCATCTTGTAAAGAGCTGGCAGGGGGCTAAAGGGAGCAGGGGGCTCTAAGAGTCGGAGGGCAATGGATACAGGGGGGCCCGGCCCCATGCACAGCGCCCGGCTCCAGCTCCAGCAGCTGCCCACCATGCGGCCTGCCCCGGGAGCAGCCAGGCAGCCACCACCCAGCCCCGGTCCTGGGGAGTCGGGGACCGCGGAGAGGTGCCAAGCTCCGCCCCAGCTCGCAGACCTCGCCCGCCACCGCCAGCAGCCAGCTCGCAGCGGCCCGCTGCTGGGCGGCTCTGCTGAGGAGCCGGGCGGGGCTGCAGTTCTCCCTGCGCGCCCGCCCCCGCCTTCGAGGGAAGCTGAGGTGCTGAGGGCTTCCGCCAAGGGCGCTCGGCGCTGCGCAGGGCTGGGGTCCTGGGAAAGCAGGAGAAGAGAAAGAGAGCGAGATTCGCCCCGAAAACGAACGAGATGCAGGAAACTGCCCCCTCCGGCCCCCCGCCACCAGAGCTGAGGAGCCATTCTACCGCCGGCCGGAGTCATTCTGCCTGTTCCCCGGGCCATGGCTCCTTTTCCAAGGGGAATGCAATCGCTGTCGGCGCCCTCCTCCCCGCTGAACCCTCCCTGGTGTGAGATGCCACAGATTTAATAACGCCTTCCCCCCTCCAGACAGGTTAAACTTGAAACAATTACCTATCACCGCCGACATGGCGGGGAGGCCTGCGCTGTAATGTTTTGCTTATTAAAGTAATTTCTCTCATGTAAATTCTCCCGCTAACACGCTGCAAACAGCATTAGGAAATAAATTATTTCCCCGTGATTCGATTTGTCAACGCAAAGCACCTGCAGCCGGCAAAAGGCGCTTGAAATATGTTGCCAGCCCAACGCCTCCACTTGTAAGTACATTGTGGCGGGGCGGCGGGCTCCCACCTCTCCGTAGCCCCGGGGAGATGATGGATGGGTGGGCGGAGGGGGAGGTGAGCGGGCGGAGGCGGCGATGGGGAGGGGGATGGAATTGTGTTTAATAACAAAATCTGTATGCAAGCTGGCATCCCAGGCTAAGGATGAGTGATCGGCAGCCAGAAAGTATTAAAAAGCCTCGCCAAACAGCTGCTGACAATAGAACAAGACATATCAAATGAGATCTACTTCAGGAACATTAATATACCCGCGCACACATGCACCCCGGCGCGCGCACAGATCCGCACACACCACCCCCTTCCTTCCCCAGCGCGGCAATATGGGAGACATCAATAAATTTTGATGAGACTTTTCGAAGCTCACCGCGGTACGAGATGTGACAAAAAAGCAATGTGGCTGTCATGTTCGCTTTGTCGGGGACACGTTAGCCCCAGATGCTGCGCTGCCGTGGCAGCGGGGAGAAATTGAATTTGGCCGGCTTTAATCTGCCTTGATTTGGCAGATGGCTGGGTGTTATGAAATGAGAAGGGATGGAGGAAGGTGGCTTTGCCGCAGGCAACAAACCTCCGCAGCCCCACCACACCGGCCCGCACCCCTCTTTGGGCCGCCGAAGCGGGGAGAGGAGGAATTATTTGTCACAATCAAGTCACCAAAGTGCAAAGTGTGTGCTCCCTACCACTGGCACGCTCTGTGTGCACTGGGAGAACATAGGGAAGAGGGGTCATGGGGCCGCAGGCAGGACAGGGCTGTCCCCGTGAAACAAGGACTTTATAAACTGGGACCATCAGAGAAGTTCTGCAGTTTAGAACTTACACAGAGGGCTAATTCCAATCCCCTGCAAGCAGATCCCATTCCACTGCCTTCGGTGGAGTCACACCCATTTACACCAGCTCCAAATCTGGCCCTGGATAACAGGCAATCAGCTTGAGTCTTGATTTTCAATTTTATCTTCTTATTTAAAGGTGTGAAACAACTTCTTCCCCTTTTAGGTAAATATTATATTTTTTACAAACAAGTTTCATTCCTTCTGCTGCGAATGGCACTTGGAATGCTTCCACTGAAATGCAACACAGAGAATCTTATTTATTTTTCCTCAGTGGTCCCCTTGTTTGGCTCTTTGTCGCCTTCCCCCTTTCACAAGGAGAGACGATTAGTCAGTTTCACACTTTTCTTTTTGTAATCAGTCTGATTTGCTGGCTCCCCAGCTCCACTGAGGCTTGGAGTTGCAAACACAATCAACGGGCGTGGGGGAGGAGGAATAAATCTTTGATTTAAAAAGTTGTTTCTGTAACCACTGGCTCAGTGTATTGCCTTCGCCCTTCTTGCCCACAAAGTCCACACAGAATAACAATTACTCAGCCCTCAAGGGATTTGACTCACAGGGCACTGTAGACACCGGACAGTCTTTTGTGGCCTTCACCAGGCGTTGGTGTGAATCCGTACGGCTGAAAGGCTGAAGCGCAAACCCAAGAGATAACTGGAGGCTTGTTACATGTTCACTGGACTTTGGTGTACATTTCCCTGGCAAAGTGTCTATTTGTCTTAGGTTTTGTAAGTCTTCCAAGTAAACCCCTCGTTTTGCCCCAAATGTAGTCCTGTCGCACGAGTCCTTTTAATATTAAAAATGAAAAAGAAAAAAATAAAGGGAGGGAGAGAGAGCCAGATTTGGAAAGGCCATAAACTTTCATGCGTCAGGGTATAAGCCAGTCTTGAACTTGTGGGATTAGGAAAAGCTTTCTCTGAGGAAGTGGGTTTTACCCACAAAAGCTCATGATGCTAAAGGGGTGTAACAAGGAGGAGGGAGAAAAATTGTTCTCCTTCACCTCTGGTGACAGGACAAGAAGCAATGGGCTTAAATTGCAGCAAGGGAGGTTTAGGTTGGACATTAGGAAAAACTTCCTGCCTGTCAGGGGGGTTAAACACTGGAATAAATTGCCTAGGGAGGTTGTGGAATCTCCACCACTGGAGATATTTAAGAGCAGGTTAAACACACATGTATCAGGGCTGGTCTAGATGGTGCTTGGGCCTGCCAGGAGGACAGGGGAACTGGACTTGATGACCTCTCGAGGTCCCTTCCAGTTCTGGGATTCTATGATGCTATATATTTTGGTAAGTCTCCAAGCTGCCCCAGGACCACTTGTTGGTCGGGAACAGATTGTGGCATATATACGCCCGCGGTGGTGTTTCTCCCCGCTAGCCTCTGTTGGAGGCAGGACCCCAGAGTCGATGCGTCTTGTTTCTGGCTGAGTTTGCACTTCCCCAGCTCCTTTACATAATAATCCGCAATCAAGGCTTTGAAGCACCGTGCGGCTGTGCTCCTTTGCAGGCGGCGGACGCTTCCAGGCAGTGAGCTATTAAGAGAAGCTGGCGATGGGCTGAGAATCGAAAGGCCATCAGCAAAGAGAAACCTTCCCTTCCATAAACACCGCAGACAAATTAAAACGGGTAAAAGGGAAATCAAGACCTTTAAAGTTCAAACACTTTTCGGTGCCTTTTAAAGTTTTTCGCTCTAGGCTCTGGTGGAGAGCACAATCTTTGGAGACCTCGGAATTCTCTTTAATCACTAAAGCAAGTCTGCAGTGGTCTGAAATGATCACACATTTACATAGTAATAACCCCGACCCTCCCCACATTATTTCATGGCTAGCATATTTCCACTCGCCGAGTGATCCATGTGTTTTAAATTATAACCTGTACGTAGGAAATTAGTTACTAAGTACGATATTCCCTGGCTCTTCTGACACTTCTAATTAAGGTGATTTACACAGAATTATCCTTTGAAATAAAAAAATGGTGTTTTGCTAGCTAATAAAATATAATTACTACCCGTTTTTATAAGTTACAGTTAGTTTTAATCTGTTTGGGGAATTGTTTATCTAGTTCATTACCACAAAACAACTTCTGTCTCCTTTGCGCAAAAAATTATGCAGGTGCGAAAGGAACACCCCAATAATGCCTAAGCATTTGGGGGCGCCTTCATTTTTCATTGCTGCGGCTTTTCATTTTGATCAGATAAACGGGTGCTCCTATGGGGATGCACGTTTAGGAAATTTGTACCTGTATACATAGTATGTGTGTGTGTGTGTGGCTGGATACCCATGTGTTGCTGGGAACCCGTATCAGCTCTAGGGTGACTTCAACCCCTCCCTTTCTTATTTCACACCAGCTGTTCTGAGGAACCTTCCCTTTCAGCACAGCTTACAGAAGCAGGCGAGAAGCCACGGATGGGCCAGGGCCCTTTTCAGACAGGCCCTGACTTCCTGAGGAGAATCTACTGAAGTCCCTGGTGTGGCTGGTCTGTTACCCAGAAGGTCACGGGTGCAGCTCCAGCCCCACGTCCTCTTTGGCCCAGAAGTCCCACGGGCGGTAATTCACCCTCAGCACCACATTCCCTGCAGTCCCGGGGGTGTCGGCCACGACCCAGCGCCATGTTCGCTCTCACGGGGCGTGACCCTTTGCCACGCCCTGTGACTCCCCACACCACACAAAAGGGGTTGTCCTCTCAGGCAGCGACCGGCCTCCAGCTGCCAACCGAGAACGTGACACCCCCTGAGTCCCCGAGGGGACTGTTCTCACGCCGTGAAAACCAAAGACGCCACGGCGTGAGGGACCTGGCAGCACGACAATGGTGTCGTGGCAGGTGTTTCTCACAGGGCGTCTCTGGGTCACAGCATGGTGACTAGAGGACAGAGGCAAGCCCTGGCTGGCTGCCGGCAATAGGAGGAGACTAGAATCCATGACCCAGGAGGCTGCAGCTTCATATTCTGGGCATTTCTAGACTGGATGACGTGATAACTGCCCTGTTCTGTTCATTGCCTCTGGGGCACCTGGCATTGGCCACTGTCAGCAGACAGCGCTGATATTCAAGGGACCTTCCTGACATGTCCCGCAGGAGACTTAGGTGTCTAAATGTTGCCAACTCTTGTGAGTTTATGACAAGTATTGCGACCTTGATTGTTTTTCTTAAAGACCCAGCTCCTGCAATCCAGCCACTACAGGAGAATCTTGGGTTCTTTCTTTCTTTCCTTCCCTTGTGGTCGAGGGAGAAAAGACTGCAAATGTGACCAAGAGTGACGTAGTATCAGAGGGGGAGCCGTGTAAGTCTGAATCTGCAAAAACAATGAGAAGTCCTGTGGTACGTTATAGACTAACAGATTTATTGGAGCATAAGCTTTCGTGGGCAAAGACTCACTTCATCAGATGCATCTGACCAAGTGGGTCTTTGCCCATGAAGCCTTAAGCTCCAATACATCTGTTAGTCTATAAGAGTGACTTAAACGCTCAAAAATCAAAAGACAAATAAAAAGACCCCAACACTGATTATTTTTAAAAAATCATTTGGTTTTTCAGCCAATCTCATTATTTTTGTGGCTTGACTCATGGTTTTTGAATGCTCGGGTTGGCAATTCTGGGACACTGTCAATTTGATTTTTAACATGACAATTTAAAAAAACACACTATCTTCTGATCGGGCCTTCTGAAATGCAAGCTCTGCTTTCTCATTTTAAACGTCCCTTTAAAAGCGTTTTGTAAGAGTGGTTCGGTTCTCTTGCTTATTTATCTCTCTCTTGAGATACTAATATGGTTCGCATCATTGACATTTCTGATGGCCTGATTTTTAAGGTTTTTTTTTTTTTTTAAACGAGGCAAAAACCAACTATTTAACTGATTATGAGGGGGAACTGCACAGCTGACCCTACCCAAAATGCTCTCAAATGCCCAAAGCCAATAAGGAGGCTTTTCAGAAGTCACATTTTATTTTTGTATCATTTCCACTGCTACTAAACATTTTTAGATGTTTTCTGATTTAAATGTTCAATGTTTCAGGAAACAATGGCAGAGGAGCACGTATGATTATGTAATGATGGCAGATGATTTGAAAAGGGAGCGTTTTATAACCACTGAAGTGCAAATTGTCAATAGCACGTGGCAAAATACACAAGGTAAATAACCTTCACTAACATTTGAATAAGTTCTCGCACGGCATTTGTCTTACTTTGCCTATCTGGACATTCCCATTATTATCTATGGAATATGTTGGCAGTCTGTGTGTGTCTAGTGAAATCAACGGGTGCTGACTAGGGATGTAATAGCGCAGTTGATTAACTGATTAGCAAAAGCATTTCCCTCCCTCTGCCGCCAGTAAATTTTTTAGCAGGCTGGCCAGCAGCCTGGCTCAGTCTTGGCTCATGCCAGGTCTGGGACCTACCCCTGCTGCGGCTCTGCATTTCCAGTGTATTAGGAGCTGGGTGGGTGGGCAGGCAGCCCGGCTCAGTTCTGGCTTGCACCGGGTCCAGGAGCTCAGACCCCCCCGCCCGCGGACAGGGGCTGCTGCCACCCCGCGCTGCTGCCTCTGATACAGCGGCAGCAGCACACAGTGGCAGGGGGCTTCTTGGGGATGAGGCCGGAGCACACTGGCCCCACTCCAGGGACTATAGAATAGTCAAGTAACCGATAAGAATTCCCGAGGTTACTCGACTATCCAATTAACGGATATTTAACATCCCCAGTCCGGCCCTTTACCCCTACAAATCGGATCTTCCACGCCGCCCAATAACTGATGCACTAGAAAGAGCTTTTCCTTTTGCTCACTTTGTTCAAGTCCCTTGCGGTGCGGCGGGTCGCTCTACAGGTGCTACCTCTCCAGAGAGAAGGGGGGTGGTCAAGTGGACTGGGGTGTTTTGGGAGGCCCCCTTGCGGCCGGTTTTCCTTGGGAAGCAGGCTGGAATCACCATGCCACAGGGCTCCACCTGGGGCTGACTCATGGACCACCTGAGGACCCTTGTGGAGGGAACTGTTTGCTCAACACCTTGGCCTCAGCTCAGGAGGGCAGCTGGCAGGTCAGTTTATGGGCGTTAACAGAGAGGGGATGCTAATTCAATCAAACCCACGGGCGTAAGAAGAAGGCTGGGCTTGTGGCCAAGGTCCTAGGCTAGGACGCGGGCAGGGGAGGGTTTCACTCCCCATCTCTGCTACAGACGTTCTGTGTAGCCTTGGGCAAATCCCCTCAGTCCTCCCTCTGTAAAACAGGGCTAATCCTCCTTTCTCTGTCTATTTCGTGCGCCAGCTCTTTGAGACGGGGCGTCTCTCACGGCACAGCTTCTGCTGTACAGGTTGAACCTCTCTGGTCTGGGAACATCCGTGGTCCAGCAGAACCATGGATAGCCCAGAGGAGCCCCTGAACCAGATTGCTCTGGGAGGCCAGTGGCAGGGAGCAGAGCCAAGGGAACAGCGGCCCTAGGGGCAGCAGAGCCCCACTGGGGCTAGGAACTTGGCCGAGTCCGCTGTCGGACCTCGGGCAAGCCTGGAGTCCATCAACAAGAGGTCCAGCAAATTTCCTCCTTCAGGACCGGTCAGGTCCCATGCATGCCGGACCAGGGAGGTCCAACCTGTAATACAAAAGCAGTCTGATCTAACCACTAGCCCACGCTGCCGCCAAAAAAAAATCTTTAAATGCTTTTGCGAACAGCAGCTGACTCTCAGGAGAGCGTGTTGAAGTTGCCCACAAAGCAGGTTCGATGTAGAAGGATTATAGCCAGGGCAAAGAGCAGAGAGAACCCGGGCTTCATACAGCCCGTCTGGAGTCAGGGGGCGCTACCCCATCACGAATCCTAATGAATAGGATTCCTTGTGCTCAGATTGCTTGTGTTTACCTCTGAATATAAAACGGCAGAGTTTAAGGGGGCGGGTGTGAGGGTACCGCTGACATCTGCTGATTGCAACATACCTGCTATTCCTCTCCTAGGAAACCAGTCGGAGAAATAATTCTCGTCGCACCGTTGGCTGGGAAGAGATCCCGCCACACTGAATTTGGCTCCTGGATTAGATTTTGCAAAACTCAACTTGTTTCCAAGCGGGAACCAACTGAAATCTTTCCTTTCGGAAAAGCCCCAGTGGAAACAATTGATTTCTCCAGCAAACCAACAGCCCCCAGCGGCTGTCGAAAGGTGGAGGTGTCATTGCAAACCTACAGAGAGAAAGGAGGGGGTTTTAAAATGACCGAGGGCCAGCGCTCCAGTGGACTTGAAAGGAGCGGCTGGCCCCAGCTTTTTAACCTCACAAGGCCCTGTCAGTGGCACCTGCCCGAACGCCTAGCACCTGACAGCTAGCTGAAAACCTGGCCCCCCGGGACTGCAATGCGTCTCCCTGCTCCCCCAAACAAAATGGAACCCTGGCGGAGTGCATGACACCCGGCCTGCGAGTCACCTACCCCACCCCAACCCCAGTCTCTGGGTAACCTCACCCCCACTGCCCTGCGACCCACGCTCACCAAGAACTTGCGCTGAAAAGCAAGCGTCCACTGCTGAGCCTCTGCCGCTAGGCATCAGTGGGTGAGGCCTGGATATAATCTAGCCTGCGCTGCCTCCCTAGCTCAGGGTGTCTAGCAAGCTCAGTTAAACAGGCAGCATCTCTGCTCCCTACGCCCTCCCGCCCCCCCTGCCCGGTTTTAGTAGGGGCTGAAGGATGCAGTGAATAACAGAATCCTAGAACTGGAAGGGACCTCGAGAGGGCATCAGGTCCAGTCCCCTGCCCTCATGGCAAGACCCAGCACTGCCTAGACCATCCCTGGCCGGCGTCTGTCCAACCTGTTCTTAAATATCTCCAGAGATGGAGATTCCACACACCCCCAGGCAATTTATTCCAGTGTTTCACCACCCTGACAGGCAGGAAGTTTTTCCTCAAGTCCAACCTAAACCTCCCTTGCTGCAATTGAAGCCCATTGCTTCTTGTCCTGTCACCAGAGGCCAAGGAGAACAATTTTTTCTCCTTCCTCCTTGTGACACCCTTTTAGGTACTTGAAAACGGCTGTCATGTCCCCTCTCAGACTTCTCTTTGCCAAACTAAACAAGCCCAATTCCTTCAGCCTTGCCTCCTAGCTCATGTTTTCTAGACTTTTAACCATTTTTGTTGCTCTTCTCTGGACCTTCTCCAATTTCTCCACATCTTTCCTGAAATGCGGTGCCCAGAACCGGACACAAGACTCCAACTGAGGCCTAATCAGCGCAGAGCAGAGCGGAAAAACACAGGCCTCACGGGAAGCAGGATTTGAACCCATGCAGGGAAACCCTATTAGGCACCAAATCCAACCCTGTAACCACTTGGCCATCACGGTGAAGAGTGGGCAGGGGAAGTGTGGTTTCTCTTTACTACAGAGTTTTATTTTTCCAGCTTTGTGTTCGCCACACACGGTGTTTAAAATCCAGGCAAAAAGGAGGTTACAAAAACAAACCCCAAATCCACAAAGGGAAGGTAAAAGTCAGAGAGGAAAGTAGGAGGAGAGCTTGATTTAGGGGCTCTCTGTGCCTGCTAGAGTGATGAGTGGATAATTAGCCCCAGTTGGTGGTACCACTAACACTGGAAAAGGCTCCCATATTATATGTACACTGCTTAGGGGTAAAAATGGATCTGAGATTTATTCCCCAGGTCTGTTTTTAACAATGTTCCTTCCATGTCCCCCTCTCCCACATAGAGCCAGGCTACATGAATGCATGATATGATCCTCTGTCTAGTACGTACATGGCCCCTGTCACCAGTGTACCAGAGAACCTCCTACGAATGGCATTATCTTATAAGGTAGCTGAGTGCTAGTCCCATTTTACAGGTGCAGAACTGAGGCACTAAGCGATTAAGGGACTTGCCCTGGGTCACACAGGGAAACTGTGGCAGAGCCAGGCATCAATCCTAAGTCCCCAAAGGCCCAGAACAACAAGGCCATCGCATGAATTTGCAAGACTTACTTTAGGCACCAAACGTTTTCGACCTAGTGGCTAATGTAAAGAGGAAATGGATTCCAGGAGAAACCCAGTCTGGGCAGAACTCCCCAGGGATCCCCCAGCAAGGTGCTTGGAGGTCAGTGGGGGTAAAGTCAGCAGCCCCCTGGGTAACAAACAGGCTCCGCTCCTGGTGCATGTCTCTCCTGCCTCCCTGGGGCGAGAGGAAGCAATCCCTGGGCAGGAACGGCGGTCAGTCCGGGCAGATGGCCCTTTGCCCCCGAGGGCTCGGTGCCTGAGAAGACTCACACACGTACTCAGCTGTATGCATACACTGGGCTCAAGGGGATCACTCCCTTGTGGGAGTCCTTGCAGGATTGGGGCCCTCGGTGCAGAGGGCCAGCCCAATGCCCAGGCATCTTCTACACCGGGGGGAGGGGGGGCAATCATTTTTGATGGGGGGGCCCACTCCAAGATTTTGGAAAGTGGTCGAGGGCTGCATTTTGCTTTGGAGGGGGTGTGGGGTCTGGGATGGAGGTGGGGTGCAGAAGGGAGCGCGAGGTAGGGGTTTGGGGTTCAGGAGGGGGTGTGGGGTCTGAGAGGGAGTTGGGGTAAAGGAGGGGGTTGTGACCTGGGGTGGGGGCTTGGGGTGCAGGGGGGGGCGTGGGGTCTGGGATGGAGGTGGGGTGCAGAAGGGAGCACGAGGTAGGGGTCTGGGGTGCAGGAGGGGTTGTGGGGTCTGAGAGGGAGTTGGGGTAAAGGGGGGGTTGTGACCTGGGGTGGGGGCTTGAGGTGCAGGGGGGTGTGTGGGGTCTGAGAGGGTCAGGAGAGGATTCTGGCCTAGGGGAAGGGTGTGGGGGGGTGCAGGGTCTGGGCAGGAGTTGTGACCTGGAAGAGGGGAGGTGCAGAGTGTTTGGGTGACGACCCGGGGCCAGAGGAGGTGGTGGCCTGGGGTAGGGAGTTGGGGGCCAGTTCCCAGGGGCCTGGCCCCCAGAGCAGAGAGCCACAGGGAAAGCAGCTGGCCCTTCAGATCTGACTGCATCCTGGTTTGGCCTCACTGAGACGTTCGCATCTCCTGGCTGGCCCCCTCCAACCCAGGCTCCGGGTAAATCCAGCCTGACCCGGGCAGCGAAGCAATGAAAATGGCAGGTTCCCCCGGCAACCGGAGATCTAGACATGGGCCTCGGCCAGAGACTCCAGACCCCTTTGAATCTGGGGGCCGAAATCCAGCGTGGAAGCGGGATTTTACAGCCGGAGACTCGCTCTGATGAATCGGAGCTGGGATGGGCCAGGGAACCGCAAAGCCCCTCGTTCCGGTCCTGCAGCGGCAGCAAGCTCCCAAAGAAGGGCCCCGGGAGAGCCAGCACCGCTGTGTCATCGTGCTCGCCGGGGGGGGGCACTCTGGCCAGGCTGCGGCCACCGGGGTGACAAAGCAACCCGCCCGAGGAGCTCCGCTCTAGAATGGGCATAACCGTCCCTACGGCGTCGCGGCGACTTCTCGCCACAAATGCCGAGGAGAACAGATGCGAAAGGGAGACAGACAACCTGCAGCCAAGGGGAGAGGCCTCGTGGGGGATTCCAGGGCGGGGTAGAAATTAAGCCAGTTAAAAAGGGGGGGGTGGAGCCAGACGTTAACGACCCATGAAGCCTCCTTGGGGAACCAGATACGGAGGGGACGGGCTATTCCACCCACCACGCCCCAGGGGGTCCTTGAAGAGATGGAGATTGGCGTGGCGAAGGAAAGAACCAAACCTGGGACAGATGGAAAGACACCCCAGAAGCTCCTGAGACAGCCCCACTCTCCTGGCTGCCAATCTACCATCTCCTGGTACCCCGGCCTTCCCCATCAGGAGTCCTGAGCAGAACGGGACAGACAGACACGGTGACACCAGGTCCCATCCCGACTCCCAAACTCTGGCTTGGTGGCTGTGCTACCCAGAGCAGGCCAGGCCAGAGGGGCTTTCCTTCTAACCCCAGAGAAAGGGCCCGGGGAGAGGGGCTGGCATCCAAATGAAAGGCATATTTCATGGGCTACCTCGCCAAGGCTTTACCTGCCTCCCCGCTTTTCCGGGTGGCTCATGAAAGGCTAGAAGGGCTTTTAGGGATGAGTTTGCCGTGGTGCTCAGCAGGCGCAGGTCTCCGTGTATCTTGCTCAGCACCATTCAGTGCTGGACCGTGACTGAGTTATGTTAACGTCAGATCGAAATTAAGCCACCACACCCCAGTTATCCTTAGGTTACATACCAGGGCTGCCAGGGAACCAACCCAGCTGCTATGGCTCCAAAACCTCATTTGATTTAAAAGGGGATGGGGATCTCCCTCGTGTTCTGCAGTGTGGGGCACATGACACACAGTTCTGTTTCCATACACCGGAGGGGAGGCGGGTGCCCACCGACACCAGCCAGCGGTTTCCGTTTCCTGCTTTGCAAACTGCACAGAATTGCGTCAGGCAAACTGAAACTGGGCGCTTCCAGGGAGGCTGCCTTGGAATCCCGACCCGGGTGTTTGTCTCTCCTGATGAAGGGCGCAGGAATGCCTGGGCAGATTATCCCCAGGGCAGATCCTGGCCAACTGGCGGATCAGCCACCAGACAAAGCCAGAGCTTAGCACAGATCCTGCCCTCCGGCTCCCTAGGGTCAGCGCTCTAAAGCCGTAGGGCAAAGCAAGCGGCAGGGACGTGACCGTCCCGGCAAGATGCAGTGAGAGGAGAGCAAACAGCCTAGCTGAGGACTTGCCCTGTTCTCCAGGAGCCAGGGCAGGGGACACAGAGAACCCCCGCGTGCACACAGGACCGTGGGCATATCTGTGAGCCCGTGCCAGTGCGTGGCAGCAAGGGAAGACGGTGCAGGGAACGCATGAGAGTGCAGGCATATACATGAGAGTGGGGGCTGACGTGGATGTGCACACGCATGTGTAAAGGTGAGCATGGGTATGCACGATGGCGTGCGAGGCCGTGTCTACACAAGCGGGCAGCAGCAGCATCGCTCCCATGCCGCAGGGATACTGCTGTCGCCCCAGGGTGCAGACACGGCGATGAAGGGGGTTTTCCACGCTCATCGGAACGCTGCCACCCCATGCGACGGTAGCTAGGCCGACGGTAGCCTTCGTTTGCCGATCTGGCTGCACCTACCCTGGGCCTTAGGCTGACATGGCTCCAGCCACGTGTGGATTTGGTGACTCAGTTTGAGGAGTTGGTCAGGCCTGCGTGGCTGTATCACAGCATGCGAGCGTGCGTGTGTAAGAGCACGAGAGTGTGCCTGGGCAACCGAGTCTGAGTGCACATGGCATGTTTCCCGGGACACGTGGCACCGCATCAGCACATATGTGGGAGTGTGTGGCGGCTGGGGCAGTTCTGTGGCATGCCGAGGGTGGGTGTGTTTAGGGGTGTGATGGGTTGGGAGCGCACCAGCAAGTGTGTGTGCGACGGGGACGGGAGGCTGGTGTCAGGGCAGCAGGTTTAAAACAAATAAAAGGAAATTCTTCACACAGCGCATAGTCAATCTGTGGAACTCCTTGCCGGAGGAGGTTGTGAAGGCTGGGACTATAACAGGGTTTAAAAGAGAACTAGATAAATTCATGGAGGTTAAGTCCATTAATGGCTATTAGCCAGGTAAGGAATGGTGTCCCCAGCCTCTGTGTGTCAGAGGGTGGAGAGGGATGGCAGAGAGAGATCGCGTGATCATTACCTGTTCAGTTCACTCCCTCTGGGACACCTGGCATTGGCCACTATCGGCAGACAGGGTACTGGGCTGGATGGACCTTTGGTCTGACCCAATATGGCCATTCTTATGTTCTTATGTCTTGCCTTTGGCACAGAGATGGTGCCAGCCCTGCCCTCTCCCCCCACCGCCTGTGCCGTGTCAGTCTGCACCCTGCCATGCAGGTCTGTTCCACCAACACGCCGGGGGCAGGAGGCAGTGGCCGACAGGGAAGTCAAGGCGGGTGCCTCTGAGGGGGATGTTTGCTGCCTCACCAGCCCCAGGGAGCTGCTGGGCTGTACCCACGGGGACCCAGGGCGAGATCACAGAGGTGCGGCGTTCAAGGGGCCAGTCCCTTGGCGGTAAGTCTGGACGTGTAGGGACCCGATGGAGCCCGGAGGCAGCGGCAGCCCAAGGCTGAGACATTTACAGCCCTGGCCGCAGCCAGGCTCCGTCGCGGTACCCCCGGAGATGCCAGTCCCAGTCCAGGAGAGCCCTGAGTGATTCGGAGAAGCGCCGATCCAGCCGCCTCCATTCCCACTGCCCCCCCGAGAGCTGAGCACCCCGCCGGAGACGGCCCTGCACTTCAAGCCCTTTTGCTAGGGGACGTTTCCCCGGGTGGCTGTGGCTTGGCTCCAAACCCAGGACCTGACTGAGCTGTGCACTTGGCCGAGCCACGTCCCCTGCAGGCTGCCGGGCAGGCTTGGGCGAAGATCAATCAGGAGATGGGGCGGGCGTCCTCCCCTGCCTGGCAGAAAGTCCTGGGAGGCACTTAATAGTCCCTGTCCCCAGGATCTCCAGGCCTGGATTTATGCCTGGCGAGGTCACTTCTGGGAGACTCTAATAACACGACTTTATTAGCTTTCTTGTTCCTTCTTTAAGATGCAGCAGCCGGGGAGGGGGGTGGGTGGTCATACCTGGGGGGGAGTGGAGAGGAAGCATCTGCTCTCACCAATCCCCTTCTCGCTGACAAGAGGGAGAGGGAGAAAAATGATGCTCCTTCGAAATTTATCATGCACCCAATTACAATGTTAATTGGCAAGTCCCAGAAATCAATTAATTCGCAAATTTTTTTCAATTAAAAATTAAGATAAATCATAAAACCGTTATTAAGCAAAGGCCAAACTCCATGAACTTTTTTTTTTGTAGGCATCTGGATTTTTTTTTAATTTAAATAAAAAAAAAAAAGCGCTGTGTTGCCAAAGCCCGATGCCCTTGAGTGTCTTTGCAGAAGCAAAGGGGGCTGTCATCAGCAGGACTGGGCTGAAGACAGATAAAAAAATATCGACCGGTCGGACACACTGCTTCTGTTTTATTGATCAGGCGGGAATTTAACTTGCTGTGCATATCCACCATGTCAGCAAGGGCCACAGGCGAAATTAAAAGTACTTGGCTTGGAGATGTCGCCTTGATATGGCGGAAGGGAGGGGCGGGGTGGGGGGAGAAAGGGTGAAGAAAGAAAGAAAGAAAAGTTAGGGTGCAAGGGAGAGAGAAGGAGAGGATTTGCTGTCTAGTTTTCCCTCTGTGACACTCATTCAATTTCAGCCCCTCTCTATCTCTCCCTCTCTCTGGAGCGAGGTTCACCTGTCTCGCTGCTTTTAAGGGGAGAGATTTACTATGTATTTCAATGGAGCTTTGTAAAAAAAGATCTCACTCATAAATGTCTCTAATCTCACTCCCCAGAAGCCTGGTCGGTCTGGGGCCCGGCTGCTCGGGAGCGCAGAGGCAGTGCCTGCGTGCGGGCTGATGGGTTTATGTCCCTGGGCATAAATCTAGGAGCCCGGTGGTGAGACGAGAGCCCTGACCCTGGCGTGCCATGTGCCAACAGAACTCATTTGGGGTTTACACACTCTGGCGGTCGTGTTGGGGCTTGGGCGTGCGCCGCGCTTGCCCCTTGGAGACCGGCGGCTCTGTGGGAGGCTTTTGGGTGGTAGGAGGGAGGGGCAGGGCGGCCGCAGGCCTCTCCCTGCTCTGTGCCAGAAGCCTTCTTTGGCCACAGAGAGCCTGGGGGTGCGCTCGGGAATCAGCGCAGGGAAGAGGGCCGGGCAAGCTGCAACCCTGTTTACACACTGGCGTTGGAGCGGGATTCCCCCAACCGGGCGTGAGAGCCGCGGGCTCACCCCAAGCGGCAGCGCCCGGCTGCTCCACCAGAGGCAGACCCCCATTTCAGGACAGCAGCCTCCCCAGCGAACTGGATGGGGCAGAGCCATATCTGATACGAGTTCCCAGGCTCCCATGGTCCAGTCCGACTGGGGACAGCCTCCGCCCTCTCTGTCGTTGCCCGCAGCCCAGAGACGCTGCTGCCCGGAGCCAAGGCAGCCGGTTTGCCGGAGGCGGGAGAAAGGGGAGAGATGCCCACCAGAAGGGCAACCGGGAGGGGAGATTTACACCCTGGCAGGGTCGCTGAAAGCCGCCGGGGGAGCAGCAGCCACTGAGGTGCTTTTGTCTGGCTCTCCCCAACATACCAAATCAAAGCTGGAATGGGATGAGCTACGCCCCCCCCCCACCTGCTTTGGAATGGACCTTCCTGCCGCCCCGCTGCATCCTGCCCCACTGCCCACTCGCCGCTCCCTGCCCTGGCGAACCCTTTCCCTTTGCACCCAGCTCCAAGGAGCCGGCTGTGGCGGCAGGCCGGGAGACGCCTTGGGACTGGGGAGGACACAGGAGAGGGCGTGCATGGGCTCTGTGCCCTGGCAGCCCCCCAAAGGCATGGCTGTGTCGACGCCCCCCCTGTAACTCCTACAATCTGTGCCCAGAGACCTCACCCCCGGCCTCTTCCTCGGGGCAAGCACGAGCCTATTAACCAGGACAGGCTGCAGCAAAGGGAGGGTGGCAGGCTCTTTTAAAAAGAGGTATTTATTCAAATGGCTTGAACAAAGGTGAACTGTGTTTGCTCCCTCCCTGTTCTTGTTTCCTGTGCACACAGATACTAGCATGCTGGGGCTACGTCCAGACGGCAACCCTCTGGCGACAGAGGGATGCAAATCAAGCACTTCGAAAAATGAGGTTTACAGGATCTTTGGAAAAAGGGTTTATTTTTCGACAGATCCACATCTAGACTGCCGGGTTTTTTTCGAAAAAGCTCCGTTTTGAAAAAAAAAAGCGGTGGCCATGTTTATGCAAATGAAGTACGGGATATTTACATCCCGGCTTCATTTGCACTTTCAAAGTGCCTAATCTCTATCTCTCTGTTGACAGAGAGGTGTAGTCTAGACACACTCTGGGTGAGAAAGAAAGAAAGAAAGAAAGAAAGAGGAAATCACTGTAGCTTCTTTAAGTAACCGTGCATCCTGGTCCATAACCTCTTATCCCAGGCAAATCCCAGCCCATCTCTCTGAACCTCCTAGAGCAAAGTGTGCATGAGGAAAGCTACGTTCCCCTTTGCCCAGTGTCTGTGGATACGCCCCTACAAGGCGTTAAGAGCCGCCTCCGGCCAGCGGTTTCACGTACTAGCTACCGAGGGCGATGCCTAGGGGCCTGCAGTCCATCCTGGGGAGGAAGAGATCCGGCACGTCTGCTGCTGGATGAAGGCACAGAAATAAAAGGACGCCAGCACGGTGAGCAGGACTCCGCATTAGCTGGCTCCAAACGAGATGAGCTGGAAAATCGTCCCTCCCGACAGGCAGTGTTTGATATTAGCAGGCCTCCAGGGCAGAGGGAGAGCCCCAGGGACACGGCTGGTTCCAGAGCTGCGCCAGAGATAGCCAAAGCTAATGCTGAGCCAGGAGAGCCAGTCTCGAGGTCAGCAGCAGAGCCAGGAACAGAGCCCAGGTGTCCAGATGGACTCAGCAGTGCCCCATTCACCAGACCACGCTGCCTCCCGTGCTATTGCTGGTTCAGATCCTTAGGCAGCTGTGACCTCTCAGCTCTGAGCACTAAGGTGGCAAAGTCCTTAAAGACTATCCGAATGCAGATACACACGAAGGGGTAAATTAAGGTTGCACAGGCATCCTTAACTCTGGCAGGTCCAGCTTCTGAGTGCTTCACTTTGCAATCTTCATGTTTTTGTAACGTGCGGAGTGGGGGGGGGGGGAGAGAAGTATAGGGGAGTGGTTAGTGTCAATTCCTACAATTGTAAAAAAGCAACTGGAAGGAGCAAAAATTCCATCATGTGGAACCGCACACTGAACCTCCCGCCACCATGAGTCAGCAAAAGGGCACAGCGCAGTCCACTACCACTTGAGCTCACTGGGCAGCAGTAGAAGGTTTTTATCTTTTATGTGACCTTGCCACTAGCTGGGGACGAGACACACTGTCATGATCATGAGGGTTAGTCAGCAGCCTGGGAACTAAGTCAGGTAGATTCAGCCAATAGGAATGTAGGTAGGAATTTCAAACTGGGACAAAGGAATTTTTGGTTTTTCCCTCCTTTGTCCTGAGCAGTTTCTCTCCAGCTACGGAGGGAGTCAGACAGAATGTCTCCCTCCAAGAATAGACTCTTCGCTCTTCTGTAAGTAGGGTAAAGTTTAGATAAATCTGTTAAGTTTTATTGTTTTATGGTTTGGGAAATGTCTGTGCATTTAAAATGGTGCTTGCTCTCCTTTGTAACTAAGTTTGGGCCCAGGGTGGAATTCCCCAGGAGTATATTACTTTGTGACTTTACCATCTAGTCATTATGCTTGCAACAGGAATATTGTGGTGATAATAAAAGTTCTTTCTCTTTTCTTTTTCTTAACCTGGCATTGGTTAATTTTTGTGTCCTGGTTTGTACTTTAGGGGTGAGATTTCCCGAGGGATCTCTCCCCTGATTTTCTTATCATTACTTGAGTGGTGGCAGCAGAGTTTTTATTCCCAAAATCTAGGTTGTTAAGATTTTGGGGGGAAGTTTTTTACCAAAGCCTGGTAGAGAAGGTTTTGGGGTACTTTTGCAGGGCCCCACTTCTGCATTTATCATGCCAGAGTGGGGAAGGAGCCGTGACACACACACTTACCCAGCGGGGTTCCCAGTTATGTGCTGACAGCAGAGGAGAACCGAGAACTTTGCAGAGATGCGTCACAGCCAGATTTGGACACTTTTTCAAGCTGACAGCAAAAGCCAGATCCCGGGCACCAAACCACCCACCCACCCTCGATAAATGTCAAGGGCTTGCTCCAAAGCAGGAAGGCATTAGAGCCTCCCCATGTGTATTCGTCCTTTCTCAAGGACACAAGGCTGCCTTTTTCTTTTGCCTCATTCACAGAAGCAGCCGACCCATTGTAGCCGATATTTCCCACCGAAAATTCAGTTTGAGGCAGACATCCAGCCTGGGAAATTTCAGCCCACATGATTTACATTTGGCAAGGTATAAGCAACTAAAAAGAAGGGTCTTATATTGGAAAGTGTCAGGCAACCTTCCCTACTAGCTCTGCTTATAACATTCACCCAGACCCGCACCCTACCCTATATTCCTGAGGGTCAGGTTCTGTGCAAGGGGCCCCTCCTCAGCGGGCTAACGAGCTCATCATCGTTAAGAGGGCCTGGTGCCCAGCTAGCTGCATCAGGAGCCATGTGGCCAGGAGCGTGGTAGAGGCCAGCAAAAAGTGGGCTGCATTTAACCCCCTTCCCTACGCAACGTCCTTCTCCATCCTCCCAGGGCCACGTTCCCGGCAGGTCAAACCAGGCTGCGGGAATCTGAGTCTCATAGGGATGCTTTTCGTTCCCAGAACAACCCATAGGAGAGAGAGACGCAGCCCACGCTGCACCGAGACACACCTGGATCCACTGTGGGGTGGTACTGCCTGCCCCATCTCACACCTGGCCTGGCTGCTGCTTCCTCGCTGCCTTGCTTGGGGCTGGGGTCACACGCCCATAATGACGGGCGGGACAGACAGGTGCCTGCCTGACCCAAATCCTGCCTGGGGGCCCAATCAGGGATCGGGGCTCCTTGTGCTGGGGGCTGCACATACATCAAATGAGCAGAGGGTCCCTCCCCCAAAGAGTTTCTGGGACTAGTGCTACATCCAACCCCGTTGTTCACAGCGGGCCCTGGCGGCGTAGAACCGGCACTCCCTAAGCTCCTGCTAAATGTCTCGGCAGAGGGACAGCCTGAGTTTTCCAGCCCGGAAGGGGTTAACCTCATATCGCTGGGGCTTGTCGTTTTGTTTACTTTCAATTTGCGGCCTTGGCTTAAAGAGGGAAAAAAGAAAAGGGGTTGCGAGGGGGGGGGCGCAGGGGGAGGAAGCCAGGTGACATATTCTAAGAGGGAGCACCGAAACCGCGTTAAGCACTTCAAAATCTCATATATTCAATCGGCCTCTGGCAAGACATCTGCCTAATGTTAGCGCTTAAATATCCTTTCCCATTTTACATGCATTCAAGTCTCATTTGAGCGAAATGAAACGGTATTATTAAAGGGAGATTTTGCACAAATGGCCTGAATTTGACATGTCAAGTTCAATGAGGCTGTTACATATGTAACGCCGAGAAGGGCTCCTAGGCTGCCGGCTCTTGAAACAGCGCCAGTGGCTCAGAAATGAAATTTGCATGAGCCCTCTCCCTTCCTTCCCTCCCTCCACAAGCTGAGCTGGGGCTGGGGGGCAAGTCTCAGGCCCATGCCAGAGCCAGGGAGGGACTGGCAGAGCCCCAGGGAGAGCCCGTGGGCCCCTTAGCTGGGTGTCGAGGGGCTGCGGCAGGGCTAGGCGGGGGCCAGCTCCCAAACTCACCCCGCTGCAAGGAGGGGTTTGGATCCAGGTGCGGTGTGGACCTGCTGCGGGGGTTTTGCGCCAAAACCCTGCAGTGTAGACGCAGCCTTAAAGAGGTTTCCAGTAACTGCCCCTTCTCCGCCTGCTCTGGTTCAGTGGCTGGCCTCGGTGCTGCCGCTCCTTCCTCCACGCTCGGCCCCTCAAGGCAGGGCCGCGGGGGTGACTTCTCCTGCCCCCCCTGACGGGGGCTCTTTCCGCAAGCACTGAGCGCTCTCCCTGGAAAACCCCCCGGCAGCGTCACCGCTGGAAGCTCCGGCACATACTGGGGCTGCCCGCACAGAAGAGCAGCTTGTCGAAGGTCGGCGGCTGGTGGGGTTGAACCTGCGACCGTAGAGGCTAGAGCCACCTGCTTCTACTGCACGAGCCAAAAGCCGCCTGGCCCGTGGCTAAGGGCTGCGGCGCAGACGCCACTCTCCCTCGTCGGGGGGGGGGGGGGGGGGGCCTTTGCCCAGGCTGCTTCCCACGGGTCCCAAAGAACAGTGCTTCCATCTCTCCCTGGCCTTGGCCTGCTAGAGAGGCGCCTTCTCCCTCCCTCCTGCTACCCCCGCTGGCACTGCCATCACCCCCAGGGCTTCCTTTGCCACCACTCCTCGTCCCGGGACACCACTAACAGCTGCCTGAACCGGAGCCCCGCGCCCCAGACAGGGCCCCTGGACCAGACGCCCAGCACCCCCTTGCCAGGGGGCACCCCAGGATGCGTGGGAGGATGCCGCTTCTGCCCTGGCGAAGCCCGCGACGAACCAGCCTCCCGCCCTGCACGCCCGGCCGCTGTGAACGATTCCGGGTTTGCAACACTTCCCAGCACCAAAGCAGGGCGGGCTGCAGCCTCCGTTACAAACCCGGCCCCCAGCAAGCAGCCCCTGGGACGGTTCTCCCCATTCCACTGGTCAGTGACAGCCGCTCGGCCATTTCCTGATGGCCGCGGCAGCGGCAGGGAGCGGGCGGACATCCGCCCCCCGACCCATCTTGTCTACGGCTACTGCCCTCGCCGGGGTGTCGGCTGGATTATTTGAAAGCATCAGTAGTTCCTGCTCCTCTACTGGACGTGGCTCTGTCTGGGACCCGCCGCCAAGGGCAGGGCGTGGAAGATGACCCCCCCCCGGGTTGTCACAGCCCACGTGGCTGGGCCAGGAAGGGGCGAGCGGTGTTCAAGTATCCAAAAGGGTGTCACTAGGAGGAGGGAGAAAAATTGTTCTCCTTGGCCTCTGAGGACAGGACAAGAAGCAATGGGCTTAAACTGCAGCAAGGGAGGTTGAGGCTGGACATGAGGAAAAACTTCCTGCCTGTCCGGGGGGTTAAACACTGGAATAAATTGCCTGGGGGGGTTGTGGAATCTCCATCCCTGGGGATATTTCAGAGCAGGTGGACAGACCCCTGCCAGGGATGGTCTAGGCAGCGCTGGGTCCTGCCGTGAAGGCAGGGGACTGGATTTGATGCCCTCTCAAGGTCCCTGCCAGTGCTAGGATTCTAGGATTCTACGAAACGAGCCACGTCCGTGTCCTGCTCCTGCGCCGTGGCGGTACAAGGTGCGTGATGCTCCCCGCTGGCCGGTTGGGCAGCGCCCTCCCCTCCCCATCCGGCCCCGCAGCCCAGAGCTGTTGTGTGAACCCCCTGCCGAATCCACCGTCTGCAGGGACTGCGGCCGGTCACGGCACGGGGGGAGTCGTTATGGGATCATTAATAAAGACCCCAGCGTCTCCCTCGCCGCGCAGGGCTGGCCAGAGCCGGCCGGGGGAGAGGGCGCACCAGGGAGAGCTAACTCCGCTGTAGCAGCCGCTGTTATTTAAGGAAATAATGCCATTCTTTCCCATTTGTCAGCCGGCCCACCATGGCCCTTGTCACGCTGTATGATTTAGGGCTTCCTTCCCTTTCCCATTAAACGCCACCTCCCCCTCCCCGCCCCGCGCCCACCCCGGGCTGCTCAGCACTTTCTGTTTCACTCCGAGATTGGCCCAACATCCTCCATGGGCTGCTCCCACCACTAATTGCTTCTGTTCATTTAAACCTGCTCGCTAATTTGCAGTGGCCCTTTATGAAGTTGGATGCCGCCCAAATGACATCATAAATTACGCGCACCGGGGGACTGGGTGTCGCGGGGGATAAATGGGTTGGAGGCTCCTTCCCCACCCCGCCGGCTCTCTTTTAAAGCGCCCTGGGTCTGACTGGCAGCGGAGTGCCACCTGGGTGACGGATCTGGGAGGTCTCAATCCAGCCCCTATTTGGGAGGTCGCTGCTGCGGGTCCCCCCGACCTCGGTCACTGCGTGGCTGGGGAAACCGACCCGCCTGAGCCGAGCCTGACGCAGGCTCCCTCTCCAAACTTCAGTGGTGGTCTGGGCAGGTGCTGCGGGGCAATTAATCTGAGCCACTCCCCCCCCAGCTCCCTTCCCGACCCCCCCCCAATGACGTCACTTAGCTTCCAGTCGGCAGTTTGATTCTTTTTCTCACCTTTTAATGACCGGGGAATTCATTAATAATTGAAATAAACACGCTCTTTCGCGAGGCGGCTGAGTTTTATTAAGGCAGGGGCAGGGATCTGCCAACCCTTGGCTGCAGCCATTTCCTAAATAACTGCTCACAGTTAAACTGCAATTAATTCTTGTTTTAAAACAGGGGACTGTGCTGGGCTGGGGAAAAGTGGCAAGCAGCCGGAGCTCAAAGGCAGCCCAGGGCAGCTGGCTCTCGGCTTGGGGTGGGGGCAGGCTGCTTTTGCCCCTTTCGCTTGATACCCGCTGAAGCAAAGTACCGGGGATGCCTCAAGCCGACAGCTCCAAGCACCTGCTGGCCCGAAAGCACGCACTCCCGTGCAGAGCAGCACGTCCCTGGCTTGGCGGGGCTGGAGAAACGGCCTCACTGCATTAGAGCAAAGGTCCATCTAGGAGAGACTGAAATGCTGCCCAGCTGATGAGCCGAGCCCTCACAGCGCCCACAGCCTGTCTTTCTGCTGGTGGTGCACATCCACACAAGCCTTGGTGCGTAGAACAAAATTGATTCTGCACGCCGATGGAAAAAACGAGAGGGAACGTTGGCAGGTGCCCCAGAGGGAATGAACAGAACAGCCAATCACCTAGTGACCCCGTGCCTGTCAAACAGAGGCCAGGGACACCAGCCCGGCTCGTCCCAGCTAAGAGCCACAGATGGCCCCAGCCGTTAGCTGATGTCTAAGAAGTGCCTCCGTGTCGGTCGTCCAGCTGCAGTGAACGCCAGGCAGACGTTCCCCGGCTGGATAGTCAGTGGAATGTGTTCAGTGGCCGAGGGCAGCGGAATGAAGGGCTGAGCGTGGGGGGCAGGCCGGTCTCAGACCATCTCCCCCAGGGGCAAGGCAGGCCGTGGGAGGGAGGGGCCACGCCCAGCTCTGAGTCTCCCAGGCGCAGCGAGCATTGCTAGGGGCTCGGTGGCCTTTGATCCTCTGGAGACCCGGGGGAGCGATGGGAGGGGGGTTGCGGCTCCCCGCCAACCCAATGGGAGGACTTCGGCTGGCTTCCACAGGGGCCGGATCAGGCCCACGGCTCCCAGGTGAAATGAGTATCTGGGTTTGAGCCCGGTCGCCCGGCCCTTCACACCCACCACCCCGCTTGCTAGCGCTGGCCGGACCAGCCCGGGCAGAGACCGTGGACCCCGGGGGGCGCCTGCTCCTGCCCCCAGATCTCAAGCTCCGGGCGGAGAGAGGGTGGGAAAGGGCAGCTCCTTACCTGATGTTCAGCTGTGCAAGTTTCTCCAGTTCCTGCTCCATGTGCTCCTGCAGCTCGCCGGGGCGCAGCAGGACCTGGCAGATGGGGCAGATGGGGGCCTGGCTGTCGAACAAGGTGGCTTTCTTTTTGCCTGTGGGAAGAGGAGGGGAGAGAGGACTAACTCGCATGCCGGCACAAGCCCGCCTCGGCTGAAACTGACCTTAAGAGCACACATAAGAAGGTAAGAATGGCCAGACTGGGTCAGACCAAAGGCCCTTCCAGCCCAGTGTCCTCTCTGCCCACAGCGGCCAGGGCCAGGTGTCCCGGAAGGAGTGAACAGAACCGGGATTCTCCAAGTGATCCCTCCCCTGTCGCCCATTCCCAGCCTCTGACTAACAGAGGCCAGAGACACCCTCCCTGCCCAGCCTGGCTCACAGCCATTAATGGACCTAACCTCCATGAATGTATCTAGCTCGTTTTTGAACTCTGTTAAAGTCTTGGCCTTCACATCATCCTCTGGCAAGGAGTTCCACAGGTCGACTGTGCACTGTGTAAACAAAAACTTCCTTTTCTTTGTTTTAAACCTGCTGCCTATTCATTTCATTTGGTGACCCCTAGTTCTTATATTGTGGGAATAAGTAAAGAACTTTCCCTTATTCACTTTCTCCAGACCAGTCATAATTTTATAGACCTCTATCATATCCCCCCTTAGTCTCCTCTTTTCTAGGCTGAAAAGTCCCCGTCTTTTTAATCTCTCTTCCTATGGGACCCGTTCCAAACCCCTCCTCATTTGTGTTGCCCTTTTCTGAACCTTTTCCAATGCCAAGAGATCTTTGTTGAGATGAGACGACCACGTCTGCAGTATTCAAGGTGTGGGTGCACCATGGATTCACACAGAGGGGTAAGATATTCTCTGTCTTAGTCCTGAACCCTTCTTAAATGATTCCCAACGTTCAGGCTGGTTTTTTTGACTGCTCCTGTCCACAGAGTGGATCTTTGCAGAGAACTCTCCACAAGGACTCCAAGATCTCCCTCTTGACCACAGCCCAGCAGTGTGTCTCTGCTGGTCTAACGCAGGGTTCAGCCCGGCACCGTGGACCCGAGCGAGGCCACTGGCCACACAGAGGCTAACAGGGAGGAGGGTGGGAACAGCAACTCCCCGGGAGCAACAGGGAAAGGTGGGGCCCTGCGGTTTGGTTTCTACAGAGCCTGTAGGTTTCCCAGCCAAGCCCAACACAGCCTCCAGGCCCTGTTCCCTGGCAGGCCTGAGACAGGGGGTTTGGAGACAGGGCCGGGGGGATTTCTTGTGTGTGTGACACGCTCCCAGCCCAGCTGGCTGGGTTCTGTGTGACGATCTGAGCGTGACTAACAGAACAGGAGCTACCGGCACGGACTGTTTTCTAATGAACTCCATGCCCTCGCAGCAGAGTACGAAGGCCCCTGTAGATTCAAAGATCTGTGGCCAGGCCTGCTGCACACCTCGGTGGCAGTGGCGTCTAGTGAGCAGAGCTGAGGGCTGGCAATCGGGGACCTATTTCTTTATATTCGCCTGCTTGTGTCTGTCTCCATCTCTTGTCTGACACGGGGCCCCGTGGGCACCGAAATCATATTCCTGTCTCTGCCACTGCCTCTCCGTGTGACCCAGGGCAGGCCCTTTCCCCTGTTCCGTGACTCAGTTTCCCCCTCTCGAAAACGGGGAACGCCGCGGCTGCTCTGCCATGTGGCGACGGATGGACAATAAACCCGGAATTACTGTCGTGAAGCCAACAGTCGCCTGTCTGAGCTGGGCCAGGATCATTATCCCCAGTGGAGGAAGGGGAACTGCCCCCGCCCATGCAGCGAGGCAGCGGCAGAGCGGCCTCGAACCCAGGGCGCGGTTCTCCTCTCTCGGAGAGGAGGCATGCCCCCGTACGGCAGCGGGACTCCCTCCTTTCCTGTGGGGAGAGGCAGGGAACCCCAGGGGCTCCTGGTCTCCAGCTCCACCCTTCCCCCCTCCACCCAGACCCACGGGACCACCGTTCATCGCCCCATAAGCTGACTTTATCAGGGGCCCGACCCTGAGTGGTGCTGACCTCCTTTGACTTCCCTGGGCATTGGGGGTGCTCAGAACCCGACAGGATCAGATGGCGGAGAGCCCAGAGAGCACCCTGCCGCCCACCCCAGGCCTGCGAAAGCTGCTCTGGTTTTCCTGCCGCGCGGCCAGAGTTCTCTGTTCAGCTCCCCGCTCCTAAGCCAGATTCTGCTGGCCCAGACGCTCTGTTACCCCCTTCGGCAGGAACATCCAGCACCTCTTTCCCATCCACTAAAGCGACCGGTGCGACAGTGAAACAGACCCCCCCCCCCCGCCCCAGCTTCGGCTCCCAGCTGTAGTAGCGGCTGTGCTCGTAAGGGGGCGAGCCGAGCCCAGCTGTGAGTGCTGGAGCCAGGGGAAGCATGTTTGACGGCTGCCCCTTGTCACCTGCAGGGAGCCCTCCTGCCGGATTCTTTATTTATGTCTGAGACGGGGAGCAAACTGGTGCCAGCCCGGCACGGGGCGGCCCTGCACATGGAAGGCCCCTGCGCTGGATGGCCCCCGGGGACGGCGGAGACCAGCCCAGTGAATCCCAGTTCCAGGATGAGGCTGTCTCGGGGAAGAAACTGCTGGTGCCCACAGCTCCGCAGGGCTCTGCCTCTCAGCGTGGAACCAGCCTGCGCCCACATCCCCCGCGAGGAAAGGCCAGAAATACGTCGGTAAATGCTCTTGGCTCCTCCTTGCCTTCCAAAGGGCCACACAGCAAGTGACGGGGCTTCTGAGGGGCTCTCAAGCAATGCGCGCACCAATGTTTTCCTTCCATGTGCAGAATAAATTTTGTTCAGTGCACCGAGGCAAGTGCCGATGTGCACCAGCAGTAGAAACACAGGCTGCTGGCTGATGCCAGCTGTGGGCACTCTGCCAATCAGCTGGGCGGCATCTGAATCTCTCCTGGGCAGCCGCCCAAGTGCTCAGCTTACAGGGAACCCTGCTCTCCAGTGTGTTAGGCCAGGCTGGTAATAAACCCCAGCACCCTATGGCGGGAGGCAGATGCTGTCTTACTTTTCCGGTGAGGAAATGGAGCTGGCGAGAGGGAAGGGACATGCCCAAGATCAGGGCCGGAGATTGGAACAACACTGTCCAATCGCTGGCTCTATGCAGCCCCTTGTGCTCTAACCACTAGCTCACGCTTCCTTCCCACAGGCAGGCAGGGAACGCCGCCGCCCCCCTCCCCTCCCCAGCCACTCTACACAATTTCTGCCGGCAGCCTGGAACAAACCCTGAGTTCTGACCACCCCCCGCAGCACCCTTCTCCACCCACTAGGCCCCACTCCCCTCCCGGAGGCTTGGAAGACAAGGGAAGCCCCCTTGTCTCTCAGACACAAGCGCTCGCCTCATCTCTGGGGTTTAAAGAGTGCCCAGAATCCAAGCCCAGCCTGACGACCCGCGCGCGCTGACCCCGGCGGGAAAGGCCGGCCTTTGAGCCATTCCAGCTTCCTCCTGGAGCCTGTCCACTGTTGTGTGGCGGGGGCTTGAAACAGTCCCTCCCGCCGGCTATTTATAGCGCGCCCCAGCGCGCAAACAATGGGGCTGCCTGTGCGCCCTCCGAAAATAAACAGGCCGGCTTTGAGCGGAGGGGAAATCCTGCCGGATTCCCGCTGCGGCACGCACAGATGGACGGGGAAATCGGCTGCCCTCCTGCCAGCCTTCGCCAGCTGCCGGAGCTGGGCGGGCGTCCTGGGCCGCGGAACGGGAGCCGCTGCGTTGGGACAGGGCGGGCTCCCTTTTCTGGCCTCGCCACGAGAGGCGCCGTCCGCAGCCCTGCGAGGCCTCCACGGGGCTTCCCCCCGCCAGGAAGCCGCCCCCCTCGCCCACAGCCTCTGACCGACGTCCCGAGGTGCTGGACTGGGCCCTGAGTTCCCAGCATCCCGGGCAAGGCCCCGCTGCCTCTCAGCAGGAGCCATGAGCCGCTCCCCTGAGCCGCCAGCTACGCCCACGGGATCGGGCCACGTGTGGGCCAAACAAACCCGGGGCAGCCCCCCGTGCGGCCCGCTGGGACCGTGGTGGGGGCAGAGGACGAGAGCTCCCCCTCTCCTGCTCAGGGTCCCCCGCACTCCGACCCACGGCTCCCAGGCCTGCAGGACTCACGGCGACTAGGGAGCGCCCCTCAGGCCAACGCTGTGTTGTCTGCGCACAAGGCGAGCGCACCCCGGCCGGAGTGTCTCCCCGGCCTCAGGACCCACCCGGAGCTCTTCCCTCATCGAGGAGGCTGCCCGGCCACCATGCAGTGCCAGAAACGCCGAGGGCACCAGGCGGGCCGAAGCAGGGTGGGATCCCCGCTTGGCAGGGACCTCTCCACCATCGGCGCCGTGACCTCCAGCAAGTCGCCGCCTCGGCCCATGCCACTGGAAACGGGGGCGGAGGGAGAGGGGCACGTTTCTGGCACCGCGGGGCCAGGGAGAGCCCCCGGGCGGCCGTAGCCGGTGCCCTCAGTTCCTGCGCCGAGCCCCTGAGCCGCTCAACCGAGGGTTCCTTTTGGGCAGCCGCGGTTTTGTTTTCCGTGCCTCTCTCTCTCCCCGCTTCGGTGCCTGCCAGGGCTGCGCTCCAGTGTTTACCTTCCTCGACTCCGCTGCGTTTCCCCGTCGCCGGCGAGCGCCGGAGAGATGAAAAGGCCGCGCCTGGGCACTCCTGCTGTTTGCATGGTCTCCGCGGCTCCGAGGAAACGTTTCCCTGTAAGTGTTGAAACTGAATATTTCCTGCCCTGAAAGCAGAGAGTCCTTGAGACACAAATGAACCTCTGCGCGGTAGAATTTTTCCACAAGCCCCTCCAGCGGGAGCCGGCCAATGGCGCGCTACCCAGGCCGCTACTGAATTCACAGGAGCACTCTCGCCTCTCCCTGCTGCAGAAGGGGGGCTCGACCCTGGGCTTGGTTCCAGGGCCGTCCATCCACGGCAGTTCCCCCGAGCGCTGTGGGGCTGCCCCAGATTTACACCCGTGGGTCTGAACGCAGGATCGGGGCCCTGGATTCGGAACGGAGCTCAGAGATCTGTGAAGTGCGTCTGGCAATCGCAGCTCAGTCCCTGGCGAGCGCTGCGGTCGCAAAGCAGCCCCTGCCCACCCGCCGAATCAGAAACAGCCGAGGGGGTCGTGAGCAGGGATCCCTGTCAGCTGAGCGCTTGGGCGGCCGCCCAGGAGAGGCTGAAATGCCACCCTGTGGATTAACAGCGCGCCCACAGCCGGCGGCCTGTGTTTCTGCGGGTGGTGCACATCTGCATGTGCATCCAAACAAAATTTATTCTGCACATGGATGAAAAAATTAGAGGGAACCTTGGTTGTGAGTCAGGGTTGAGAGTCATTGGCAGAGATCTCTGTGTGTGGGAACCCAGGGCTGGAACAGCTGAGAGTCAGCACTGAGGGGCACTGGCAGAGCTGCATTGCAGGGGGAGCTGGGATAGGAGGCGGCTGTGGGTTAGGATTGAGGGACGTCGGCAGAACTGGGGGATAGAGTTCAGGGAGGGGACAGTAGGGGATTGCAGGATGGGAGTGAGGGGCACTGGCAGGGCTGGGCTGGGGGGGCTGCGGGGCAGGAGCGAGGGGCACCAGCAGGGCTGGGGGGGCTGCGGGGCGGGAGCGAGGGGCACTGGCAGGGCTGGGCTGGGGGGGCTGCGGGGCAGGAGCGAGGGGCACCGGCAGGGCTGGGGGGGCTGCGGGGCGGGAGCGAGGGGCACTGGCAGGGCTGGGCTGGGGGGGCTGCGGGGTGGGAGCGAGGAGCACCGGCAGGGCTGGGGGGGCTCTGGGGCGGGAGCGAGGGGCACTGGCAGGGCTGGGCTGGGGGGGCTGCGGGGCGGGAGCGAGGGGCACCGGCAGGGCTAGGGGGGCTGTGGGGCGGGAGTGAGGGGCACCGGCAGGGCTGGGCTGGGGGGGCTGCAGGGCGGGAGCGAGGGGCACTGGCAGGGCTGGGCTGGGGGGGCTGAGGGGCGGGAGTGAGGGGCACTGGCAGGGCTGGGGGGGCTGCGGGGCAGAAGTGAGGGGCACCGGCAGGGCTGGGCTGGGCTGGGGGGGCTGCGGGGCGGGAGCGAGGGGCACTGGCAGGGCTGGGCTGGGGGGGCTGCGGGGCGGGAGCGAGGGGCACCGGCAGGGCTGGGGGGGCTGCGGGGCGGGAGCGAGGGGCACCGGCAGGGCTGGGGGGGGCTGCGGGGCGGGAGCGAGGGGCACCGGCAGGGCTGGGGGGGCTGCGGGGCGGGAGCGAGGGGCACCGGCAGGGCTGGGGGGGCTATGGGGCGGGAGCGAGGGGCACTGGCAGGGCTGGGCTGGGGGGGCTGCGGGGCGGGAGCGAGGGGCACCGGCAGGGCTGGGGGGGCTGCGGGGCGGGAGCGGGGGGCAGCGGCAGGGCTGGGCTGGGGGGGCTGCGGGGCGGGAGCGAGGGGCACCGGCAGGGCTGGGGGGGCTGCGGGGTGGGAGCGAGGGGCACTGGCAGGGCTGGGCTGGGGGGGCTGTGGGGCGGGTGAGAGGGGCACCGGCAGGGCTGGGGGGGCTGTGGGGCGGGAGCGAGGGGCACTGGCAGGGCTGGGCTGGGGGGGCTGCGGGGTGGGAGCGAGGGGCACCGGCAGGGCTGGGGGGGCTGCGGGGCGGGAGCGAGGGGCACTGGCAGGGCTGGGGGGGCTGTGGGGCGGGAGCGAGGGGCACTGGCAGGGCTGGGCTGGAGGGGCTGCGGGGTGGGAGCGAGGGGCACCGGCAGGGCTGGGGGGACTGCGGGGCGGGAGCGAGGGGCACTGGCAGGGCTGGGGGGGCTGTGGGGCAGGTGAGAGGGGCACTGGCAGGGCTGGGCTGGGGGGGCTGTGGGGCGAGAGTGAGGGGCACTGGCAGGGCTGGGCTGGGGGGGCTGTGGGGCGAGAGCGAGGGGCACTTGCAGGGCTGGGGGGACTGCGGGGCGGGAGCGAGGGGCACTGGCAGGGCTGGGCTGGGGGGGCTGTGGGGCGGGTGAGAGGGGCACCGGCAGGGCTGGGGGGGCTGTGGGGCGGGAGCGAGGGGCACTGGCAGGGCTGGGGGGGCTGTGGGGCGGGAGCGAGGGGCACTGGCAGGGCTGCGTCAGCTCGTTGCTGGAGTGACCCTAAAAAGAAGACCGGGCTGCGAACAAGCAGCAACAAAACGCCCAGGAGCCCTCCCTCCGCTCTGAAACTTTGGGCCGAGTTTTCAGCCCCCTTCAGCTTCGTCTGAGCGGTGACTCGCCCCCCAGGAAAGTCTCCTCCCCTTCGCGTCCCCAAGAAGGAGCATCCCGCGAATGCAGCAGAGCACTGGGGGGGGCCCGGGAGGGCCCCCACTAGCTCCGGTAAGGCAGCCTGCGGCTGAATTCCTTCCGGCCCGCTCCGTTTCCCCGGGGGAAGGGCGAGCTGCGAGCCGACGGCAGCAGGAGGCCAGTTGCCAGACGGCAGGAGTAGCCACAGGGATCGCAGCAGACTGGGGAGTGCCGCTCGCAGGCAGCTCAAGCCGCCCCGCAGCCCAGCCGGGCCAGGGTCTCACGGGCGCGGTGCAAGGGCCAGGAAGTTTGGCGGCACCTTGATGGGCCACAGAGACTCGGCAAGGGGGCAAAGTGTCACTACCCGCACGGCACAGATGGGGAAACTGAGGCACACTGCGGCAAAATGAATCCACTAGGTCTCACGGTGGGTCAGTGCCATGCCCACGACCGACTCCCAGCTTCCTGCTCCAAGCACCAGGCCTCACCCTCTCCTGGATCTGAAACAGAACCCAGGAGTCCTGACCCTCCCCACCCCCACTATAACCACTAACCCACACTCCCCTCCCCAGGGCCAGGAATCCTGACTATTACAAATACCCATTATACACATGGATACCGAGAGCATCTCAGCTCCCAGAGCCGCGGGTCAGTGAGATGTGCCGAAGCCACGGGCAGATGAGAGAAGGGAGGGAAATGCTTTCAATTTACAACCATGAACAGGAGTGTGGTGAGCCAGACACGAGGAGTCGTTCTTCCGCTCTGCTCTGCACTGGTTAGGCCTCAGCTGGAGTCTTGTGTCCAGTTCTGGGCTCCACGTTTCAGGAAAGATGTGGAGAAATTGGAGAAGTTCCAGAGAAGAGCAACAAAAATGATGAAAGGCCGAGAAAACACGACCCATGAGGGAAGGCTGAAGGAACTGGGCTTGTTTAGATTAGAAAAGAGAAGACTGAGACGGGACGTGATAGTGGTTTTCAAATATCCAAAAGGGTGTCACAAGGAGGAGGGAGAAAAATTGTTCTCCTTGGCCTCTGAGGACAGGACACGAAGCAATGGGCTTAAACTGCAGCAAGGGAGGTTTAGGTTGGACATTAGGAAAAACTTCCTGCCTGTCAGGGGAGTTAAACACTGGAATAAATTGCCTGGGGGGGTTGTGGAATCTCCATCACTGCAGATATCTAAGAACAGGTTAGACAGACACCTGTCGGGCTATGTCTAGACGACTGAGTTTTTCCGGGATACCAGAGGTATCCCCGAAAAACTCCACCGCGTCCAGGGAACGTGTCTGCTCTTCCGACATTTTTTGCGGAAGAGCAGACACGCTCTTTCGGAAGCCCCTGTATTCCTCATTTCGCGAGGCAGAAGGAGGCTTTTTCCGAAATTTGGCCCCGTGTAGACGGGCCACGTTTTGGAAAAGCCTCTTCTGAAAAAACAAATGGAAAAAGGTACGCAAATTGCGGAGCGCAATATGCGTCCCTTTTCCCGATAAAACTCCGTAGTCTAGACCTAGCCTCAGGGATGATGGAGACGGTGCTTGGTCCTGCCAGGAGGGACGGGATGACTGTCGAGGGCCCTTCCAGCTCTAGGGTTCTATGGTTCTATAAGGGCTGTGGCTGCTGCAGAAATCCCTCGAATAGGTCAGACGGGCAGAGATGCGAGCCGGAGACAGGAGCAGGCTCCTGGGCGCCGAAGCGTCCCCGCCATAGGCAGGCAGGCGTTCGCCACAGCAGCCCCCCTCCGCTCCCACCCGCGTCCTCTAACCGGAGCCAGGAGACGAGCCCCCGGCCCCAGGAATGCTACCAGGCAGACCCTGCCGGGGTGGCGAGCAGCGCACCAGGGCCTGCATGGCAGGCCGAGCCCTGCCGGGGAGACCCCGCACACAGAGCCCTAGAAATACCCCTTCGTCCCGCAGCTCGTCCGGCTCTGGCGGGCTCTGCCCGGGTCGTGTCTGCCAATGTCTCCGGAGCGAGGCGGAAAAGCAGCAGGGGGCCCCCGAAGACCCCGTCACCAGGATGGCTTTCCCCGCGCTCGTTCGCTTCCCCCCGCCTCAGCATAAACCCCGTCCCAGCCGCCTGAAACCGCCGCACGGTCTCCTTCCTGCCCCTCGCTTGCTGGGAGCTGGGGCCAGGGCCGGGGCGTGCGAGGGGGCTGAGACGCTGCCTCCGTCTCCTTCGCTGAGTTTTGCCTGTTTTCCTAGAACGCCTCCACCGCTCACAAGCTGTCACAATTGTTTCATCACAAACTCCATCGCAAACCTGGGGCCCAGCGCTGAGGCCGGGTGGGTGGGCCGGCGCACGCTGACACGGCCTCCCTGGGGCTGTTGCGGCTGCGAGCGCCTGTAATCCACCCCCGCGCACACCTCCGCATTTCCGCAGCGGTGCCTTTCCCGCCTGGGACCGGCCTGGGCTCCGGAGAGCAGATATCTAGTGTGACAGGCCTCCTCCCCTTCCAGCTCGCCGAGCAAGCGTTCAAAGCCAGCCCCGTGCTAGCGAGGGGTCTGATTGCACCAGGCTATTTACTGTCCTGCTGGAGGGAGGGGGCCCGGTGCCCGGTGGGTTCAGAGCTTTCCTTAGGGCCCGATTCAGTGAACGGCAGCAGGCAGCCCTGGCTGATTGGGGCTGGTGAGGGTCAAAAGCCCAGCGCCCCTGCCCTCCCATGGTAACCAGACTTCTGGTGCCCGGTCAGTGCAATCTGACTGGACACGGCCCTTCCCAGCCGGCCCTTCTGGGAGAAAACCAAGCCCCTGGCAACGCTACCCTGAGACCAGCTGCCCTCCTGTGCTGGGCTCTGGTGGCTTCAGAGGTCATCCAGCTGGTGGGCACACGCCGGCACGGCGGCAGCACCTCTGCCATTGGACTCAGCGGGCGCCTTTCTGTCTCCTTCCGGGGGGCGGGGGCTGGAGCAGGAGCAAAACGACCCCGGCCCTGAGTCTCCCCAGCCTGGCACCTTGTGGCATCACCCAGGCACGTGCAAAGAGCCACCCAGGTCGCACGGGGGAGGGTGGTTAGTGACTGTACTGGGGGCCCAGGAAAAGGAGAACCAGCCCCCAATGGCCAAGCCTGCGGTCACCTTGCAGAGGGCAGCCCCCCAGCAGGCAGCTCAGAATGGGGCCTTGCGAGCGCGCACACCCTGGCCCCCACTCCCCACATGCCAGGCGCTCGGTGAGTACGGTCGGCCCCTCCGCTGGGGGGTTGCTGTGTGACTGACAGCCCGGCTGTGGTAACGGAGGCTGAGCGGCACATTGATTCTGCGGGGCGGAGAGGGGAGGGGCCTGGTTCTGATGTGAAACATCGTTTGAGGAGTCGCTAATTAGTACTCATTATTTCCTTACTGGAGCCAGGGGAAGGCCCCAGCCGAAACGGGGGCTGCCCTGCGCTAAGCATTGTGGGAACAAGGAACCGCCGCCTGGAGTCTGAAGGGAGGTGAGCGGGAGGCTGTGCGAAAGGAGGTGCTCTGCCCATTTCACAGATGCGGGCAGCAAGGCAGGGCTTCGGTCACACACAGCCAAACATTTAACCCACGTCTCCGGAGGCCCAGTGCTAACCATCCGCCCTTCGTAGCTTCTCGAGCGCCGACTGCCTGCGACAGGGAGGATCTGTGGGGAAAAGGCGGCTGCAGTACGGCACTCGTTTGGCCCCCCCTCCCACTCGTCACAGGTGGGTTCCCAGGGTAGCTGCTTCTCTGGACAAACAGGATCCTCCAAGGGGAAGGCCCCGATGGTCAGCCGGGGTCAAGCCCATTAGCACCAGGCGAGGAGGTGGCCCAACGTGGCGACTCTCAGCCACGACGCCTGGTGCTCCTTGCAGCGCCGGTGATTGTAGGAACCCGGGAACCGAGATCCCACGTCCGCCGAGGCGGGTCTCGTGTCTCCAGTGGTGGCCAGCAGAGGAAGCCACGAGAGACCCGCCGGGGGGAGAGACCCCAAAAGCCCCCGCACTCCATCAGCAGAGTACAGCTGCCTATCGCCGGCAAGAGGAAGATGGATTGTGCTGGGCAATAATTTAAGGAACGGAGTGAGTCTGTACATCCAATCACTTTACAAATCAGGGAGAAGGGAGAGGGGAGGGGTGGGGGGGAGAAGTGAAAAGGCCGCGCAGGGAAATGCATCACAATTACTGTCTGGGCTCTAATGAGGAGCCTGTCATGAGGCTGTCATCCTGCGGAAAGCCACCTACTCAGAAAGATTCAATAAAAAAGTAGCAGAGAGATAAAAAAGAGATATATTTCAGCCCTGGCTAATATTCTTTTCATTTGTCCCAGCACAAAATAAGATACTGCACTTAACCGGCTCGGTTAAAATGAAAGGGGGGGGGAGCCGCGTTGATCAATACCACTAAAAGCCGGGCGACACGGTGATGGAGTGCAATTTTTTTGTCTGTGCTGAAGCCTCGCAGAAAGGCCCGGGCAGTGTAATTTATGACTCGCACGCACGCCGGCTAACGAGAGGCTGACAAGACAATGAATTCTCGATGAGAGGCACGCCAGCCTGGGCCCGGCGGAGCGGAGGGAAGGGAGAGCGCGGCAGGAGGGGAAGGGGAAGGAGGAAAAGGCACACGGAGCTGGGACCACCGGTCGCCCCGGTGCTACTTTTGTACCGGGCACAGGCAGCAGTGCCGCGCGGCAGCCAATCAGCAGCGCGGCCCTGGGATTCACGGGCAGGAGAGAGAACCGTTTGGAGCCTGTCCTAGTTTGCCCTGCCGTCCCCTTGGCCCTGGCTCTTCGCTTCCCCGGCTCCCTCCGGCCTGCATCTCTCAGCCCCGCCAGGCCCAACTGTGCTGTGTGGGTGGCACTCGGTTGCCATGTTCTGTCACGGGCCGGCAGCCAATTCCCATGGGCAGGTGAATTCGTCACTAGTGGGGGGTGGAGCAGCGCTAAGCCCGTCTCCTGCTGCCTGTTCCGCCGGGCACCGGGGTTCAGCCAGAGAAAGTCTCCTCGCCTCTGCAGGGCTCACTGGGGGAAGCGGCCTCTGCACCCAAACATTTACACCATTGAGATCAGGGGGCTGGCCTGCAAGCGCCAGGCCGGCTGGGGCTCCCTGCCCCCACGGGCTCGCCGGGAGAAACAGGGGAGCTGGGTCCTCCGTTGGATTCCTCCTCCCAACCTGGCCTCTCCTGCGCATCGGGTGCCTTGGGTTCTATCCTCGTGACGGCCGCGTCTCCGGCTAGGAGAGCGGACACGGGCATCCCTCAGGAGTCCACTCCAGGCTGCAGGCCTTCCAGCCAGGCAAAACACAGGAGAGTCCCGGACCACCGCCAAAGCCTGACGCCGGGGTGTCTCAGGGGAGGGGGCACCAGGGATAGGAGCTGGATTCTTGCGCCTCGACGGCTGCCCATTCCAACCTGGCTCCAGATCACAGCTGACTAGAAGTTGCTGCAGTTGGAGGCTGTTTTCGTGGCCCCACGTGAAGCAAAGTGGGGCTCGGGCCACTTCCCGGGGGTCTGGGACATTAAAGCCACAGCCCCTTGGCAGGCAGTTTCCGCAGCAAGACTAAGGGTTCCTATCACCCGGTCTCCTTTGCGTTCCAGCTGGGGTCCCCCCCCCCCCGGGGAAGGCCGCTGCAACTATCGCATGAACGGAGGAGTTTCGATAGTTGAACAGTGGATCGCTCCGGTCCCCAATTCCGGTCCCCAATTCCTCCCCCCGTTCCGTAACGGCAGCGGCCGTGGGAGCTGGGGGCCGGAGGTGGACGTTTCACGGGGAGCTCTGCGTGAGGCTGGAGGGAAGGCCCAGCCGGTGCGTGGAGAACAACGCCCAGGCCTCAGGCGTGTGGCGCTGAGCCGACGGACTCTGGGTTCAGCGGCATTGGCGTTCTGGGAGCCTGTTTTCTGACAGGAGCTGGCACAGCCCAGCGGCCGCTCGGGTGCTCGGCTGGCCGGCGTTTCCTCCGCGGGGCTCTCCCGGCCCCTTCCTGGCGGCAGCTTGTGAGACTGTCGCTCTCCGAGCTGGCCCGACTGTGCTACGGAGACGCGCCAGGGGCGGGGCCCGAACCCCGCGGAAGCCACGGCATCGCTTTGCCACGAACACAGCGGCCCCCTTCGGAGGCCAGTGACATGGGCCCATGAGGCAGCAGATGGTCGCCGCCGGCTAAGGGAGCGGGGGCCACACGCCCAGCACAACCCGGTCTCCATTTCAATTGATTGATGTACGGAGGAAACCCCATTTTAAAAACGACGTGGGACTCTGCCACTAGCAAAACATCTGGCAGGGGAACGGGGGGGGGGGAGAGGTTGGCGGGAGCCAGGCAAGCTGTGCCGAGAAGCCCCCTCCACCACACCCCATCCCGTTCCTGCTAGGCCCCCGTACAGGCGGCCACGTGGCGCCGTGTCCTTGACTTGGAGGGCAGCCTGTTCAGTCGGTGACACGCCAACAGGCCTATCATGGGACAGGGTGACGGAGCAGAGTCTTTTCCCCTCCTCCCCACTTTCCCGCTCTGCCCCCGCCCCCCTCGGGCGCGTGCGGCGGTGGGGGGGGGCAACATATCGAAAACACAGATATTGAACTGTCAAAACTGTTTCCTACAAGAAAATAGATTCATCAGCTTGCAGCAGGCAGGGTCAATGCCACAGTCCCCCCCGCGCCAGCGCCCGCACATGCCGGCGCATACCCAATGCCTCTTCGCAGCCCCGGCACTTTAGCTTGTAGCTCAGGGCCCTTAAGTGACTTTGAGAAATGGATAATCGATTATAATTCCATGGGCCTCTCTGCAGATTTATCCGGAGAATGTATAAAAGCCAAGGCTTGGGAGAAGCGGGTCCTTCTGGCCAGCGCGTCAATTGCCTGCACTCTCTCTCTGGCAGGGAAAATCGCATCCCGAGCACGACTCGGTTTAATCCATCAGTACACAATCAATGCACTCTGTAATCAACTCTTGATCACTTAATTTTACACATGTTGGCTGAATCCCTTTGTTTAATCACTAGATCAGGCTGCATTGCTACGCTGCCCCCTCGCCGCGGCCACCTCCCCAGCCCCCCCCGCGCCGCAGCACCAAACACCACCCAGAGCCTTCATTTCACCTTGAGCAAGAGCTACCTTGAATGCAGAGCGCCTTTGGATGGGCGGGGAAAAAAGAAAGAAAGAAAGAAAGAAAAGACCCCCCCCCCCGTGTCATTTATTCCCTGGAATTTGCCCAACCATTTTTACATTGGCTACAAAAATATTCACTGAGATTTACACACACACACAAATCCCCCCGTTGCTGGTGCTGAGAGACAGAGGAGCAGCTGCTCCTTGTGTGGATCTGGGCATGACACCAAACAGGTGACGGCCAGTATCATGGGCTTCCATGGCTTAGCACAGGCCCTTCTAGCTTCTCCCCCTCCTCCCCCCGCTCGTTATTTACACACGGTAGTCGCCAAGTTGCGTCCAATGCTCTCCAAACCCAGTTCCCTGCCCCATGGAGTTTACTATCACGCCCAAGGTACTGCCCCTCCATGAGTCTCCGTCCGGCCCCTCCTGGGGCAGCCACAGCACACCTCTGGTCCCTCTGCCATTTAGCAATAAGGGAAGAGCAGACGGTCTTCCTGTCTCCCCAGGTTGAGAACCCAGGGACTCCAGCTAAGCAGCGTTTCTTCACTAGTCGTACCTACGTAAATTACGTAGCTGGAGTCGACGTATCTTACATCACGTTTCCGTGCTGTCCACACAGCGGGAGGCTGACAGGAGCAAACAGTCCCATCAGCTTCCCTTACTCCTCATGAGGAGCAGGAGCACCGGTCACCCTCTGAGTTTGATTTAGCAGGTCTTTACTAGGCCCTCTAAATCAAACCCTGCAAGATCGATTGCGGCAATTTTCCGCGGCGTGTAAACGTGCCCATCATCATTTAGGGGGTGTCCGTGGAAAACATTTTTAAAACGTGGTTTAATGAGCACCCGAAATCTCTGCAGACAGCAGATCAGGTATTTGGCATTCACAATTGGAGGCGTTCTGATTGGCTATGGGAAGTTTCCAATGTCTGACTGGAGGAGTGAGAGCACTTCAGAGCTCGTTGTCGGTGCAAAATCCACCTTTTAAAAATGGCTCCACCCCTGCCTCGAGGTGTTGCATGCGGCAGCTACTCAAACGCGTTTGCAAGCACAAAGGGCGGGTTCCGCACGCACAAACAAGGCCTGCGAGCGCAAATGCCAAGCGCCGCCCTATGCAAATGTCAGCTTTGCTGGGAAACTCACCCGCAGCCGTATGGTTACAAGGAGAGGCCATGGCCTGAGGAAACGGGCCCACATGTTTACGGAGAATTCCCCTTGCTATTCGACAGCAAAAGCTCTTCAAAGAGCCCTGCAGCTCCTCCTCCTCAGCATGGAGCGTTTGCACAAGGATGGGACACAAACAAATAACTGACGGTGCCACAGATCACGGGATGCAAAGAGCTGGATGCACATTGTAAATCTCACATTAGCCAGATGTGCTTTTAGTGGTCCCGAAATATACACCAAACCCAACCTTTCTATCGTCAAGCTGCCTTTTAATATATATATATATTTCATGGGACTCGGCGCACCCGGGAAAAGCAGTCCATGGTGCATTTCACATGGCCGGCCAGCAGAACACAAAGCGGCTTGCTGGACAAGCGGTGTTTCGCCTTGGGGTTCTGCCGACAGGTGCAAGCTACTCCTGCTTTGCTTTGGGGTTTATCTCTGCAGCAGAGACGCTCCACAAAGAAATGAGTCCTGTCTAACCCAGAGCCCACCCAGATGCTCCCCTGGAGCTCAGTGGAAGAAGGGAAGGAGGGTGTAGTGGTTAGGGACTCTGGAGCATGGATGTGAAGGGCTAGTCGACTAGTCACTCCCTCCCCCCCTTGCTGCCTTTATCAGAAAGAGGCAGCGGGGGTGAAAGAAGGGGGAACTTCAAAGCGGCAGCCCCGCATGGAGCCTGGTATCAGCGGGGGGTTCCCCAGCTGACCCCTAGGGCCGTTGCTACACTTCAGAGGCAGAGGCGCCCTCTCGACTAATCGAATAGTTGATGCAAAAGGCATCGACTATTCGATTAGTCAATTACTCGCAATTTAACATCCCTACTCTGGAGCCAGGGGGTCGGCTCCCTCACACACCAGCGGCTGTCTCTGCTCGCCCCAGCTCTGGGGGACAGGATTAACACTGCTCCCCGTTGTGCGCCTGGAAGGCTGCCATGCGGTTCTCAGACCCGACAGTGACAGGGGCGAGGAGCTAGAATAACAGGCCAAATCTCCATTCGGGATGGGGAAGGTTAACCTGTAATAGTGAACCGGGGGCGGGGGGGGGGGGGGCAGGCACAGCCCCCCGCTTGCTGTGGACGGGGACTGCTCCAGCCCAACAGGGGGTCCGCCCCTGACAGTAGCTGCTCTGGTCGTCTGGAGCAGCCTCTGTCTGCAGGGAGCCCGGCCTCCTTGGAGGCAGGGGCTGCTTTGGAGGCCGGGCACCCCACAGGGAAGAACTGCTTCGGCCTGCCTTTGGCAGGCGGGCGGGGGGGGGGGTCCCCTGCCTGTGCCCCCTTTATCCAATTTCACACAAAGTTTAAGTGGTTGACCAATCAGAGGGGAGTTTACACCCCTAATCCCCATCTGCTGAAATGGGAGCAGAGCCAGGCAGGCTGGTCTGCTTCCTCCAACAGCCCCTCTCCATGCGGTTCCGTGGTTGTGAGTGATGCCCGGCCCTCATATGGGGCCGGGACCAGCAGCTAGGGGTGTCCGGTTTTCACCCGGACAGTTCGGTATTCAGATCCCCCGTCTGGTAAAAAAAACCAGAAGCCCAGTGGGGACAGTTTTCCCCTGCTGCGTCTGGAGGGGGAGTGAGGAGCACGGAGCCATTTAAAGGCGCAGCAACTCTTTTTTTTTTTTTTGCTCAACCAAGTTTGCCATGTTTGGGATTTTTGTTGAAAGCATCTGGCAAACCTACCAGCGGCACACGAGGTCCCCGCCCCGTAGATGTTAGCAGCACTTTGATTCCTATCCACAGATGACCGGACAAGGGGCACATCAGAGCACAAAGGCCCCCGCGACTGGGGGGGCACCTGGTCCATGACACCCCCTTTGCAGGGCTCCCGTCCCCTGACCCGTTTGCATCCAGGCTACCTGCAAAGTGAAACTGTCGCACGGGCCCAGACTGGTTCCCAACTGGCCCACGTTTGGGCCACTTTCACCTGCGCTGGGTTCTGGGGCTGCCCCACGGCAAGTGAGCCCCTCGGTCCCTCTGTTGCCCACTGGGCTTTAGCGGCTCTGCTCCTACAGCGTCGGTGGCTGGCCGTGCCTGATGGCGCCGAGGGTGTGCGGCCAGGCAGGAGGAGGGTGTGGCCACTGCCTGCGCGCCTGCAGGGCCGGCACAGACCTGCTCCCTCCAGCGCTGCTTTGCCCACCCAAGAGGTGGCTTGGGGAGGCTCCTGGCATGGAACAGAAACACCAAACACTCGGAGGGCCTACAGACCCCATCCGAGAGCCGGGCCCCACGCTGCCGGGCACTGCGCCGACACATAGCGATAGAGTCCCTGCCCCAGAGAACTGACCATCTCCACCGATATCAGAGGGGTAGCCGTGTTAGTCTGAACCTGCAAAAACAATGAGAACACAGCTACAGCAGCCACACCATCACCGGCTCATTCACCTGCACATCTACCAATGGAACAGACGCCATCATGTGCCAGCCATATAGCCCCTCTGCTATACACATCGGCCAGACTGGACAGTCCCTACGCAAAAGAATACACGGACACAAATCAGATATCAGGAATGGCAATATACAAAAACCTGGAGGAGAACACTTCAGTCTCCCTGGACACACAGTAGCAGATTTAAAGGTAGCCATCCTGCAGCAAAAAAACTTCAGAGAAACTGCAGAGCTACAATTCATCTGCAAGTTTGACACTTAGGATTAAACAAAGACTGTGGATGGCTAGCCAACTACAAAAGCAGTTTCTCCTCTCTTGGTGTTCACACCTCCACGTCAGCTGCTAGAAGTGGGCCGCATCCTACCTGACTGAACTGACCTCGTTATCTGTGACCTTACTCTTGATTGGAACTCTTTTCTTATGCCTGTATATTTATACCTGCCTCTGGAATTTCCACTACAGGCATCTGACCAAGTGGGTCTTTGCCCACGAAAGCTCATGCGCCAATAAATCTGTTAGTCTATCAGGTGCCACAGGACTTCTCGTTGTGTCTGCACAGAGTGAGTGGGGAAACTGAGGCACAGGGCGGGGAAGAGACACAGCCAGTGGTCGAGCTGTTAATAGAACCCAGGTCTTGTGACTCTCGGTCTGCGGGGCCCCAGTGACCCCATCTATGCCGAAAAAAATGTACCAGGGCCAGCAAGAAACTTGTGTCCACAAGACAGAGAATCCACCGCCTCCCAGAGACATGCCAGCACAGCCGTCCATTGTTTTCGTGTGTGTGTGTGTGTCAGAGGTGAGGGGGAAGGGGGAAATAAGGAAAAAAACAACCTGCCAAGGGCTAATTAATATTTAATTTACTGCAAAATGTACTTCTTATTCCCAAGTAATTGGCCGGCTGCACAGCTGTGGCCACTAATGAATCCAGAGAGCGGGAAGCCAGATTTCAGGTGGAAGGGGGCAGGGAAGCACAGGGGTGTTGCGATCTTTGATCAGCTCCCACCGCACGGCTTTCATGTGCCTAATGAGAAAACTTAACCAGCTTTGATTGGGGGGGTTGGATCTAAACATGGCTGCAGGCCGGCTAATGGCTTGTGTTTAGCTTATGGCACTGTAATCGCCCTATTACCGCAGCAACGCTAACGAGGGGAAGGGGGGGAGGACGTTGGAAAGAGATGTCATTGGCGACTGGGTTGTGGAATAAGGCGGCAAGGCGGGCAGACGGCAGAGGCCCTGGGCCCTGCCGGCTGGCTGCGATTCCGGCCTCGCTGCCCGGTTGCCCCGGAGCGGATTGGCCCGTCTCTCGTTTTGCGTCTCCCTCTGCGGCCCAGCAACGGCGAGGCTGGGAAGTGCGGTGTGAGCTGCTCGGAGCCCAGCGGCTCGCTTGGGACACAGGGCAGGGTCGAGGGCGGTCCCTGTCGGCTTATTCTGCGGAGAGGGTGCAGTGCCCCGGCAGGAGGCAGGCAGGACCCTGGCCGTTTGCTGGCGCTGGGCATTGGGGTGAGTTTCACCCTGACAGCCCAGCCCTGCTGTCCTCCGAGCTGGGGGGCACCCAGGCCCCAGTGTCCGTGCCTGCCAGCGGGCTGGTGAGTTTCGCCACTTAACACCCGGCCCAGGGCGGCCTCCCCGTGACCTGGTGTTTGGGGACCGAAGGCTGCTCCGTCCTAACACGTCCACGATCACGACCCCAATCCCAGGCCTGCCTTTGTGCCTGCCCGCGGATTTACGATGGTATGGAGACCTCGGGGCAAAGTCCCCCAGCGGGAGGAATCCGGGGCAATCCACTGCCCCTGAGGAAGGGAGGCCCGGGGTAAGTGAGCGCAGCGCTTGGTGCGCCCTGGCCTCTCAGCGGCCAAGCGTGCCGGGCTGTCCTGCACGGAGACGTTCCGTCACGGTGGCCGCCACCTCGCTGGCAGCGGGACTGGGCTGTGTGGGCTAAAATGGAGCCATGCGAGACTCCATGGCACTCACCAAAGGAGGCTAAAAACCCGGGGGAGTGCGGGCGCGACTCAGCGCTGACTGTGAAAGGACCGAGCGAGCCCCGGAGCAAACCAAATGATCCCGGAGCAGGAGGGCTCGAGGAGTGACATTCTGTGGGCGCCTGCTTACAGACTGAGGCTGAACAGGTCTTGGAGGGAGGGGCCGTGTCTTCGTTCTGGGTGGGTACGGCGGCTGGCCCAGCGAGGCCCGGATCCACGCCTGGGACCCCACGGCACAATCAGTGACAGCAGAGAAGACGAGGCGGAGAGGAGGGGACCAGACGAGAGTCTGAGGCTTCTGGGGCCGGGGGAGTGGCTCAGGGCCAGGCTCCCCGTGGCTGGGAGCTGTACGGCCGCAGCACAGCTCTACTCGGGTCCACCGGGAGACTGCGGGTGTGCGGAAGGGGCCTGGGCCTGGGTTAGCAGGGTCCCAGCCTGGGAGTGAAACTCCCCCTGCGTACGTAGACTGGGCGCTCTCCCCCGGGGGCTTGCGACTCCCCTGCCCGGTCCATCAGCTATTGCTAGCTAGACCCTGGCCGGGGGGGATCATAGACTCCTTGGTCTGGAAGAGACCCCAGGGGGTCACCAAGTCCAGCCCCCTGTCCAAAGCAGGACCAACCCCAACTCAATCATCCCAGCCAGGGCTTTGTCCAGCCGGGACTTAAACACCCCTAGGGATGGAGATTCCAGCCCCTCCCTCAGGAACCCAGCGCTTCCCCACCCGCCTAGATGAAATTGTTTGTCCTACTATCCCACCAAGACTCCCCCCTGCAACGTGAACCCTTGCTCCTCGTTCTGCCACCTGCCAAATGGCAGGCAACAGGGACCCAGGGGTGGGACCAGTTGAGAACCACTGGTGTAGCCAGCGGGTTTCAAACTGTTTTTTTCGCATGACCCCACTGAAGAAAATTGTTGCTGCTGCAACCCAGCAGAGTGTGACTGGAGTGCAGGCCCGGGGCGGGGCTGAGGTGGGAGCTGTGGGGTATAGTAGGGGGCTTCAGCTTTGGGGGTGTCAGGACAGAGGCAGGAGGGGCTCACCTCGAGCAGCTCCCAGGCAGTGCGGGGGCTAAGGCAGTTTCCTGCCTCTCCTGGCCCTGCAGAGCTGAGGGGCGGGTGGGAGACGCTGGACGTGGGGTGAAGGCGCAGAGAGAAATCCCCAGGACAAGGCCGCCTCCTCATCTTTTGGAAGCCCAGACCGGCGCACTCTCTCATCCTCCCAGGGCGAAATCCCGCCGGGACACCGCCGGGCTCTGCCCCCGGGCGTTCCAACGTCTGGGCTAACGTGGGCCCGAGCCCCGGAGCATGTGGCCGCGCGGTGTCACCCACGAAGGCGTGCAGGGCAGGCAGGCAGGAAGGTGGACAGACAGACAGACCAGTTCCTCGCACAATACAGCCCCCCCGATAGCTACAGCCGCCGCCACCGCTCACACGCAGAAAGCTGGGTGAGTGTAACCCACTCCCTTAGGGTGGGTCACTGTCCCATGCAGGGGCACTGAGACCACTGACAGCCGCAGATAAGAACAAGGCAGGCCTAAGCCGAGTGCCAGCTGGCTCTATCGCTCAGGCTGTAGCAGCGCCTACCCTGAGGTCGCAGGGTCAAATCCACCTGGTAGCAGTTACGTGTGCACCATAGCTTCCCCAATGCAGGCATGTTAGTTGCCTGCTCCGTGGGTGGAAGGAAAGAGCGTGATGCATGCCCACAGGTCACCTCGCCGGCTTCGGGAGAGAGGAACGATTCACGAGGCAGCTCTACAACGTGTCCTGTCAACTAATCCAAAGAAAGGGGGGGGCTGCAATAGCACCCCGCCCATTGCCCTTCCCAGCTCCTCTCCCAAGCAAAGCACTGGCCCAGCCTATATTTTCCCCCTCTGATTTGTCTGTTGGCTGGTCCAGAGCAGCCGGCACTACCACACACTTCCCCCTCTAGCCACGCTTCTATGCTGTTACTGAAAAGGAGACCTCGCCCGAGAAAAGCCTTGCTTGGACGTGGAAGGGGGGAATTAATGCTGGGCCAGCTGAGCTGGCATTTGGCTGTCTCCGCTGGATTGTCTTTGCTCCCCGCACCTCACTTTTATTGTATTTTTATTAACGCTGTTCTGAGGGAGACTCCTTTCTTTTTCTTCTCCCTCGAGGCGGGGGGAGCCCAAATAAAACTACTCCGCACTCGCTGTGCTTTTCTCAGACATGGCGGAAGGGGAAAGTGGCTTTTCTCAAGGCCATGCAGTCAGCCGGGAAGGGAACCCAGGAGTGCTGGCTGCTGATACCCTGGTCCACACGGCCTCCCTCCAGAGCTACCCAATTCACGGCCTTACGCCCGAGAGGAAAGGGACAAGACACAGCTCGGTATTCCAGCTCCAACAAGCCGGGCCCGATAGCAGAATAGCAGCCCGGAGATGGGAAGGAGAAATATTTGTTTCTCATTCACATACTTTCTCTCAGCTACCTGCCCTCCCCTGGCAAAAACAAACCAAACCCTGAGACAGACCAAAAACCCCCATCGCCCCCCGAGCATTTAAGCAGCTGATGAGACAGGCACTATTGATGTAGAAATATAAATGTTTCTATCTCGGTGGCAGCTTCCAGGGCCCTAAACCTGAACTGATTGTTGGGTTCGATTTGTCAAAATCAAAGTCTGGCAAGTTTGGGCAGCTTCATAGACTGTGTTTTATAGAACCTTTCAGCAACCCTCAATAAAAAATGTATTAGATTAGTAATTTGAGTCCCAAATGACCAATTTGAAACGATTGCTTTCTTATGATCTTTCTGAAAGTGCCTGTTTCATGAGAAACGGCTGGAAAACTCCGACGCAGTTTTTAAGAGACGGTCGTAGCCGCGCAGGCGAGGGCGCGGGGACAATGGGCTAGGCGATTGGGTTTGTTTAATTGGAAGAACAAATCCACACTTCTTTGCTTCCTCACAATCTCCCCCATTCTAATAATGCCTGGCTCTGCGATAGGGCCACTTGGGCGCCGATCTCCAAGGCTGCGTCTACACTGGCATGATTTTGCGCAAATACTTTTAACAGAAAAGTTTTTCCGTTAAAAGTATTTGCGCAAGAGAGCGTCTACACTGGCATGTGCTTTTGCACAAAAGATGTGCTTTTGCGCAAAAGCATCCGTGCCAGTGTAGACGCTCTCTTGCGCAAGAAAGCTCAGATGGCCATTTTAACCATAGGGCTTTCTTGCACAAGAAATTAACGTTGCTGTTTACACTGGCCTCTTGCGCAAGAATACTTGCGCAAGAGGGCTTATCCCTGAGCAGGAGCGTCAGAGTATTTGCGCAAGAAGCACTGATTTTGTACATTACAACGTCAGTGTTCTTGAGCAAATACTCGCGGCCAGTGTAGACAGGCGGCAAGATTTTGCGCAAAAGCAGCTGCTTTTGCGCAAAATCTTGCCAATGTAGACACAGCAAGTGCTTTGCAAAGGACAGGAAAGGCCAGTTTCCCAACTCTACCGAAAGCAAAACACCGCTCAGAGAGGGGGCAAAGCTGAGCCCAAGGTCGCGCATGGTGCCCCTGCCATCTGACGCCCAGGCACGGAGTGGGGTCTGCAGAGATTTAGAGTCCATCAAGGAAAGGTGATAAGAGATCGCAACGCCCACCCGGCAAGGCCAGCCCCAGGCATGCCAAAATCCTACCGCTGCCACGAGACGGTTGGATAATTAGAAACACGTAGAGATCTTTTTCTTTGCTCTCCGCTTTCCAAGCCACGGGGCGCGCTCAGGGCGAGGTTCCAAACAGCCCCCTTCCCCGGGGGCGAGGGGCCGAGATGGCAGACGAGATCACAGCTCATCTCGGGACTCCAGGATCCGGGACTATAAGAGACACACCAAATACGGGAAGACTCGAGGTAAAACTGCAAACGTCGGCAACCCTGGTGACGGCCTGGAGATCCCACGGTGACGCCGACAGAGAAACGGAATGGCCCCTCTGCAGTGTTCTTAGAGAGGGGACAGGTCTGGTCTGGATGGGAAAAGACCCAACTTTAATGCCTCTGTCCTCCGGGGACCTGCATCTTTCCCACCCCCCATCTTTGTCTTCCCTGCCCCTGTTGTTTTTTTGCCGGCCAATCCCATCCACTGCCCAGTCCTCATTCCGCTCCCCTCGCCTCCCAGGAAATACCCCATTTCATGCTACTGCCCCCCCCCACCCCACTGCCGTCCTTCATCTGCCTGAAGCAGTGAGGCTGTAAACTCTCCAGCACAGAGCCCGTGTCGTCTCGGGAGTTCCCACCGCTGTCCCCTGTCTGACGGGGCACGGCTGCCGTGTGCAACAACACCATGCGGGCCATTGAAGCGGCACAGCGGTTATTACTGCGAAACGTTCAGGCCGTTTGCATTTCCCCCTTCGGCTCCAGCGTGGCAGGCATTTATGCACACGCTTCGTTCTGAGCCCCTGTATGGCACCTTGCGTACGCCTGTGTTTAAGGTGAGGCCTCAACACACTTACGAGGGGGGAAGGCGAAGAGACAACCCCCTGAATATGTGCATTGTTCAGGTTAGCGTCCTCGTCAGCATGAGAACCGACTCGCCCACCGTGATGAGCCTTCCCATTAATTGCTCCAACTGAACCAATTTCTTTTCTTTCAAGAGCAATTTTTTTGGCCAAAGACAGAAAACCCCGTCAGTAGGTTTTGTGTAAATGGCCATTTGCAAAACGCAAACAGTGACATTTTGACACGCACACAGAACAGCAAACTCCTATTTTGTGCCTTTCATACACAGGCAGCTGCGAGCGAGGCTCCATTATGAAAAAGGGAGCTTGGGCGAGGTTCGTGGAGCCATTTCCATCAGTGGTGGTAAGATTTATATGTAAATATGTTAATGGCACTATTAATAATTTAATGGGGGCACGGCAAGCTGTGTTTACATAATAAATATGATTAAGAGTTTCCCTCGAATGAAGTTGCTGAACTGTCATGCTACCTCAGGTTATTATCAACACGGCTTTAAAATGTTAATCAGACACTCGGAAGGAAATATTTCCACATCCCCGCTGGACTGTGCGAGGTCTGCTACAACCCCACGCACAGTTACTGTGACAGAAATCCGCCTGTAGAGAAACGCGGCCGATTATCCGAGTGTAACTGCAGGGGATTAGAAAGCCGCCGGAGGACATGGGTGGATTTATGAAAGGCGGAGCAACACCATTAATTTGGAGGGTCTGAGATTTACACCAGTGTTGCTGAGAGTAAAATCTGGCCCAAGGTCATTCGATCACTAACTGTCTCCATCGCCTCTTATGTACACGCTGGAGGACGCCCTGCCCGGAGCAGCACAGCTGCCCAGAGGGGATGAAACCCCCGTTGCACGCTGTGAATCCAGAGGGGCTTGCACCAAACAGGAAGGACTCTCAAGGGTAAATGCGAAGGCCCTGATCCTGCAAACTCTTTTAATTTCACCTGCTTGGATTTCAACGGGACACTCGCGTGCCAACAATTCACACGTGATCATGTCTCCGCGGGGCAGCCGTGTTAGTCTGTACCTGAAATAAACGTTAAAAAAAGCCGACAACAAATGGTCCTGCAGCTCCTTAGAGACTAACCAAAATTATAGACTGTAGCATGAGCTTTCATGGGCACAACACACTTCTCCCATGATTCTGCGTTTGCAGGGCTGGGGGCTTACGACACTGAAGAGAGGGGTGCGATAGAAAACCCGAAGTGAAAAGAAGCATGGAGGGGATAACACAGCAGGGATTTACTCCTGGCTCTGCCACCGATTCCCTGAGTGACCTTTGGTGAGTCATTTCACCGCTCCATGCCTCAGTTTCCCCAGCTGTAAAAGGGGGTCAATGAGACTGAGCCTCCGCAGCACAGGGTGGATCTGCTGGTTTGTCAAGGCCTTCGAGAACCTCCAATGAAAAGCGTACAGTGGCGGGGACACTGATACGATGACTAAGACTACACCCTCTCCACGACTTAGGGGGCAGGATTCTGATCAAACCCGCCGCAGGCCGGACGGACAGCGCTCCCTCCTGAGGCACAGCAAAGAGCCCAGGTCCACACCTCCAGCAGCGGCCTTTATCCCCGGGAGGCACCAGGGAGAAAGGGTTAATTTAAACCCAAGGCAAGGCCAGTGAGGTCGAGACGTCAACCTATCATTTTATATGCAGCCCTGTAATAGTGACTAGAGTTTTAGTACAATAACTACATGTCCAAGCAGAGTTTAATGAGAAAATCTATAGTTTTCCTATGGTATTTTCTCTTAGTTTGCATAATTCCCTGAATTCAACTCAGTAAAGCTTTTGACCCAAGGTAATAAAAAGGTGATAAAAATGGGCTGTAAAAAATAGCTTATGTATATATATTTTAACAGCCACTACAAAATTATGGATCCTTTCCACAAGATAAAAGACAACAACAAAAAAAAAATCTCTGTGGCCAGGAATAATGGCGCAGGGAAGGCTTGGCTGCATTTACTCAAGAAAAGAGAAAATCGGAGACTGATCCTGCTCCCCGGGGAGGATGGCAGCGGGAACAGGGCCAGGCCTTCGCAGAGGGAAAGATCTGATCAGGGAGAGTACCATTAACCAGGGGAACAATTAACCAAGGGCCCTAGGTGGGAGACAGGCGGAGATCTGGAAGACAGACTCTTCGAGAACGCAGAGACCGTGGAGTTTCCGTGTTCGGCTCACGGGTGCAGCGGGATCAATTGTGGGTGCATGCGAGGCAGAGGAGAGAAGTGTGTATCTGACCAGGAGAATGGTGGTGTGGGCAGGGCTGGGCTGAGTGGTAGGGCGGGTACAAGACGTTCCCTCACCTGGTGTGGGAAGGCAGGGTGGGGGTGGGGGTGGGAGGAGGGGGCAGCTCTCTGTGTGTAGGTGCGCACGGAGGGCGGGCACGGGGAGCCCACGGCCGGGTGCATGGGACCAGCAGCTAGAGGCCGGAAGTTACAAAGAAGCCCAGCCAGGAATGATCGAGGAGGTCAGCACGAGTCCCTCTCGTGGGCTCGTCGGACCGGGTGGCTCCTTCTTAGCTACGGTGCGAAAGGCAGAAACCATTGAAGGTTTTCAAACAATTTCAGGTCCCCGGGGTTCGAAAAGCAACCGTCTCCTGAGGTCTCTTTGCCAGGCAATGTTATTGAAAATGTTTGGATTTTTTTTCAAACGTTTTAAAACACTTTTTAAAATTGCCCCTTCCTCTTTCATTTCTTTTTACCCCATCCCCGTTTTCCCCCTAGTGCCACCTTTTCTCCTTTCGCCACTGAAAAGGGGAGAACCGAGGGGGGGCGGGGAACCAACCAAATGTCAGCCTCTTGTCCCCAATTTTCCATTAACTGAAAAATGGGAACATGTAGAGAAAACAAATCAAATGTGTTGTTTTAAAAAAAGGCTTATGGGTCAGTATGCATGGTTCTCACCCTGGCTGTGTATTTCCTGGAGCTCCTTTCGGCCTTTTCCCAATAGTCCCTATGGCTTCAGCCTGCCTTTAGGTGATGTGCCTACACTTTTCAGCTTAGAAAAGAGGAGAGTAAGGGGGGATATGATAGAGGTATATAAAATCATGACGGGTGCGGAAAAAGCAAATGAGGAAAAGTCATATAGTATAAGAACTTGGGGTCACCAAATGACATTAATAGATAGAAGGTTTAGAAGAAACCAAAGGAAGTTTTTCTTCACTCAACGCACATTCAACCTGTGGAACTCCTTGCCAGAGGATGTGGTGAAGGCTAGGACTTTAACAGGGTTCAAAAAAGAGCTAGATAGATTCATGGAGGTTAGGTCCATCAATGGCTATTAGCCAGGATGGGTAGGAATGGTGTCCCTAAGCCTCTGTTTCTCTGGAGGTGGGTGACAGGGGAGGGGCAGGGATGCTCTTGGATGGGGGTGCCGTTTTTCAGATGACACCTGTAGCAGCCCGGTGCCCTCTAGCCTCGCCCCGCCAGCCGTGCGCTGCCGCAGTGAAAAGCGCTCCCCTCCTGTTTTCCTTGCAGCGTTCCCCTCCAACCCAGGACATGGCAGACTGAGGTGGCGCCCACACCTCAATCCTCGGCGGGACCGCGGCCTCTGCTGGAGCAGGCTAAGCACAACGGGGCGCTTTCAAATGAACACTTGGCCAGCAGGCGGCACGAGCCCATTGCAGGTGAAAGGGCCCAGGCGAGGCCGGTCGAGTTTGCCCATCTCCATGTGCCCTACCCTGTGGCCCCGGGGCCCTGTCTCCCAGGTGGCCTGTCTCTCTGGCAGGCTCCTGGCTCTCTGCCACCCTGCCAGCACTGGGCGGCCCCTCTCCCGCTGCCCCATCAATCAGCCGCAACGGGATGATGTGTTAATGTTTTTCCTATAGACAGACACATTATGTTTCCACACTGCCTCTGCACACACCGTGTTTACGCCCCTTCTCCCTCCAGGGAGTAAATCAACCAAATTGATGCGAGCCATGATTAATTGTGTATCTCGGACCAATCTTTTACTGAGTCCCTCACACGGGCAGGATTCCCCCTCCCCGGCCGACAGGGGAGCGGAGGCCCTGCTCGGTTTGCTCCCTGGCGCGCAGTTTGACGGATAGAGCCTGCCCGGGACACGGCGAGATAAATTTGAAAGGCCTGCGCCGGGCTGTCAGCGTTAAAGATGATGAATGGGGGAGGTGAGGCAGGAGGGACCCGGCGAGCGCGGCGTAATGGATAAGGTTCCTCGGGAATGGATGCGCGCCCGGTGATTCGGCGTTAATCTCCGGGCGCCGGCGAGGGGCTGCCGCCTGATAACAAGGAAATAGGAATGACAACAATTTTTAGCCGAGAGATTCTTCACAAACACGCCGGGCAGCCGCAGGTCTGACAGGCCCTGATTGAACAGGAGCGGGGCCGAGGGAGCCCGCGGACACCGCCTGCCGCCCATGCAAAAGATGGATCATTTCATTCCCCCGCCTGACCATCTACATTTATTATCATTCCCCTAATTCCGCCTCGCTTAGCGCCTTGTCAGCAACGCTTCTCTTCGCCTGGCCGCCTGATGAGACCTGAGCTGGGCACCCGCCCGCCAGGCCGCCCCCCTTCCCAAGAGGCAGAACCGCTGGCGCGGAAGGGGGGTCTCTCCAACCAGAGCGCAGCCCCGCGGCGGTGCGGGTCTCAGCCGGGAGGGGAAGAGCCAGCCTGCAGCCCGCCCCTCGCCGGGCTAAGTGGGACATAGGTGGTCCTGGCCGCGTGCCAGCCCCTGGCCAGTTCGTGGGCATAGGTCTGACAGGGCCTCCTCTCCGGCAAGGGCCTGTTACTCCCGCCGCTGGCTCTCGGGGAGGAACCCCGCAGCCCGGGTCTCAGTGAGGCTCCTGCACAGAGCTGGCTACTGGGTCAGCCCCGTCAACCTGAGGCCTCCCGGTTAGCCAGGGGCCCCAGGGTGTGATAGGCCAAAGGGGGGGCTGTCTCAGAGAGGCAGGGACTGCCAGAGTCCCTCTCTGGGGCGTCCGTAGTTGTGCATGGACAGCTGAGCGCTGCAGGACACCCCCCACCGGGGAATCTGCCTGGCCCTGGCACACCTGCCCCCCAACCCAGGTTAGCCTAGGGGAGCCACCTCCTAGTGGCTGGTAACTGGACCCCAGAGGCCCCGCCCCTTCCCCCAAGGCCCCACCTCTTCTCCTACGGCTCCGCCCCAACCCCACATCTTCTCCCATGGCTCCGCCCCAGCCCCGCCCCTTCCCCCAAGGCCCACCTCAGCCCTGCCTCTTCTCCTGTGGCTCCGCCCCAGCCCCGCCTTTTCTCCCAAGGAAACCGTTCTTGCCCCGCCTCTTCTCCCACGGCTCTACCTTTGCCCCGCCTCTTCTCTCAAGGCTCCGCCCCTGCCCTGCCTCTTCTCCCAAGGACCTTTTCCTGCCCCCACCTCTTTGCCCGAGGCACTGCCTCTGCCCCACCTCTTCTCCCAGCACCATCTCCGCAGGAGGCAGAGAGTTAGCAGGGACTAGGGACGAGCCGGGAATCAGCTGATTCCCGGCTCGCACCCAGTCCCACATGCTGTGCCTCTGCTTTTTAAATGTATTAAGAGTTTGCAGGCACAGGGCAGCTGATTCCCAGCTCACGCTGGCTGCCCCCCACTGTGCTTCAGCATTTAAAATATATTAAGAGCCTGCCAGCTCTTTATACAGAAGCGCAGCGGGACAGCGGGAGCCAGGGAGGGGGGGACTTGCTGGCTCTTAATACATTTAAAAGGCTGAAGCGCAGTGGGGGAACCCAGCGTGAGCCAGGAATCAGCTGCCCCTGTTGGCACAGCATCCCCCCGGCTGCGCTTCAGCAGAAAATAATACCCTTTCCCCCCGGCGGTGACCATCGCATTGTCCCAGGCAGGGTGCCCTGGAAGCTGAGCGCTCAGGAGAGAGTCCAGTGCCACCCAGCTGATTGGCAGAATGCCCACACTCGGTTTTGTTGCTATTGGTGGTGCACATTCACACGCGTTTTGGTGCACATGGAAAAATTTATTCCGCACATGGATGGAAAAAATCGTCAGATGGCTGGAATAGATTTAGAGGGCATGTTGGTCACATGCGGGGAGGTTCAGGATGGGATTTGCAGAAGTGCACTCAAAGTCATTGGGACTCTGAGATTCCTCTGCCGATCACACTCACTCTCTGCTGAGGCCAGAAACTCCCCTCTCGGTCCTGGTCCAGTGCCCTGTGTGAGGGACCGGGCAGCCTCTGAACAAAAATCAGCCCTGGGGTGTGGGGAGAGGGGCTTTAACACAGCAAAGGCCACATCCTGCTCCCAGCACTCCGGCCAGGGGACACAGTAAGGCCACTGCTCCCGAAGCAGCTGGTCACACATGCTCCATGCCCCCGGGACAGTGACATCCAGCCCAAGGAGGTGTGAGGCCAGCTGCCTGAGCAAGGGATCGGAGTGCGATCCCCTGCTCTTCGACATCACTTAGATCCAGATCAGCATGGGGGCGCCCCTCGGATTCTGGGTACCCTGCTTGGGACAGCTGGGGCTGGTTTTCAGAAGCCGGCCCGCCCCACTGACTCCAGCTGGCGTTCTCACCACTCTGGCAACCAGGCCCTCGGACTTCCATTAGGCACCCGAGCATGGGGGAGCCCAAAACGGGTGGCCACTTCTGCACACGCTGGCCTTCCCTTCCGTGCCTCAGTTTCCCCCTCTACAAAACAGAGACCGCATGGGCCCATTGTTCCATGTGGGCAACTGGTGAGTGCCTGTGGGGGGCAAGCCATGGGGTGAGGAGGGGAAGAGGCAATACCAGAGCTATAGGATGGGGGGCTTGCACAGAACCTGCACACGCTCTTTCCAGCTCCAGCCAGACCTATTGCCCCCCTTCCCATGTATAAGGAGCGAATTCCCACACATTTGCAGGAAAAGCAACACACCTCACGCTGCCACCAGCACAATCCTGTTCCCTGGCCTTCCGCCGAGGGGCTGCAGAGCCAGGCTGCTCTGGGGCAGATGTACCGCCCCTGAACCGCACTAACACTCAGAGACATCCAGCTGTGGTCTCTGATGCCTTCCTCTGCCCTAGGATGCCCGACGCTAATTAAGTCAGGGTGGATGTGTTTCATTTGAAGTATCTGGTGTGGAGATGCAAATATCAAAGGTGAGGAAATTGCCTTTGTAGTGTGTTAACCAGCTAAGATCTTTATTCAAGCCTGGAGTTCAAGTTTATAAGCTCAATATTATCAACTTAGGCTTGAATAAAGATCTGAAGTGGTTAATGCACTACAAAGGCAATTTCCCCACCTTTGATATTCACATCTCCACATCAAATACTGTGAATGAAACGCATCCACCCTGACTTAATTAGCATAATTAACACTGGTCCAACCTAAACCTCCCTTGCTGCAGTTTAAGCCCATTGCTTCTTGTCCTGTCCTCAGAGGCCAAGGAGAACAATTTTTCTCCCTCCTCCTTGTGACACCCTTTTAGGTACTTGAAAACCACTCTCATGTCCCCTCTCTGTCTGCTCTTTTCTAAGCTAAACAAGCCCAATTCCTTCAGCCTCCCCTCCTAGCTCATGTTCTCTAGACCTTTCATCATTTTTGTGGTTCTTCTCTGGACCTTCTCCAGTTTCTCCACATCGTTCTTGAAATGTGGTGCCCGGAACAGGACACAATCCTCCAACTGAGGCCTAATCGGCGCAGAGGAGAGCAGAATGACTTCTCGTGTCTTGCCCCTGTTCATGCCTACCAGAGACCCGTCAGAGCAAGCCAGCCTACAACACCCCACCCACCGCCACTCCCCACTCCTGCTGCCACCGCTTCCATGGTTTTACACCTGCGTGGTTTTCTAATGGAGCTGCCTCCCGGACGGCGATGGGGTGTGTGGGGCAGAGCCCAGGCCTGCACTCCGAAGGCACCAGGCTGCCCAGAAGGGGGGCCCAGGAGACGGCCCGCGGAGCAGCCCTCGGCCGGCCGCTCGCTCAGACGCGCCTGTTTGAAGCACGGAGTGCAGTGCGCGCTAACTTGGTACCGTGACGTACAGAAGGTGCAGATCTGCACGCCGAGAAATGTTTGACGACTTCGTCGTCTTGTTTGCAATCTGGAATTCACGCTCCCTTGAGCCTCATAACCTTAATCCAGCCCCGCCGCCCCCGCCCCCTCCTCCAGTCTCACTGACACTGGCAGGATTATTTTTAAAGCCCCTTATTGCTTTGTGCCGGCTCCACCCTCCGGGCACCCAGGGCGCCGTGGGTCTGGCCTGCCTAGCATTTGTCTGGGGGGGGAAGGCAAGCTCCATGGGGCAGGGACCAAGTTTTCTCCAGCTGTGCAGCGCTGTGCCCTCGGCATGGAATTCACCCTCCAGCACCAGGCTTCGACGTCACCCAAGGGGTACTGAAGCCAGCGGTTTCCAAAGGACGGGGCGCGCCCCAGGACTGGGCAGTGGGATGGCGGGCGCTGGGGCTCGTGGCTGCAGGGGGATCAGGTGGGCAGTGGGGGCGCTAAGGCAGCTCCCGGCCTGTCCTGGCACCACAGACTTGCTGCGCCCCAGAAGCAGCCGGCAGCAGGCCCAGCTCCTAGGTGGGCGGGGGGGAGCTCACAGCGCTCTGTGCACTGCCCCTGCCTGGCGCACTAGCTCTGCACTCCCATTGGCTGGGAACCTGCTGCCGGCTGCTTCTGGGGGCAGCATGGTCTGTGGGCCAGGAGAGGCAGGAAGCTGCCTTCGCCTCCTGTTGCACCGCTGCCCGGGAACTGCTCAAGGTAAGCCCCTCGTGCCCCAGCCCTTCCCCCCCCAAAGCCAGAGCCCCCTCCTACAGCCCAAAGCTTCCTCCCTCAGCCCCCACACTCCAGTCACATTCTGTTGGGTGGCGGCAGCAAAAATGTTCTTCAACTGGGTCGTGAGAAAGAAAGTCTGAACCCTGACTTATGCCCTCTCTTTCCCTACAGGGCTGAATTTTACCGCTGAGATCGGGAGCCGACAGAGCCAACCGGGTTGTTCAAACAGGGTCGGACTATGTGGAGATGACGGATTCATCTATTTTGCGATCGCTTGCTGCGTATGCGGTAGATATCGGTTACTGTCCGCATGCGTGGAGAACAAATCACGGGGCAGTTAGTCGGTCTTAGAACCTGCCTTTTTCTACCGCCAATATAGAAACTGATTCCACTTAAAAGGACACCGTCACCTCCCAACGAGACCAAACCGTGTGCTAAAACCATGACCTCTGAGACGAAACAAATCAGTAACAGGAAAACTTCCGGAGAGGAATTTTTTTTTTAAGATCCAATAAAAAATAAGAATTAAAAAAAAATCTCTCTGGACACAAGTCCCTTTGTCGCTACCGTTCTGACTGTGGTGTTTATCTCAAGTCATCCATGTGGGGCTCCTGCAGAAGAAAGCTGAGCTGACAAGAAACAGAACCAAAAAGTCAAACTGACCAACCAGGTTTCTTTGTGCAGCGTGACAAGCAAAAAAAGGCATCAGCAGCGAAAAGCCCCGGGGCTTGTGACAGCGTTTCCAGCCGTGGTGGTTTGCGGTGCTGTCAGAAATACTGCCGGTCAGATGTTTGAGGCCAAAGACTCAGCCGGTGTATGCTTTTGTGGATGCAGGCCGAGCCCCTTAGCTCAGGATCTGGTCCTGAATTTTTATCAGATGGGACCTCTTTGAAAGTTATTCAGGCTGGTTTTCCTTGCTGCTAAGGCCGTGTCTACACCAGGAAACTAATTTGAAATCACTAAATGTGACGCAATAACTCCCGATTTTACAAAATCGAACCGGCGCGTCCCCACTACAGGAAAGCTTTGACATGAGTCTGAGGCAGGCTCCCCTCATGTGGACGTGTGACCTCGACTTAGAACCCCGGGATGCACTGGGGAGCAATTAGTTCAAATGACTCTGGGGACGACTTATTTCGAAATAGTGGCACCGGAGCGTCCACACGACCGCTGTTTTGAAATAACTATTTCGAAATGAGCGCTATTCCCCAAGAAAAGCAAGAGTACGGGGGGATAGGATAGAGGTCTATAAAATCACGACTGGTGTGGAATAAGGGAAAGTTCTTTACTTATTCCCACAATATAAGAACTAGGGGTCACCAAATTAAATTTCTAGGCAACAGGTTTAAAACAAACAAAAGGAAGTTTTTCTTCACTCAGCGCATAGTTGACCTGTGGAACTCCTCGCCAGAGGATGTGGTGAAGACTAGGACTTTAACAGGGTTCAAAAAAGAGCTAGCTAGATTCATGGAGGTTAGGTCCAGCAATAGCCAGGATGGGTAGGAATGGTGTCCCTGGCCTCTGTTTGTCTGGAGGTGGGTGACAGGGGAGGGATCATGTGAGGATTACCTGTTGTGATCCCTCCCTCTGGGGCATCTGGTATTGGCCACTGGACTAGATGGACCTTTGGTCTGACCCAGTTCGGCCAGTTTGTGAAGGGGGCTCCTGGCCACGATGTCTGCCCCCCCTCCATCTTCTTATCCCCGACCCACAATGTGGCCCCCCCATCGTGGGGCTTGCGTGGATCCTTGGTCCTGTTTTTACCCCCTGAGCGGGGTGTGAGGGGGGCCTGGGCCCACCCTCTCTCCAGGCCCCAGCCCAGGGCCCTAAGGTGGGGGTGTCTTCCTCCCTCCACCTGGCTGACGGGGCCAGCCGCCTTAACTCGTCAGCCCGCAGGCGAGACTCCCTCTACCCGCCCTGGGCTACTTCCTCACCCCCGCTCACCAGGTCCCTCTGCCGGCTTCTTCCCCTGGGTCCGGTGCCCCCTCACCTTCTCTCCTTCCGTTCCCCCCGACCGGGCTGGCCCTCTCCCTTTTGTAGGCCACCCGCCATCTTACGCACTGGCCCCCGTGCGCCTGCACTGGCGTCTCCCGCGCTCACTCCGCCCCTGCCCTCGCAAGCATCTCCCGGCCTGCTCTTTAGTGCGCATGTGCCGGCGTTCCTCAGGCTGCCTCCCGAGGCGCCTGCGTCAGCGTCCGTCACGCCGCCATCCGCCCAGCATGTTCCAGCCGCTGCTGCTTCTTCTCCCGCCGGGGGAAGGGTCGGCCAGCCACCGCCCTCCTTTGGGGTCCGGTTTGGGGCCGTGCGGGGTTTCGTCACACCATCACACCGTTCTCATGTTCTTATGTACAGATTTCGAAATAAGCGCCTCGTGATTTCAAAATAACGGGCTTGGGAGTGTGGATGCACCGCTTATAAATCTTCCCTAAGGGGGGTTATTTCAAAATAAAGCCCTAGGGTAGACCAGGGCTAAGTGACCAAGTAGGCAAGAGAGTTAAAAACCCCTTTTGCCAACTCCCTCCCCCCCCCCGGCATGCAGTGAGGTGGCTGAGCTAACAGGAATTAGGGGGCAGTTTGCTCACATGGCAGAAATAAATAATCACTCCCCAACCTCTGAGAGCAGCAGAGAGATTTCATGCGCTGACAGGCTGCATTTTTTACCTTCAGTCAATATGAGAAAGGTCCCCAGACTGTGGTTCCAACATCTGGATCCCATCAATATGCGATCTGTCATCGTGTATCGGCATTCCCCCGATTGAGCAATGCGGCGGGTTTTATTAATACGTCAAATACATTATCCGTGTAATACACTTGTCTGGCTCTGCCCTCCCGCTGCTCCGGCGCGGCGGATTTGAATGTATGATGAATCAGTTTGTATTACACGTCTGTACGTCATAATTTGTCAGGATTAATAGAACGACGTGCGCGGGAGTGGGGGGAGCAGGCGCGGCATCATCTGTGTTTAGCGCAGGGATGTCTGTTTCCCTTATTTATCTCCACCCGGCTCCTCTCCGTTCCCGGAAACCAGCCAGAGCTGCACATCTCGGAATCGCGGAATGACCCAGCCTGGTTTCACACGCGCTCCCCCCTCGCTCAGGAACCTGAGAGCTGGCCGAGCGGAGAGGCTGCGATGTTTTGGATGCTTGTGGCGCGCAGGCTGACGATGCAAAGTCACTGCCCCGCGCAGGAGGCACAGGAAGGCAGCCAGGACGGGCGCTGTCGGTTTGGACCGACCCTGCGAGGACAACCGCAGGCATGTGAGGGGATACAAGCGAAGCATGGGTCGATCCTTCACTATTTCAGGATCGTTTGGCTGCTAATTTTTGACCCAGGGTGAAATTGATCGCCCGGCAAAGGGCCCTGTTTTCGGGCCTAAGTGAAACTAAATGGCAAGTAGGTCTCGTGAGGTCCCACAGCTCAGCGGGAATTCCCCCCGCCGGGACGATTCCACTCTCCCGTCAGAGCCCCACGCGGGCGGTGTCTGCAACGCTCTTCTAGAGCCGGGCCTGTACGAGGAAGCCAGAACTCCTGGGCTCCCGCGCAGGCTCCGCGGAGGTGCGAACCTGGGGCAGGCCATTCCACCCTCGCCTCTGTTCCCGCCTCCATTTCCTATGCGACCACAGGCAAGTCACGGACACGCGGCGCCTCAGTTTCCCTGTTCGTGAAACCAAGACGATCAAACTTGCCTGCCTCGCGGGGCTGAGAGGGTTAAGCAATCCTGGTGGGATGAGTGCTTTTCGATTCATAGATGCCAGGTAGCAGAAAAGGCTCCGGGTTTGGAGGTTTTTCGCCTTCCTCTGTAGCATGGGGTACAGATCACAGCTGGAGGATTCTCAGCATCTTGGGGTCTTCAAACTATTTGAGGGCTTCAATATCTGAGATATAGGGGTGAGGATTATTCTAGGAGTGGGTGGGTGAGATTATGCGGCCTGCATTGTGCGGGGGGTCAGACTAGATGATCATAATGGTCCCTTCTGACCTTAAAGTCTATGAGTCTATGGGTTACTGTTACTGCTGCATAGGACAGTAGTAACCTGCCTGGGCACTCAATCGTGGATTTACAAATAGCCATTCCTCCACAAAGGAATGTCACTAACCAGTTACAGAGTCTGCAGAACCAGAATTTATCTACCGACTTGACACCATTGCCCTGGGCCTAAGCAAAGCCATGAGCTGGTTGGCACATTACAAAGCCAATTTCTCCTGCCTTTAACATCCGCATTTCCACATCAAAAGCTCTGAATGGGACACATCCAGCCCATTTAATTAGCCCCATCCACCTGGGGCCTACAATGGACAGGTACTTCTGCTGTTATCTAGATCTCTTGGTTTCTGTTATTTCCACTCCAATTCATCTGATGAAGTGGGTTTTGCCCATGAAAGCTCCTGATTCTATAGATTTTGGTTAGTTTCTCAGGGTATGTCTACACTTGCACAATCTTTCGAGAGAGGGATGCAAATGTAGACATTTGAAATTGCAAATGAAGCGCGGATTTGAATTTCCCGTGCTTCATTTGCATATTCGCGTTATGGCGCTATTTCGAAATTGCGCGAGTTCGAAAAAAGAAACGCTGTCTAGACACAGTTATTTTGAAAGAAAACCCTTCTTCCAAAATAACCCTTATTCCTCCTGCAATGAAGTTTACCAGTTATCTCGGAAGAAGGGTTTTCTTTCGAAATAACCGCGTCTAGACAGCGTTTCTTTTTTCGAAATAGCACAATTTCGAAATAGCGCCATAATGCGAATATGCAAATGAAGCACAGGAAATTCAAATCCGTGCTTCATTTGCAATTTCACTCAGTTGCATTTGCATCCCTCTCTCGAAAGAGGGTGCAAGTGTAGACATACCCTCAGAGAATGTCTGCACAGCCACGCTATTTTGGAATAACTGACGTTCTTTCGAAATAACATAGTCCACGTCTACACACAAGTAGTTATTTCCACATAATATCAAAATACTGTCAAGCTGGAGGACTGCTTACTCCGACTCTTGTAACCGTCATTGTACAAGGAGTCAGGGAAGTTGGGGGAAGAGTGCTCTATCTCGAAATAACTGCTGTGTAGACAGCGCCAAAAGTCGAAATAAGCTATTTCGACTTAAGCCACACAATTAGCGTAGCTGCAGTTGCATAGCTTATTTCAAGTTTAGCCCTGCTGTGTGGACGTGCCCTAAGGCTATGTCGACACTGCAACGCTATTTCGGGATCCTGGAGTACCCCAAAATAGCTATCCTGCGTCTTCACAGCAAGCCCGTTATTTCAGGCTCGCTATTCCGACATCCCTGTAAACCTCATTCCACGAGGAGTAAGGGATCTTTCAGAATAGTGGGTTATTTCGAAATTTGGCACTGTGTGGTCAGCACCAAATTACGAAATAAGCTATTTCGAAATAGGATCGAAATCAACTACGCCATTGGCGTAGCTCAAATTGCGTATCTGATTTCAAACTACGGTGAAGTGTAAACGTAGCCGAAGGGCATGTCTACACTGCAGGGTTATTCCCATTATTTCGAAATAACAAGGTGAGCGTCCACACCGCAGGCCGGTCATTTCGAAATTGTTTCGACGATACAGGCTTCTTATTCCGGAATAATAAACCCTCATTCCACAAGGAATAACGCCAATTTCAAAACAGTTATTTCGAAATAGCGGTTGTGTGGATGCTCCGTGGATGCTATTTCGAAATAACGACTTCCCAGGGCCATTCAAAGTAATTACTCCCCAGTGCCTCCCAGGGCGCTAAGTTGAGGTAGCGCGTTCACATTAGGGGAGCCTGCCTTGGACTGATTTCGAGGCTTCCCTGTAGTGCGGACGTGCTATTTCGAAAGAGTTCTTTCGGGAGTTCTTATTCTGAAATAACTTCTTTCGAAATAGCCTGGTGGTGCAGACACGCCCTTAGGTGCCACGGAACTACTTGTTGTTTTCACGGTATGTAAGACATGGCTACGGAGTGGAAGTTGCATGAGCAATTGACCGGGGTCTTGACTTCCAGCTGTGATGGGGACCAGAGTTAGGGTTCAGTGCGTTCATTTGCAGCTGGCTTGCCCCCGCAGAGCACTGCTTTTAGCTATAAAGCTCACTTACAATATATTGCACGGGACAGAGTGGGAATTATAAGACGGCAGGATAGAACTAATTGTGCTGTCATTTCCCTCCAGGGAGCGGAGAGGCTGCTGGTCGAAACAAAGAAAGAGCTGTGATTTTAGGGCATGGGTGTCCCACCATTCGGCTGAATCCACCGGACGCCTCAGCCTTGTCATTACATCACAAGTCTCCCAGGGAAAGGCTAGAGAGCAAATCCCACTGTAGCGCAAAGACCACCACGACTTTTTCCCTGAGCGCTGGCAAGCCCCGCCCCTGCAGGGAGAAGCCCCGCCCCTTCTGCTTCTTGAATGAAGGGTGGCCAACCTCAGCCCAGACGACTTTGAAAGCAGCGTCGCGATTATTTTTCGTTTGCTTGGAGGGAACATCAGGAAAGGAGAGACCTGAGTTCAATGCGCTCACCACACTGGTGACCTGCCATCTCTCACTGACGCCAGGCGGATCTCTGCTACCGCCTCGCCTAGGAGACCGCAGCTCCCGCTGAAGAGGAGAACAGGGGAGCAGCCGCGACACTGGTCGCAAGGGCCCTTTGGTTGTTTATTATTCCTTTGTGGGCCTGGGGCCCCCTCCCCCTTTTGTTTGAGAGGCCTCCCTCGGCATGTGCCTGGGAGACGGGTGAGAATCGTTATCCCCATTTCACAGTGGGGGAAACTGAGGCACGGTGGGGCTGGAGGAGAAGTGGGAACCGATCCCAGGCTGCTGAGCCTTCAGGTGCTTCCCAGAGAGTTGGGACGGACACACACAAGCTCTGCTAGAGCTGCCCACTAAGACCAACCGCCTGGCCTGGCTGAGATGAGGAATCTGTGTACCCCAAACTACTGTGTAGACACCCCTTAGCCACTGGGCCACCTCCCGCCCTGCCTGCAGGTCCGTGCAGAGCGTGGAGTTTTCTTCTCTGTATTTCCTTTGTGCCCAACAGTTTTTGTCCTTGGCTGGGACCCCGTTGTGCCAGGCGCTGTCCAAACACACTCCCTGCCACAGGCTAACTGTGGCTTCCCACAGGCCCCCCTGTCTCTCCGTGCAGCTTCACAGCCCTGGCCCCCCGGCCGGCGTCAGCAGCGGTAGCCCTGCAGTCGTGCAATCGAACGCGGGGCACGCCGGCCGGTTCACCCACTTCTCCTCCCTTCTCAAGGCTGGCGGCTCCCCACACCTGGCAGGGGACCCCCCGTTCTGTGCACTACTCAGGGGTCCTCTGCTCCAGATCGCCCGGCTCCCTGCAGCCCTCTCCCTCGACTCCGACAGGGGGGCTTTCTAGAGCGGGCCGGAGGAAGTGACGTCACGGTCCCTTAATGGGCACCAGTCACGTCGCCTTGCTAACGGCTCCCAGAAACAATTCGACATTTACAACCAAGCGCGCGCACTTGGCATGCTCTGCCTGTCCCCCTTCCAAGGCCTAATTTGATTTTGACATATTGGCTCGAGATTAAAGGGCTCTTGTAAAAAAAAAAAAATCCAAACACACGCACACACACATCCAGCCCCTCTGCCCCCTCTTCGGGGCTCAAGCAAAAGTGCTAACATTGTAATATTTTAAGTAGAGAAAATCCAAGTGTGCTTTACCCCCTGCTGGCTCTTATGCTGGGCTTATAAAAATTAAGTGGAAACCTACACAGCTGTAGGCTATAAATCCTTTGTCGCTAACTCAGCCAGGCCTGGGACCTGCTTTCAAAAACCAGCCCGGCCCTCCGAGTGAGGGAGGGACACACATGGTGTGCGGAGGGCCTGTTTTGATGTGGAAATCACAGTCTGTGGGGACGTTGGGTTTCCAACTCACGGCACATGTCTGAGGGCTGGACGTGCCAGGCACATTGCACAGCGTGCAAGAGCGGGAGAGCCGGGGGAAAGTACTGAAAAGATGGGCAGCACGCGGCAAGGCAGTAAGCACCCGCTCGGCTGAAGATCAATTAGCATCAATTACCGACTTCATTTAATTGTCGTAGAAGATGAATTTGTCATTTTTAGTCTTGAATTAATGGGAGACCTTCAACTTTCCCTTGGCAGCACCAGCCGGTCATTGGATTTTTTTTCCCTCCCTTGCACGGGGGAAATGCCGGGAGGTGGGAAGGAAAAGTGAAAGCAGCTGTGGTGCCATGGTGAGCCCGCAGCCACTCGTGCAAGAGGGGACGGATGGGGATGGTGGAGACCGAGTTGGGGGAAACGTGACCGCAAACTGCCCCGGCAGGAGGCAGGAGCTCTGGCTGTAAAGCGAGCCAAGGGCTACTCCGGTCCTGGCCTCTTCCAGCAGGAGGTGCGAGGCGGCGCGATTTCACGGTAGGGGGAGCGCTGCAGTCCTGTTCTCCCCCAGCAGGGAGTGCTGCAGGGCAGGAGAGCTACTGTAGTCCCAGCCTGTCTCAGCAGGGAACGGTTTCATCAGACAAGCCACAGGGCAGCGCCCACCTCCCCCAACCCTGGTTCTCAGCTGCAAGTGCAGGAAGGAGAGAGGCAGAGATCCTGGCTGCAGGGATAGTGTCCAGCTACTCCTGTCCAGGCTCGCCCTGCAGCAACAGCCGTGTCGTTATTCCATGGTCTACAAACACCCACCGAGGCGCTTCAGCGTAACCGTGTCTGCAGGCCAACAGCTGCGTCCGCTAGCCAACGCCCGTCAAACACACCACTCTGCGTCCTAGGCCGGGTCAGAGGATCGTGCAAGGGCCAGCCCCGGGGCCCTGCCAAACACGAGTCACTCTGCGTTTTCTCCTTCTTGCCATCTTACGCTTTCCCTCCCCTTTCCCGTTCGGAGCCAGAAATTAATTTCGCAGCCGAGGGCTGCAAAGTGTTTACATTTTCCGGGCAAACAGGCGACAGTAAACAATGAATGCGCGCCGCTCAAAATTGAATTTATAACTGCATTACGGCGTCAGATAACGCCCTAAAATAATACAACGATAAGGAAATTCGATTTGATTGCTGCCGCGGATCGGCGTGGGCCCATCTGCGGCCGGGCCGCCCGTAATAATTTTAAATTGGGTTTGTAAACCTGATTTGCGCTTAAATATTTCTGTCATTTTTCATTGCCGGCGACAGATTCTTGGGCATGTGGCAGAGGACCGGTCCTCTTTAGGGTCTGCTCTTTATGCCTGTGAGTGTGTGCATACGTGCGGGGGGACATGGGTGCGTCTCGGTGAACGGGGGGGTGGGTGGGGGTGGAATTCAGGCCGGCGGTGACAGCTGTTCGTCCAATCAATCACAGCGTCGACAGGCAGGAATGGTGCGCAGAAATTGAGTTTGCCTCACAGGGGACAATTGAACAAATTAATAGACCATTAGCCAAGCAGTGACCTGAGAAATGAGGGTGCTTTGGTTCACTCTAGGTTTGGGGGGGAGGGAGAATGGGACAAGGGGTTTAAAAATACTTCCAGGATCCCTTCCCCCCGCCGACACCCCATTCATGTTCCTGAAGTGACGATACAGCTCCTACCACAGGACAGGCTGAGCCTGGGGGAGCCGAGAGCCTGTTACACCAAACACCCATCTCGGCTTGCAAGCCGCACAGCACTGACTCCTCCAGAACCGGCTCTAATGACTTCCTGGAATGCAGATTTTACAGCAGCCGGGCGGGCGTTGGGAGGCAGCGCTCCTGCGGTTTGGGAAACCTACCACATGGCAACAGTAATTAGCAAGATGATTCATAAGACTAGAAAGGGTCATTCAGATAAGAAGGAAAAAAACCAGGGTTGAAATCGTGGCGCGCTTTCGTGTCTGCGAACTCCCACAGAGGCACAGCCGGTGCGAAGAAAGACCCACCTGTCGGAGGCAATGCGGTTTAGTGGTTAGAGCCGGCACCCAGGCGTCCGAAGTTTTGGATTCGTTTTCCATCGCTGCGCCTCCTGTTTGCTAGGTGACGTCACGCCAGCCGGGTTGGCGCAGCTTCCGCGCCGAGGGCGAGGGGATAGGCCAATGCTCTTGTGGGGAAGGGACTTGGGCAGTTCACCCCACCTTCATTCCCTGGTGGGTGTAAGCGGCTAGCAGAGCCGTGGAAGGAAGGGGCGTCAGAAGGAGGAAATAAGATTCTTTCTGAATGTGAAATAAAAAGCCGGTGGGCACCCATCGCTAGCACCTCTCCTTGGAGACAAGTGGGATTTGTTCCCTTCGTGTCCCATCTGCACGCCGCTGTGAAGGAAGTGCATGGTTATTGGAGTCATTGCAGTTATAAGATGACTCTGCCGAGGCATTCGACAGGGATCGGGGACCAATATTAAAGCCGTAACAAAGAGCCGCCTGTGATTTAGCGCTCCCCCATGCAATCGGGCTGGCCTTTCGCTATTGAAAGAAACGGGAGGCAGGAGGCAGTGACTAACTCACAAGGGCCGTTTTGCTGATGAATTTCAAAGGCTCTCGTTATTTCAAACGATTCAGTATTGCTTTACATCCGGCTCGACGCCTGGAGACGTTTACACCCGTCCTTCGCTTCGCCTGCGCGAGCAATCCAGTGCCTCGAGGGACAGATCGTGTCTGTACAGCGAAGCCCGTGGAAATGTTTGCAGGACTGGGGCTTTCGGCCGAACGCTCTCCAAGGCCAGGACGATAGCGGGCTTGCTCTATGTACAGCTCCTAGCATAGTCTCCAGTCTCAGGAGGGGGCACTACATCCTGCCGCTAGCTGGTTTTTCCATGTTCTTTGTTAGCGAGGGATTGATGGTGAATCGTTCTCTGCGTGCGTCGAAACACACGAGCCAAGCGGCTGATTGGCTGGGATTAGCCAGGTAAGCAACATCGTCTCTTCCAGTCCCCTGATTGGCTGGGACTGGCCAGGTAAGCGACATCGCCTCTTCCTGTCCCCTGATTGGCCGAGACTGGCCAGGTAAGCGACATTGCCTCTTCCTGTCCCCTGACTGGCTGCGACTGGGCAGGTAAGCGACATCACCTCTTCCTGTCCCCTGATTGGCTGAGCACACAAGCAGAAGTAAAAATCCGTTCCCATGCATGCAGGGCCAAGAGGAGCAGGTGGAAAGCCGACACCAGAGGGCGATGGACAGTGGCTGGAGCAGGAAAAGTCCCTGGAGCCCCGAAGGGAAGCATGTGGCAGGCGCGGAAGGCCTCTTGTAGCCATGTCTCTGACACAGCCCGCGTTCGGCATTTTAAGGAGCCGCTGCAAACCCCCTTGGCGTGGGGCTCCCCGTCCCACACGCCTGCCCACCCCCCCATTTCACAGGCGTGACCGGAATGGTGTGAAACGCACCGGGGACCCCTTTGCCTCTGGGGGGGCGGCTCAGGGACAGAGGCCCTGCGTCGGATATAAAGCCACGCACATTACCTTGCTTCTGAGACCTCAGAGGGTTTCAATTACCGGATCCTGGGATTCAGTGCCCAGGGCTTTTTGGTGTGCGTGAGATTTATTGGAAGGTTTAGTATCAGTGGAGAATTCGCGCATTTACTCCCAGGAGCCCAGCTTCCGTTCAGAGACCTTAAATCAGGAGCTGAGATGGGCTATTGTCACTTACAGCATTAGCATCGTTAGCGCGCTCGGGGAATGATTAATCACAACCCAGGCAGCCTCCCCGCCTCCCCGCGCAATGCATGCCCGCTTCTGCCACCCCAGCCCGAGGCCGGATCACAATTAAGGGCCCTGATCCGGAGCAGCGCGCACCCTCGGCTCTCGCCGACGGCAGTGGGCCAGCTCCAACCCCCTTTTCATCTGCCGACTTGTTCCGGCGCGCTGTTTCCAAGCCGAGCGGCGGGGAGGGGCTGCAGCAGGCCGTGGGCTGAAGGGAGACTTCACTGCCTCGCTGCCTTGAGCCAGGGCCAAGAATGGCTGCTGTCTCTCGGAGCCATGCTATCCTCCCCTAGCCGGGCAAGGCCGCCCACCGGATTCCCTCGGAAATCTCCTCCTGCCAAAGGGAGTGGTGGGTCGGATTCGCCACCCAAGGACAGAGCCTTTCTCCCACAGGGAGCCGGCTCCGCCAGGGAGCGCTGGAGAAGAAAGCTCCCCCGATGGGGGCTCCCCGAGGCTGTGAGCGGAAAAGCTGCTCGGTCCCCCGGCGAGACACAGCCAAGCCCTGCGGGAGGCAGAGGGGCGCAGATACGCCGCACGCCCCGGCCAGCTGAGCGATCCTCTTGCAATCACGTCTGTCCCCTCGTAACTCCCCTCCCTCCTGGCTGCGATGGAGGCCGAAGCCTCATCACAGGTGTGATTTGCACTGCCTGGCTACACCCCTCTCTGGCGCTGTCTCCCGCGATTGCTGGGTGCCAGGGTAGATGAGGCTGGGGGCAAACCCTTCTCCTCTGGAGCCCCCCCGGAGGAGACAGAACCACGCTCCTATTGAGTGAGCGCCAATGGCTTTTGTCTTTTTTCCAATACCCTGTTACTTCCACTCCTTCTTTTTTAATTAAAACATCCCCAACTGATTTTACAAGCTTGCTGCTGTTTCTCTCCCGGTCTCCGTGTCTCTCATATGCTTGAGTGCTAGTATTAATTATTAGAGCCAATTTACTGTTTATACTCTGATGTTTTAACTAATTACCACTAATGGCAGACACCAGTGGGCAATCAACTTCATTTAGTTCCCACTGCAAACCACTCATTACCGGCTGAGCGCGGGGGAGAGAGCCTGCCAGGGCGGCTTGGAGGGAGAAATGAAGATGCAGCCATGTGGGCGGGTGCTGCAGCCAGAGAGACGGTTGTTTGGCACCGAATCCCCGGCGGGCAACGTCCTTCTGGGGAGAGCCCAGAATCCAGTGCATGCCGCGGGGAGGGAAAGGAAAGAAACGGGCAAACGGCAGCAGGGCTCTGGGGTTCCCAATGAGCACTGATAACGTAACCCTACTACCCCTTCTGCAGCCCCGCCCCACGCCGCCTGGGGGCTCATTCTGGGGCTTCTCCCCCCCCGGCGTTGGCATTCTCAGCCATCGCTCAGTCGCCGGGATCACGCGAGCCAGACACGTGCCACCTACTCGGAGGGCCTCGGATATCAAAAGAGAACGGAGCTGTCAAAGGCCAGCTGGGACTGGCAGGCCTCCATCACATCTGGGGCAGGGATCCTGCTTTGGTTTGCTCCCCCCGGAGCTAGGATTCAGTGCTGCCCTTCCTTCCCATGGAGCCAGCACCCAGCTGTCGCTTAACCCACCCCGGATCCTCGAATTCCACCCAGAGCCCCAGGGAACCCACCGGGAGCTCCCGTCAGCGCCCCACCAATGGGCCGATCCAGCGTCAACCCAAGCGCCCTGGCCAGATGCCTGCGTTCTCTTCTGCTTTGGCCCAGGAGCCCCGTGTCGCGCAGGGTGATTGCGTGGCAGGGGCGCGAGGCGTTGCCCGGCCAGCTGTGCCCGGCTCACGGCGCTCAGCAGGGGCGAAACGCGCAAGCAGAGCTCTGCACGGCATCTGCGCCGCAATCCCTCCAGGAGAGAACTCGGCGGGGTCCGCTCGGGACGGAGCACCTGGGAGGCAGCTCCCCCCCGGCCGCCCGCAATGGGCCGGCCCTGCCCCGATCGGTACCTAGAACCCTAGAACCCCAGGGCTGGAGGAGACCTCAGGGGCCATCGAGTCCAGCCCCTGCCCAAGGCAGGACCCACCCCAACTAGCCCGACCCAACCCGCCCTGCTGTCTCCCATCCACTCCCAGCCTTGGGGAGCCCCCGTCTGGCAATCTGTCCCACCCTGGCAATGCCCGGCGAGGGGCAGCTGTGGCGCTAACGCCCCGCCTGCTCACCCGCAGCAATCAGAGCCCTGCTGTGTCTGAGCCGCGCCTACGGCTCTGACGCCCGATGGGCCCGGCGGGGACTCGGGAAGGAGGGCAGGCCCCAGCCGGCGGGACGGGGCGAGTTCCTGCGTTTCCAGTTCCTGGCGCTCTGATTTGCTTGGCTGGAACCGCACCGCGTGACTTGCTTTGGGGAAGAAGGGCAGCCGCCCCTCTGCCATGGCGGGGTTGTGGCGGCCTGTCTCTGGGGGGGGAGGGTTATAATGGCGCACACATCTGAAACGTAATTGCTGTCAGCCCTCTCCGTTCTTGCGGTGTGAGGCCTTTAATCTCTCCCACCAGACCCATCGGCCCTGATGCTGCAGATCCAGAAAGGCTGGTTTTATGTACTTTAACCCCGCGACCTTTACAAATCCCATCATTCCAATCAATACGTCTCATTAGCGCTAGGTAAATGTGTGGGGCGGCTGGGGAGCCGGGCGGGGAGGAGCCCAGGCAGGGTGGGGTGCCCATCCTGCTGGGGAACAGGGCTGGCTCCAGCCCTGCTCCCATGTGTGGGGGGGTCCCCAGTACCCACCCGGCCTGGGGGCTTGGTCCCATCCCGCAAAGGGGGCAGAGCCCAGCACCAGCTCCCTGCCAAGCGACTGGCAGAGTCGAGAGTAACGGGACCAAGCTGTTAAAGTCATTGCTGTGCCTCTCCTTGGGAAGCAGACACGTGTTTTACCGTTCTCCACTGTCAGCTAAGCGAAACCATCCGGGCCCTGCGGCAGGCTGCTGCATCCCCACCCCCGGCCCTGGCCAGCCTGCCCTCCTTTCCTCTTGGGGAGGGGGGGGGACCCCGCAATGGAAAGCACTGGCCGCTGAGAAAGGCAAGTCCCAGCAGGGGAGCGAAAGGGCAGGGGGCTGTCCCGTGGGAACAAAGGTCTCAGGCCCCGGCTGCGCAGCAAGGACCCGGCACACCCAAGCCCTGCCCCATGGACCTGCCGGCGGGGACAACCCATTGGGCCCCGGTCAGTGGCTGATGCTTTAAACTCAAGGAAGGAGCCCCTAAGGCACCTGGCCAGACATGTGGCATGGGGGGGGGGGGGGAGGAGTGCGACCCCTGCAGGGCTCAGGGGGTCACTGTCCCTTGTCAAACTGACTCTGCCTCCCAGCTGCCAACATGCTCACGGCTCGTCAGATCCCCCCGCCCTCCCGCCCCAGTGCAAACCTGTGGCCCCCCTGACAGCCAGCGGCCCCCCGGGCGCATCCCACGGGGGGCTCTGAGCTTCCCCGCCCGCCGGGCCAGCGCCGAGAGGCCCTGCCCAAGGAACCGGGTTCCCCTTTCCTGCCCCCGGCGGGCGATCCAACGGCCAGGACGCTGCCTGGCCTTGCTTGTTCCATGGCCTCTCCTGCACCGGGCAGGGCCCTGCCCCTGTTCACACAGACCCTGGCGGGCAGGCATTCCCTCCTCGCACACGCCTGGCACCCCCGTCCCGTCCCCCACCCTGCCACGGCCCCACGGCCCCCACGCCCACCGCATAGCTACTGCGCCCCCGCTGCCCAGGCTGTGCTTGGAGAGCAGCAGACGCATCACCCCCCAGCCCTGCCACCCCCGTCTCGACTCAAAACAGGGCCACGCTTTCGGGGGGGGGGAGTTCTTCCCCATTTGCAGCCTCCCCCCCCCCCGTGAGAGGGGGGAAGCCGCGTTCCCTTCGCCGTTAGCTAGGTGGTGCTGGCACATACCTGAGGGAGCAGCACAGCCTGGCCTGTGGGTTAGAAATCCCTGGAATCACAAAACACAACATGGCCCCGCTGCTCTGGCCTTGTGGGTTGTTATGAAACACCGCCCGGGCTTCGGCGCTGGGGGCTCGGCAGCTCCCGCCCTCCGGTGCGTGCAGCGTAGCAGCGTCTACGTATCGCAGCGACAAAAGGGCAACGAAAATGAGGAGGGGTTGGGAACGGGTCCCACATGAAGAGAGACTGAAAAGATGGGGACTTTGCAACTTGGAACAGAGACGACTAAGGGGGGGTAGGATCGAGGTCTATAAAATCATGACGGGTGTGGAGAAAGGGAATAAGGAAAAGTGATTTACTTGTTCCCATCACATAAGAACTAGGGGTCACCCAATGAAACAAATAGGGAGCAGGTTTAAAACAAACCAAAGGAAGTGTTTCTTCACACAGCGCACAGTCAACCTGTGGAACTCCTCGCCAGAGGATGTGGTGAAGACTAGGACTTTAACAAGGTTCAAAAAAGAGTTAGATTCATGGAGGCAAGGTCCATCGATGGCTATTAGCCAGGATGGGTAGGGATGGTGTCCCTGGCCTCTGTGTGTCTGGAGAAGGGTGACAGGGGAGGGATCACGTGAGGATTCCCTGTCGTGTTCCCTCCCTCTGGGGCATCTGGCATTGGCCACTGTGGGCAGGCAGGACACTGGGCTGGATGGGCCTTGGTCTGACCCCGTCTGGCCGTTCTGATGTTGCCTATAAGTGCCGGCGTGGCCTAAGGGAAGCCAACGGGAGCGTTTCTCCCCTTGAACCCCCGCTGGGAGGACGGCGGCAAAGCTCGGCTTACGGTTTGTCGATGCCAGCAGCGCTGTGTACATCCCTTAAGCCCGACCTTCCCCCGGCGCGTGTGACTTGGCCTCGGAGAAATGTGCCCGGACTCGTCCGCGTGGCCACGTTTCTCGGGGGGACGTGCGTTGTGCAGGGGTACGGGAAGACACGTCCCAGGTGCACCCACAGGAGGGTGGGCGGGTGTGGGCAGCGCTTCGTGGGCCGGACGCCACAGTGCTCCGGCCCCTGGGGGAGGTGATGCCATGTGGATCGATCCTCACACCTCCTCCTGCCCACAGCCCGTCTCTCGGCACGGATGCCCGCACCTCCCCCTCCCCTCTCCTCTCCCCTCCCCTCCCCTCCCCTCTCTGCATCTCTCCCCTCCCCTCTCCTCTCCCCTCCCCTCCCCTCCCCTCTCTGCATCTCTCTTCTCCCCTCCCCCTCCCCTCTCCTCTCCCCTCCCTGCACCTCTCTTCTCCCCTCCCCTCCCCTCCCCTCTCTGCATCTCTCCCCTCCCCTCTCCTCTCCCCTCCCTGCACCTCTCTTCTCCCCTCCCCCTCCCCTGCACCTCTCCCCTCCCCTCTGCTTGTCCCCTCCCCTCTCCCCTCCCTGCACCTCTCTTCTCCCCTCCCCTCCCCTCTCTGCATCTCTCCCCTCCCCTCCCCTCTCCCCTCCCTGCACCTCTCTTCTCCCCTCCCCTCCCCTCTCTGCATCTCTCCCCTCCCCTCCCCTCTCCCCTCCCTGCACCTCTCTTCTCCCCTCCCCTCCCCTCTCTGCATCTCTCCCCTCCCCTCCCCTCTCCCCTCCCTGCACCTCTCTTCTCCCCTCCCCTCCCCTCTCTGCATCTCTCCCCTCCCCTCCCCTCTCCCCTCCCTGCACCTCTCTTCTCCCCTCCCCTCCCCTCTCTGCATCTCTCCCCTCCCCTCTCCTCTCCCCTCCCTGCACCTCTCTTCTCCCCTCCCCCTCCCGTCTCTGCATCTCTCCCCTCCCCTCTCCTCTCCCCTCCCTGCACCTCTCTTCTCCCCTCCCCTCCCCTCTCTGCATCTCTCCCTTCCCCTCCCCTTCCCCTCTCTACATGTCTCCCCTCCCCTCCCCTCTCCCCTCCCCTCTCCTTGTCCCCTCCCTGCACCTCTCCCCTCCCCTCCCCCCTTCCCTCTGCTTGTCCCCTCCCCGCCTCTCCTTGTCCCCTCCCCTCTCCCCTCCCTGCACCTCTCCCATCCCCTCCCCCTCCCCCTTCTCTCCCCGCCCCTCTCCCCTCTCCTCTCCCCACCCTGCACCTCTCCCCTCCCCTCCCCCTCCCCTCTCTACATCTCTCCCCTCCCCTCCCCTCCCCTCTCCTTGTCCTCTCCCCTCCCCTCCCCTCCCCACATCTCTCCCCTCCCCACGGCTGCCCTGAGCTCTCACGCTGGCAACAAGCTTTACACTCGGCTGCGGCCAGAAAACCATTTAAGCCTTAAGCCCCCTCGGCTTTAGCGAGATGGTTGTGCGGCGCGGGCGCTTAGCCCGACACCGGCCGGGCGGCAGGGGGAAGGAAAAATTAATAAATCCACCGGCCGGCCAATTTCATCCGGCCTGACATGCTGCTCCTCCTGGAATTAAGAGCTCCAGAGGGAGCGAACGCAAAGCTCCAAGCAGCCCACAGCCCAGGGGTGGGCGACAACCGTCGCGGCGGGGAGGGGAGAGGGCATGTCATGAATTTTGGAACGTGGGTCTCAGGCTCCCAGGCCCCCCCCAGGGCGGAAAGGGGACGAGCTTCCCCCCGAGTTGTCGGGGGCCGGAGGCTTTGACTTAGAAGCAACACAGGGCTCGCGGCTCCGGTCCCTGCCGGGGTAGCGCCACGACCAGGAGCCATTTCAATAGGATCCTGCTGCCTGAGCCGCCGCCTGGAAATGCGGCTTCTAGGCCCATGCCCAGCTGCTGTGCAGAGCCATGTGCCCTGCGGCTCAGCTGCCCGGCTCTCCCGCAGTGAGGGCCTGGGGCCAGGCCCCTCGCCTGCTGGCCGGGGGGCTTCGGCTGCGTCAGGAAGGACCTGGTCTGCGGAGGGGCACGCTGCGGCGGGTGCGTGCAAAGAGAATCCGGCTCCCTGTCCCGCGAATCAGCCGGGCCGGCCCTGAGCCGGGGCAAGGCCACGGAGCTGCTCACTCGGCAGAGCAGGGCTGTGCTGAGCCGCAGAACGGGCAGCCCGCACGCCCCATCCCAGCCTCCGAGGGCACCCGGGGGCCGGCGGGCATAGGCAGAGGCCGGCAACGTGGAAGACCCTGGCATCTAGCAGCCCTCCTGAACGGGCGCGGATCTCGGGACCAGAGCTGGCAGGCTCCAGGGCTGACGCTCCGCCTTGTGGGTATTCAGCAGCCTGCGTGGCCATCTGGGGTCTGCTTGGGCGCGAACGGGCAGCGGTTCTGTCGCTGGGGCACCCCTGGCCTACGTAGCCAGCCCCCCCGGGTCCCACGCGGGCTTTGTCGTCACCAGGCACCGGTCCGCCCGCGCTGTGGCACGCGCCCGTTCGCCCGCCGGGTGGGCCGCACATCAGGGCCAGCGACGACACGAGGCTTTCAGAGCAAAGGCGTCTCCCGTGGCCTCTGCCCCGCGCCCGTGGCAGGCGGGTGTCTCCGTTTCACGCCAGGAGGGAGACCACCGACAGCCGGGATGTCTCAGGGGAGCAACGTGAGAGTGCAGGGCGCTGCAGAAACCCACGCCGAGGAACGGTGGGATTGCGAGGGTCCCCTAGTTAACCCTCCGGGACGCGTCCGACTGACACCAGCCTGCCCACGGGAGAGAGGCTGTAGACGGGCAGGCACACGGACCCACGGACGGGGCACGGAGAACAGTGCTCGGTCAGACGGCCTGCGAATGCCGATCAGCAGTCCCGCTAAGCGGCAGGAGCGGGGCAACGGGCGTTAAACCCCCACGGTCCAATGACAGGGGAACAGAATTGCACGTCGCACAGCCCCCACCGGCCTGGGTGACCCTCTGGTCTGACGCCTGCACAGAGCGGGCCGGGGGGACTCGCCCAGGCACCGCTGCAGTAGGGGGGCTTTCCCGGGGCAGCCCTGCACAGTGGCCGTGAAAGGGAGAGCAAGGGTGGGAGGGCCGGCCGTCCCCTGGCAAGTCCCTCTGGACGCCTGTGGAGGGCGTGACAACTCCTGCCCCCCAGCCAGGTGATCCTAGGTGTCATATGCCCCCCGCACGGTTCGCAGGCCTGGCCCCTCTCTGCCAGGACTCCTCTAGCATCGTCACCCGAGCCCAGTGAAATCCAGCGGCTCTCGCCACGCCACTGTCGAAAGCCCCCTCTTTGTGTCCGGTTACTAAAAGCAACACAAGGCGGCGGCAGGGAAAACAGCGGAACAATCGGCACTTGTGAGCCGGCAGAGAAAGGCGGCTTTGTGCGGGCCGGGGCACTTGGGGGGAGCCCAGCGGGGCCTCGGGATGGCACGGCAGGTACCCCAGCTGTGGAGCAGGGACGGGGCCACAGAGCCAGTGGGCCCAGCCCCCGGCACAGCGTGTCACGGCTGTGTCTGTGAAGGGACATGCTGCCTGTTTGCTCGGGCTTGTTGCTTTCTGCTCGGCTGACCTGCCTCACGCCATCCCCAGCAAGGCCAGAGAGAGGGGGAAGGGGGGGCTGTCCACAGGGAGGGGGAAGTGCTTTTCCCTTCTCCCGGCCTCCCCAGCCCAGCTAGGGGCTCCCGGCCACGCACCTCCACCCTGGCACGAGAGGCCCAGCTGGAAGGCACATCCCCCGCAGATGCTTTCTAGCGAGAACCCATCCCCACGGCCTCTGGGCTCAGAGGTCACGGGAGGCAGGCGGGGCAGCCCCATTTGATTGTATGCAGAGAGGGACTCGGCCCAGGCTACGGAGCGAAGTTACTCACAAGCCCTGAGCGACCCCCAAGGCAGGGGGCTGTTGCTGGGGCTGCCGGAGACCCTGGGGCCGCCGCTCCGGGAGAGATGTTGTTCTCAGTCTGTCCGACTCTCTCCTGGAGGCTGACGTCCTTGCGGACCCTCTCCCCCCACACGCTGCCCCCCGGCTGCCGAGATCGGAGGCGCTGCACCGGGGCTCGGGGCCTGGCCCCAAAGAGCCAGGCACCGAGCTGCGATTGGGAGTGCAGCCCCCCAGCCGGGCTCAGAGCCCTGGGCATGACTGCAAAACCTCTGCTACGGCCTGGCCCCTTCCCAAAGGGACAGCCAGCCGGGCTAGTAACAACCCGACGAGCCGCCCGGGGCTCTGGGCTGGCAGCACGGTGCTCACGACCCCCGGGGGGAAACCGAGGCCCAGAGAGGGCCCGCTGCACTGTGAGTTCACGCAAACGCTTGAGGCAGAGCGCAGGACCCCTCCCTCCCAGCCCCGGCTCTAACCACATGGCCCTGCAGGCAGGGAAGGATGACAGGAGTCGCAATGGGAAGGATGAGGGGCGGCAGCCGCCTCCCAACCAGAACCAACGTCCACTTGCTGCGGGGCGCCCGGAGCTCTGCCCCCCGTCGTCCCATGCAGGGGTGGGGGCGGGGCTCGGGGGAAGTGGCGGAGGCCCGAAGGAGGCACCCGGGGCAGGGACCTTGAGTCCATCCCTTAGGAGACTCTTTTCTCGGGCGTCTCCGCCGCCTCGCCCCCGGCCCCTGCGATCCCAAGCCGACGGCAAAGAATCTGCCTCCCCTCTCCTCTCCACCCCCAGCTCGTCAGAGGCCCGGCCATTCGCAAACACCCACCAGCATTAAATGTTAATTATATCTATTTGGAGTCAAAACATTTTATGACTGGAGTTAATTACAGCCGGAGTCGTAGGGTGCCGAGCCCAAGGGCCGGCGCCGGGCTAGGCCAGGCGAGGCGGCAGGCGGAGGAGCGGCTCCGCCGGCTTGGCCACGGGCTGGTTGGGAAGGAGAGGCAGCAGCCTGGCCGGGGAGAGCTCGCGGCCGTGGGGCGGCAGGGCTCGGAGGCTTTCCCCCGTCCCCAGCTGGGAGGAAGCAGGGCTCTGCCCACGAGCAGCCCAGGGGATGCCTCTTAACCGGAGCCTCCAGAAGGCAGGGCCGGGCCGTGCTCCCGTGACCACACGGCCGGGCGCAGGGCGGGTTGGCGGCAAGGCAGGTATCTCGGCGAGCCGGGGCTGGGCCTGCACCAAGCCCGTGGGCCTCTAATTTACTGCTTTCCTTTTCCCGTAAAACTGAAAGGGGAAGGTGCCGGCTTTAATCGCCGCCTCCAGGGCCCCGCCTGAAACCACCCAGCGCCCCGGCGAAGGCCAGGAGTTAATGCTCCTTCCGACACCTCTTTATGATTCACGGGCCTGACCTTGAGCTATAAACCGCTCAGCCTCCCTGACACGCCGGCAGGATTTACAGCCGCCGGGGGCCGGCACATGGCTGGGAACACGGGAAGTGCCAAGGAATACGCATCCCCCCCATGCCCCAACGCCCTGGGAGGGCGGTCGCACCCACACAGGTGACGGCGAGCATGGGGAGCCGTGGGGGAGGCACAGAGGGAGAAGGGGAGGGTAGCCCAGAGACCTACCCCGCCACAGGCCGAGGGGCAGGGGCTCCGGCCTTTGGCAAAGGGGGAAGGGAATTCACGCCCTCCCTCGGGTGTGATGCTAGAGCCACGGACATGGGCTCCAACACCCTTGCTCAGAGTCAGGCCTGGCCCCCACGCCCTGAAACCCAGCGCCCTTTCGCTTCTCCCTCGGCCCGCCCTGATTCCCGGGTGCCAAAGTCCACCAGGCCCTCGGCTCTTTGGTTCAGATCTCGGCGCCATCCCGCCGGAGGCCGATGAGTTCATCGGGCTGTTTCCCAGCAGTGGCGCTCCCCGCTGGGGGTGCTGAACCAGCTCCCGTGGGATCAAAGGCTGGGGACACATCACCTGGCTGGGTGCAGCAGGGGAGGGCCCGCGAGCATGCCTGCCAGGTAGCCGCGGCTGATGGGCGAGACCATTGCCCAGCCCTCTGCCCCGTCTCTGCGCCGCCTCGCTAGAACGGAGCAGCCTCCGCCCCCTGGCAGAGACACCCGCGTTTCCAGTGGGGGCGCTAAACCGGAGTGAGGCCGGTTCACAAAGCCCCCGGCCGACTCACGCTATCTTCAACACAGGAGTGTTGTCTAGTGGTTAGAGCAAGGAGACCGGGGCTCTACTCTGCCAGTGATTCACACAGGATCTTAGCCAGGTGACATCGTCTCTTTATCCCTCAGTTTTCCCATCAATATAATGGGGAGAATAAAACAGACCCCCCCCCTAATTTTAGAGGGCCAGGAAGTGGAGTTCATTGTGGTTTCTGATGTGGACAGGTGCTCACAATCGACACAGCTTTGTTACGACAGCCACGTGCATCACGATTCCATAATGAGCTGCAAAGCAGTGGGGGTGCGGGACTATGCCCCACAACAGCCCCCCCAAAGGTGCAGCTATGACAGCTAGGAGTAATAACACGAGCGCTGGGGGGACGTTAACTTCCACGGGGTGGCATCCCCACCAGAGATGGGCACAGGAGGGGCCCTCGCACACAGGAGGTCCAGCGGGGTCCACGCCGAGAACGTACCCCACCCAGAGTGGGCACCAAACTCAGACCCTTCCAGCAGAGAGGTGATCGCCCAGGGTCAGTCTCCAAAGTCAGAGCCAGCCTACCGACCTTGCTCTGCCTGCTGCCCCCTACCTCCCCAAAAGCCCCCCCAACCCAGGTGATGTATGGCTAAAAAAACCCCTCACTTCTGGGTCTGGTTTACAGGTTGTCGGAGGTAATTTTGGTTTAGATTTCTCTCCCCCTCCTTACAAAACAAAAGCGGGAAAAAAACCGGCCCTTATCTCGCAAAGCAGAGTTCAGGAAAAAGCTACTGGTCTTTTGGACTCGGCAAGTCCCCCCGGTAGCCTTGCTTGTCATCAAGAATTTATCAGCCCAACACAGATCGGGTCTAATGTGCCATATAACTAGTGCATAAACAAACTCCCGCATGATAAATGCCTTGCTTTGAAGCCATAAAGTTATTAGCTAGTGGCTGTTAGCTACTGCTTCGCATGGGGCATGTGCTTCCTGTTAACCCTTGCCGGCCCTCGCCACGCGGGAGGCTTTTGCCAGACTAAACGCGGTGGAAAGAGCCTTCGCGTGGCCTTTCCAGCAGCGGACAGATCTGGCTGGAGCAGGCTCGCCAGCGCGCTTTGTACCCGCAGAGGGACACGGCTGCAGGCGGAGAACGCTGCAGGGAGTAAAGCCCTGGGGAAGCTGGCATTCCCTGCGCCCCCTCCAGCCTCTGATCTCTCCTGTTAGAGACCCCGCCACTTTCTCCTGCAGCCCCGAGCAGCCAGGGAGCCAGGGGAGGCCTAGACTGCAGCTGAGTTCTGGTCTGCCCCACGCAGGATTCAATCCCTCTGTTCCCCAGCCACAGAATGATTATCACCCAACACTCAGAGGGGGCCTTCTCCTTTGCAAGCCCGGCCCAGAGCCCAGAGCCCAGCCCAGAGCCCAGAGCCCAGAGCCCAGCCCAGAGCCCAGCCTCCAGAGTTCAGAGCCCAAAGTCCGGAGCCCAGCCTCCAGAGCCCAGAGCCCAGCCCAGAGCCCAGAGTCCAGCGTCCAGCCCAGAGTCCAGAGCCCAGCCCAGCCCAGAGCCCAGCCTCCAGAGTTCAGAGCCCAAAGTCCGGAGCCCAGCCTCCAGAGCCCAGAGTCCAGCCCAGAGCCCAGAGTCCAGCGTCCAGCCCAGAGTCCAGAGTCCAGCCCAGAGCCCAGAGCCCAGCCCAGAGCCCAGAGCCCAGAGCCCAGCCCAGAGCCCAGAGCCCAGCCCAGAGCCCAGCCTCCAGAGCCCAGAGCCCAGCCCAGAGCCCAGAGCCCAGAGCCCAGCCCAGAGCCCAGAGCCCAGAGTCCAGCGTCCAGCCCAGAGTCCAGAGTCCAGCCCAGAGTCCAGAGCCCAGCCCAGAGCCCAGAGCCCAGAGCCCAGCCCAGAGCCCAGAGCCCAGAGCCCAGCCCAGAGCCCAGAGCCCAGCCCAGAGCCCAGCCCAGAGCCCAGAGCCCAGCCCAGAGCCCAGCCTCCAGAGCCCAGAGCCCAGCCCAGAGCCCAGAGCCCAGCCCAGAGCCCAGAGCCCAGCCTCCAGAGCCCAGAGCCCAGCCCAGAGCCCAGCCTCCAGAGTTCAGAGCCCAAAGTCCGGAGCCCAGCCTCCAGAGCCCAGAGTCCAGCCCAGAGCCCAGAGTCCAGCGTCCAGCCCAGAGTCCAGAGTCCAGCCCAGAGCCCAGAGCCCAGCCCAGAGCCCAGAGCCCAGAGCCCAGCCCAGAGCCCAGCCTCCAGAGTTCAGAGCCCAAAGTCCGGAGCCCAGCCTCCAGAGCCCAGAGTCCAGCGTCCAGCCCAGAGTCCAGAGTCCAGCCCAGAGCCCAGAGTCCAGCGTCCAGCCCAGAGTCCAGAGTCCAGCCCAGAGCCCAGAGCCCAGCCCAGAGCCCAGAGCCCAGCCCAGAGCCCAGCCTCCAGAGTTCAGAGCCCAAAGTCCAGAGCCCAGCCTCCAGAGCCCAGAGTCCAGCCCAGAGCCCAGAGTCCAGCCCAGAGTCCAGAGTCCAGCCCAGAGTCCAGCCCAGAGCCCAGAAAACCTCCACCCGCATTCCTAATGGGACAGAGAAACCCTCCGATCAATTCCCCAGCAGCCAGCCCCTGGATGAGATCAGGCCAGGGAGATGGGCAGCCAGGAGACAGGACGAAGGGACAGCTGGGGGTGAGGCGGACAGGGCCTCTCCCCACTGCTAACCAGGATTTCCATTAAAAGTGAAGCTCTTTTGCAAAAGGGCCCTAAATCTTTGGATCAGCCGGAAATGGCCAGGAGACAAAGTCACTCTGGGCTTTAAAAATCCCTCCCCATTACCAGCAATGTTCCCTCCAATCTTTTCCAACCTGGGGTGGATTTTTGCCACTGATGTGTGGAATAAATTTTGTTTTGTGCACCCAGGCATGTGGGAAAGTGCACCACCCAGAAAAACACAAACCTCTGCTAATCAGCAGGGTGGCACTGGAATTTCTCCGGCATGGCTGCACAAGTGCCCGGCTTCCAGGGAGCACTGGTTACCAGCACCCCCTGGGAGCTGATATAGAGCAGCCAAGTCTAGAGGCTAAACGGTTCTGGGGCCTTCCTATGGCCACAGTGGGGAGCCCTGGGCACAGGGTAACTCCTCAACTCCCCGGACACTTCTTGCCTCCCGTGGCCGGACACGGGGAGAGCGGCAGCCCTGCTTGTCTCTGGAGTGGGTGCGCTGTTGGGCCCAGTACGGCCCTGCTCAGCATGGAGAGCGTTTCATGGACACCACTAGCTCAGCAGCAGCCCATGCAGAGGAAGCTGAGCGCAGACCGTGTCCTCCAGAGCCTGGCAGAGTCGCCCTGGGGCAGTTCCTGACGCGCACGGGCCAGGTCGGCCCATCCAGGCACAAGCCACCCCTGAAATGGAATGGGGAGGGGGGAGGTTCTGGGGGAGGGAATCCCATTAAGGGGACTTCTTGTGCCCTCTCTCACCAGACCCTGCCTGCCCCTCAGCGTCAAGTAGCTCCGGGCATCAGGACCGCCGGACTCCCTTCTGCCTGGCCTATGCAGGCTGTAAGCTCTTTGGGGCAGGGACCCTCCCTCTCTGGGCATGTACAGCCCCTCGCCCAGAGAGCTCGGGTTGGGGCTGTGCTACTGTAATACAAAAAGCAGCCAGGTATTCATAACACCCGGACTTCTCAGACTCCCTAGTAACTGACCAATTGTTCCCTGGCTCTATTTTTTCCCCCCTTTTCTGCCAGAGCAATAAAAAAGGAAAAATCAACATCCAAATGATCTTGTTTATGGTGACTAAATAAGCTGCATGTGCTTAATCCGTTAGAGTTTAATGAATTTACGACTTGCTTTGGAATTTGACAAGGGCCGTAAAAGAGTAATTAACATTTATCAGTGTGTTTTTTACGCAGCCCCCCTCCCTTTCCCCCCCCCTTTCCTCCCCCGGCTGCCCGGCTCGGAGCGGCATTGGGTAGCCGAGGGGATATAAAAGAGATCAATTAATTTTTAATAATCTCGGGGAAAGATTGTAGAGTTGAGGTATGAACTCAGGGAGTGTCAATAAACGTGCCAAAGGTTGGCTTGGGATCTGGGCTTTCTCCCACTCTGCTTCTTCCCAGCTGCAGAGGGAGGGAGACGGCCGTGGGGGCAGGGAGACCCCTCCGCGTGGGTCCTTCACCATTCATCACGCGGCACAGTGGCACCTTGGTCACCACGTTCCACACATGCTCCCTACCCCGGCTGCTCCAGGGACAAAGCTCTCTGCCCCCAGGAGGAGAGCTCAGCCCCGACATTGAGGAGAGTGGCTCTCGGTGCCCTGCCTCAGTTCATGCAGCAGGGGTCCGTGTGGAGGGGAAAACACAAGCTCCACCCCCAATCCCAAACTCCGCCCGCCGTCGCCGAGTCGCCGAATATTTCTGCTAACGTGAGCAGAGTTGTTACAGATGTCGGTGCAGCGCTTCTCTTCTCTCGCCTTCACTGGACACACAGGCCACGAGACAGACCTGGGTACGTCACCATCATTAGGGTTCAGAGTGAACCTGCGGAGGCGACTAGGAGATGCTTGCATGTCATTTTGACCTGGGGATGTTAAATTGCAATTCACTGAGCGGTCAATGGGGGAGTGCTTGATGTCCCCGCAGCGGCTCTGCTGTTGAAATGTAGTAGGAGCCAGGTGCGCAGCTGGGGCCGGGTGGAGATGGGCGCAGCTTTTAAGCCAGCTCTTCCCAGCACCAGCTCCTGCTCTCCCCCCACCGCTTGCTGCCTCTGATACAGAGGCAGCAAGGGGGAGGATGCAAATAGTCGACTAGGCTTATCGGGCTGGCGACTATTCGGCAACTCTTTTACATCCCTACTTCGGACCTGGCCCTGGGAGGGCTTGGGCATCCTCATCTCCCCGGCTCCATTCTGTGACAGCAGGAGAGGGGTATTGGACCCGCCGGCTCCGTCCCCGTGCACCAAGGGGAAAGACAGTGGAGTAGATGGACCACTGGTCCGCTATGGGCTGTTCCGGCCTTGCGACCCAAATGCCTAACCTCACCTGTGATACGCCTCCCCGTGCCCCTGCTCGCGGCACCCAGCACATCCCTGCGGGGAGCCGCGGCTGAGAATAGGGTAGTCGGGGGCGCGTCCGGACCCCATGGCCACACCCACTTCCTGCACCAACCCCGGCCAAGCCAGGGAATCTGCATTTCCGGAGACCGAAATCCCAGCGGCCCTTTGGACGAGACCCGCTTTGAGCCTAAAGCCAGTGGGGAGGGGGAGATTTGCCGGGCCCCTGGGCGGGGGGGGGAGAGCTGGCTGCATGCTCCTGGAAGGGGCGGGGCCTCGAGTGGAAGGGGCGGAGCCCTCAGAGCTGCCCAGACTGCGCCTCATGGCGCTCCTGCACCGATTTAAATGGCCCAGGACCTTGGGGCTCCAGAGAACCCCATGAGCACCGGGAAACTGCAGCATCACGTCCAGGACGGACCTGTTCTTAGCGCCTTGGGCCAGCAGGCCTCACAGAGCCAGCGAGATGCCTTGCTGCGTGGGCGGGAGCAGGATCTGCCCTCCCATAGACTGCCAAGGGCCACCCTGGCTCTCCTGCCTGATCCCTCAGGTCGGGGTGCCGGGGGAGGGGGATGTGGCCTGCACCCGGAATCCCAGTGGCGCAAAGGGGGGATCTGGAGGGATCCCTTGGGGGTCACTGGAGGGAGCAGAAGCGGCGAGGAAGGAGGGGTTCCATAGGGGGCGGGGGAGCTAACGGGCTCATCATTAGCGCTCCAGTGGGAAGGTGCAGGGACGGGAATACATGAAGGAAGCCAATGTTCCGGGCGCTGGCTAGGGTCACGGGAGAGCCGGGCACTGGTCCTCCTGCGACCTGGGACAGCCACGTTGCCTCACCTGCGAAGTGAGGCTGCATTCCAGCCCGGCTTCCCAGCTGGGGCCATCCCTGGATGGAGGAGAGATGCTGAGCGGGGGCCCCAGGAAGCAAACACGTGTGCCAGCGGGCTGGGCTATTATGAAGTGAACAGAAGCGCAGTGTTGAATCCCTCTGTATTCGTGCTTGCATGTGGCACTAAAGCACGTGGCATCAGAGTGCGTGGTACCAGAGTGCGTGGCATCAGAATGCGTGGCACCAAAGTACGTGGCATCAGAGTGCGTGGCACCAGAGTGCATGACACCAAAGCACATGGCACCAGAGCCCATGGCATCAGAGCGTGTGGCACCACAGCATGTGGCAACCGAGCCTGTGGCACCAGAGCGTGCCATTCGGAGGCATTTCCACAGCTGTCTTTCTGCTTCCCTGGTCTACCCATTAACTTGAGGCAAAGCTAAAATTAGTCACACACTCCTGCCCCGCCATTTGGAGGGGTTCTGAGACTCCAGACAAACGTGGATTTTGATCCTGCTTTCATTACGGTGCCCTCGATGAGCGGTTTACAAAGGGTTAAAAATGATATCGCAGGCACGTTACAGATATGAGTAGCATGTGCTATAAGCAAATGAGGAAAAGGTGCCATAGTGAGTGATAAGCTGTGATTATAATAAACCCGTAACCTCTTGGACTCTCTAACGATAGATTAACCATTAATTAAAACATCTATTAATCATTGTTAACCCCTTATAAGCTATTTATAAATGGAAGTACTACCAGGAAATAAGTAGGTGTCTTTCTTTCTTTCTTTCTTTCTTTCCCAACAACAACAACAAGAAGAATAAAATAGCGAGAACTTACAGAGGGGCAGAGTTAAAACCAAGCGGTGGGTGGAGCTGGCAGACGGTTGTGGCCCTCTTTGGCTGTCGCTTCTATCTGGCAATCAATTGACAAGAAATGGAGATTATGAAACATTGCGACCAACCGGAGGAGAAGGGTTTAGCTCCCAAGCTGGAGGTGGGAGGACCACGCCCATGTTGGAATAAATAACCATTGACCTCAGATATTCTGAAAAGGAGCAAAAAGGTTCCCTAGCCATCCGCTGTGCCTACCGGGGAGCACCTGGAGGCTGCACATATGGGATTGAGGGTAACTAAACCGGAAGGGGGAGTCTCCCCGACTCACAGATCCCAGGTGCCCCGCTGGTATTTGTGCCTGTGAAAATCGCTGTGCAAATCCCTCCGAGACTTAAGAGATGTCACGGTGATGGCACCTTAGCAGCCGTGTTCCCTGCAAGCCGGGCACTTGTGCCGCTGCTCAGGAGAGGTAGCTGATGAGCAGAGCGCCCACAGTTAGGTTTGTGTTTCTCCTGGTGGTGCACATATGTGCATGCCCCGGCGCATATAACAAAATTTATTCTGCACCCAGATGAAAAAATCCACCCATGGTTGGAAAGATTAGAGGGAACATTGTTTAGCGGTGCCATCAGATAGCCGGGCCGGCAGCAAACTGCAGGAGGCAGGCAGGCAGAGAGCTAATGAAACTTAGGGGAGAGCGACTTGTGGGCTTAGGCCGGTGTTACCCCGCTCTCCCTGTTGGGCTAAGAGCCCATGGAGTCAGGCCTTCCTCTCTGCCCATTTGTGCGTGTGCCGGGCCCTGCGTGGGTGCCTGGCGCAGAAGCAGGCCCGTGCGTGGAGCAGGAACACAGCGTGTGTGGCGGCAGGAGTGTGACCCGGTGTGCGGAGCCGGTTGCATAACAGCCTCGGGAGACACACTTCCTGAGCGCTTGAGCCGTTGACGCCTCAGAAACCACCAAGTCCCCGTTGGGCTAGGAACGGCTGGGGGGCCTGTGCTTCCTGCAGGTGCCTGGGGCCCATGAATCACACCTTGTCAGGGAGTCGGGCCGGGGGCGGGCAACCGCCCGCGGGAGCCAAGAGGAACAGAGCCCTGGCAGTGGCCCTGGGACCGCCCGCTGAGGCGACGGCCCAGCCCGGACAGGGAGGGGTTAAGCCGACATTAATCACACTCTCCCAGAGACCTTTCAAAGCCTCTTCCAAATATTATAAAAAATGTCTTTAATCATCTAATTGCGCAAACTCCGCTGGTGATGGATGGACGGCGATTCTGCCTCGCGCCTTCTGAAGCGCCCCCGCGCCGGGCGGGGGGCAGGGCGGACGTGTCTCAGCCTCCCCCCAGAGCAGTTATAAATATGAGGTCATACCGCGGGAGATGATAACGCATTAAGGGCTCTTGAGATATTCGTCTGTCAGCCTCGTTAGACAGAGCTATTTGGGGCTGACTGCATAATTAGCGGCTGGGGCGCCCATAATTCACTGGTGGTCGTGTGGCAGGAAGGGGCTTTGCCTGCCCTCGCCCTTCGCACAGGGAGAAGTCAGCGTGCAGCAGGCACCAAAGTCCTCTCCCCTCCGCAAAAGCCAGCAGGGTTCTCTGCCCCCCCACCCCACCCCCAAGCATCCGCCCCTCTGCTCTCCCCACCCCCCCCGCCCCAAGAAAGACCCGCTCCTGCGGTCCTCGCTCAGGCTGGGGCTCGGCCCCTTCTAGGCGCTGTGCAAACATTCCTTCCCGCCACGTGCCCGTTGGCAGGTGGGGAAACTGAGGCCCAAGGTGGCGCGGGGCCCACGCCCACCCAGGGAGTTAGCCTCAGAGCTGGCCTCATACAGGTGCCCGGAGTCACCATCTCCAGAAGGCCCGAAGGGCAGGGCGATCGGCCCCACTGCCCAGGGGAGAAACCTGATGGCTGCCTCAGCCTGGGACCCACAGCCAGGCCTGGGGAGCTCTTTGGGGAGAGCCGTGGAGGGGCGAGCTGCATGCAGACCCCACAGCTGTCCGGAAGCCGGCCTGGCCCAGACGGAAAGGCGAGCACTGGGCAAAGAAGCGGGCGCTAGGCGTGTGCCCCCCACCCCTCTGCCTGCCCCGCTGGACGCCTCTCAGTCCCTCCTCCGAGCCCCCCACGGCCCTGAGTGCCCCTCACAGCTCCGCCTGCCACTCAGTCCCACCCTGCACCTTGCTCCCGGCTGCGCCCCTCAGCCCTGGTGCGGCCGGAGCTCTGTACCGAGCAGGGCTGGGACGAAGCCAACGCCCCATCACCACAGCCAGCTCAGCTGCTGCTCTGCAGAAGTGAAAGCCAGGTGCATTCCGGCACGGCGGGGCCCCCACCACAATGGCCAGGGGCCCGAGAGGACTCTGGGGGCCCCCGAGTGCTCGCAAGGGCTCCCTGGGCAGGCCGGGCGAGGGAGGGGCTGGGCTTCCGCACAGGTTTCTCCGCGCCGTCTCTCCAGCAGCCCACCACCAGGGGCCACAGGGACGCCGCCCACCCGCCCCGTGACAGACACCGCAAGCGAAAGAGGGAAGAGGGGCCTTGGGGCTCCGGGGCCTTGCGGAGGGAGGGCTCCGTGCGGTGAGGAGCACAGACTGCAGAGCACGCAGGCGGGGCGGCTGCAGCCTCACCCAAACCAGCCCCCACCCCAGGGCGATGCCTGGCCGCGTGGCACGGACATTCCCACGCCATGCGCCTGACGTCCGCCCGGCGTCCAGAGGAGGCTCCGGCCCAGGCAGGGGAAGGGACGTGACCCGGCCGAGGCCACCGTGCCGCCAGAGGTCTGGCTGGGAGGAGAGCGCTCACAGCTCCACCACCAAACCATTAGGCCGCGCTTCCTCCCATCAGCTAGATCTCGGAGGGGCCGGCCTGGCCAGGCGTTGCGTGCCCTGGGCTGTGGAAGGGAAGCCGCTGGCTGTCTCACGAGCCCATCTCCTGGGAGCCGCGGGATGGCCAAGCCAGGGGGAAGCGGGCCCCACACAACCCATGGTGTCCCTCGGCTGGCATCACGGAGCCCGTTTTCTGCTCGGAGCGACCCCTCCAGAGTCAACGGAGAGTGACCCAGCCACTCCAGAGATGACGGCAGCTGGGGGTCAGTGCCCCCCAGCTGAAGGGCATGCGGGGGCTTTGTAGGCACAGCTGAATTGCGCGGCCATGACCCAGCGGCGGGCAGGCGGGCCCACCCGTGAACTCGCCTCAAGAGGCATGTTCCCGTGGGACTGCCGAGCTGGAGTGGGAGTGGCTCCTGGCGCCAGCAGAAGGCACCCCCTTTCCTGGGAGAGGCGGGAGCCGCAGGGACCCTCCTGCCATGCCTCCACTTCCAGCCCTGCCCAGGAAAGCTCATCCCCTCGCCGCTTCCAACGGCCTCCGGGGAGGGGGCCAGCAGTCTGGGGGGAGGAGGGGGTCACCCTGTGGCTTCCTGGCCTGAGGCAGGATAATGAATCCTGATGGGAGGAATGACCTTTTCCAAATGCCACGTGGCATTGGATTTTATATCCCCCCCGGACCGCGCGCCCTGGCGACTCACGTTGAGGGTTGAGAGAGAGAGATGTGGGGAAAATAAGTCAGCCGTGGACAGTGGGGCTGCGACGAATGCCCGGCCTTCAGCGGGGCCCCCGCCACGCCAAATCCACCCCCTGCACGATGCATTTCCCCAGCGATCCAGGCCGACCTTGTGGTCAGCGCCTGGGCCCAGCCGGCAGGACTTTGGGACTCTTCTCCTTGCCCTGCCACCGACGTTAGCAGCTCGCTTCCCACTCTCTGGTACCCCGGGCTCCCCCATCCTCAGGGGGCACGCGCGGCATGGAAACGAGGCGCAGGGACGCCCCGGCACACCTGGACACACGCCCTGCTGCATGCGGCACACACCCGGGGAAAGCCGGACCTTCTGCTGGAGCCAAACCCAGCACGTTCTGAGTCGCGCAAGCTTTACGAAAGTAAATACGCGCCTCCCCGGTATGGATATAGTTTTGTAGGCTAGTTTCTGTCTCCACACACACACACACCCTACCCCACAGAGACACACACACACACACAGATACACACCCCCCATCCCACACACACACACACACACACACATACACACACACACAGATACACACACCACCCCACAGAGACACACACACACAGATGCACACACCCCCCCCCACACACACAGATGCACACACCCCACCCCACAGACAGACAGACAGACACACACACACCCCACCCCACACACACACACATACAGATACACACACCCCACCCCACAGAGAGAGACACACACACACAGATGCACACACCCCACCCCACCCCACAGACACACACACACACACAGATGCACACACCCTACCCCACAGACAGACAGACACACACACACACGCACAGAGGCGAATTCCCATGAGAAAACACAAAGTGAAAGAGAGGCCAAATTCCCTTGGACCCCAGCTTGTTCCCTCGATCTGCAGAGCAATTGTCCGGCTGAAATAACAACACTGGCAGGAAAAAAAGAGAAGAAAAGAGAAGAAAAAGGGACAAGCTGTGTTTGTTTATTCAGCTTCTTTTCCCCCTCTCCCCTCGACAATGCCCTGACACCGTGTCCCGCCGCGCCGGGGCTGCGGCCCCCACGGGCTCCGTGGATCCCAGCTGCAGCGCTGTTTACAATCCTCCTCCTGTTTCCAGCCCGCTCCATCCTGCCCGGAGCCAGCCGCCCTGTTTCACCAGACGCCCGGTCCCTTGGCCCCCGGGCTTGGGCTCTGCCGGCCCAGAAGGGCAACGGGGCCGGGCCGGGGGGAGTGCGGCAGGGCTTCCCACGGGAGTCCGAGATGCAAGGGAAGTTGGCTGGCGATGCCACACGCAGGCCCGGGCCTGGCGAGGTGGAGCTGGGCCGCAGAGGGAGCCCAGCGGGCCGGCCCGGGAGGGTGCAGAATTCCAGCTGGAATTTGTCTGGTGGGACTTTGGGGGGTTCTGGGCCCGGTTCGGCTCCGTGTGTGTGAAAAGCTGCAAGCGGCCGCCCCGGAGGCCTTTGCTCGCCGGCCAAACGGGCGCTTTGCCGAATGAGCCTCGCCACTGCCCCACTGAGCTGCCCAACGGCCCCCCGTGGGGAGGGCCCCTGTAAAAGGGGGGGGGCAGCGGGATGGACCACGCCCACACAACAGCCATCTCGAGGGTAGCCAGGGCCCCGCCGGGCCTGCTGTCACTGTCCCTCTCTCCCCGCCCCCCCGGCTCTCGCCTTTGCCGCCTTGAGGCTGCCGGGGCAAAGCAGCGGCCACCTGCTCTCTCCGGCAAGCCCCCCGCGGGCGCTAGGCGGAGAAGGGGGTGCACAGGGATACGGGCGGCAGGGCGGAAGCTAACGACGGGCCCTGCTGCCCTTTGGCGGCCTGGCACGCCTCTCGCCTGGGGCAGAAGCAGGGCTACCCGGCCACCCCCTGCCAGCGAGGGGCCCCGTGACGCAGGGCAGAGCCAGGGACGGGCTGCCCAAGCCCCCGTGAGCCCGCCACGCCTCGGGGGAAGCTGCAAGCACCATCTAGAGCATCTCTGAGCGATGTCTGTCCAACCTGCTCCTAAACGTCTCCAGTGCTCCTCACGTGGGGCCCTTGGCTTCAGAAGCGGGGCTGCAGCTCTGCCTGGAGGGGTGGAAGGGAAAGGCCAGGCCCCTGGTGCGTGGGCGCGCGTGGCCACCGGGCAGCCCGTTCGGCCGCCTGTCTCCTGTGCGAGGGGCATTTCCGGAGGAGCTGGGCCGGGAGGGGAACATCCCTTCTCCAGCTTGTGGCTTCCCGAATCCCAGCCGGCGAATTCTGCCCCACAAAGCCCCCAGGCTCCCTCCGCCGGGCCTCACGAGGCCTTTGCGTTGCCTCCAGGCTGTTCCCGGGCCGGGCCTCCGGGCTGCTCTTGCCTTCTCGTGAGCCCTGCACCCGCAGCTGGGCCCTCCCCTGCTCCCCGGGATTAGAACCGGCCCAGCCACCCCGCTGAGGAGCTGTTTCATCTGGGGCTGGGTTTGCCGTGAATACGAGTTTGGCAGCTGGGATCGAGGGCTGAACAAGGACCACCCCACACCCCAATTCCACGAAGAGCCAAGCGCCGGGTGCCAACAGCCCACTCCCTTAGCCTCAGTCAGCTCGGACGCCCTAATGGACAAGATCCCCCATTTTTTCCCTCCCCATCCCTTCTTTCTCTGCTGTGTATTCGTACCTGGACCCCTTAACTCCACTCGTCTGCAGAAGTGGGCTGTGCCCACGAAAGCGCATGAGCCCATCCACGGGTTTTGTTAGTCCCCAAGGTGCTGCAGGACCGTCGCTGGTTTTTAAGTGAATTTTAATGGTAGATGCTGCCTCTGATTCTACCCCCCAGAGCCCAGCGAGTGCCCCTCACTTCCGACCTGCAGCCCCGCTTCTGAGCTGGCGTGGTGTTCCTTGCCACTGCAGCAAGAGAGCCTTTCTCCTGTCACAGGGCCACTAGCCCCCCGAGCGCTTCCCCGGCCCCAGGACAGCGGAAGAATTGTGCCATCTTAACAGCGCCCTGAGTTTGAACGGCTCCTCCCCTCCAGTGTCACTTCATAAGCTTTAACTAGACAGCACGAGGGATGTTAAATTTACTGTAATGGGTGGATTTTCCATTGACTAGTCGATTAGTCGATAAGTGGGGGAGGCGCAGCAGGGTTAGCGCCCGGCCCCTGCTGCAGCCCTGCCGTTTAAACGTATTAAGAACCGGCAGCTTTCTATACATTTAAAAAGCAGAGGTGCAGCGTCTGGGACTGGGCGTGAGCCAAGAATCAGTTGATTCCCGGCTCGTACCTGGTCCTCGCTACCACCCTACCTCCCCTGCCGCCCGTGGAGATGGTGCTGCGGGGAACCGGCTTTTAAGCCAGCTCCCCCCAGCACCAGCACCAGCTCCTGCAGGAAGTAACTAGTGGAGGGACTAGTCGACTATTTGATAAGCTTTTGCTTAGTCGCTTACATCCCTAGCCAGCACCACTCCCCGGAAATGCAGCTAGCACTGGGGTGGCCTGGGGAAGCTGTTTAACAGCACGCTGTAACGCGGGAAGGGATGGAATAAAACTGTTTCTCTTTGAACCTGGGGGGGGGGAAATGACGGGAGGGAGACAGTGATGTGCTGAGCTGGAATTTAACCAGGATGGGGGCGGAAATCATAGAATCCCAGGGCTGGCAGTCACCTCCCACGGTCGCGAGCCGCCCCTGAGGCCCGGGAAGCTGTCCCCCTTCCCAGCCCGTTTTCCTGAGGCTTTCGTTCCGGTTTGTGTGGGTGAGGGGCTGCCCGCGGCACCAGCCAGCGCCTCTCCGAGGTATCGCTGGGGCCAAGGCGCTGGTGCTCAGGCCGCGGCGAGGGAAGAACTCTCCAAGGACTCACTGCAGCCCGGCTGGTGCTCTCTATTAGCCGAAGGATGGCCTGGCCCAGCTGTTAACTGTCCCATTTAACGTCATAAATTATGAACCTAATTTTGAAGAGGGTCGGTGCGGCTCATGCCGGCCTCGCCAGCCTGGGCGCGGGCTGATTCCACAGCAGCGTCTCGGGGCTGCAGTAGCTCTGTGCGGGTTCGTGGAGAGGCCGGGCAGTCAAGGGGTCACTGCACCCCACTCTCTGTCCCGTTTCATGGGCGCCCTGGCCCCCAAGCAGCTGATTACATACCTGTCCTTTGCATTCCCTCCCTAGTTTCTCCCCCTTCTTTCTTTCATCATGAGCTCAGATGTGTTTTCAGTTTGATTCGCTACCTTGCTACCCACTGGGCAGGGGCCAAGCAAGCCGGGATCATCCCTTGTGGCCTGCCCTTGGAGTAGCTCCCCTCTGCGTCCAGGGTCCCTCTGGGGGCACAGGTGATGGGGCAAGGCAGCAGGAGTATCCCCTCTGCCCCAGGGCTCCCTACTGCGACTCCCATACTGGAGCTTGAAGGAGAAAGCAGGGAGAGGGGCAATGCATCAGATTGCCCCTTTTTGCTGTTCTCTTCCCAATGGGCAAGCACATTTGACCCTTAAAAGTCTTGGCCATTAATACGATTTACTGTTCTACACTGGCTAATGCGGGTTACAGCCCAGTCCCAGAGGATGGACTCTCAGCTGTGTGTCACAGACCCTCTGGTGCTTACAATTGATGAGGATTCTCCTTGAGCTCAGCGGCAAGGGTTTGTGGGTTGGGAGCAGGAGGGGCTGGGACTGTTTCCAGTCTCTCGGGGTTTTCTGTGACGTTTCAAGCAAAATGCAAACATTTCGTTTTGGGTAACGTGTCTCAGATTTGGTTGATTTTTCAGCAAATTGAAATGAAATGAAAAAGCCACTTTGTGTGACCCCCCTGCCCCCGCTCCACTTTCTTCTTCCTTTACAAACGAAAAAAGGAAGAGAAAAAGGGGGGAACTGCAACCCCAAACCAAAGCAGGCGTGTGGAAGGGCAATGGAATGAAGGCTTCTGAATCGCTTTCTTCGCTCAAAACCCAGAGAAATCTCAGCAGCAACGACACCCGTTTGACTTCCCTGCGATGTCTCTTTCCTTCCAACCGCAACTGATCACTGAAAAAATACACAGACAACCCGGGCTGGCCAGCTGTGCTTTGGAGCCCTCCGCGTCCTTGGGATGCAGCCTAGACAGCCCCGCTGGCGTGGCTGGCAGCGTCCGAGCCAGCGAATTCCTGGAGCCTCCGCCTGACCGGGGCTCCTGCCTTGCCCCAAGGGGAGCATGCACCCCCACGCAGGCACACGCACACGCTGGCTCAGCTTGGCCGTGGCGGGGGATTGGGCGAGCCACCCAATCCAAACTCCCCTGCCCTCTGGGTGTGTGCTGGGAGCTGCCGCCCCGGCCACACGATGCCTGGCCATGCCCTCTCTCGAGCAGAGGTCGCGCCGGTCTGGCTGCCCGTCCAAGGAATCATGCAGCTGAGCCCAGACGAGCAAGGGACGGGTCCAGGCCCCATCTCCTGTGCCTCGGGAGACTGGAGCGGAGGGTGATTGCTCAGAGTCTCCATGCAGGCTGGGGTAGGACAGAGCCTTCCCTTTCCCACTGGCTTTCCCAGGCCCCTGGCTTGGCGCCGCACCCGGGGCATGCTGCGTGGCCACAGTTGGAGGGGGCGGCTTTGCCTGGGGTGCCGCTAAACAATTGGAAGAGCCAAGAAACAGCAGGGCTCGGGAAGACAGAGAGGGGTGCTGCCAACCACGCGCCAAGAGCAAGAGCCTGTCCTCTCTTGTTCACCACCAGACTCCCTTCGCTTGCAAGGAGACTTACTCTCAAAGGATGGGGAGCAAACGCCGGCCCTGCTGGAGCGCGGGACCCCCAGGAGACAAAGAAGGCACTCCAGGCCCAGTGAAGTCGGGGGAGTTTAGAGCCTTCGCACTGCTCTCAGCCTCCCCCGGGCAAACCCTCCGGCACGACCATCCGCCCCTCACCTCCAGTCGGTCTATTTTGTAATCCCTTTCAAGGGTTTTTTTTTTTCTTTAAACCCCTTGCCCCAGCTCCCTCCCCACTCCCCCCCCCCAAATTATTATAAAGAATTATTGCCATTAGTATGTCTTTCCCGGTGAAAGGAGAAAATCGCCTCATTCATAATTTATACCCTCAATTACTATTAATAAAGAAATATTTCAGCAGAAAATCGCCTGGGAAAATTACACGTAACATTGCATTAACATTCTATTTGAACATTTTCATCACATTTGTTATAGAGTTAATAAGAGGGATACGCTCCCCTGACTTCTTCATGAAATTATGGGCTGCCTATGATAGTTTAATCTTTTAGACTTTATATAATATATTCACTTTACTAATTGAGCTATCCGAGGAGCAGTTAGGGATGTTCTTCAAGGCGGAAGACAAAGTAATCCAGGCCGTGACTTCCTGGTGAGAGGATCCGCTTCCGGAGAGCAGGTGCCACCCATGGGAATGGCACACGCAGTCTCAGCACCACCCCCACCTTCGTCGGCGTCCCCCGCAGCCCTCCCTGCGGGCGAGGACCTGGCGCGGGCTGGGGGCTCTGAGCTCTTGGAGCTCCGGACCGGTGAGAGTTTGCAGCTTTGCCTTTGTGAGAGGGCCAGCTGTGCTCTGCAGGGCGGAAGGGTTTCCAGCCAGGCCCGAACCTGAAACGCGTGTCGGGTTCCAGGGAACCGGCCGGGGAGATAGGACCGGAGAGCGGCAGCCCATTCGCCAGCTCCTAGGGAAGGGTGTTTCGGGATGTGATTTGCCTGCACTTGGGACACCAGGTTGGCTCTCCATCTGGGCCATGGCCTAGAATCACAGAACCCTAGAATGGGAAGGGACCTCAAGAGTCATCGTGTCCAGTCCCCTGCCCCCACGGCAGGACCTAGTACCGTCTAGATCGGTGTTTCTCAACCTTTTTTATAAAGTACCCCTTTTTCAAAAAAAAATTATAAGTACCCCCAGTACCTACAGTTTTCAGACACACATTTTTTTTTCTACAGTAGCAACACATTTGTTTAAACAACTTAATTGTAGCCAGGCAGGCGATGAAAGTTTTGGGTGTAAAAAGTACAAAAATAATAAAGCGCTGTAAAACTTAAAACAAAAACTCAGTTTTCTCCAAATGTCAGTTGCGCTGCCGTACCCCCCAGACGTCTTTTGAGTACCCCTAAGGGGACTCATACCACTGGTTGAAAAACACTGGTCTAGACCATCCCTGACAGGTGTCTGTCCAACCTGCTCTTAAATATCTCTGGTGATGGAGATTCCACAACCCCCCCAGGCAACTTATCCCAGTGTTTCACCACCCTGACAGGCAGGAAGTTTTTCCTAATGTCCAACCTCAACCTCCCTTGCTGCAATTTCAGCCCATTGCTTCTTGTCCTGTCCTCAGAGCCTTGTCCCAGAGGAGCCATGGCCCCAAGCAAGCTGAGGTGGGAAGCCCCGGCAGGGCTCTGGGAATCTCTTTGGGAGGGGGACGGGTGCAGGCCTGGGGATCTGGGCAAAGCAGGATGAGAGAACGTGGTTAGCATGGAAACAGCAGGAACGGCAGCTCGTCGGGCGCTGGCTTCTGATTGGCCAGCGCTACTGGGATTTGCATGTAGATGTGACGAGAACGGCATCTCTCCAGTGTGTGAAACGAGGGAGTGTCGTGGCTACTAGGGATGTGAGATAACGGTTCATTGGATAGTCGAGTAATTGCGGGAATTCTTATCGGTTACTCGACTCGTCCAGTGGCGTGCAACCTTTTTTGATTTGCGACCCCCGTGCTGTGGGGGTCAACTGCCGGGCCCAGCCACATCTAAGTGCTGCGCCGCGCCCAGCCCCTGGCCAGCCGGATCTAAGCGCTGCGACCCCCCGGGAAGACAGCCACGACCCCCGTGGGGGTCGTGACCCACGGGTTGCGCACCACTGGACTAGTCTATAGTCCCTGGGGGTGGGGCTGGCAGCCACTGCGCTCTGACCCCACCCCCAAGGAGCCCCCACCACTCCACTGTGGGCTGGGCTGCTGGCCACCCTGCTAAGAAAGGGACAGCGGGGGGGGGGGGGGGAATGCGTGTAGTCTAGAGCAGTAATCTATACGCTTTTGCTAATCGGTTAATAGGTTAATCAATTGCACTATTACCCCCCTAGTGGCTACAGAGCAGACGGCACAGAGCGTGTGTACAGAATGGGTGGGCATGTCTCTGCGTGGCATGTCCACACTCCCCACGCCTACGGGGTAATAATCCACTCCTCTGCTCCAGCCAGCAACCTCAAACATCAACGCCGCCTCGCCCTGCAGCCATGCAAGGAGGATGTGGTTACCGCCTCTCCCCTGCCTCTACAAATGGGGAAACTGAGGCACAGCATCACTTGCCCAAGGTCAGATGGCCAGAGTAGCACACCGCCCCGTGTCTTCCAGCCCCCCCTTTCCACAAGACCCTCCTTCCTTTCCGTATACATATGTGCACGCCCTGCATGTGTGACACCAGGCCAAAGGCACGAGTGGCCAGCCAGGGCAGAGGCCGGGACGTGGCGCTCGGCTGTGGCCAGGCACAGACCGGCGCGGCGTATGTTGGGGGGCTGAGCGCCGCGCTGAGCTCCCGCTGCTACCCCAGCTAGGACATGACTGTCTTCTCCACCACGTCCAGCCCAGGGCACTTGCAGGGCCCACCACATCTGCCAAGATGTGTGATTCACCAGAGCGCCTCCGGCTCAGGGCCGGCCGAAAGGAGACCAAGCTCTCAGGCCAGGGCTGAGGGAGCTGAGTACACTGGAGGTGGAAACAGAGCTCCAGGATGTCTTGCTGACCTAGCCTCTGACCCCCAGACTGGCCTTCGAAGAGACACAGTGCCCTGGTGACGAGCCCTGGGGGAGCGCCGTAGGCAGCGAGGGGTACTTGCTTTGACCCCACCTTTGCCGAGGTAAACACAGCACAGCCGCATGGACACACATCGCCACCTCCTCACGGTACTTCGAGCAACCCTCCCGCACCAGTGCACCCGCCTGCACTCAGCCTCCCGGGGGGCAGGAGTGGAGGAAGACGGAACCGCGGGCGACAGGTGCTAGCCCTGCTGCCTCTCGCCTGGCAGGAAAGGGCTCGGATCCGCTGGGATGGGAACCAGCGCAGACCAGAGAAGGACCCTGCCAATTCCTGCTGAGAGGGGGCCGCCTGTCCTACTACGAACCAGGCCCGGCCTGGTCAAACTAGACCCGAGAAGTCGTTCTTCCGCTCTACTCTGCGGATTCGGCCTCCGTTGCAGTCTTGTGTCCAGTTCTGGGCACCACATTTCAGGAAAGATGTGGAGAAATTGGAGACGGTCCAGAGAAGAGCCACAAAAATGATGAAGGGTCTAGAGAACGTGAGCTAGGAGGGAAGGCTGAAGGAATTGGGCTTGTTTAGTCTAGAAAAGAGCAGACTGAGAGGGGACATGAGAGCGGTTTTCAAGTATCTAAAAGGGTGTTACAAGGAGGAGGGAGAAAAATTGTTCTCCTTGGCCTCTGAGGACAGGACAAGAAGCAATGGGCTTAAACTGCAGCAAGGGAGATTCAGGCTGGACATGAGGAAAAATGTCCTGCCTGTCAGGATGGTCAAACACTGGAATAAATTGCCTGGGGAGGTTGTGGAATCTCCATTCCTGGAGATATTTATGAGCAGGTTGGACACACACCTGCCAGGGATGGTCTAGATGCTTGGTCCTGCCGTGAGGGCAGGGGACAGGACTTGATGCCCTCTCGAGGTCCCTTCCCGTTCTAAGTATTCTGTGAAGCTAGTATCACCCGTGGGGCCACTCAGCAGCCGCCAGAGGTAACAGGGCCCCCCGCTGCTGACTGAGGCTGGTTTTCAAGTCGCAGCCCAGCGGTGAAAGGTCTGAGACCTGCTCAAGCCCTTTGCTCTGCCCCCGGTGCCCAAACACCTTCCAAAGCCCATCCACCTGTGCCCACCTGCCTCCCCGTTACAGGAAGCCACAGAAAACAAGCCAGAGCGGGTCTCATGCGGATGGAGCTTTTCCCTCTCTATGGGATCCCTGCCCACCCGGCTGAGGCCAGCAGGACCTGACTGTGCCAGGCTTTGCAGGACAGCCTCAGAGCCGCGAGTGCTGTGAGCAGCTCCCCGGTCCTGGCATTGCCCCAGAGCAGCTACTGAAATGGCTTGGAGCCAAGAACATGCGATGTACAGCGCCCTGCCCCCTCCCCCGGCGCGTCCCCTCCTGGGAGAGCCGTCGGGAACGCCAGGTTCCTGTCCCATCACTCCGCTCGCGGGAAGGCTAAATCAGACCCTGCTCTGACCCGGGGTGCAGAGCACTCTGCAAAGGGGGAGGAAAAGCACGATTCACCCCCATTGTACAGATGGCAAAACCGAGGCATGGAGTAGCCACGTGCCCAGCCCATACGGCGAGTTGGCAGCAGAACCCCGACTCCCTTCTCCTAGCCTCTCCCGCTACCCCATTGCGCCGTGGGGTGGAGAGGGGATGGGCTGCAACGTCGTCATGCTGCTCCATCATGCGGGGGCACTGGGATGCAAACAGGAGTCCTGGCCCCCAAGTAGGGGGGGCTGCCCTTAGTGGGAGAAGGTTACACTGGGTGCCCCAAAGCTCTGTCCCGTCTCCACTCGGGCTCCCAACGCACCTGTGCCAAATGTGCACGGACGACATCTGTATTCCCCCGTCTCCCTTGCACATCCCTTGCACAGTCCCCTTGTGCCAAATTCAAACCATGCGCCGGGAGAGGGACTGGCCCATCATTAGTGCGCGCACGCCCCGGGCCTGGTTCACCCACTGGGGGGGCGTGAAAGAGCCTGGCCCTAACGACATCCAGACGGCGGTGCCTTGGGAGCCGGTCTCTGCCCTGTGCTGAGCCGGCCCGCGTGTCCCCCGTCCACACCCCCAGCTCCCGCTCAACCCCTCCTCGCCGTACTAGTGGGGGGCGGGAGCCCCAACACGAAGCAGCGGGTGTGGGGGGGCCCCAGGAGGTCGCTTCCCCCGCCCATGGGGGACAGCACGTGGAGCGGGGCGCCCCAAGGGCGGGGGAGAGGTGGGGAGCAGGCTGACACGTGTGAGCAATAACTGGAGGCTGAAGCGGAAATAGCTCCAGTCGGCCCATTTAGAAAATCATCATTACTGTACAATTTATGGCTGGCGCGAGCGCGCCTGATGGATAGGGCTATTTAACGGCAGCCAGAGCCTCCATTTATAACCGTGCTGAAGCCCGGTGGGAGGGGGGACCCACTGAAGGCGGCGGGGGCGCAGAGAGGAGGCCAGGCAGGAGAGGCAGGAGCGGGGGCTGGCATGTGTGCGTGGGGGGGTCCAGGCGGGTGAGGGGTCCCGTCCCCTCACAGTGTAAACCACTATCACTCTGCTAACAAAACTGGAGCCAGCTGCGGTTTTAGGGTTCTGACACAGTCTGCCACGGTTCATCCAAACATCTCTGGGCCACATTTTCAGACCTTCACTGCAGCAGGTAAGGAACGGCCCAGCCTCTTGGTCCAAATACTGAGGCCCCTAAAGGAAACCTCTTCCCGTTAGCTATATAGGGCCTATGACACACATCCTGTCGGGAGGCAGCATTGGGAAGCCCTGGGCTTTACATCAACATGTATTAACGAGCAGTGGTGGTTTAATTTGGTTTAAAAAAGGATGCCATTACAAAGGAAGAGAAACCAAAAGTAATGTCTGGAGGAGGAACGTATCACGGCTTGCGGGTTCAGATTTGATTTGCTTAATGGGTGAGGAAAATGGGACCGGCTTTTGCCCAGGCTTAGACAAACTACTGGGCCATAGGGCGAGGTAGCATCAGTTGTCGCTCCCAGGCCTGCTGTGTCCTTGCTCCTCCACACAGAGATAGGAATAGCCCCAGCTCCTCCCTCGCGCTTTCCAAAGCAGCTCTAGCACTGGGAGCAGTGGGGAGAAGCGATTTGCCTCAAGCCACCCACTCGGTGAAGTCGGGAATGGAACCCAGGGCCCCGCTTACGAGGCTGCACTGTCTTGGGGTGACTCCTGGGCCCATGTTTAATTGCTCCCCTTTTTGGGGGGGTTCCCTGTGGCTATTGCTTGCAAAGGGTTTCGTTTCAGGTGGGCCCAGGCGGGCACAGAATTACTGTAAGTGAGAAGGAATAAACTAATAAAATGGGGGACTCCAGAAGCACGGTGGGGGTGGAAGGCGACAAGGGCTTACCCCTCTAAACAGCAGCCCTCATTAATAGCCAGAACAAAGCCGCTCATAGCCATTAACTCCCACCGTTCACTCAGATGGAAACCCGGGAAGGGGAAGGCGACTGGGCGGCAGTCAGGATGCCGGGGTCCGTGCCCAGCGTGAGGAAGGCAGTGATGTCTAGTGGTTTGAGCAGGCAGGCCAGTGACTAGAGCAGCCGGGATGCCCCACTCTGTCCTCAGCGGTGCCAGGCCCTCTGAGCGTGGCAGGCTGAGGGGCTGTTATTGGCAGGAGACAGGGCAGGACGGGTCTTGGTGCTTTCCCGGCCAATCAACCCCCTCTGAGGTGTGGGCGAGTGGGGGGGCACGCTCCCCAGTAGGGGGCGCAGGAGAGACACTCCCCATCCCGGCTCTCCCGCTCCCCGTCTCCCGCAGGGCGCATCCAGCGGGCGGGCGCATCCTGTCTTTGGGGACCGCGGCCGCCTCCTCCCCTGATTGAATTTCCAGGCTCTCGCTTGTTCGCGCTGCAGCTGCGAGGCACGGCCGGCCTCTCGGCAACCCCACGCTCACCCCGTAGAAGGAGGGGCTAATTCAGTTAGCCCGGTGGCATTAGCTGCTGTGAAGGATAACCCGCCACCGCGGCCCCGCGAGCCTGACACAATATTAAAGACCCCACTGCCCTGGCTCGGGGCAGATTAAGCTGTGCTCATCGGTTTAATGCGGCGCTCCTGGCCCGGGCTCCCTGCGCGGCGCGCCCCCTAACTCTATTACCCCCGCGCTGAGGTGCTTGACCTGCCAATATTGCTCCCCCGATCATTCACCTCCCAGGAAACTTTGCCTTTTTGACCTCCCCCTGGAGCAGGTCCGCCCGGTTTGCCTTCCCTGCCCTATTCCATGCCTCGGTTTTGCCATCTGTACAGAGCACCCCAAGCCTCCTGGCTGCTTCTGCCACCAACACCTCCCAGCAAAACCTTGGCCCGACAGCGCTTCTAGCAGCCCGGCTGCCCTGCGCGGGACAAGCCGACGTTGGCACGGCAGGGAAGGGGGCACCGCACAGAGCTGCAGGGTGGGGTAAAGGGAATGAATTCGCACCACACAGATACGTGCACTGACCTAGCAGGGGATGTGTGTCTCCAATAGCCCGGTGTTCCCCGTAAGCCGAGCGCTTGGGCGCCCACCCAGGAGAGACTCAAGAGCTGCCCGGCGGATCAGCAGCGCGCCCACAGCTGGCAGCGTGCGTTTCTGCCGGTGGTGCACATCGCACATGCCTCGGTGCACGGAACAAAACTTATTCTGCACACAGATGGAAACAATGAGAGGGCACATTGGCCCCAGTGCAGCAAAGTGTTGAAAGAACAGACAGAAGCAGACTCGGCTCCCAGGGACACTGACTTCTAAAGCAGGCGGAGAGAGAGCGCCCCCACTACCGGCCGCACCAGTAGCAGGGCACCGGACAGACAGGAATCGAAAGGAAGAACCGGGAGGGCGCTGGATAGGGCAGGAGGGCTGAACGATCCTCCCTGCCTGGGCCATGGCCAGCACCGGCCCCCCCTGACCCGACACCCCACTCTACACATGGGAGCCTGTGGTCCTGCTTGCTTTGCTTGCTGCCTCACCCCCTGCGTGGCAGCTGTCAGAGGCTCTGAGACGTGCGGCAGAGCTACTGGGAAAACCCAGAGGCGACACTTCAGGGGTGCTTTCTCCTCTGAACGGGCAGAAAAGGGCACAAGACGGCCAATGTCTGCAAAGCCAGCGTGTCTGAAACATGGCTCACCAGAAATGTTGGCACGGAGAACGGTCACCTTTTCGACCGAAAGGCAAAACAATTCGACGCGACAAAGCAAAACGATTCGTTTCTCGTCTCCAAACTGGAAAAATCTAAGTATTTCGTCGGCACTGAGGGTGTCCTGCCCAAAAGATCAAGTTGGGGGGGACCACATTTTTTTCAGTCAAAAAATATCCCTCAGCCCTCCTGTCTAGCCAGGCGGGTCACTGCAGAGCGAGAGCTCTGCTTCCCACGGCGAGAGGAGCAGAGACGGGCAGCCTAAGCGCAGGTTTGTATGATAGCAAGTTGTAATTCCCACTGCGACCTTTTCGTTCATTAACAATGTATTGGGTTAACCAGTTAACTGGTTATCCAGTTAGCATCACCCTTACCAGGTAAGCGGGTAACCAGTGGCTTGGCCGGACTGGAGCAGCCCTCTGCCTGCAGGATCCTGGTTAAGCGGTTAAATTTAACGTTTAACTGCTTAACTTTTAAAACAGGATTTTATGTCCCTACCGTGCATTAGTTTCTCCCTCTGTAGAATGGAGGCATGAATACCGGTGTCACTGGCTTAGTGCTAGCACAGTGCGGCAAAGACGACGCGCACGGTGAATCTCACCTACGATCATTCGCATCAGGGTGGCGAGCTGCCTGCAATAAGCTACGAAGCAGACACTTAGCAAACGAATTTTGCTTTATTTTCAGCTTGTATTGTCCTCTGAGTTTTTTGGGGGGAGGACGGAAGGGGAGTTTAAATTAAAACAAAAATAAAAAGGGGAACCATGAACCTGCCTAAACTTCCACCCAAAACTCAGACCCAAACTTTACTAAAAGCCTTTGGAAACTTTTAAAAAATACCACCCAGAAGGAGATTGGTCTCACACTTGCGGGGCAGTGTGGTCCAACAGCTAGCCCACGGACCAAGCTGGCAGGTTCCACAGTTCACCTGTGAGACCAGGAGCTGGGTACTTCTCCTCCTGTCCGTTCCTGGACTTCTCCTCCCACTTTGTCTATCTAGGGGGGCAGGTGCTGTCTCTTATGACAATAGCACCGTAGCTTACAGGACGGGACTCCGATCTGTGCTACATCGCAAATACCACTTCCTTGAACGTACGAAGCCTGAGAAATCTCTCCCACGGCCTCGAGTTCACACCAGCCAGTCTATTTCCAGCAGGCAGACTCTGGAGCGGCAGCAGAAGTGCTGTGCTTTCTGAGGACTGTCACTGACATACAACACAGACACTCTTTGGACTTGGGTCTCTTACGAGAGCCCGGCTGGGGTAAAATGGAAAGTAAAACTGGTTTCAAACGCGTGTCCCCAGATGGAGCGCTACAGCCCTGCAACAGTTAAGGCGATGGAAAGGGGCCTGGAGGTCCAACCTCAGAGGGAGCCGGACGCTTTATTCTTTAGAGCTTGTTCCAGCTTCTGGCCGAGGTTTTCTAGCTTTCCTGCGCCCAGCTGATCTAGGACCAAATTCTGTTCTCACCTGCCCTGGGGCGAGGCTCTCCAAGCCAATGGAGTTTCTCCGGATTTCCTCTGCAGTAACCCAGAGCAGAACCAGCCCTTGGTGCAGAAAGCCGGGGAAAGAACGCAGATGTGATGGGGGGGGGGGGGGGTTGGTTTTCTTAATTTGTTTTAAAACCAGAGAAAATGTGAGAGCAGATTGGGGCCCCAAGTGTAGGCGCTGGGAAAAGCCCAGGCCCCTGGGAAATAGCTTTGTTTTGTACTGCAGTGAAATCCAGGTCACAAATGGATTCTGCAGCCGTGGCGGCCCAGACCGCAGTGCACTGCCGCCCTCAGCGAGATGCCCAGAGCAGAGCGGCGGCAGAGACAAGGCGAGTGCATCCGATGGCAGCAATCTGGGCATGGCTGGGAGCCCCAGGGAGAGGGTTTTCCCCTCGCCAGGTCCCTTCTGGGCGTGCCTGCCGAGGCCCGGCGCCAGGTGCCCAATCTCACCGGCTGCGCCAGGGAAGAGCCAATCAAGCTGGCTGCACAAACCAGTGAGACCAGAGCAAAGAGGGATGCCCATCGGGTTGGCTGCAGGAAAGCCAGGCAGGAGGGTACTTCCTCGGTCTCCCTGCCCGGCACTCCCGGGCCCCCGCCCCTCCCGCAAGGGGCAGCTGGGAGGTGCCCCTCTAGCCCCCTGACGCAAACTGCCTCATGAAAGTGACAGGACGCGCTGAGGGATGCCCGGTCACAGTCCGCTCACTATTTCACCCGGGCGCGGGGGGGAGGGGGCCCCACGGGGGCAGGACGGGGAGATCCAACCTGGAATGCCCAGGGAAGGGGGGCAGCTGGTTCATAAAACCCGGGCCCGTCAGTGGTGAGACAAATCAAACCACCAGCCTCTGTGCCGCTCCCAGCCTGGCCTCTGCCAGCAGCCGCGGGGTCGTGTGGTAAAGCCCTGGGCTGGAACTCCAGGTCCCGAGTCAGTGCCCTGGGACTCTGGATCTCAATGCTACATGGGGGTCAGACCCTTCCCTTCCTTTCTGTCTACTCGGGACCCTCGGCTCCTCAGAGCGGAGCCTGCCTCGCTCCCTGCCCGTGTACAGAATCCACCACCCGGGGCCTGGTCTCTCCTGGGACCGCGGAGTGCTCCCGGAATACCAGGAAAAAGAAAATGCAAGCGCAGGGTACGCCCCCCTGAGCCGGTGGGGGAAGGCCGGCGTGAACGAGAAGGGGACCGGCGAGCGCTTGGGGGAAATCCCAGTGCAGCGGTGAGGAGAGCTCCCGGCAGATCCCTGCTCTGCACCCCCGGGGTCGGGCCCAGCAAGCGACGACGGGACGGGATGGGGAATTGCATGGAGGTGGCTCACACGCAGTGCCACACACAGCTTGTCTGGACACTGTTCTGCCGTGGGCTCCCCAGCTCAGCTGGGCAGGGCAGGACGCAGAGGGGCTCAGAGCGGTGCGGAGAATGGCTTGGAGCCCGGGGGGGCCGGAAAGACAGGGACTGGTTCGTCCGGAGAAGGGGTGGGCACAAGAAATACAAGCCAACGAATGGGACTGAGAAGGCTGGGGAGGGGGGGGGGGCGTCTCTGGTCTGTGTGTCGGGGCTGAGAATGGGGAGCAGGGGAGGGGTCACTTGGTGATTCCCAGTTCTGTTCACCCCCTCTGGGGCACCTGGCGGCTGTGGGCAGAGAGGACCCTGGGCTGGATGGACCTTCGGTCTGACCCCGTCTGATGGTCTCATGTAAGGCCACCTGGGGGTCCCTCTTTATTCCTGACCCCGGCGCAAAGACCGTTCCGGCGCAAGGTTCAGGCACGCGGCTGGGACTCAGGAGATGCAGATTCGGGCCCCAGGCCGGCCTGAGCGTTACCCATGAGGCTGCCATTCCCATCGCACACCACGCTGCCTGCTCTCTCTGCGCCCAGAATGCACGAGCCCTGGGGGCCGGGGTGAAGAGCGCACAGACTCTCTGAACCGGCAGGGGCTTGACCAAACAACCGGGAGCGGCGCTGAGCCGGGAGCCAAGGGGCCCTCCGGCGCTTTGATGCTCGCACGGCGCGTTCGCGGGGCTGTTTGGCCTGAGCGGTAGGAAAATATTTGATGGCCGCAGCGAGGAAGGGAGCGGAGGGAGAGCGGCGCGGCAGTGAAAACAAACACGTCTCTTCTCGCTCGATAATGGCATCCATGTGGCTGCAAGTCTGCGTGGCCCAGAGGGACCAGCCAGCGTCCCACGCTGGTCCCAGCCGCCGCAAGGGGCAGAGATCGAACAGCACTGCCCCCCCCCCCGGGGCCGTGGGCCCGGCTGCAGCGCTGCCTGTCTCGGCCCCCGTGCGCCCTGCTGTTTCCGCAGGGACTTTTCCGCCCACCCTGGTTTTTTTCCGCCGCTTTCCAGAGGGCATGGCCCTGACACCCTCCAGCTTCGAGCCACACTCCCATGCCTGGCTGTATGGGGGGCCATTTCCCCCCCCCCCCCCGCAGTGGGGTACTTGCTGCCCCTTCTCCCTCCCCCTCAGGACTACGGTTCCTCGCCCGGCCACTCCTTTGCTGGCACCAGGCATGACCGGGAGCTCCGGCAGCCGCTCGGTCTGTCTGTCCATCCATCTTTGAGGCCCCCTATAAATCTGCTCAAAGCCTCTCTGCTCCCGCTAGTGCTGGCTAATTAACGTTCCCATAAGCAAAGTGCAGCCTTTCCCCCTTCATAAGCAGCCAGCTGCCTTTATTACAGGCTCTCTTTTCACTTATTGCCGGGGCGCATTAAATCATGCTCAGCAAAGCGCTTACCAAGGCAAACGCTGCTGCCGGGCCCACATGCCACGCCAGCCAGCCCCTGGGCCCGGGCTCGGCTGGGGAAGAGGGGCCCGGGCGGGCAGGCAGAGGAAATGCCGCAGGATGCGCGCAGAGCTGCGCCAAGCGTGCCGAGCTGCCAGGCGGCCCGGGGGCGGGGGCAGGTCAAAGGCCACCCATGTGTTGTCTGGCTGAAGCCAGAGCCCAAGCAAAACAAGGTGTTAAATGTCTGCTAATTAGATGTGTCAAGCTATGGCCGCCCCAAGGAAGGCCGGCTGGGGCAGGGAGGCAGGACTGCGCTACGGGCACTGGCCAAGGCAGGCAGGGATTCCTGGACCCAGCTGCAGGTGTGCTCTGAGAGCCAGGGGCTGGCACAGGAGACGGCAACATGCAGCCAGGGCGCCTGGACTTCGGTCCCCAGTCTCCGGCTGTCGAGAGGCAAGTGGGAGAGGAGGCTGCAGGGACACGGCCGGGGAGCTGGGGACTCCTCGGACAGGTCTGGCGGATTCCACCACCCACAGCATCACTCTGCGAGGAGAGGCGCTGGCGGGTAACAGCCAGGCCTGCCTACTGGGTTTCACTCTACCACTGGCTCACTTTGAGGCCTTGGTCAAGTCACTTCACCTTCTAGCTCCTCATTTGCTCCAGCTGCAAAATGGGGAAAGTGAAGTTTAGCACCTTCAGGGCTGAGCACCTATGTTCTTTGGGGGGCTGGAGCACCCCTTTGGTGTGAAAGGATTTCCATCATGTCCCAGCTGCACAGTTCGGTTCAGTGGCTCTCCGCACCCTGAGGGTGCACACTGTCCCAACCAAGGGCGGAGTTTCGGGACGGCGGGGACAGGGCAGCAGCCGTGCGCACCGGGACACGGCTTGCTTTTCATCCTGTTCCCCGGACTATCAGGGAGTGAGGGGAAAGTACTCGCACCCCGCGCAGGTCTCTCACACCTGGCTGGTGCAGGGAGGGGGCAGAGGAGTAAATCGCGGAGGTACTTTCCCCTCGCTCCCTGACAGTCCAGGGAGCGGGATGAAAAGCAAGCCACATCCCGGTGCGCACAGCTGCTGCCGCCCCCCGAAACTCCGCCCTCGGTTCCAGCACCCTGGAGCGCCTGTGAGGGGCTCGGGGGCCGGGGAGGGAAGGTGCTGAAGGCGGAGAGGCCATAGCGCCGACGGGGTGGCCGGGGGAGTTGAGGGCGATGCTGCCTGGATGCGACCGCAGACTCGTGCCACTGCGTGTGCGGCTCATTGAAAACACGAAACGGCAGAATGGCTGAGTCTCCGCGGATGTCCAAATACATCTGTTAGCCCCCGAGGTGCCTCCGATTCCTCGTTTTCATAACGGTTACGCTTTCTCTTTTAAAAGCACATCCACATCCCCCCACGTTCCGAGCCATGTCTGAGATTATTCACAGGGAGAAAACTTTTCTCAAGTCGCTTATTTTTTACCTCCGTGTTCTCCCTCCCCCCGACTTTATTCTGTCGGTGTCGGTGCTACCCGCATGGGCCCGTTTCACTTCCTGGCTCCCATGGGTTGCCCCTGGAGGGCTTCAGCAGACATACCACCGACGGGGTAAGGCACCGTTTCACAAATAGCCCCAATCAGAAAGCATTTCTCAGGCCGACAGGCCGTCAACACCCCCGAGCACTTTCTCCTGTCTTTGCCGAAGTTCCAATTCTGGGTGTGAGTGATGTGTGCGCACCGCTGGGAATCCCTCCGGCCCAGGGACGGTGGAGGGGAGGAGAGCCGCAGCTCTCCATGGCTCATGGACACACTCTCCAGATGAAGTGACTTGCCTGAGGGCACGCAGCGCGGGAGTGGCAGAGAACAGAACGCGGGCGTTCCAGCCCACAGCCCTGCCTCAGTTGTCCTGTGGCTCTGAATCGCTCCGGGAAACTGGAGTGACTTCCGAAGTGGGGCCAGCTGCACAAAGAACCCCCATCGGCGGTAAAGGGTTCTAGTGCTGCCCCCCCCCCCCCATGGTTTTCCAGCAGGAGTCAGAGGCCTGCCTGGGAAGAGTTAACCTCCCCCCTGCTCCGGCTGGTAAGGTGAAAGGGTTAGCCGTGTTGTGCTCGATCCCGGGGCCATAATGTGATTTCTCAGCTCTCACGTCTATATTTATTCAGTTTTGTCAACACTGCCATCCACTCCCCTTGGCCTCCCTGCCCCCCCGGTGGCTATCGATCAGCTTAATGGATGGGATCCGATTGCACCTGCTCTGACATGCTGCTGTACAGCCTCTCCCATCCCAGCCCCGCCAATCAATGCTGCGGTGCCCCCGAAAATTTCCCATAATCGGATTTGAAAATGTGTTAGCACTTAATAAAACCCGGGCGCACCCTTCCTCTTCTCCTGGGCTCTTAAAGGTACCCGCGCAGGGACGCAGACCCGCCACTGTCAGCCGTCCCCTGCGCTGGCCTCAAAAGGAGGGAGGCAGGATGGCCAGGGGACATGTGGGTCTCTGAGGAAGAGAGAAACCACTGGCCAATACTGTGTGTCATAGGCCCTCTACTGCTAAGAGTGCCATTAGCTCAAAGGCTGGGGCATAGTTTGGAACCCAAGAACTCCTGAGCTCACCCCCCACTGGTCATGACTTTTCGATGAACCCCGTTTCGCTCAAGAACATTATTGGGGTTTCAGGAAACAACACATGTCACGAGGAATTCCTAACCCGTTTCTGGGGCGGAATCACAAGCCTGGTTTAAAGCCGTGCCAGTCATTTCTGTGAACCGACGTTTTCGTTTATTCATCCGCTCCTCCGTCAGTGGCAACGGCAAAGCCCTGGCTGGCCACCAAGAAGAAGCCTCACGCTGGATGGCCCTCTTCTCTTAATCTCTACTGGGGAGAGGCAGGATTTCTTTCGCCGTGAGCTGGCGCGAGGCACAGTCTGTCCTGCAAGAACTCAGAATGCCGCTGTGGGTGTTTCCACCACCTCCCGGCAGACACTTGAAAGGCCTCTTCCCGACTCCTGCTTCACAGAAGGGGAAACTGAAGCACGGATCAGGGAAAAGGGACTTGCCCAAGGTCACAGTGAGTCAGTGGCACAGCCAGGAAGGGGATGAATCCCTAACTCCTGACTCCCACTGCCTTTTTATAACCACAGCCCTCTCTCTAGCCTGCGGAATAGGAGGGGAGATAGAAGGGCAATGCAAGAACAGAGCGAGATGAGAATGAAGTCCTGCCATGCCCTGTACTGAGACTCCCTGGTTTGCCAGAGGCAGCGCTGAAGGTGCAACGGACAGCCGCTGGGCCACGCTGAGCCCTGGGAGAGGAGCCTGGACCTGCCCTTTCCTCTACGATCCTTCTCTCCCCCCATTTTTTCCTTTGTGTTTTCTATATTGGCCATTACTGGGCCATCCTGTCCTGCCTCCCCCTCCTTCCCCCCAGAGCTGGGACCCTTCCCCAGCTGCCCATCACTGGCTTTAGGCCCTTCCCAAAGGGTGGGTGGGATGGGCTGGGGTGCAGCCCGGCATCCTGTCTGAGATCTGCACAGACCAGGGAGTTCACGGCCTCAGAGGGACGCTGGATAATCTCAGCCCCTCAGCCCTGAGCCCAGCGACTGGGGTCTGCCTCTAGCATCACCTGGGCTTGGCTAAAGCAATCCCGGCGGATCTCGGGGGCAGGGGTGTCTGTGGGGACGGCCCCTCCCCCACACTTCTGCCCTGGGTCTCTCCGTCCCGCGTTCCCATCCCAGGTGCTGCCCCACCCACCGCCCTCCCCGCACAGGAAGGGACAGCCCGTCAGTCCGTGCGGAGGAACGCCTTCCGGTCCAATGGAGCAATAGGGGCCATGAGGCGGAGGGAGGGGGGGCGCTGCATGCTGGGCCAGCCCCCCCGGGCAGGGGAAAGAGGCGGGCAGCCTGGCGGCAGCACCAGGCTTTCTCCCCTCCTGCCGCAAAGAGCCAGCAGGGAGCCCTGCTCTGTGCGTTCCCGCAGACCACAGTGCCCTGGGAGCCACGGCCCCGCCGGCCGCCAGCGGAACCTGAGCCCTGTGGATCAATGGTGCTGCTCCCCGCCCCGCACGCGCGGGCCGCTCCACCGGGGCCGAAACCCGATGCCGAGGCTCAATAGTTCAGAGGGAGAACGAGCCCCGGCTTCTCAGCTCTTCAGAGGGCAGAGCAAATTGAAAGGCTTGTCAGGAGTCAAAACAGAGCCGGCAGAGCGGGGCTCAATGTCAGAGAGGTTAAGCGGCCCGGAGCCACAGGCAGGGGAGGGCCACGGCACAGCTGGCCACGGCCACGGCGGTTTGCTCAGTGGGAAACGTCTCCGAGCACAAGCCGGCAGCCTGGGGCTTTGGGCCACGACACGGCCCCCTCCCGCATGCCGGCGGGGAGAGGCTCGAACCCGAGTGCCGGCAAGCTCGTCACACCCAATTCCCCCCGCTGGGAAAGGCAGGCCCTGCCGTTACCGAGCGAAGCGCAGAGTCTATACCGTTTGTACCGGCCACACGACTAGTCGCCGGGGCCGCTCTGCAGCGGGGGTCGCGCCAGGAGCCGACGTGAATGGGGACTGAGCAGTCCTGCCCAGTGCCGGCTCTGGGGTCCACCTGTGCTGCGGCTCTGCATTGTAAATGTAGTAAGAGCCACCAGCGGTCCCGGCTCGCGCTGAGTCCAACAGCCCCTGCTCACGGCAGACAGCCCTGGCCGCCGCAAACAGGGGCTGCCTGGCAGCAGCAGCCTCCCCTATCCCGCCCTGCTGCCTCTGCGGCTGTCTAGACTACGGGATTTTTGCAGGACACCGGAGGAACACGTTTGCTCTTCCACTTTTTCTGGCTCTTTGGGGGAGCCCTGTCTACCTCGTTTCACGAGGCACAAGGGCTCCGCCGAAAGAGTGGGCCCGTCTAGACTGGGCCACATGGCGGAAAAGACTCTTCCGCAAAAGCGATCGGAAGAAGCTACGCAAATTGCGTACCGCAGTTTGTGTAGCTTTTTCCGAGACAGCCCCATAGTCTAGACCTAGCCTGATAGAGGCAGCAAGGGGGGGGCGACTGGGCGAGGGACTAGTCGACTATCTGATAAGCTTCCGCTCATCGGATAGTCGGCTCGTGGCTTACATCCCTAGCTCCCAACTAGCTAGAAATGTGTCTCAGCCAGCGCTCGCGGCCATAGGGAGAGCCTAGTCCCCACAGCGCCTCCTGCTGGGAGAGGCGGAGATGAAACGCACGCTGACTCGGTTTCCACCGCCAGGCGCGCCAAGGCCTCCGGCACAAAACAACGCCTCTCGTCCCAGGTGGGGCGCAGCGCCAGCTGTGGATGACAAATAATGGTGATATTTCAATAGACCCAGGTATGATAATGAAGAGCTATCCTTCTTTTGCAAAGATCACTTGTAGGATTAAATATTTATAAATGATATTTAGACTCCCCAGCCTGTAAAATGCCTTTTTTACACAGATAATATATGTTGACTTGTTGGAGAACCAAACGAGTTTGATCTGATTAAATACAGAGCCCAGTGACATGATTCATGACCCTTATTCCCTGCTCCCCAGCCGGTAGCACATGTAAGACTCTCGCTATCCATTTCCACAGACGTCCACTGAAGACAAATAAATCCCCTCCCCTCCGCACTGCAAATGACACTGAACCCCTCCCGATGCTTCTAGCCCCGTGGTGACGCACACAGCACCTGGCCTGCGACACGCACTATTTCGCCCTCTCCCGGGCCGTTTGGTGTTTTAAGGGATGGGGTTTAATTTGGGTGCCAATCGACAGCTTTGGAACCGGCCGAGGTTGGGGGGGAGGCGCAGTGGCACGAATCCAAACCCCACCCACAAAGCGAGCCCCGCCCACTTTCGAGGCCAAAAAAAAAAAAAAAATAAGATGCCACTCCCAGCAGATTGCGACACCCCTCTCCGCGTTCGGTACTCTGGAGAAAGAAATAATTCAGGGTATGTCTACACTGCAGAGTTTCTCCGGAAAAACAATACTTACGTCCACACGGCTATTGAGTTCTCTCAACAGAGTCAAAAGAACGGAGGGGTTTTTCCAACCACGGTAAACCTCAGTCTACAAGGAAGAAGCCTTTGTCCGAAAAAGCTTTTTTGGAAAAAGGCATGTGTGGACGTGGAAGAGAGTGTTTTTTCGAAAGAAGAGGCCTCCAGGAAAAAGCACAGGTGCCCTGGTGGCCACTCCGTGCACAGCAATCACAACTGAAATGCGAGATAGTGTCCAATCAATGTGGAGGCTATCTTTTGAAAACGCACATCGCTTTTTCGTTGCGCTTTTGCTGCGTAGAGGCTCTCTTCCGAAAGAATCTTTCGAAAAAGCCTCTCTCAAAAGAGAGCGTCTAGACTACAAGCAGATTTTTCGAAAACGTGAGCTGCTTTTTCGAAAGAGAGTCTAGACGCTCTCTTTCGAAAAAGCACAGTTTGCATTCAACAGTGCCTTTTTTCGCAAAAGTACTTTCGAAAAAAGACATTATTCCTCGTAAAATGCGGTTTACCGCGATCGAAAAAACTGCCGCGTTCTTTCAATTTACTTTCGAAAGAACGCGGCTGCAGTCTAGACGCAGGTGACGCTTTTTGAAAAAAACCTCTGCCATCTAGACACACCCTCAAAGCTGAAATTGGCATTAGGCGTCAGAGTGAAGCGAATGGGGCATTTCCCCCGCCCCCCAGGGATCTGTAGACACGACGCATCCCTGTCCTGGTGGCACTTGGATCCCATGTGGAAGGCAGCCTGGCAGCCATACGGGCCCGGAGAGCGGTAACACGGCAGCGAGCCTGGGGAACAAGATGGCCACTGCTGACGTCAGCACAGAGAGCAGCGGCAGGGCCGGACCAGGCCCTTGGTGTGCAAAGCGTCTTGCACACCTACCAGATCCGGAAAGCTGGGCTCCGTCCCCAGCCTGGGCGGGGAGAGAGCCTGGGGCGAGGCTAGCTTTGGAAGGGGATGGAAGGAGGGTCCACGTGGGGGTGGAGAGAAGGAACGAGAGGGGCGAGCTGCCCGCGCGGGGGAAGAGATCGAGCGAAGAGAGGCCGGCGACGGGCGCTGAGGGTGAAGAGCTGGGGGGGGGGCTGGTGAGGCCCTATCGACGCGAGGAGTTTTATCGACAAGGAAAGGGGGCTGACCCGGCGCCCCAGACGGCGACGGGGGGACGATCGCCGGCATGGCCACGGCGACGTCTGCCAGGCTGGGCAGGCCGAGGGCAAATCGCCAGAAGCTCTGACTGCTGCCGGGGCCGAGGGGATCAGCAAGCCCCCAGCCCTGGGAACAGCGGGCCGGACGGCGTAGTAACCCTTCGCACACGCAGCCACAGGGGTGAAAAGGCGCACGCGGGGCTCCTGGAGGGAGAACTCTCCATTCGCTTGCAGGTGGCGGAGGGGAAGCCAGGTGCTTTTTGGAAGCGAGTCCCCCCCGGCCAGTTTCCATTGTTTCGCAGCTGCCCCACGCAGCGCTGCCAAGGGGGTTCGGAGACCCAGGAACACGCGGCGCGACAGCAGACACCTTATAAAACGCCTTGCGGCAGAGCGGGCTGGGAACAGCCCGGCCTACAGGTAACGAAGGGGGGCGGCAGACATCAAAGGCTGGGCTTTTGCAGGGCACAGCGCGGGGGCGGGGGGGGGGAGACTTTGAAGTTTCAGCAGGGGCGGAGGAATTGGCGCAAGGATCGTTTGTACGTCCCCATTAAGAGCCAGGCAGGCCCTCGGAGACCGGGGGGATCGTGTTTAACTGGAGGCTGCTGGCGAGAGGCGGCGAGGTGGCGGCTGCCCCCGGGAAGGCGGCCGTGCCCCTGGCTGGTTCATTCTCCCCCTGGGCAGAGCCCCTCGGGGGTCTGGCGTCCGTCTCTCACCCACCCTGTGCCCCAGCGCTGCACAATGCCCGCTGGTCCAGAGCCCCTCCAGCGCGTCGCCACGCTTGCGGCCCCTGGAGACCACCGGAGGCCTTCCTTCCCCGGCGCGGCGGGGGGCCGCTCCGAACCTGCCTCTGCTCCTGGGGGCTCAGCGGGACGGTCCTCGGCTCCCTGGTCACCGCACGTTCCCCTGGAGCCCCCAACAGTCCCCTGCCAGACTGCCTGCCTCCACGGAGGGGCTGCCTGCTCTGCCGGCCGCCTCCCTCCCAACGCAGGGGCCGCGCCGCCAACAGCCCAGCATGGCTGCCCTGCGTGCCAGAGGGGCCTTCGGCCCATGGCCCCTGCGCCCGACGCACCTCCCAGCAGGGGCGTCCGGTGCCTGAGGCGGGGGCAGGCGTTGCCTCCCCAGACCGCCAGGCCGGCCCGCCCGCACTGCGCCCCCAGAGCGCCCGCCGCAGGAGACAAGGGAAGTTGCTGCCGAAGACCCCTGGGTCTGTATGAACCCCCGCTCCTGCGGGTGAGCCGGGTAGCGCGTACCCCGCATGGCTGGTCAGCCCACCGCAAGGACGGGAGGTGATGACGGAGTCTGGCTTCCCCCAGCGCCTGGCCTGGGGGGCGGGAACCACGTGACCGCCTCCCCTCCCCGCTGCTCCGGGAGCTGCGCGCACACCCCCCTCGCCTCTCTGCCCCTCCCTGGCGCTCCAGGGAGGCTGGGGAGCGCTTGGCACACTGCCCCGCCTCCTTCCCTCCCCATGGGGGTGGGGCCTCAATGCGGGGGGCTGTAGGTGGGGCTGGGGACCTGCCTCCCCCTGCCCCAGCTGCACCAACTGCCCATGGGCCCCGCGAGGAGAGGTGGCGGCCGCTAGAGGACGCAGACGTCCGGCGCGTTCTATGCTGCACGTCCTGGGTTCACGCCCTGCGCGCCTCAGCTATGGTGGCAAACCTGCGGTCTCCTAGGCCTCCGCAGATGCCCCTACACTGCCCACCGGGGCCGCCTGGCGCCAAGCGGCAGCAGAAGGGAGAGAACGTGGATCCTCTCATGCCAGTGGCGCCAGGCGCCTGCTCCTTGAGCTACAAGCGCGTCTCTGCCGGGCTGCAGCACACGCCCCGGGACGTGGCCAAGAGTCTCGGTTCCATCGCGCAGAGGCCACGGCAGGGCACCGCTGGGCCTGGCGATACACTGCAGCCTCCGTGGGCGCGGCTACCGGAGACGCACCACAACGGGGGCTCCAGGTCTGAGCCCCGAGAGGCTGAGATTCAAACTGCTGGACCCGAAACCCCCTCCCCCCGGCTTGGCTGTGAACCGGAGTCTGGTTCCCGCCCTGACTCAACCTGTGACCTGCCACGCGGATGAGAGGTCCACGCCTCACCGTGGCACAAACGTTGCAGCCGGCCGCCCCTGCAGAGCAGCGGCACACCCGACCACGCCTGCCTTCTGACATCTCGGGCGGCCCGCTCGACGCCAGCCTCAGTAACCCAGCCCGTCCACGCGCATCTCCCCTCTCCCGCCACGGGGGGCGGGGGGGGGGGTCGTTTCATCGCTCGAGCCAGGAGCCCGGCCCTAGCACTCGGGGGGGGGGGTGAACTCAGGTGCCTGAGAAGATCTCGCCGGGATGCCCAGAGCCGGGGTGACCTGCCAGACACACAGCAGAGCCCATGTCCAGAGAGCAAAGGGCTTCATAAAGGAAATGCCCCCACCCCACCCAGAAGCCTCTGCCTGGCCTCACCGTGTTGGGGTTCCGGCTGACCGTCGAGTGAGCGCCACGCTGCTCGGGGTACCTGGACTGCCTGCCCGGGCGCCCAAAGCAGGGACAGCCACGGGCAGCCTGCCACCTGCACAGCCCGGCTAACGCCCTTCAACCTTGCCCTCGGGATTAGGGCTTCGCAGCTGCGGACTCCCACCGAGGCTGCCGACAAGCCCCGGGCAGTTGCCGCGTGGACATCCTGCCCCGTTCCCTGGACAAGCACAGCCAGTGGTAATGGGGACTAATGGTTACTAGCCTCGTCCCAACCTCATGCTGCACAGGGCCCAGGTGCCTACAACAGTATGCCAGTGTGCCGCAGCGGACAGACTGGGGGATGGGAGGGACAGACAGATGCCAGTGGGCCACAGAGGACAGATGGGGGGATGGGAGGGACAGACGGATGGACACGATGCCTCTATGCCTGCAGGCCCAAACTGTGCTGACCTGCTTTGCTGCCATATCTTGCAAACTCCTGTCTGACAGTCTGCCCCTCTCAGTTCCTCCTGCTCCCTGGGGCCCTGACTTCGGGCTTCAGTCTCTTTTTGCTGTTTTCGACCTCGGCCTCCCTCTCTTATAACATTTCTCTAGCCTGTGCTCACCGGCGCCCACACCTCCTCCCAGTTGCGTATGGCCAGAAAACCCCAGCAACACGGCCTTCACGCCCCCTTCCAGATCGCTAGCGGAGACGGCGGAGACCGAACCTAATGCGGATCTCCGCCTTCCCCTGCTAGGCACCGCTCAAGCCCACCCGACAGCATTCCCCTCCCTGGGCTCTGGATGAAGTCTGTCTCCTTGACAGTATTTATTACCCTTTAAACAGCATGTAAGATATAACCCTGACACAACTGCCTTTGTCCCGCGTCCACAACCTGTGGAACTCCTTGCCAAAGGATGCTGTGAAGACTATGATTACAGCAGGGTTTTAAAAAGCTAGATCAGTTCCTAGAGGTTAGGTCCATCAGTGGCTATTAGCCAGGATGGGAAGGGAGGGTGTCCCCGGCCTCTGTTTGCCAGAAGCTGGGAATGGGCGACAGGGTGGAATCACATGGTGATTCCCTGCTCTGTTCCCTCCCTCTGGGGCACCGGCATTGGCCACTGTGGGCAGACAGGACACTGGGCTGGATGGACCTTTGGTCTGACCCAGTGTGGCCGTTCTTATGCTGAACTCAGCATCGGCGTGTAGGTCACATTTTTCAAGAGCAGCCGTTTCCTTTTGGGTGTCCGACAGAAGACGCTGAGGGCCAGGTTTGCTGAGCGCGTCTCACTAGGTAAGGTCAACAGGAGCTCCTCTTTCGGAGGCCAACGCCTCTGAGAATCAGCCCCACGGTGTCATCTCAGGAAGCTCCAGAATTAGGGGCCCCAAATCAGCGGCCCCTTTGGAAGGTTTGGCCATGGAGCGAGAGTAGAAGAAAGAATTTCCCGTCCAGGTGTCAGCGGGACCCTTGTAGCCCTGCACCGGGGGTCCCGCGGGGCCCTGGCGCACCCACGCAAGCTCCAGTCGAGGGGGGGCAGGGGAGCCCTTCCCGGGGCTGATCCTGGCCCAGTGTCTCGCCCACGGGCAGGCCACGCTGAGCCTCCGCAAGCCAGGGGGAACGGGGGACAAGGCCCCATGCTAACCAGCATTCACTGGCCACGGGATCCTTCCTCAGACAGTCCCTTTCATGTCTGGGAATATTTATGTACTTTTCCCAACTCTTGTTTGCAGAACCTCTCTTGGAGGCTCCCACCCTTCGCCGCAGCCCCGGTTTGAAGTTGGACCAGATGGGAGCCCGGACCAAGGATAAATAAACCAATCAAATCTGAGAAAACAACCCCCACCCCCTTCAGCCAGCCCACCCCCCGCCCCGGCCCAGTGTGAGGGGAGACGTCCGGGTAGGGTCAGAGAGCTGCTCTTCCGCTAGGACGGTCCCCCTTCATCCACTCGCGAAGCCCGCTCCTCCGGGCAGCGCTGTGTGTGCTGTTCGCAGGGGGCTTGTTTTTCTAACATGGCGAACACATGCTCTCGCCCGACAACCATTTGTTTGACTTCAGAAATCCTGGGGCTCTTGAGCCGGGCTCTGCAAGATGGTTTAGTACTTTCTTGCGTGCGGAAGGAAGAGGCATTCCTCCAGCTACCGCCGCACCGGGGCAGGGCCCGGACGTCGCCTCCGTAAGCCTGACGGTGCCTCATTTCCCACCCAAGCGGGAGGTTACAAATCACGCCCTGCACTTGAGCATCTCTTCCCTGCTCCTGTCTTCTGCAGCCTTGGGGCCCACGGCTGGGGCTGGGCAGAAGGGGGACGTATGGAAACACGGAGCGGGGCTGGGCCGAAGGGGGACGTATGGAAACGCGGAGGGGGCCAGGCCAAAGGGGGACGTATGGAAACGCGGAGGGGGCCTGGCCGAAGGGGGACGTATGGAAACGCGGAGGGGGCCGGGCCGAAGGGGGACGTATGGAAACGCGGAGGGGGCCGGGCCGAAGGGGGACGTATGGAAACGCAGAACATGGCTAACACAGGAATTGCCAGACTGGCTCGGATGTGCAGTCCATCCCGGCACTGGCGGTGGCCCGCAGCACCTCCTGCTTTGCAAGAAACCCCGCAGCTGCGGGATGAGACAATCTGCCGGCCATGAAGGCCACTTCCCGGACCCCTCCACTTCCAGCCTGCTGCCGGCGCGCCCTCAGAGCCCAACCCACCAAGCAGTGGCGGGCCAATAGAGGCCGGGGGGCCCCAGGGAACGACACAGGAAGCGGGACTGGCAACTCAGGTGACGCTCTTCTCCCGGTGCCGGGATAGAGGCCACCAAACCGCAACCGTCCCCTTTCAGAGGGCGGGTCCCGATCCCCCCCGCAGCTCCCTGGGGCGCCGAAGACCCCTTTCCCCTTCCGTCCAGCAATGCGAGCCCCCGCCTGGATTGCGACGCGCGCCCTCCTCCCCGGGCCGGGTGGAACAATGGCGCAGGAGAGCAATGCATCTCGGAGTAACCCGATCCGCTAACGCACAGCGCCTCTGATGTGGGCAGCTTGTGCTTTACAGCATTAGGGGAGCAACATTTCATGGAAAATTCAATAAATACCCCTGTACAGCCAGACGTCTGTAAACAAAGGCTTCCAAATTCAATCAGGCTGTGGGCTCGCAGCAGCCTTTATGGGCCATGGCATGGAATATTATGGAGGAGAGCAAAGGCGACGGGGGAGGGGGTGGATTCCTGGAAACTGAAAGACCTCATAGCCCTCACCCCCACCTCCCCACCCCTCGTGCGATGATAACCCTTGCGGTGCCACGGCGCCGTGCCGGGCTAGGCCGGGGCGGCCCGGCTCCCCTCTCCAGCGTCCCACCCCGTTCTTAGGACGCCGGCTGCCAGGGGGAACCCGCCTTCAGCACTTAGACACAGAGACGGGCCCTCCAGCAAAACCACGGGGAGCTGGACAGCTCCGGCAAGCACCAGATCGGAGCACCCGGGTTCCGCCCCTCTCCTGCGGGATCTCTGGCACTGCAGGGAGGTGGGTTGTGGTAGAGCCCGAAGTGCCAAGCTTAGCGCCGGGTCGGATGCCTCCCAACGTCGGGAGGTACTTGGAGCCGGGGCTTGGGCCCAGGAGCCTCTCCTCAAACCTCCTTTGGGAGCATGGGACGGGATTTCCACCCGATTCTTGGTGCCTTTGCTCCCCCGTGGTCTCGGGGAAAGGAATCTGTCACAAGCGACAGTTTTGTTGCTCGTCCGAGCTGGCTGCTCCCCTGGGCTGCAAAGCGAGGGCTAACAACAGCTAGCAGTACGTGGCACCCTGTGGTCACGTGGAACTTTGTAGGCCCAGAACACAGCTCCTCCTGTTCCCACAGCCCAGGCTCTGGCCGCCTGTTCTAAAGGAGACTCTCCATTAGCAGAGAGCAGTATAAGGCTTATGGGACACAGTTGAGTCCACCCAGAAGAGGGCAGGGCCAACCTAAATCACTCCCTTTGCCTCTGACCTGGACGAGGCTAGTTGGGGGTCTGAAGAGGCTTTGGGGAAGGAGCAAAGGGAGAGGGGCCCATGGCAAGCGTGGAGGCTGGCCGCTGCTGCTTTAGAAAGTCAGGGAGGAGCCGTCTGTAACCGGTGTAACCGTCTGGCAGGGATCTAGTAGCTCGTCCTCATGCAGCGACCCGCACGTCCAGCCGCAGGGCAGCGCTGAACACGGTCCGGTCTGGACTCGTCAGAGCCCCCACTATGGACGCTTCCTCCATTTTCTCCAACAGCTGCCCCCTGCCAATCCCCGAGCGGCTCAAGTTTTGTAGCCCCCCGGGATCCCTAAACTCCCGCCCCTTGCTGCGGGGGCTCTGGACTTGTCTAGGCCACGTAGGGTGGCTCAGGGAAGAGCCACGTGAGGGGCAGGCCAGAGGCAGACACGCTGCATTTCCACGCTCGGGTGGGGGCGACTGCAAGGCCCCCCCTTGGGTCCCCCACTTGCGAGAGGCAGGCAGACGCGGGGCGAGCGCGAAGGGAGCCCGCGAAAGGCCACTCGGACCAGCAGGGGGGCAGGTGGCTCACGGTCGGTCTGGTTCGGGGCCCCAGGCCCAGGCTGAAGCCCCGAGGTCACGCCCTTGGCAGCACGAGCCGGGGTGACGGCAGACCCCGGCATTCATCTCCCCCTGCCCCGCGAGGGCACTTCCCCCTCCAGCTCAGTCAGGCTTTCTGGGCACCTCGACGCGCGCCCCCGCCAGCCTGTGTAATGCCCGTGCCTGGTGCCGCAGGGAGGTATGGCCCAGGGGACGGGAAGGTAAGTGGGGCTGTGATCTAATACCCCAGGCTGGGCACTCGGAGCGCCCAGGGGAGAGAGCTTCACAGCCACTGCGGGGACAACCACCACGCCTGCGCTTCTGACCCTCCAGGCACTGGCTTGTTCGGGGGGTCCGGAGAGCAAAAGGGGCCAACCGGAGCCCTGGCTCCATCACCTCGGGAGAGGGGGGAGGGAGCCAGCTGCAGAGGGGAGGTGTGCCTGGAAAGGGTGAAGAAACCAACAGCCCAGACACAGATGGGGGAGCGGTGACAGCAGCCGGCCCCGTCACACCGGTGCGGGTGCATCTGCCTCCTACCAGGCCTTCGTCGCGTCACCAGGCCCGGGCACGGCCCAGGCAGGCCGGAGAACGGGACCGGCCACACCCAGGCGCCCGTGGGCTAGAACCAGAGGTGCTGGGCCAAACGCTCACCAGCCGTCCGGTTCCACCATCCCAGCTCTCCAAAGCAAAGTCAGCCCCCCCCCCCCCCTTGAAGAAGGCCCTTTCCAACACCGGTCCAGGAAACGCTGGTGAATGCTGCGTAAAACCTCTGCCCGATGCAGCGTCATGGGAATGAAAGACATGCAGCTCTCGTCAGATTCAGCCACACTGCAAGTCCCCTGGTGCGCTGCTCTGGCCAGCCATGCAACCCTCAGCTGTTCCAAGTTAGGTCCCGTTCCACTGCCAGCCCGGGAACTTTCATGGCAGGTTTCAAGTTCTGCAACTTCTTGCAAGCTCTGTAACTTCCAGCTACTGTTTGCAGGATCTTTAAGCTCCGTAACAGTCTATCCTGTGACAAGGGAGTGCATGGGTGTGAATAAGTGGTGTGACCAGGGTGTGTCAGTGGCGTGAATAGGGTGTGCGAGTGGTGCGAATAGGGTGTGCGAGTGGTGCGAATAGAGTGCTACGCTCTTGCGCGAGAATGTATGCAAATGAGGCGCGGCGATGAATATCGCCACGCCTCATTTGCATACGTAATGAGACGCCATTTTTGCGCAAGGGGCTGTTGTACAAGAGCCGTTCTTCCTGAAGATAATCGGCAGAACGGCCCTTGCGCAAGAGGGGTTTTTTGCGCAAGAAGGAGCAGTGTAGACTGCTCCTTCTTGCACAAAAGCCCCTTGCGCAAAAATGGCAGCTCATTAAGTATACAAATGAGGCGTGGCAATATTCATTGCTGTGCCTCATTTGCATATGTTCTTGCGCAAGAGAGTGCAATGTAGAGGTAGCCAGTGTGTATAAGTGGTGACAATAGGGTGTGTGCATGAGTGGCGTGAATAGGGTGCATATCAGTGGTGTGAATAGGGTGTGTAAGTGGCATGAACAGGGTGCGTGTCAGTGGTGTGAACAGGGTAAATGTCTGTGCCTTTGTAGAGAGGAGCCGTGAGGCTACAAAGAGGAGCTAGGGGCTAGGTGGAGTCTGATCTAATCTTCGCGTGCACATGAGGAAGACAAGAAACGAGGTGTCGTGAAGATGAGAAGGAGGAATTAATATGCAGGAGGAAAATGGGGTCTGGGCGGGCCTCTCGGTGATGGACGCAGACAAAGAACTCCGTGCATGTGACGGGGCGGTCCAGCTCAGTAAAGAGAAGAGCCCACAGACCCCGGGCCGTACGATTAGCTCTCCGGCCCGGATTGGTGACCGCAGGCCGGACCCCCCCGCTTGGCTTCTTCTGCCCCCTCTGCGCAGCCCGCCGCCCGCTAAGTGTCGGAGTGCGCGGGCGTGAAGGAGTCCCGGTCCCTTTTTGTTTGATCCCACAGCGCCGCGGAATACATCGGTACAAGTGCGACCCGGCTCGGTCTCCGGTGCACTGGGGTAACAGAGAACGGCTTCCCCACTCCACGCGGCCTGGTCTCGGGAACGAGACGCAGCGGCGCTGCTCTGTGTTCGGTGTCAGAGCGCGGGGGCCCCGCTCCCGGGAGAGAGTGACCCCCAACTAGCAGCGATGGGGCTGCGGGAGCCCGGCACACCCCTCAGTCCTTGCCGCTGTCCCTGGAGCCCACGGAAATGGGCACTGGCTTGCTGACGGGATTCAAGGCAGGAGGGGCAGTGCCCCTCCCCCACGCCAGCTGTTCCGGAAGTCTTCCACTAAACTCCTATTAATGAGTTGACACTTGGGCTGCCCAAAGCCCCTGCCCTCCACCCTGAGGAAGAGGAGCCGGAGCGGGAGGTTGAGTCTTGGACACATTCTTCCGGGTAATATTTCAGCCCCTCGTTAGGGAGGAAACGAAGGCTGGTGTCTCCTCCGCTCCGCTCCCAAATCACCCGTGTGCAGCAGACAACCGGGTTACGGGCTCCCCCGCCCCTTGCAAGTGCCTGGGTGGGAGCTGGGAGGGTCGATCCCGTCCCACGCCCCGCGACCACGGCCGGGCCGGAGCTGTAGCCCTGTTTGTGGCTGGTCAGTGGGTGCCGTGAATCTCGGCGGCCCATACACAGAAGCTGGGGGTCTGCCACAGCTCGAGATGGGCTCCTGGCTTCAGCTCATGCTTTCGGCGCGCGAGAGCCGCAGTCCAGCCTGGCGTGTCAGCCAAGATGGTGCCCATCCCATACCCAGCAGCTCAGAAGTCCGGGTCTGGTGGCACAAACACAACTGCCACTGAACTCGGTGGAGCGAGTCCCGTGTGAACGGGACGGGGTAAGGTCAGGGCCAGGCGCGACAGAGTGACTCTGGATTTTGCCGGGCGCAGAGACCGACGTGCAGCCTCCAGAGTCAGGCGTCTGGCTGGGCTTGCAAGAACACACTGGGCTTCAGCAAAGTCACTGTGGAGACCTAAAGTCTGTGGGTTTAAGTCTGTCCTGGGCCCCTGGATCCAGACATCTGGCTGCTGGATGTATCACGCCCACACCCAGCTGAGCACGTCTGAGCGTGACTGGTCGCCTGCGAGAGGCCCAGGGTTCGACGCACCCGAGACTGTGGGGAGGGGCGGGAGTACAACCGCAGCGGGGATGTTCAGAAGCCCCAGGAGAGCGGCATGTTGGGCAAGCAGGACAGACTGGAGGAGGGTGGGAATGGGGTGGGAAGGGGGGGCAGGTCAGGATGGAGGGGTTATGGGCAGAGCTCTGCGGAGAGGGGGAGAATCCTTCCAACCCCAACAGCCCACACGAAGACGTGGCAGCCTCTAGCCAGCCCTGACAGCTCTTCACGTCCTCCCACATCCAATGTAGCCACGCCTGCCATCCATGGAAAGGGAAGGCGCTCAGAACGCTTTCGCCGGCTCCTTTTAAAAGGGAAACCTGGGACCTTGGTCCTAAACCCCGGACACAACTTCTGCTGACGAGTTCTCTTGCCTTTCCTGCCTGTGAATTCCCGCTTTTGTTTGCCGCCCACGCTCCCCCCGCTGCCTCTTTGGCGAGAATGGCTCCCTGGCCACGGAACAGCCACGCCGGGTTCCATCCAGGGACCCAGTGGTCAGGTAGAGACCCGCACGGGTTCCCTTGGGAGGCCTCCTCGGCCACACGCTCTCTTCACGTCGCAAGTCGATGGGAATCGGGTCTGCGGGGTGCACCCCTGTGCTTACCCCTCGGAATCCCTCCCCAAGAGTCGCCCCCCAGGTTGGCGTACAGTCAATTACTCCCGCACAGGGGCTGAGGGTGGGCTGGGGGAGAACCAGCCAGCCCGTCCAGGCCACGGGCTGCACCGAAGTGACAAAGTGAACGAGATATTTGCAAAAATTCTCTCCCTCTCTCCCCGGCTTCTGCCCGTCCCGCATCCCTTCCCCCTCCCTGGCTCTCACACAGGGAGCTGCTAGGATCAGCCCCCACAGAAAAATGCCCAATTTGTCATGTCATGTCCAGCTGTTAACCTCCCGTTGCTGAGCCATAGGGAAGATTTGCTTTCTCCTATTTATTTATTTGCCACTTGGACAATGGAAGGCCCCCGGCCCTGCTGAGCTCTACATAATAAAGCCACCAACGATCTCTTCTCCCCATTCCTCCGCCCAATCCCTCCCGCCCCCCATGCTGCAGGTGTCCCTGCTATTAACCCATGCTTGGCTGCCAGCCCCATTGAAAGGCAGCCCGGCCCCCGCGAGGAAGCAGCCGGGGAGGGAGGGGCAGGCCGGGAGGTCTCCCGGGCTTGGCTCAGTGGAAGGCTGAGCACAAAGAGGACGCTGCGGAAAAGGCCAGCCGATAACCATCGCTCCGGAAAGCTTATTGCTCCGCTGTGGGGACGCTTAGCCAGGGAGCAGCCGGGGGAAGAATGGGACTGTCCAGCCACCCAAAGAGTTTCCTGGGGGAGGACCAGGGCCTGGCGTGCTCACTGCTGCTCTGGGGACACTTAGCAACGGCGGGCCGGCCGGCGCGGGGGGCCTGTCAGCAGGCAGCCCAGCCAGGGCGAGGGTGAGCCCCTCGCCCCCAGCACCCGGCTCAGCACCACGCCTGCCGTCTCCAGCGCCCCACTGCCGTGGTTCGGCCAGGCCCAGGGCGCGTGTGAGGAGAGGCGAAGGGGCCCTGCCGTCGTACGTCTACACTGCACTCAGACGCCCGCTGGCCCGGGCCTGCCCATGTGGGTACGCCAGGCGCAGGCTGGCCGGCAGTTTCACGGCACTGAAGATGTTCTGGCTCGGCCTGGTGCCCGGGCTCTGGGGGCTCAGCCCACAGCACCCCTGGCAGCGGGCACTGGCCGGCCACCGTGCCCTGCAAGGAGTAGGGCAGAATGGGGGGACGCCCCCTTACCAAGCCAGTCTAGGACTCTATGACACTGCAGAATCAACAGCCCCCCCCTGCTCACTTCCCAGCCCCCTCCAGCCCCACTTCCTCCCCCTCGTACCCCCCCTCCAGCCCCACTTCCTCCCCCTCGTACCCCCCCTCCAGCCCCACTTCCTCCCCCTCGTACCCCCTCCCTCCAGCCCCACTTTCTCCCCCTCGTACACCCCCTCCAGCCCCACTTCCTCCCCCTCGTACGCCCTCCCTCCAGCCCCACTTCCTCCCCCTCGTACACCCCCTCCAGCCCCACTTCCTCCCCCTCTTACCCCCTCCCTCCAGCCCCACTTCCTCCCCCTCCTACCCCCTCCCTCCAGCCCCACTTCCTCCCCCTCATATGCCCCCTCCAGCCCCACTTCCTCCCCCTCGTACCCCCCCTCCAGCCCCACTTCCGCCCCCTCCAGCCCCACTTCCTCCCCCTCGTACCCCATCCTCCCTCCAGCCCCACTTCCTCCCCCTCATATGCCCCCTCCAGCCCCACTTCCTCCCCCTCGTACACCCCTTCCAGCCCCACTTCCTCCCCCTCATACGCCCTCCCTCCAGCCCCACTTCCTCCCCCTCCTACCACCCCCTCCAGCCCCACTTCCTCCCCCTCGTACCCCCTCCCTCCAGCCCCACTTCCTCCCCCTCGTACCCCCTCCCTCCAGCCCCACTTCCTCCCCCTCCTACCACCCCCTCCAGCCCCACTTCCTCCCCCTCGTACCCCCCCTCCAGCCCCACTTCCTCCCCCTCATATGCCCCCTCCAGCCCCACTTCCTCCCCCTCGTACCCCATCCTCCCTCCAGCCCCACTTCCTCCCCCTTGTGCCAGTCTAGGACTCTATAACACTGCAGAATCAACAGCCCCCCCCCGCGCTCACTTCCCAGCCTCCTTCAGCCCCACTTCCTCCCCCTCGTACGCCCTCCCTCCAGCCCCACTTCCTCCCCCTCGTACCCTCTCCCTCCAGCCCCACTTCCTCCCCCTCGTACGCCCTCCTTCCTCCCCCTCGTACGCCCTCCCTCCAGCCCCACTTCCTCCCCCTCGTACGCCCTCCTTCCTCCCCCTCGTACGCCCTCCCTCCAGCCCCACTTCCTCCCCCTCCTACCACCCCCTCCAGCCCCACTTCCTCCCCCTCGTAGCTCAACCACCACAGCGTTCACCTCGCCGCCCGCCCACGCACGCCCTTCCGTCAGGCCTCGGGGGGCAGAGGACCCAGCTCCCGTCCAGACGCACAGGGCGAGGGAGACAAGCCAGGCCTCCCGCCTCCAGACAGACAGACAGAGGGACTGTGTTTCGCAGGGCACCTGGCAGAGCCCAGGGCAGGCTGCCTAGAGGCCCCCGGCCCAGGGATATTTGTTATGTTTGGAGAAAGCGCCTAAACACACGCACGTTCCACCTTTCCTGTTTGGGGACTCCATCTTTCCCCCGCTATTTACTCAGAGCAGCTACTGGAGCATGAACGCAGAGGCCTGGGAGGGGCGCCGGAGGGAGGAGAAGGGAATGCCCCCCAAAGAGCTGGTGCCGGGCGCGCCGCGTGGGCTGTTAACCCTTGCGGACGGTGGCGGAACAAGGGCCCAGCCAAACCAGCATCCCTCCGCCACTGCCGACGCCTGGGCCTGAACGAGGCCTCTGTCCCCCGCAGCGTCCGACTTCAGCCTGCGCCACGAAGGCTGCCCAAAGCCTCTCCCCATTCTACAGCAGGGCGACTGAGGCCCGGCGTGGGGAGACTGAGGTGCAGGGCGGGGAGACTGAGGCCTGGCGTGGGGAGACTGAGGCGCGGGACGGGGAGACTGAGGCCTGGCGTGAGGAGACTGAGGTGCAGGGCGGGGAGACTGAGGCCTGGCGTGGGGAGACTGAGGCGCAGGGCGGGGAGACTGAGGCGCGGAGTGGGGAGACTGAGGCCTGGCGTGGGGAGACTGAGGCGCAGGGCGGGGAGACTGAGACCTGGCGTGGGGAGACTGAGGCCCGGCGTGGGGAGACTGAGGCCCGGCGGGGGGCGACTGAGGCGCAGGGCGGGGAGACTGAGGCCTGGCATGGGGAGACTGAGGCGTGGGGCGGGGAGACTGAGGCACGGGGCGGGGAGACTGAGGCGCAGGGCGGGGAGACTGAGGCCTGGCGTGGGGAGACTGAGGCGCGGCGGGGGGCGACTGAGGCGCGGCGGGGGGCGACTGAGGTGCAGGGCGGGGAGACTGAGGCCCGGCGTGGGGAGACTGAGGCCCGGCGTGGGGAGACTGAGGCACGGCGGGGGGCGACTGAGGTGCAGGGCGGGGAGACTGAGGCCTGGCGTGGGGAGACTGAGGCGCGGGGCGGGGAGACTGAGGCGTGGCGTGGGGAGGAATATAATTTTCAAAGGGACGGGACACAGAGGTTCAATTTGCGCTGAGCCCCGCACACTGCGCAGGGCGCCCAAGAGATGCCGCTAAGCAGGCTTACGCCGCAGGCTGAACGGCGCCCTGTCCGTGGAAGGGTTGTGCCATCGCCGTAGCCGCTCGGGGGGGGGTGGATTGGCTGCAGTGACAGCCCCTTCCCTCGCCGCGGGGAGCGGCTGTGCCTCAGGGCTTGCCGGGCAGGCTCGCCACCCCACCCCGCGGCCACGGACTGAGCGTAAAGAGCCTCGCCCGACAGAGACCTTTCCAGCGGGGGTGCAAATGGCCACGGAGGCGCGCAGGGAGGGGCCCTGTCCCTGTGCGTTTTGGGGGAAGCAATCTGGGCCCTTGCCCCAGGCCACCCAACAAGTATGGGCCAGAGCTGGGTGCAGCAGCCAGCTGGTCTGAACTCTCACCCCCAGGGATCAGACCACTGGCAAGAAAACCACCTCCTCCTCTTAGCCCACTCAGCGACAATTCCTCTCCACCTCCAGCGCAGGCACTGGGCAGAGTCAAGCTCCCTGCTGGTGCTGGGAAACCAGTAACAACCCTGGGACCCCCAACTCTACGATGCAGCCCCTTCTGGAGCGGAGCACGCAGCAGAGACCAGCTACTTCTGGCGAGGCCTCAAGCACCTCCCGTGCGTGCCCCCTCCCCTCGGGAAGTCTGGGAATCACCAGTGTGCGCTCAGCATCGCTACGGACTCCGATTTTAAAGCACTGCACCCATGACAGGGGACCCTTGGTGGCGGAAAAATGGTGAGCTCTGCAGGGATTCGAACCCTTGCCCCGGGATACCGGCCTGATTCCAGGCCTCCACGGCAGCACGATACCACCAATGGAAATCAACACAAAGCTGGAACCAGGAATTTTCCCCCTTGCGCTTGCTCCTCTGACAATAAAACGCCTCTCCGGTTACTGCAAAGGTAACGGCGCCGCACAGACGAGAGGGGAGCACACCCGGGCCAGTAACTCCTTCCTGTCTGCCCGGCTGGCTCTCAGGCCTCCCTCCCTCTGTCAAAGGCACTTTATGTGCTGCTGAGGCGGGGGGAGATTGCCGGTAAAGGCAAGTAGCAGACGTTACAATGCATTTCAGTTAGGTCGGGATAATAAAGGGGGCGGGGGGTGAAAAGAAGGAAGTTTTAAGTCCCTAATAAAAATCAAATGCAGGCCGTTTGCAGGGAGTGATTCGCTCAGCGCTTCGCCATTCTCTTGTTAAGGGCCCGCAGCCATAAATAACTTCCCCGAACAGAGCCGAGGAGAGCGGGAGAGCAAAGACGCAACACCACCAAATTTTTCATTTTTCTCCATAAATCATCTCAGCATGCGATAATATTTGTTTTTTCTAATGAGTCTCCTGTGATCCATTCCGGGAGCTAACATCAGGGCCTGTCAGAGGCTGATGTGTGGTGCACTTCAACGCTTTACAAAAACTGCCGGCTACACAGATTTTTTTTTTCCCCCTCCCTCCTTCCTTATGCTAAGTACGAATGCAGCCAATTTTTTTTATTTTTTTAGGGGCTCACGGATCTTTCTGCTCGGGCACTGAGCACTTCAACATCTGGGTGTGAAAGAACACCTCCAAGAGGCACACGTTGGAATCTCTCTCTCCAGTCTTGTACGTTTCCCCCACTTCAATCCCCTTCCGAGCACTGCTTTTCCTCTTCCCCGTTGGGAGAGCAGGTGCCTGGAGGGGTCAGCCCGAAATGCCGGAAGAAAGCGAGAACGCCAGCCACAAAAAGAAAGACCCAGAAGAAGACTGAAAAGGCGGATGTCTCGGTGCCAGGGGGCCAAGAGACTGGAAGCTCTCTGGCTGCCCATGGACCCGTCAAGTCCTGCTCCGGGGCACCTATGCACCCTCCACAATGTGGAATTCAGCTTCATGTCATGTATCTCTCTTCCCGCTCTGCACATCAGCTGCCTCTCATTGTCCCAACACCAGATTCCCCCAGAAACACCGGAGGGACCGGCTGCATGGAACGCTGTGTTTGCAACCTCCATAGATACAGGCTGAAACCCAACAAGCCGCCCCCTGCTATGACAGCGACCTGGCGGTCCCCACCCACGGCCCTGCCTGCTTCTTCCAGACCAGTACCCCTCAGGGCCACGCAGGGCAGTGGCGGCTTCACCTCTTCCTGGAGCTCAGCCACCTGACCCAACTGCCACGGCAGGCTGCTCGGACACGTGACAGCTCAGGCCACGTCTTGGCCACTGGGAGACGGGAGGGTGGGCGGACCCCTCCGGCAGACATGCACACGGCCCCCATGGCCTGCCCAGCAAAGGAACACGGGGAGAAGGACGATTTCCTGTGTTCGGTTTGCCCTTTAATAACGTGAACCACACGCCTCAATTCCACGCCCCCTCCCAAGCGGGGCCACGAGCCCTGGCGACTTTCTGGGGACCTCTTGCAAACACTGCACCACAGCTGGTCCCAGGGCCGCAGGTTGGGAATGCCAGGGTGAAACCAAACAGCCTCCCTGGGGAGCCCCAAAGCCTCGGGGAGGTTCTGATAGGGGCCATCTTCCCGAAGCTTGCATCTCCCTTGGAAACTGACCACTGCCCTCGCCTGCAAATTCTCCACTCTGCCTCCTTCCTCCTCTGCCACAGGGCCACGCCCAAGTCCAACGCCGGGAGCCAGACCAAACCCGACACACCCCAGGGGCAATTTCCAATGGCGTCCGGCACTCCACGGGAAAGAGACAGAGTGGGGGAGGAGGGATGGGCCAAGGAAAGGGACATGGTGCCGTTCAGCCCCTGGGCCAGATTAGTCCAACTCGGCTCACGATGACGAGAAGTCAGCTCTTTGGCACCCTGAATACCAAGAGCTGGTGGGTCTGTCCTTGTGGACATGGAGCCTTCAAAAATCGCAACCATGGTCATCCCTGTGGAAGCCCAAGCGGGGGGTCGGCACGCCATGGAGGCGAACCCCACTCTCACTCCTCACTGACAATGCTCCCTCTGATTTTGTCCATCCATGTGTGGAATAAATTTTGTTCCGTGCACACAGGCCTGTGCAGATGTGCACGACCAAGAGAAACACATGCTGCCGGCCGAGGGAGGCTGTGGGCGCTCTGTGGAAAAGCTGGGGATTCCAGACTCCATGGAGCTCAGGCCTCTCTCGAGCGCCCGTTAGGAAAGAGAAGCCATCCCGGGGCCCTTGTGTTTGAGCCGTGGGGGAGGAGACGGCCAGGACCACAGAGAACGGGAGGCAAGACGGGCGGTGTCGGGCACAAACGAGAGCCGAGCTGTGTCCTCTCCACAGCGCGGACGCGCTGCGCGCCGCCATGCCCATCCCGACTCCTGATCCAGCAAGACCGGGACGCACACTGCTCGCGGCCAGACCTCTCCAGAGAAAGGACGCCGCAGCCAGGTCTGGAAAGCAGGGCCGGCCAGAGAGAGCCAAAGGGCCGCCTAAGCAGGGACTAGCCACTGCTGCTCCGCCCAGGGCTCTCCCCTGGCTATGCCATGCGTGGCCATCCCCACCAGAGCCACGGTTGCTCCCCGCCTCGCCACCATCCACACCGCTGCGGTGGTGTGCCCGGCGGAGGCCTTTAGCGCAGGGAGCAGGAGGAAGGCGGGCTGGGGGACCTTCAGGGAGCCGTTAGGTTGCCGGCCCGGCTCTGTGTGTGTTTACTCTGCCCGTGTGTGTGTGTAAGAGAGAAAGAGAGAGGTAGTGAGATAAACACTGTCATGGGCCGTTTCCATCATCTACTCACAAGAGCATAATAAAGCCCTTGTAATATACTAGAACTTGTGTGGTCCCAGGGTCTAATTTGCATACTAATTACTCAGTGCAAATGGGAAGGAGGGGTGGGGGGGAGGGCATGCGGGCGAGGAGGACTGGACTATTTGCTCTGCCATTTCATATCATGCTAACAAGCTAATCCGGCGTGCAGTTAGCTCCTGATATATAACTGCTCATTAGTATTATAATAAAGTACATGAAACAACCATAAAACGTTATATACTGCACAAGTGTTGTTTTCTTGCCAATTATCTGCGGGCGGATTTATCACCGCAGTTGTTGCAAATTCCCCTTGGTGAGGTTTGGGTCGAATAAAGAAAGGTGTTGGGGGGGGGGGAGGGGGGACTGCTTTCAAGGAGGAGAACATGTGTTTTCTTAAGTAGCACTTACCGATGCGCCATTTCGTAGGAGCGCGGGAGAATATTGCATCCTTAGGAAGCAGAGAGGGGGACGCAGCGCCGCTCCCCACACAAAGCAAAAACTTCTGCCCAATGCGGGAGCAGGGCACCAACGCCTCCCACAGGGACCAGACCCTGCTCTCCATTCTCGCAGGCCAAACCACGAAGCCATCCCGCCCGTTCCAGCCGAGTTACTCCAGGCTGCGGCCCAGCATCAAGGGCAGCATGTGGAGCCAGGCTAGCATCGGCTCCATAACATACCCCCGACCACACTCAGCCTGTTGCAATTAACCCCACGCCGCTGGAACCAGGCTGGGTGCTAGAGCAAACCCCAACAGCCGCACAAGGCTTGGGGTAGTAGCGGGGTTCCTTCCAAATGGAGAGCCAAGGCAGCAAGCGACTGACGGTCACACAGTGACTCTCTGGCAGATCCAGGAATTGAACCCAGGAGTCCTGGGTTGAGGATACCTCATCGAGCCCTGAGGGCTACTGTCAACTACCAGCGACCCTAGGGCCTGTTGCCAGGGGCTTACAGTCTAAGGCTTGGCTCCATCCCTCCCTAAAGCCAGGTGACAGACACCTTCCACTCTAACACAGGGCAGGCTGGGTGCTAACACGGTCTGTGTCTGACAGATTCCAAGGTAACAGGCAAGGGCTGGCCTTACTCCTTGGAAGAACTGGAGAGGACGACATGCCAGGGAGGGAGGTGAAGCGGAGGGCTCCCTGCCGATTTCTTTAATGAAGATGACTGCGGTTTACCCGTATTTACTGCCACGCCCGCCCTGGCACCCAAACCGCAGGTGCTGGGGCTGTTACCGCAAAGGTCTCCAGGAGCTTCTGCCTGGTGTCCCTCTGTCCTAAACAGCACAGCTCCTTCTGCCACCACCAAATACACCTCCGCCTCCGCCCCCTCACGTTCCACGGGGCGGCACGGCCCCCGCACCCCAATTCACAGAGAGCCACCCCAAAGTCAGAGCCGCTGGCTGCTGTGTCGCTCCGGCTACCGGCACAAAGTTACCCATTGTGCTCACCCTGCGTCCTAAAGGCGGGGGAGCACTGTTAGCCTGGCCCGGAGGGGGAAACCGAGGCAGCGAGCAAGGCCATTACTCTGTCACACTGCCAGGGGGCAGCAGAGGCGGGTGATCAGGATCCAGTGCTTGAGCCCATCTGCAGAGGCCACCCCCAAAGCACCCCCGTATTTACACCCCCAACCCCCATGGTTCCGCTGCACTTCATTAGGGAGCCACGTCCGTGGCTGAGGAACGTTTCTCTTTCCCGCAGGGCCTTGAGAGTGCATTGCCCTTGCCCTGCGCAGCGGGGCCTTCCCTTGTCATTTTCTTTCCCTGAGACGCGCAGACCCGGCGGGACGGCTCCTCCCAGCCGGCGCACAGCTGGTACCAAGCGTCGGGACCGGAATGGGGCACCGGACTACAGACACGTTCCGGTCCGGCCAGGGAGCAAGGAGGAGCCCCATGTAACCTCATGCCGCAGGACAAGAATCTAGAAGGGCGGAGCGCCTGGGAAAATGGCCCCCTGCACCGGCTGTGCAGCGTTCCCTCTATTTTTTCCCACCCATGTGCAGAATAAATTTTGTTGCATGCGCTGAGGCAGGTGCGGATGTGCACCACTAGTAGCAACACATGCTGCCGGCTGCGGATGCTGTGGGTGCTCTGAATCTCTCCTGGGTGGCCGCCCAAGCGCTCAGCTTAGAGGGAACCCTGCCACGGTGTTATCTGCAAACACGACCCCCCCCCCCGCCCCGCTGCAGGTCAGTGCTGGGGCAGGTCCACTACACGTGTCCCAACCTGGTGGTGGCTCCAGGACGGGGGCTGGCCTGTCACTCGAGAACAGCCAGCTGCTGCATTCAGGGGCGCAACGGGGTGCTCCCCAAACCCACTCCTCATCCCCCCTCACCCTCAGCACATGGCCTGCCACGTGCAAGTGGCTGGGGCCGAGACATGCCAAGCACGCACGCTTCCCCCCGACTACGACAGGGGCCACGTCTTTACTGCCAGCAGGCACACCGATAACACAGTGCTATGTGTGGGATGCCCGGGGGCTGACAAGCTCCCCGCCGACATCCATTTCTAGCCCCCTCTACCCTGCAGTGGGGCCTTCGGCAACAGCCATGAGCCGTCCTCTACCCCCCGGCACGGACCGGCTATGCAAGAGCGGCTTGGATAGGTCTGTTGATGGACGTGTACCTCGTCAGTCACAAACACATCCAGCAAATAGAGGGCAGGAGAAGCCAGCAGGCCCCACGGCTGAGGAGAGCTGCAGGCAGAGGCAGGGTGCAGCGGGTCAGCCCCTGCTTGCCTCTGAAAGTGAGCAGTGACAGATCCATCCCACAGCTCCCTCGCAGGGCCGGGCACTTCACTCTGGCGGGCAGGGGCTCAGAAAGACTGTGGCAGGGTCAAGGGCCCTCCTCACCCACTACAGCCCCTGGGGAACCAGGGAGCCCCTTCCCTGCCAACGGCTGTTTCCAAAGGACGGACAAGCCGGAGACCTTTGCCGGCCCTGATAAAACTTGCTGGCCATTCGTAGACACAAGCCTGTCGCCGGGACCAGCTCTCCTCAGCAAACCTCCCGGCAGCCACCAAAGTCACAGCCACCGTCTTCCTACCGCCTTGCCATATGACCGCCTGTGTGATCCCGCCCACCCCTACACCTGCTGCCCACCGTGCCCTCCCTCACCTGGCTCCATCTACACACTCCCACGGCCATCTCACGGACATGGGCCAGCCGTTCGCTTAGCCCCAGCCTTGCACATGTCCCACGCACACGGTTACACGCTCACACACCCATTCTCTCTTCCTTGCACACACCCACACCCTGGCTGCCAAGCATTTGCTTATTTATGGCCTTTTTTTTGCCTGTCAGCAAGGAGCTGGACTGACAGCTCTCGGCGGTAGGCCTCTGTCTGTCTAACTCCATAACAAGGAGCATGATATCCATTCTGCTGCTGGCAGGGAGTGACTCGCGGAGACACCACCGCCCCCTCCCCAGCGCGGCGAGAGCAGTGCTTTTGCCTTCGCGAACTCCGCTGCTTGTTAGCATCACAATGTCGGGAGCAAAGGGCGACCCCGGCACCAGCACCTCCCTCTCCTCCCGGGGTCTGAAAGGAGACACGCACACAAGGGGCAGGCTCGCCTCCCCACCAGGGTTTTCTAGGACTTGAAACCGTTTTAATAAACTCACGAGGGGGGCAGATTAGAGAGGACGCCCCCCCGCAGCTCGCCCTCCCTCTGGGAGAGGTGGAGGAAAGCAGCCACCACGCAGCAAACCTCAGCACTTACTGGGTCAGACTCGGTACCCGGCACGTTGGTGCTATTCCGAGGGGGGAAGGATCTTGGGAAAAGGGCACCGGCTTCCCTTGTCATCTGTCTTGTGGGGCTGGAGGCCCTTTTCCCCTCTGTTCTTCGGTGGGCAGGCAGGGGAAATGCCTGGAGGGAGCCACGACTCAGCTGTGGCTGAGCTGGAGGGGGGGAAGCGGAAATCAGCTTCAAGCCGTGGAAGTCCGGGAAGGAGCTGGAGCGCTGGTTCTGCCGCTTACAGATCCCGAAGTCCCTGAACATCCCAGCAGGAGTCACCGCCGAGAGCGATGGAGGGGCAGCCGGTAACTGCAGTTCCGAGCTTTCCTGCTTGAAGCCCCCGATACAGGCCACTGACCAGTAGGGGAGCTGCTAGTCACAGGTTTTTCCCAGGAGATAATAAATCGAGGGCAATAAAAAGATTGTTACATCCCTTCAATAAAGATTTTTCCCCTCTTTCCCAGACAGCTTGTGAAATGTTTTAAAAGCGTCTCACATTTCCAGAGAAAGCCACAGAGAAGAATTTTGCTTGTTATCAGCCCTGGAAACCCCTGATAGACGGATGACATTTCCCCCCTCCTTTTTCTCACTTTCTCTCTCTTCTTCTTCCCTTTTTTTTTTTTTTTTTTTTTTACAAGCTGAAAAGAGAGTCACAGTGTGTTTTATAACTGGCTCTCTGCATTTCAAAAGCTCAAGGAGAGCTCTCTGCTAACCCCGATAAGCCCAGGGCTCTTAGAGTCTTAAATACCTTTGACAAGCTATACATTACAGCGCTAATAATTTGCCAAATTTGCGCCCATAATATGATATCTGTAAAACGTCAAGGGCGGTAATGCGATTAGCGGCCTCAAATGAAATATCGAACATTCAGCATTTAGGCCCTGAATAGGGGAGAAAGGAAAGGAAATCAATTTCAAAAGCAGGAGGGAAAGAAGCGATAAGCGTGTAATAAAAAGGGAGAGAGAGAGGAGAACAGGCGGATAGGGAGAAAGACCATCTTGTTTTCATTCTTCCCCGCTTGGCATTCAACCCCTTTACAAAAAAAAAAAAAAAAAAAAAAAAACTTTTACAAATGAGTCAAATGCAAACCTGGGACATAACACTGGGTTGCCGTAACAACGCTGGGATTTGGTTGATGGGAGTGGGGGCAGGCCGGGCTATTTACTCTTTGACCCCCCCACCCCCATTCTACTCCCCACCCCAAACAGTTTGGGTCCATAAAACACAGGATGTGAAATTACAAGAAGTCTGAGGGTGGGCTGCCGGGCCGCCCCTCCCCTCTCCCCCACACGGGGGGGGGGAATCATAATGTACTAATTATCTGAAACCACTCTGAGCAGCAAAGAAACCGTCACATACCAGGCCGTAGACTAAATAACAACATCCCACACCTGCGGGTTTACGAGCCCTTCTGAGCGGGGGGCGGGGGGGTAATTCCCGACTTCCCAGGGACACGCCGGACCCTCCCCAGAAGGCAAACGCCAACGCTTGGCGTGACCGATCGAGTGTGGCCTCCCAAGCATCCATCTGCATATGCAAATCCCACGGCGCCTGGTGGCGATCTCTTGCCATGTGGCTCAGGGTGGAAACCCAGCTCTCTGCAGGACCAGCCGCTCCCTGTGGCCTGGGGGCCCCGCAGAGTTGAGGGGAGAAGGTGCAGGGGCGCACACGGGGCGTTCTGACCCACGCACCCACATTTGGCCTGTGGGTAGATCGGGGTCCAAGTCCCAACTACTCTGAGACTGCCCCCTGCTGGCCAGGCTAAGCAGAGCCATCACTGGGACGGTCGCTAAGGCCGGGGCGACGGGGAGGCTCACACAGTGCCACCAGGCCGGCTCCCGCCCACGGTTCCGTGGCCGAGAGAGGGACCATGGGCAAAGCACAGACCTGGGCCAACTAAGTGGGTGCACCAAAGGGGAGGGGGACAGGAAACATCCCTTCCCTTCTCTGAAGAAGGCCAGAGGTTCTGTCTGATACCGAGCTCCCAGCCTGCCCCCGCTCCGTATCCAGGGCCTCGCGAGGGAGCTGCGGCCTCCCAGGTCTGCCACACGCTGACGCCAGGCGCTGGCGGAGAGCCGCGTCCAAGCCCAGCTGCGGGGCAAGGAGGTGCAGCGGAGACCTGGGCCCAGCCAGGAAGGGAGAGCTCCAATTCATAGTGCTGGGGGCCAGAAGGAACAAACTGATCCTCCCGCGTGGGACTCTCTATATATCACAGGCCTTTTCATTAAAAACACCGTCTCCCTGCGCTGCCCCGGGGGCCCTGCGCCTTGTGACTCCTCCAGTGCACGGCTCCGTGGGGCGCGCCTCTCCGGCACGCCAGCCCACGGGCGGGGTGCAGACTCACGGGGCAGACCTGCGCTGCCTCAGTGTCCCTGCGACTGGCTTTCCCGCCAGCGGCGCTAGAGCTCGCGCCGAGACACGCCACGATCGCCCCCTGCAGCCAGCGCCGTGCGGCCTGCCCGCCAGGGGTCTCGAAGCTCACTGTGGGAGCACGGAGTCCCATACATGTGGCAAGCTGCCACCCCCGGCCACGGAACGGATCCACTGGCCCACCCTGAATCCCAGGCCCAGCAGCGTCAGTCACTTCCCAGGCTCACGCTTGCGTCCCCATGGCCCCGGCCGGTCTTCGGCCCCTCGGCCAAGGCTGCAACAAGGGGGCCCGTTTGCAAGCGGGTTTTTGCACCATGGACACCTGCCCATTAGACACCCCACTCATTCCGCAGCGGGTTAAATACGGTGCTGGGAAGACACAAAGGGCTATGGAAGCGGCCTTGTTACATACCTCTCTGGACGGCCAGGACAGGACTGCAGGGCTTAATTTGTCATGAGAAAGGTGCTGGGCCTCAAGTTTTTTACATTCACGACTGATGTGGCAGGCCCAGAGGTGCCGGGCTCTGAACCGCCGGGCCCAAGGGGTGCCAGGCTCTGAGCTGCCAGGCCCGGGGGGGCCGGGCTCTGAGCTGCTGGGCGCAGGGGTGCTGGGCTCTGAGCCGCCGAGCCCAGGGGTGCCAGGGTTCGGCCGTGGCACACACTGAGCCCTGAGTAGCTCTCAGAATGGTCTGATTCAGTGTGAAGCCGGAGGGGAAACACTCGGCCAGCCGTTCACCAGCGGCCAGGTGTCACACCTCAGCTGGATGTGGGCTGACTTTACAGACAGGCTTCGTGACTGAAGCCAGCTGCTGACTACTCCAGGCCCGGATGAGGCCGACGCAGCTGCCTGGGGCAGGGGCTTTTTGGCCACCGCCTGTCAGAGACATGGCCGACGGGGAAGGGCAAGTCCCATTAGGGGACACGACATGGGAAACTGACACCGATCTGTCAGAATAGCAGCCCCGATCGGGGTGCAGCACGGCTGGGCAGGGGACCTGCCACTTGGTTGGGGGGGCCCTGGTCTCTGGGGGCAGGTGGGGGGGATCCAGGGGACCCACACAGGGGTCAGTGGGAAAGAAGAGTCACAGGGTCCTGAAAGGGATATAGGATAAACCCTCCAGCCCTCTCGCAACTCAGCCTGGGGTGCCTCAGGGCTCCAGCTCAGACGGACAGGGCTAGGGCCAGCCCTTGCAGCAGCAAGTGGTCACTAACAGCAACACGCAGAGGCTTAGCACAAGGCCTTCTGCACCACTGATGTCACCCCACCAGAAACCCATCGATGCCTTAATACGAGGCCAAAGAACTGGCCAGTGCCGGTAAGAAATAGTCCTTTCCCTCCGCCCGAAATCCAGCGCGAGGCCCGGTGCGGGCGACGACGCTGTGCTGACCTCCCCCAGGGACGTAAACTCCTGGGTAGCTCGTTAACCGGTTACACTGCCACACCGCGGGAGGAGGGGCGATGGAGCGCAGCGAGCAGAGGGCTGCTCCAGCCAGCTGGGAAGCCGGTTAACCAGTTTCTGCGGAGAGCACGCCGGTAAGGCAATGCTAACTGGTTAAACCAGAGCCTCCGTGCACTGTACTGACCCTGGGCTCGGGGGTTCAATCCACGTCCAGAGCCATTTATCAATCATACAGAAGGGGCGCGTTTGGAAACCTCCGTCTGACGAATGCTTTGGTGGGAGAGAAACGAGGTGGGCGAGGTTATGTCTGTCCCTGGCTGGGGAAAGAGACGAGTGTCAGCGCTGCACAGAGCTCCTCCTTGGGCCTCCCTCACCAGCAGCAGTCGCTACAATAAGAGATATGACCCCGCCCTGCCTCGCCTCGATCCTGCAGCGATCAGCACAGCCCCAACAGCGGTGGCAATGGTGGTTTGAGAGGCGTTTCCCTGGCAGTCTTACAGCCGTGTTAGTCTGCAACTTTAAAACCAATGCGCCGTCCTGGGGCACCACAGGGTATGTCTACACTGCAGCGCTATTTCAGGATACTTCCGGCACCCTGATATAGCTTTTTCCGTATCTCGACAGCGCGCCTGTTATTTCAAAATGCAATCGAAATAAGGGGCACGCTATCCCAACATCCCGGTAAACCTCGTTCCACGAGGATTAAGGGACTTGTCAGAATAGCACTCTATTTTGACCATCTTGAAATACGCGCAAAAGAAGATAGGCAATTTGCCTAGCTCGAATTGTGTAGCTTGTTTCGAGCTAGCGCCGCAGTGTAGATGCACCCGTAGAGGTTAACAAAAAATAGAGCGTCACGTTCAGGGAGGAGCTGGTAATCGCACTACGAAGGGAAAGGACGTATGTCATGTTACTGGATTTTAAGGGGAGCAGCCAAGATCACTGCTGCGCCCATGGGGGGCTGTTTGCCCTAAAAGTGTATACAAAGGGGGCCATGTGAGGTGTCAGACAAAAGCTTACCTTCTACTGATTCTGTTTAGGCTATTCATGTAATTGTATAACGTCTATATGTGGAGTTATAAACATGTACTCCGTGTGGATGCTGGAAACGTCTCTGTCTGTGGTTGAGCAATGGGCGAGGAATGCTCAGCCAGCAGCTATGCTAATGAGCGAGGCTCCAGGGACAACGGATCTCTAAATGCCAAAGACACACCTGGCCACTGACCATGTGACCCCCTCCAGCTTGGAAGAGACCAGGGTTGGATATAAAATGCCATGTGGCAGACTTCATCTTGGTCTTCAGTTTTGCTCCGAATGCCAGATGCAGCCTTGCAGGGAACGAGCCGGAAAGAACTGTGACCCATCCTGACATAGGATGTGCACCAGAGACTTTTAAGACAGCAGTTTATAACATCTCTGCTAAGAGCCTGCACCGAGAACTGAGAGATTCGATGCATGTAATGTATTCCCCTTTAACAACCTTACTCTCATGCTTTTCTTTCTTTTAATAATAAACCTTTAGGCTGTGTCTAGACTGGCAAGATTTTGCGCAAAAGCGGCCGCTTTTGCGCAAAAACTTGCCAGCTGTCTACACTGGCCGCTTGAATTTGCGCAAGAACACTGACGATCTAATGTGAGAAATCAGTGCTTCTTGCGCAAATACTTTGACGCTCCCGTTCAGGCAAAAGTCCTTTTGCGCAAAACCTTTTGCGCAAAAGGGCCAGTGTAGACAGCTCAGATTTGTTTTGCGCAAAAAAGCCCCAATGGCTAAAATGGCGATCGGGGCTTTCTTGCGCAAAAGCGGGTCTAGATTGACCAGGGATGCTTTTGTGCAAAAGCGCTTTTGCGCAAAAGCGTCCATGCCAATCTAGACGCTCTTTTCCGCAAATGCTTTTAACGGAAAAACTTTTCCTTTAAAAGCATTTGCGGAAAATCATGCCAGTCTAGACGTAGCCTCAGAGTTTAAATTCTAAAGGATTGGCTCAGCGTGATCTTGTGGGTGAGATCCACAGTGTAAATTGACTGGGAACTGTGGCTGGTTTCTTGGGACCGGATGAATCCATTCGGGGGAGGTGAGATTGGGTTCTATAACCCCTCCCCTGTGTGTTAGGCCCGGGGCTGACTGGGGCCTAGGAAGAGCTGGTGTGTCTGAGGGTTTTGCTTGTGAGGCTTCCTGCTGGCCAGATTGGCAGCTGGAGCGCTTTGTGTGACTGGTGTGTGGCCTGTTTGGGAAGGTCTCCAGTCTGGGGCTGTAAGGAGCCCTGAGTCTGAGCAATTCGCCCTGAGCAGACGCCCTCAGCGATGCCCAGAGCCGGCCCGGTCCGTTAACAAAACATAGAGTGTCACGTTCAGGGAGGAGCTGGCAATTGCACTACAAAGAGAAAGGACGTAGTCAGCAAAATGCCTTTGACGTCCTGCGAAACGTCATCCACAGACATCCAGGCTGTGTGCAAGAAGGGGCCAGTTGCGTCTCATTGCGCAGATGGGAAACCGAAGCCCAGCCAAGGAGACGCAGCCAGCAGGGCCGGGACTGGCCCTGAAAAGTCCTGACTCCTAGTCGGTACCCTGTTCGGTGGCTCACTCAGTCTTGCCAGCCCTTGTCGAGAACTCCGTCCTTGCAAAATTCCGCTCTAGATGCAAATGTTACAGCGTGGGGGGCTGATTGGGACCAGCCCAGCTGCAAGGGCACTAGCCAACTGGCCGGCCATGTCACAGCCTCGCCCTGCAGGGTTAATGACCCCGTGCTACTGCCGACCCAGGTCTGTAGTCCATGGCATGGCTGAGCCCGCGTCTAGTAAGCTCCGTGTCCGGGGTCATTCTATGAGTCACTGGCCCGGGAAGTGGGCACAGCAGAGAGCCAAGCTAACACCGAGCTGCTGTCCCTTAGGAATCTCCCCACGCATTCCCCTTACGAGGGGCACCTCACCGCCCCCTAAGCCCCCGCAAGCAGGAGGTGGAGTCTCCCGGCTGCCTAGCCCCGGGCAATCCGGCAGCGGAAAGCCCCGCTCCACCGGCGGGGATGAGAAACCCCGTCTGCTCCCTTGGCCAGGCATGGAATGGCCATTACAGGGCCACTTCTTGCGGCACCACGAGTCATTAAAGCCAGGAATGCTTGGGGAGCCGGCCGGGCAGGCCAAATGACTTCCCCAGCTGTGGCTGGTTCTCAGGATGTGGGAGTCCCCGTGGACGCCCCCCTCCGATCCCGGCTCCTCCAGACAAAACATTCCCAACGTTCGCCCCGCCACCCAGGGCCCGCTTTCTAGGCCATTTAGCAGGAGGCAGTGTTTGGTTTTGAGCAGATGTTTCTTCCCCCCAAATCCCTGGCAGCCTGCTTCCTACGAGCCGAAAAGGCCAACGACTTTCACACATGGGCAGGTGCGTGTGCGCGCGCGCACACACACACACAGTGCACTAATACATCTACAGGCTGCTCTAGTACACAGCCGTACGTGCACTGGAACACCACAGAACAAGTGCAGACAACCGTGAATATCTGCACTGGGGAGTGCGTCTTTGCAAACTCCTACCACAAGGCTAGGCAGGATGGTCCCATGGTTAGGGCACCAGCCTAGGAGCTGGGAGACATTGGACACTCGCTTACTCATGTGACTAGTGCTTATGAGCTTGGGCAACTAACTTAGCCTCCCCGTGCCTCAGTTTCCCCTTTGTGCAAGAGGGATAACAACACTGCCCTACCTCACAGGAGCATGTGAGCCTCTCCATATGGCAATATGTTAAACTATAGTAAAGGTGGCCATCGAGGTCTCTTAGACCAGTGGTGTATAATCTTTTCCGGTCATGCCCCCTTTCCCATTCACAGAATTTCCCTCCCCCCACTCCACTCCCCCATGACTTGTAATCTGAAGGGATCCCTGGCTTCTGTGCTGCTTCCTCCGCGCTGGGCAGCTGGACAGCAGCAGCTGCTGGCTGGGCCATTCATGTTTTTTGCAATGTGGGAGGACTATGTTTTCAACGCTGCTCCCACTCCACCCCACAATACCTCCTCTATTTTTATCTCATGCCCACTCTCATGGCAGCTGGTCCTGTGAGGTACAAGGGATCCCCCCTTCTTCATGCGCCCCAGAGAACCTCTTGCACCCTCCAGTTTGGGCGCCGGTGACATGTGAGGCACTGGGACAGGATACAGGGGGTGCTCTCTCGCTAACTGCCCTGTTCTGTTCATGCCCTCTGCAGCCCCTGTCCTGCCCCAGGACCTCACTCGCCACAATTTCGTCCTGTAATTCGAGGAGGAAATAGCTACTTGGGATCTGCTGGCTGGCGCTGAGCTTCTAACTGGCGACCCCAGCCAAATACGGCCTGGATCTCAGCACGGACAGCTTCCACCGACTGCAGAGAAAGGTGCCCTTTTGGGTGTGCGGCCAGCTAAAATGCATCCCGCACATCTGGGTGGACCCCACATAGCGTGCGTGCTCCCCGCTTAACGTACTGCGTGACTTGCCTGTGTTCTGACCTCTACCTCCGTGCGGCCCACACAGGAACAGCACCCGAGCACTGCCATTCACAGCCCGTTTTCAGGGGCACCCACATGGCGTTAACCATCGGGGACTCCCCGGGCTGCGACCACCATTTTGGGGCCCCGGGATGTATAAGCAACAGAACACTCCGCCCAGCCTGTACCTCCGCTCTGCGAGCATCCAAGTGAAGGGTAACAAGAAAGGTTTCTACAGGCATGTTAGCAAGAAGGAGGTGATCAGAGAGGGTGTGGGGCCCTTACTGGATGAGGGCAGTAACCTAGTGACAGATGATGTGGGGAAAGCTGAAGTACTCAATGCTTTCTTCGCCTCTGTCTTCACAGACAAGGTCAGCTCCCAGACTAATGCGCTAAGTGACGCAGTATGGGAAGGAGGTGGACAGCCCTTGGTGAGTAAAGAACAGGTTAGGAACTATTTAGAAAAGCTAAACGTACACAGATCCATGGGTCCGGACTTAATACATCTGAGGGCACTGAGGGAGTTGGCAAATGTAATTGAGGAGCCTTTTGGCCATTATCTTTGAAAAGTCGTGGAGAACAGGAGAGCTCCCAGATGATTGGAAAAAGGCAAATGTAGTGCCCATCTTTAAGAAAGGGAAGAAGGACGACCCAGGGAACTATAGGCCGGTCAGTCTTACCTCAGTCCCTGGAAAAATCATGGAGGGGATCCCCATTAATCCATTTTGAAGCACTTGGAAGAGGGGAAGGTGATCAAGAATAGTCAGCATGGATTCATGAAGGGCAAGTCGTGCCTGACCAATCTGATTAGCGTCTATGATGAGGTAACTGGCTCTGTGGATATGGGGAAGTCAGTGGATGTGATAGACCTTGACTTTAGCAAGGCTTTTGATACGGTCTCCCACAATATTCTTGCCAGCAAGTTAAGGGAATGTGGATTGAATAAATGGATGGTAAGATGGATAGGAAGCTGGCTGGAAGGTCGGGCCCAGCAGAGGGTAACCAAAATGATTAAGGGGCTGGAGTATATGACCTACGACGAGAGGCTGAGGGAGTTGGGTCTATTTAGTCTGCAGAAGAGATAGCAGCCTTCAACTTCCTGAAGGGAGGTTCCAAAGAGGCTGGAGAGAGGCTGTTCTCAGTAGTGACAGATGGCAGAACAAGGAGCAACGGTCTCAAGTTGTGGTGGGAGAGGTCCAGGTTGGATATTAGGAAAAACTATTTCACTAGGAGGGGGAAGCCCTGGAATGGATTCCCTAGGGAAGTAGTGGAGTCTCCATCCCTAGAGGTGTTTAAGTCTCGGCTTGACAAAGCCCTGGCTGGGATGATTTAGTTGGGATTGGTCCTGCCTTGGGCAGGGGGCTGGACTTGATGGCCTTCTAAGGTCTCTTCCAGCTCTGTGGTTCTATGAATCATAGGGCCTGTGTCTGCGTCCTCCTTCCCAGGGGTCGTTCCCTTCCCTGGCCCCTTTGGAGTGCCAGGAGTTCCACTGGCATGGGGACACAAGGAGAATGGAGAAGAGCGGGGCTTTTCTCGCACGGGGACATGAGGCTGTGGGAGGGGGGCTGTTCTCACACAGGGACACAAAGAGACCGGCACAGACCAGAGGGGAGCAGGGCTGTTCTCGCACGGGGACACAAAGCTGTAGGAGGGGGGGCTGTTCTCGCATGGGGACACAAGGAGACCGGCACGGACAGGAGGGAAGCGGGGCTGTTCCTGCACGGGGACTCGAGGCTGTGGGGGCAGAGCTGTGGATAACATCTGGCGGCGTGCTTGTGCCCTCTCTCCCAGCTGCATCCTGCACACCACCTTCACCTGCTAGTACGAGGCTTCGTTCCGGCGATTTGGCCCCCACCTGAGTACCCCTCCCCCCGCTCTTAGCCCACCAGGGAATAACTTCCCACAGCCCATCTCTCTCCCCAGGGGACATTCAACAGCGCAAGCTTTCTGCACCCACCCCGGCGCTCTGATCTCCACGCGATGCGCCGTGGATTCCCTTGCCGGGCACTCGAGTCCTGGCACTGACAGAGCGACGGCCATGGAGACACACGCACACACACAGCCACACACACATCGCCAGGGCCCATCCCCGGAGGGGAGAGGGAAGCAAGAGAGAGAAAACAAACAGCCGTTTTCACCCCCCAAACCGTATAATTTTGTGTAAATTTTTACTTTAAACATCTCTTTTTTTCCTGAGCCGTGATATAGGCCCTGTCAAAACCAGGGCCAATTACTGCCATTAGGTTCCCATTATGTCACTGCTTCTCCCCCCATTATGAAGGTCTTCAGCACACAGAGCTATAATCTTCACTCACTCTCGCTCCATCACTCCCCGAAGGAACAAAATTGTTTAAAAAAAAATAAAGCCTTTATTTTGCCCCTGTCAACTCTGAAAAGGAAGGAAGGGGGGAAAAAAGGAAAGAAAGAAACTGGTAAAGTTTTTAACTGTGAGGTTGCCAAAAGGAGCGAGAGGAAGCCAACGACGGGCGTGGAGCCGGCTGGGGCAGCCACCGGCGTTTTCACTCGATACGTAGCCGTTTGCCTCCCTTCTTCCCAGACTAAGCCCAAGAAGGATCTCCTAGCACATGGGCCCGGCTGACATTCCAGCTGCCGCTTCGTGCTCCGCCAGCCCCATGCTGTCGCACACGCAGTGCCCGGTCGGAGGCTTAATGCCGGAGGAACTGCAACCCACCGCATCCTGCTGCCAAGACACCACCTGTGCGATGCCGGAGAGAAGAGCCGCGTGCGGACAGGACCACACGAGAGCGTGAGAAGGATCCCGGACCTGGCATGGCAGGGGGCAGCGAGCCGCCTGGGGGGGAACAGCTAGGGCATGGCTTGGAACAGACATGCCAGGCCCATGCTCACCCCTGGCCAGGGCTGGCCCACGATTCCCCGAGGCTCTGGACTAACATCAGAACAGGTGTTTCTGGGACCCGCTTCAACGTCCCTGCCTCGGCCACCAGCGAAGGGCCCGTTTCCAGGCTGGGACCCAGTGAAGCCGGCCCCGAGTCTGTTGGCTCACGGCTGAGTGGGAAGGTGAAATGGGGGCGGATTCGTAAGAGCAGCCAGACAGGTCAGACCAGGCCCCCTGCAGCCCAGAGGCCTGGCTGCCCACCGTGGCCGGTGCCGGGTGCCCCAGGGGGAGTGAACAGGACAGGGAGTCGAGCAATCCCTCCCTTGCGCCCCATTCCTGACCCCTGGCGCACAGAGGCTGGGCCACCCGCCCTGCCCAGCCTGGCTACCAGCCCCCGATGGCCCTGTGCTCCAGGAATTCCAGCGACAAGCAGCCAACAGCACTGCCTGCTGGGCCCTCCCTGCCCTGGATCCGAGGGCTACAGAGCTGCTCTCTTTGCTGCTTGGGTTTTGGGCAAGGCCCTCCGCGGCCCAGGGCAATACAAGTGCAACCACCACCAGGCGGATTTGAACTTGGGACCTCTGGAGCTGAGTATAGGTGCCTCTACTCTCTGAGCTAAAAGCCAGCTGGCGCCCAGCCCGTAGCGGTCTCTTGTTCCTAGCTGTTGCTGTGGTCTAGGTACCACTTGTATTGCTCAGTAATTTTAAATGAAAGCTAGGAGATAGGCAATCTCCTAGAACTGGAAGGGACCTTGAAAGATCATTGAGTCCAGTCCCCTGCCTTCACAGCAGGACCCAGTACCACCCCTGACAGATTTTTAGCCCCAAACGGCCTCCTCAAGGATTGAGCTCACAACCCTTGGTTTGGCAGGCCAATGCACAAACCACTGAGCTATCCCTCCCCCCCACAGTGGGTGCGTGGGTTACACAAGCACTGGAGACGGGTGTGCTGGCTCCACTGGAATTCAAGGGGAGAGACATTGGACCCTGGTCCCAATGCCCCGTTTCCCAGCTTTGGCTCAGGCGGGAGCCCTGTGGGAAAAGGTGATTCTCTCGCCATCCCCACAGCTGCCAAACACAAGACGACCCAGGGAGAGCCGGGTCCAGCTGGACGGCCCAGTCTGAGAGGGCCGGGGAGGGACCATTTGGCACCCAGTGCCACATGGGCTAAGTCCCCCACCGACCACGAACCGCTCTGCCTCTTGCATGGCTGCTCAGGGCGGGCTCGGGAGCCACGCTGGTGTGTCAGACTGAGGGAGAAGACAGGCCCAGCCAGCCTAGAGCTCTGGGTACAGCCAGAGTGGGGGGGAGGTCGCGGCAGCCACAGGGAAAGGCCACAAGGCCCCAGTGAATCCCTAAGCTCAGGGACTGCTCCTCAGCTGAGACCAACCATCTCAGACCTGGCCTCGCGCCTCTGCTAACCCTGCTCCCTCCCACAAGCATGCCCTCTGGATTGGGCCCCGCGTCCGCCCGCGTGGGCCTTGCAGGGAAGCGCACCGGAGGCCGCGGGCTGGCCGAAGCGGGCCCCTGAAGAAAGAAGCGTCTCAGCTACAGCCACTTCCCTTCCACCCCGAGCGTGAGGGGGCCTCACAGGCCCAGCCCGGCTTTGAATGCAAAGGGCTGGCCCGCTCCTTGTGACAGAGCTGGTGGCTCCCCCCGCCGGCGGAGTGACGGTGCAGAAGGGCGGCGCGGTGAGCTTGGGGGTGCGAGCCCCAGAGCCGGGCCGCGGCCGCCAGTCGCCGGCTTTAAACCAACCCCACTTTTGGGTTTGTTTACGTCTAACCCGGGGTCCCTGGAAGTTGGGCAGCAAAGCAATTGGCGGCGTGTTCTTTGCCTGCCTCGCGCCAGCGTGGCAACCAGGCGGCCCACGCGAAGCAGCGCCGGGGGGAGGGCCGCAGCCCGCTGGCTCTCAGGATAAGGGACCCAAGCCGGGAGTGGCGGCTGGGGGACGGCTCCAGGGACCCCGAGGGGAAAGGGGCTGGGCAGGCAGCTCCTGCCCTGGCTCCCCGCCGGAGAACGGAACCGCCACGGGCTGCAATAACTCCCCTGAGGGCTGGCAGGAGCGCGCTGCGTGGGCTTGGCTTGCTGGGCTCTGCCGGGGAGAGGACACAGAGCAGGGTAGGGCGCTGCCTTCCCTGGGAGGGCCAGCCCCAGCTCCGCCGGCCCACAGCCAGCCTCGGGGGGCGGGACCCGGCTCCCCTGCCCAGTGGCGGCCGGGCGGAGCAGGCAGTCCTGGCTCTGGGGAAAGCCTCGGCCCTTGGCAGGAGAGCGAGGCGGAAGCCAGGGCTGCGTCCCAGCACCCACTACAGCCTGGCCAACGGGAAGAATCCCAAGAGGGGGACGAGGGGCAGGATTGCCAGGAGCGCCCCCGGCGCGGCATGGCCCTTGGGCTGGCCTGGCTCCGCGGCCAAGTGGGGGCCAGGAAGAGTCACAATGGCACCTTGCAGCCGGCCCACGCTGCTGCGGAGACGCCCGTCGGCGATAGCGCTGTCTCAAGTCAAGGGTCCCCCAGCGCCCAGCCCCCTTGCCACTGCTTGCGCCCAGTGCGGGGCCTGGCACAAGCCAGGCAGGAGGAGAAAGCCAAATGGCGCATCATACCCGTCTCCTCCATGCAGGCTGACCCTGGCGGCCCGAAGTGAGATGGGAGGGTTGCAGGGCTCAGAGAGCAACCCACAGGCCAGCTGGCTTAGGGGGAAGCAACGGCGGAAGAGGAGGGCCATTTGGTTGCCACGCCGCAGGCAGCGGAGACGTGGGGCTGCCAGGGCCGGGGTGTAAAAAAGAGGGGCTGCTGGGGCAAGCCCAACAGGCACCCACTCCGCAGTTCTGCAGGGAGGTTCGACCGCAAGGGCTGAGCGGCTCCCCAAACAACCTCGTCTCTGACTGCAATCAGCTGCCCCCCAGAGGGCTGGCGGGTAGCACCTACTGGGGCTGTGTGTCAGCCCCCGTAGGGGTGATGGTGCCTCTTAGGAGCAGGTCGACAAGCTGAAACCACGGCAGACTGCGAGTCCCAGCGGCACGGCTGCTGCACAGGAGAACCGCAGCTCACGCACCGGCTGGAATTCTCTGAGGAAGTCAGCAGAGCAGTGCAGAAAGTAGAGCAGAAGACGGCACCCACCATTTGGCTTTCCAAAAGCCTTTGAGAAAGTCCCTCACCAGAGGCTGCTCAGAAAACAGAAGCCTGGTCTAGGGATGTGAAGGACTGACAAGCAAATGCCTATCGGATAGTCGACAGGATAGGTGACTAGCTCCTTCCGCCCCGCCCCTTGCTGCATCTGTCAGATAGAGAGGAACGGGGGGTACTTCCAAGAGGCAGCGCCACACGGAGTCCGGGGTCAGCTGCTCCATGCGGCGCTGCCTCTTTGAAATGCCACGAGGAGCCCAGCGTGTCAAAGTGGCAGTGCCGCACGGAGCCCAGAGTCAGCGGGGAAGTCCCCAGCTGACCCTGAGCTTCAGCACTTTTGCCTTTGAAGTGTAGCAACAGCCCTACCGACTAATCAAATAGTGCCCTATCGACTAATCGACTAAGCTCCCTATCAACTCATCGAATAGTCGATGCAAAAATGCATCAACTATTCGATTAGTCTATTACCCGATACTTAACATCCTTAGCCTGGTCCACACTAGACAATTAGGTCAACTTAACAATGTCATTCAGGGAAGTGAAAAATTCACACCCTTTTACGGCGAAGTTATGTCAACCGAAGTCCCCCTGTAGACAGCACTAGGTTGTTGGAAGATTTCTTCCATCAGCCCAGCTACTGCCTCTCAGGGTGTGTCTAGACTAAATCCCTCTGTCGACAGAGGGATACAGATTAGGCACATCGAAATCGCTAATGAAGCAGGGATTTAAATATCCCATGCTTCATTAGCATAAACATGGCCACCGCTTTTTTGGACACGGAGCTTTGTTGACAAAAAGCGACAGTCTAGAGGAGGATCTGTCGAAAATAGACCCCTTTTCAACAGATCCCGTAAACCTCATTTTTTTGAGGAATACAGGATCTGTCGAAAAAGGCTTTATTTTCGACAGATCCGCATCTAGACTGCCGCTTTTTGTCGACAAAGTTCCGTGTCAAAAAAAAGCGGTAGCCATGTTTATGCTAATGAAGCATGGGATATTTAAATCCCTGCTTCATTAGCAATTTCGATGGGCCTAATCTGCATCCCTCTGTCGACAGAGGGATGCAGTCTAGACGTAGCCTCAGGCAGTGGGATTAATGGGAGCAGTGGGAGACTGGTGCCGGTTGTGTCTACACTGGAGCCCTAAAGCGGTGCAGCTAAATGTTCCAAGTTTACACAAGGGCCAAGAGGCAAAGTTCTGTGTCAGATTAAAAACTGGCGTTAATGATCTGCCATTATTAAAACCAAGGTGCTTCTCTGAATGCCACACCAACGCTTGGGGGATGGGTGGCATGACGAGCAATGAAATGAAATGCTAACACATGCAAGGTAACGCGCAGTGGAAGGAATAATTTGCATTCCTAACACCCATGTCTGTGCTCTAAATTAATGGCAGCCACTCAAGAGAAAGACCTGGGAGTCAGTCTGGACAATCAATAGAGTCCTCGGCTCACTATGAAGCAGCAGGCAAAACAAGTAAACAAAATGTGAGGCTGCATAAGAGGAGGGATGAAGAACAATATGGAAAACATCATGAAACAAGTTTGTAAGTCAATAGCACATCATTGGCTGGGATATTGGATTCAGCTTCAGTTCTGGTCACCCCATCTCAGAAAGAAACCGAGGGCGGGGGGGGGGAGAGAAAAAATATGAAAAGCCTGGGGGGAACATTACATACAAGGAGAATGAAAAGACGGACAGCTTAGAGAAGATGAATATGGGTGCCCATGATGGATGTATCAAAATAATGAATAATAGGAGAACCCAGTTTCTCTTCTGCCTATTTCACACATTTCCCCGGTGAGGAAAGTAAGGAGACATCTAATGAAACTGAACGGCTACAAATTTAAAACTGATCAAAAGGCAATAGGTGTAAACATAAGATGCAGTTAAACTGTGGAACTCACCACCACAAGATATCACCGAGGCAAAGGTCACAGGAGGATTTTTTTTAAAATGGGTAGCTGGGTATATGGATCTTGAGAGCATCCCATTACATTAATTAGGCTAAAAGCTACTTTTGTTTGCTAAGAGAGATATGGACCCTTTTGCTTCAGGAGGTAAACCAACCACTTATCCATAGTGGGCAGGAATTTTTTCCTCTAAAGCCAGTTTATTCCAGAATCCCTACTGCATGAGGTTTTTTTAACCTTCCTCTGAAGCATCAGGTGCTGGCCACGGTTCCAGACAGGAGACTGGAGGTAGTGGACTGCTAATCTGATCCAGTGTGTCAATTCACACATTCCTACAACCTCCCCGCAAAGCCCCCACAGAACCCAACCCCGACCCAGCCTCCTCCCAACCCAGGGGCCGTAAAAGGGTTAAAATAAAACTTCCACACAACAGGAAAAAAGAGCCGAAAGTTAATTGAAAATGCTGTTTAATTTTTCAGCTCCACTGGATTACACCCCGGCACAGATGGTTCATCGAGACGGTCTCTGTATGGCTGCCTGTCCCCGTCTCTCTCCCCTACACCCACAGCAAAGGGAGGGGGGAGGGGAAAAAACCAGCAGGCAGTAGCTCAAAAAAAACAAGGCAACTTAACACAAAAGAGCGTTCTGTGCAGCTCTTTTCAAGGCGCTGGGACAATGCTCCCGACTTGATCCTCTCACAAAGCGAACGTTTCGGGGTCAGAAAACAGGCCACATTAAGCCTGGAGAGGCAGCGCTGCCCATTTTACTGCTGACTTTGGTGGCCCGGGAGCCATCTATTGGAGAGGGGGATTGTTTTAAGTTACTCTCATAAGGACCCAGCTCCTTTAGGGTCACTCCAATTTGGGGTTCTGAGGGCCTGAGTCCTAACCCCTGCTCCCTCCCCCGTGCGCCTCGCTAAAAACCGCCTGCCAGCTTTCCCTGATGAGACGAGAGCCTCTAACCGAGATGAAAGGCAACCCTTCTAAGTGGATTGCCCCAGCAAGCTACTATACGAGAGCCCAGCAAATATCTCATTAAAGCTGTTTAGATACTCACAGCAAATCCTTCCTCTCCCCCTTCCTTGCCCCATTTCATTCCTATTTCCACTCCTGTCTTTTCATTGCTCCCTCTGTTGCCGTCCGGGGAATGGAAGGGGCAAAAGGGGACCAAACCTGACCAAGGCTCTGATTTGCAACACCCATTTACTCTTGGCCAGGATGGCAGCCCATTGATTGGTGCACTGAAATGGACAATTAGCAATTTCTAATTAAAATAACCTCTTGCTCCTTGCAAAAAAACAAACAAAACCACCCCCCACACACACACTCACCCTTTGTTGTATAATAATTTTGCTTCACTAAGCAAGCCATTTCCCAGAGACACAGGTAAGGCAGAACACCCCCGCACCTCTCCTTGCTTTTCCTTTCCAGTCATTTTGGGGCCTTGAGAGGGAGTTAAAAAAACTGGGGTTTTGAGCAAGTCAAACTTCTCAGCCTGGTCGCTCTGCAGGTTGGACGGTGCGCTTCTGATAAAGGCAGACCTCCAAACTGTGGCCAAAACTCACCCCGGGGCTATTTCAAAGCGAGCATGTTTGTGGGGCTAGCCTTGCTCCTCTGCACTTGCTGGGGTTGGGTGGGAGCCGAGAGACTGGAAGGTCCCAATAGAAAGGCCAGGTCTAAAAAGAACTCCAGAGACTTGCGCCCGAAGGAAGCCGGGAGAAGCCTTTCTAAATCAAACCCACCATGGCGGCTTTTCTCCCCCCAGCAAAGCGTTCACCGCCTCAGCGCGGCAGCAAATCAGGCCACGAAAACATCCTGAGTGCAACCGGCGTGGAAGCCGGACCCCGGGCAGTCACACCACCGTGGCACATACTGGACCCAAGAGGGACTCGCATGTTCCGAAGCAGATCAGCCCGGATAACCATGCGGCGGGCACCGGAAGCCTTGCCAACCAGCAAGGCCTGCTTTCCCAGGCCCAAGAGGACACCTGACGCTTCTGAAGAAACCCTGACAGCTGCCATGGAGAAGCAACCACCCGCAGGTGACTGGCGATGAGCCCCAGAATTGCACAGCTCCCTCCTCTATCACCGCCTGGGCACCCGCTGGCTTGATTTCAATAAACCATCCACCCTGTACAACTCCGCTCTGCTTTCTCATCAGACGCCTCCGCGACGAAAGCCAGTCGGCAGCTGTGTCTGGAATGAATCCTCACACCCCCAGAACTGCCAGGCAGGGAGGGGGCATTAGTCCCGGGGACGGTCCCCACTTACAAGCGGGGAAACTGAGGCACCAGAGTGGCCAAGCGACTTACTCCAGTCGCACAGAGAGGAGAGGGCAGAGACCAGGCATCCGTGGGCGGTGCTCCCAGACCCCTTTCTCGATCAGCCTGCAGTGGCACCAAACCCCCTTTGCTGAGGTTGAATCTCATGAGAAAACAGTGCGAACTGCAGCCCGGTGTTGCCAGCTGCTCATGGGGAGGAGAGGGATGGGGAAGAGGGAGGCTAACAGGACCCTGGAGCGACTGAGATATCGGTGGGTTTGCTCGGCTGCAGGGACCATCCTTTCTTCGCAGCTCAACCGCACGTGCCTATTACGATCAAGGGGACGGAAGGGGGCAGCTTTGTGCTAACCGGAGCCCAAATCCACCTTTCATCACTGCTAACGAGGCAATTCTCATCCAGGTCAGGGCAGCACGGCCCTTCGCAGGGAGTCAGCACCCAACGAGCATTGCTTCAAAAGACACCTGTCACCCTGATTTCTCCTCGCTGGTCACCCGTGGTGCCAAGTCCACCCAGCTGCCATGCAGCTGACGGACTAGGGACGCCCCCCCACCAGCTGTTTGCACACAAATATTGCCCGCAATGCAGGGACGGAATCAGCAGGCGTGGGGCTCAGCCAGAAACACGCATTTGGCTCAGGTGCAGGCGGCGCTTTTCCCTCCTTTATTTTGCTTGGCTTGGGAACACAACCTGCCGGCTTCTGCGTTCAATCTCACCTGCCCTGAAGAGGACACAGGGAAGCCGGCAGCGGCCGGTTAACCAGCGCGTCCGAGAGGCAGGAGAGAGCCGGGGTGGGAGGGGGAGCGCAGAGGACTGGAGGGAGGTCGAGAGAGGAACGAAGAAAGAGAAAAGAAAAGAAAAACCCAGCAGTGCACCATGTTGCATTGTTCATGCTCAGACCTTCAATTTGCTCTCTGCATTCTCCTGCGGCGGGGAGAATGTTACGCTGGCTTAAGAGACAAATCGGACACAAAATAAAGACCAAGCACTCAGCAGTAAAGCAATTATCGCAACATTTTATGCCGGGCCTGTTCCTTTTGAAGGCAGCCTGGTGCTACCCGCATGTACCTTAACCCGTTCCTAATAACCATAAAGTCACCATTATTTACGGTACAAGACATTAAATAAATAATGAAAAAGCTGCCGGCGACGGAGCGAGGCAAGAGGGGGTGGCGGAGGAATCTCCTGAGACCAGAGCCCGCACAGACTCAACCTGCCCTGCGGGATGCACAGGAAAGCAGTTTTACTAAACCGGCGGGGACTTTTTTTTCTTTTCGGAGGGATCCAAGATGTGGGAATGGGGTCAGCCCCAGGAGCGCGGAGTAAATCATCCAATTCTTTATCAAAGGCAAAAGCAAAACAACGTGTTGCAGGAGACGCCCCAAACGGACAGCAACTCCCACAGTCCCCGCGCTGTCGCCCCACGCAGAGCAAAGGCTGTGGGGCCGCCGTCTGGTCTCCGTTAGGCGGGTGCAAATCCAGAGTCACTGCGCTGAAGTCAAGGGGGACACGCTGGCCTCCCGCGGACCAGAACCGAGCCCAGAACAGGGGGCTGCCCATTCACACCGCAGCTCCGTTCAGAGAGACACTGGATCCAAAAGCCAACTGTGAGCCCACCCCCCCACACACACACCCCCCAATTTATAAATAAAACAAACACACATTTCCCGGTGACAAACAGCCCTTCTTGCCCCTCGGTCTGGCCTCTGCCCCAGGCCTCTGCCCCAGGGAGATTAGAAAAGGAAAAGACCCCAAAACAAAACAACACACTGCAGCCCCCCACAGGACAAGCCCCTGCTGAGGTCCCCAGCAAACACCCCGATTCCTGTTCTCTTGATTACACGAGGAAACATTCTCCTCTGCCTCTGGATCGGGGCAGGAGATCCGCAACTTCCCACAACTGGATTGGGGAGGGAGAGCCATGTGTCCACCCAGCATCCCACTGGAACCAAGGGGCTCTGCAAACAGGGCCGACTGCACGTTCGGGCCCCTACTGGCAGATTTGCACGCCCCAGTACTGTCCCCGCTCCGCGCCTGCTGGGTTTTTAAAATCTCCCTGGTGGCAAAACCTTTCCCCTCCACCCAGGGTGGAGGGATCCAAGCGCCACCCCAAATCAGCCGCTGCTGGAATTTCTGCAGGTGGTTCCCGGTCCGGTGCGCTTCCCTGGCAGATTCCCCAGCTGGTGGCAATGAGGGACCAGACCTGGCTTACACGCCGTGAGAGACCTGCCGGTGCAGCACAGGTCAAAGCCTTTGCCCCAGACACGCCCAAGCACTGCCCAAGGCTGCGACCAGAGAGGTGTGCGAAGCGCGGGAAAGCGTGGCTGGACCCGAGAGGGGAGGGGTTTCCTTTTCACCAGGCACTTGGGGCACAGAGAAACTCTTGCCACTGGATGGCAGATTTTCTCTGCCCAGCCCCTCCTCCCTTCTTTTAACCTCTGAGCACCACACACCAGCCAGACGGCTCCGTGGCCGGCCCGGAGACCTTAGTGGCGGGGGAGGAGGGCTGGAAAGGTGGCCGTCCCATCCGCCCCAGGGAAATAGAAAAACAAGAGACTCAGTTAAGTGACGTTGTGCAGCCGTGTGATCTGAATGGGAAGGGAGGCAGCGTGCTCTCAAGGCTGTTTAAGAAACCCCCACATCAGGTGGAAAAGGCCGGTGACAAACGCCGTCCCATAGACGTGGGTCACGCCCAAACGTGGGAGATTATGGGCAACGTTACCCGCAGAGTCACGCTGAACGGCAAACACATCTGGGTTTAGAAGTGGACAACTGCCGTCCACAAACACGTCCCCCCCAGCAGATAAGGAGCAAGTGGTAGGTTTCGCTCTATTCCTTTAGCGATGTAACATGGACTCTGCCCACTGCTCATCTCTGCTAGGAGGACCCCAAGCCACCCACGTGCCAAAGCAGCCTCTGAAAAAAAACATCCTATCCCGTTAGTGTGGAACCTCCTCCCGCACCGTAAGGCCCAGAACGGTGCTATCCAGCTGTACTATCTTGGGATCCTTCTGGAGTAGAAACAGCATCTTTGTCCTGAGAGCATGTCAGAGATCCGCATGAGCTCGGAGTTTTTTTCTCGCCCTGGTACGAGGAGTGAGATGGGGCTGTAGTTTGATGTTTCCAAAAGCCAACGCTTCGTTTTCTCTCTCTTCCCGAAGTCGGAACCCTTGGACCCACGCCAGCGAAGGGAGCTGGGGAAAAGCAGGGCTAGCATGTCCAGAGCTGCTCCTCGGGAAAGTCTGTGCCACGTCCACAGAAGAGGGAGGGGCAGGGTTCCATCAGCCACGGCTTGAAACGACCTTCGCAACTCGCTCGTGACTGTTCACAGAATCCTAGAACGCTCCAATGGGAAAGGACCTCGAGTCATCAAGTCCAGGCCCTGCCTTCATGGCAAGACCAAGCACCAGCTAGATAGTTGTGTCTCTCACTAGTGCTGGAGATTCCACAACCCCCCCAGGCAATTTATTCCAGAGTTTAACCACCCTGACAGGCAGGATGTTTTTCCTAATGTCCAACCTAAACCTCCCCTGCTGCAATTTAAGCCCCTTGCTTCTTGTCATAAGAACATGAGAACGGCCAGATTGGGTCAGACCAAAGGTCCATCTAGCCCAGTGTCCTGTCTGCTGACAGTGGCCAATGCCAGATGCCCCAGAGGGAGGGAACAGAACAGGGAATCACCAAGTGATCCCTCCCCTGGCGCCCATTTCCAGTCTCTGACAAACAGAGGCCAGCGACACCATCCCTGCCCAGCCTGGCTAATAGCTATTGATGGACCTATCCTCCATGAATTTATGTAGCTCTTTCCTGAACCCTGTTCAAGTCCTGGTCTTCCCAACATCCTCTGGCAAGGAGTTCCACAGGCTGACCATGCGCCGTGTGAAGCAAAACTTCCTTTGGTTTGTTTTAAACCTTCTACCTATTAATTTCATTTGGTGAACCCTAGTTCTGTCCTCAGAGGCCAGGAAGAACAATTTTTCTCCCTCCTCCTTTTAGATACTTGAAAACCGCTCTCATGTCCCCTTTCAGTCTTCTCTTTTCCAAACTAAACAAGCCCAGTCCTTTCAGTCTTCCCTCACAGCTCATGTTCTCTAGGCCTCTCATCACTTTTGTTGCTCTTCTCTGGATCTTCTCCAATTTCTCCACATTTTTCCTGAAATGTGGTGCTCAGACCCGGACACAAGACTCCAACCGAGGCCTAATCAGCGCAGAGGAGAGCGGAAGAACGACTCCTCGTGTCTTGCTCACCACACTCCTGTTCATGCCTCCCAGAATCATGTTTGCTCTTTTTACAACAGCGACACCCTGTTGACTCCTATTTAGCTGTTCTTCAATCATGGTTTTGCACGGTCTGCCAACTCAATGGACCTGCACTGGCCCAGGACTGGATGTAGCAACACCTGGATCTTGGGCCAGTAATTCCCAATGTGGTTCCACCCAGTCTGAGGAAAGGTGGACAGAGGGGCCCGCAGGTAAATTCCTGGCACTTTGGTTGTGTTTGAATGGAAGGTGGCTGCTATGGGTAGCACTTTAGAGGGTGGGAAGCAGCAGCACGAATAGGCAGAGCAGTGAAGCTAATGCCAGGCCACAGCTGTTTGTAACGGGGCAGAGGAAATGGGCAGTACCACATGCACTGCGTGGACAGCCACGGAATACGTCCACAGCTCACTCTGTGCACACGTACCCCATCCAGACAGCTGATACCTGGGTCGGGAATGTGCTGCTCACTCTGTAGTTTACGAACTGGAAGGCAAGACTCGGCCTTAAGGATTTCTGTCGGGTTCTCATCAAGTTTGAATAACCATCACCCCGGCAGGCGGCTGGGTTCCCCCCCCTCCACCCTTCTTCATTGGTGCGCTTGCCCTGAGAGGGGAGTCACCGGTTAACCAGTTTCCCGGAAAGCATTACCCTTACTGGGCGACGCTTACTGGGTAATAGTTAACTGGTGCCTGGGAGCAGTCCTGCCAGGCCCAGCACTCCATGGGCTGGGGCAGGAGCCAGGAGCCCTGCATGAAGCCGGGAGCCCTGCACAGGGCTAGGACAGCTAGAGGCAGCCTCACCCAGGCCACAGGGGCTGGGGGAGGCAGCTGGAGTCGGGGGAGGCAGCAGCTGGGGCCAGCAGCAGCCCTGCTCAGAGGAGCTGAGGTGGCCAGCAGCAGCTGCACGAAGGGGGACGGCGACAGCCCGGCAGACCGGGGGCTGCTTCAGCCGGGCTAGAGCGGTCCTGCCCCATCAGTTAACCAGTGAACTGACCACCCAAGGTGCTCCATCCCTAGTCCCTCTGCAGTGTGGCAGCAAGTCAAGGAGTAGAACTGGGACTGGCTCACCACATGCGTGGGCGCGAGCGGCGTGTCCCTCTGGCCGCGGCGCACCAAGGGGGCGTCTCTGTTTTTGTTTTAAACAGTTGACACCCAACAAAAGGGAAATAATGTCTCCTGGCGCTGAATGGAAGAGCCCAGCGCAGAGCCGTACAAAAGGAGAGGGGGCCATCTGCACGGTGCGTCTGACAGCGCTTGGAAGCGGGGGCTGGCGGGATGGCGTCGCAGGCAGGCGGCCAGGGAATGGAATGTACCGCGGCGCGTAGTCTATTCGCAGTGCGTGCCCGAGAGGCAGCGAGAGACGTTACCCATTCAGCTGGGCCTCCTTCCCGCCCCCCGACAGCAAAGCCTGGCTGCGAGGCAGAGGGGGGTGGGTGTCCCCACTTTGCCCCTGCCCTGGAATGGGAGCCGGGGGCGGGGGGGGCCGGGGGAACCGGCGCAGGCTGCCCTCTCGCCTGCGCTGCCTCCTCCGAGAGCCGTGAGACTGGGAAATTCATGCGGCCCGCCCCACGGTTTCGGGGTTGTCAGTTCAAACAAGCCCTTGGCCACCGTGTCCTCCCGGCAGGGGGGCTACACACTTCACTGCCCTCCCCCCCCATGAAAGGGGAGGAACACACGCAGCCGGGCAGGCCGCAGAACCAGGCGGCCCCAGGGGGCTGCCCCACACGCCTGAGGGCGCCCGACAGCGTCGCCGGCGTTAATTCCCCAAGCGGCGGGGGTGGGGGCGGGGGGAGCAGACCAGGCCTGAACCTGCCTGACACCCTCTGCCCCCCTCCCAGACAGAGGCTGTCGGACAGAGCCCCAGGGCAGGCGGCCCCCAAGGCGCAGACAGGTGCTTGCGCTCCGCGCTGGTCCGTTTCATTTCTCGGGGGGGGGGGGGGATTTCTAGGCATGGGTGGGTTCATTCTTCCCCAGCTTACTCCCGTCAAAGCTGCCATGGGGGCGGGGGGAAGGGGGCGGGGGCGGGGGCGGGGGCTGGGAGCAGGACAGGCCATTCAGAAAGGCCTGTATGTCACGCACCGTGCTTTACAGCTCCCTGCCCCCGGGAAAGTCCCGCGGGAGGCACACGGAGCCCTGCCCATCCCCCAGGCGGGCCCAGCCACCAGGAGTGGTGGCTCTACAAGGACCCCGTTTGGGATGGCTAGCCCCAGAGCCAACGTGGGCATCATTACAGCCCCTGCAAAAGAAACCCTGCCCAGCAGCACCCCCCCCCCCCCGGCTCAGCTGAAACGCACCCCCCACACACCCACCCACACTCAACAAAAGCCAAACACTTTCAAAGCCAAATCTGATTGAAATTCAAAAACTTCTCGGCCCCTCTCCCTCCTCCGCACCTTGAAAAGAGGGGATAAAACAGGCAGACAAAGAGCCCTCCCCCGGCCCACCCCCGGCATTGTGTCCTGCTGGCTGCTTCGGGCCGGCTTGCCCCATTGTCCTCCCCCCAGCACCTCTGCGGGCCTGGGTCGCGCCGCGGCTCCACAGAGCCCGGCACACCCCACACGCACCCAAACGCAAACACTCCCGGCCTCTGTGCGGGGCCCAGAGACAGGCCCTGCCACGAGAGGGCCCGGCGGGGTGGTTTACTCTCCTGCCTCTTGAGAGCCACCAGGCAGCGGCGGGTTCCACCCCCTTGGCTATTCGGGCTGCCTCCTGCCCCCTCTCAGGGAGGCAGCCCCTTCGGGGGGATCCTTCCCCTTTTAGCTCAGTGACAGTCCTGCCCCTGAGGGCCACGGAGCACGGCTCCTTCCCCTTCCACCAGACACGGTGGAGACTCTTCCTCTTCAACCGTGCTCCCCTCCACGCATCCCTTTCCTCGCAGGCATGAACATCGTCCTCTTCCCGTCGGCGGAAGGGCTCCCTGCGCCTCCGCTGTTAAGGGGTGGCCCCACTTCAGCTTCCGGCCCGAGATTCCGCGAACCCCGCCCGTCCCTTCCAGATCTAGTCTCGGGGAGGGAGCCGGGTTCGTCCAAGCAGCGAGATGCTCCGGCCCAAATGAATCTGTTCGTCTTTACGGTGCCACGGGACTCCCTGTTGTTCTTCTAGACCTAGCGGGTGCTGCAGCATTTTGGAGCTCCGTGCCCGGCAGCCCCGCTGCTCCTCAAAGCCCGTTACAAAGATCAAATCAATCCAAGAGGTCAGGCCCCAAGGGACATCTGGGAGGACTTGGGATCTAGATGAACGGATTTGCCCACGGCCACAGAGAGGAGCCCACGTCCGTGCCGGCACCAGAATGCACACGCTGCTGGCTCTGCACGTGGACTTGTAACCCGTGTCCCCCTGCGACTGCCTCCTCTCGTCTTTCTCCATGGAGCCAGTCTGGGGCAGCCTGCCAGAGGGACCCCCCACTCCGAATCAGAGGAGGGAGAGCTATCTGGGGCAGCCTCCCCCCGCCTGTTCCCCCGGCTCTAAAGAAATGCCACACACAGTGTGGGGAGACAGGGAAGCCGCAGCTTTCGGAGTCTCGGGCAGTTTGGCCAACACAGCGCTCTTGGGACAGTCCTGGGGGCAACTTCTCTCATCTAGAGGAGGGCTGTTACAATGGGATTTCCCCCTCCAGGTGCAGCCCCCGTCCCCAGGGGGATGTCACCGGCAGAGGAACTAACTGGCCGGTGTGAGCAGCCCCATGGTGGGAGAGAACTCTGTGGCCAGCCCCATGCTGCCCGGACATTCCCCGCGCACAAATCCCGGCCCATTGTCAGGAGGGCACCTTCCGTGGCAACTGTTATTACACACACTCAGGGGAAGAAATCAAGGGAAGAGCCTGGCCCCTGGGCAAGGCGGGGAGACGTCTCCACGCTCCCAGAAGGGGCAGGGCCGGGGCAGACACCCAGACCGCACCGCACCTTCCCACCGGCCCTCTGTGCGGCACGTGGGGCTCCGGGGGCGATCTGAAAGCAGTAGTGGCCAGGAGCCCTGGGCCCTTTTGAATCACCAGGCCCTGGGGCAACTGCCCCCTTTGCCTCCCCCTCCCTTTGGCGGGCCTGTACGCGCAACCGGCCCCACTCTTCCCTCTAACTGCAGGCACCAGGCTGTCGAAAAGTCTGACACCAAGCCATCGAGCGATGGGTCTGGAAAGGCCCTGTCCTTCCCAGCACCAGGGATGGCCTCGGGAAGAGACAGGATCCCAGCCGAGGTCCTGAAACAAGCCTGTGTCACCCTCCGCATCATGTCTTCCTTCCCTGCCAGGCGCATGGCGCGGTAGCAAACCAGAGGTGGCCAGAGTGACTGCCGCAGCCCCACCGGACTTCCCTTCCCTGGCATGGCTGGCAGGGCGTTCGCAGGGGGCACCCTTGAGGGCTGCGAGTTTCTGCTGAGCTGGAACATCCAGGCCGTGCGGGCAGCCTCTCGGCCAGCCTGGTTCGACCCTTCCAGGACCACGGTCCCGTGTGCTGGCGCACAACCCAGCCGCTTTCAAATCCACCACGGCAGGAGCAGGGTGCCCTGGAGCAGACACTCTGCGGTATATTCTTGTCTCTGCTGGTTCATCGCAACGTAAGAGCGGCTACACTGGGTCCGTCTAGTCCGGTGTCCTGTCCTGTGGCCACTGCCAGGTGCTCAGAGGGAAATTAGCGGGACTGGGGCAATAATCAAATGACGCATTCTCCACTGTCCAGTTGGACCTTCTGGCAGGCAGAATTCTAGGGGCATCCCGCATGACTGTTTAGGCTAATAGCTACCGATGGGCCTATCTTCCATGAGCGTGTCTCGTTTTCTTTCAAACCCACTTATACACATTTAGATGGGGTGACTAGGGCTACGTCTAGACTGCGTTGCTTTTTCAGGATACCGGAAGTCTCCCGAAAAAGCAACACCGCATTCAAGGAACGCGTCCACTTTTTCGGAAAAACGTTCGCGAGAACGGACGCGCTCTTTCGCCATCCCTGTAAACCTTGTTCTATGAGGAACCAGGGAGGGCTCGAAGGAGCACTTGTGTCTGAAATTTGACACTGTGGAGACGTGCCAATTTTCAAAAAAGCCTCTTTTGAAATGAAATCGAAAAAAGATGCGCAATTTGCGTATCTTTTTCCGATTTACAAGTGCAGGCTCAACATAGCCTAGAACCGCATGCAGCACTCCAGACCATGGATTGACATATTAGCCGTCTATTTAGTGTCTTCTTAACGATCCATTTCCTAATATTCTGTTTGCATTTCCCCTTCTCCAGCGCATTGAGTGGATGTTTTCAGAGAGCGCCCCCACGCTTTCCTGAGGGTAGCAGCTGTGTATCGAGATATCGAGCCGGGACTGGTTTCCAATGTGCATTGCTTTGCACTTACCAACAATGAATTTCATCTGTCTTTTTCTTATCCCCGCCCCCAGGTCAGTGCAAAGCTTCCCAGTCTGCCCAGGACTTGATGATCTTGACTAATTTGTATCATCTCCACATTTGGCCACTTCGCTCTTCACCCCCGTTTCTGACCATTTATGAATATGCAGAACAACACTGGTCCCAGGACAGACCCTTGGAAGGCCCCACTACTGACCTCTCTCCATTCTGAGAAAAGACCACGTACTCCTAACCTTTCTTTCCTTCCTTTTAACCAGTCAGCAATCCGTGATGGGGCTTTCGCTCTCATCCCACAACTGCCTCCTTGGCGTAAGAGCCTTTGGTGAGGGACGACTGGATCCCCCTTGGCCATATATTTGATGACCTTGGAGAATTCTAGTCGATCAGTGGGACATGATTTCCCGGTCCCCATGATTTCTGGTGCAGTGGCTGGGAGAGGGCTGTACAGTGGGATGGAGCAGAGAAGGTTGCCAAGAATACCCCTGCTGCTGCCCCTCGTCTCAGTAATTCATTGCTTAGGGGAGGGGGCATCAGGCAAGGGGGCAGAGCAGGGGTAGGACTTGGGGGAAGGGGTGAAGTAGGGTGGGGTGGAGCAGAGGCAGGGCTTATGGCCAAGGGGATTGCCTCGGGGGGGGTTGTCCAGGCCCTGTGCCCACCCACACAGGGATGACCCCAGCTGCAATTTCACATTTCAATTCCACCTGGTCCTGAGTATCAGCGGGGTCGCCGTGTTAGTCTGGATCTGCAAAAGCGGCGAGGAGTCTTGTGGCACCTTATGACTAACAGATGTGTTGGAGCATAAGCCTTCGTGGGCAAAGACCCACTTCGTCACATGCATGTGCCACAGGACTCCTTGTCACCTGGTCCTGGGGCCGTATTGCTCTTTAACAGAGTAGTTTGTTCCACAATCTTCTCAACACCTCAATCTGGGACAGTTCCTCAGATCTGCCACCTAGAAAGAAAGCCATGGTGGCTTTTTTTTTTCCTTGTTCGTCCTCTTACCTTTTCGGGAGGGGGGGTGCAGGGGGAGGGAGAGTTAGTTCGAGCCTCTGTTATGGTGTTTTTGCTTAATTTCCATGCAGCTTGCAGGCATTTCACTACTGTGTGTGTTCCGGTTTTACTTTTCATTTAATGAGATTCCTAATTTTTTGTGGAGTTGCCCTTTTTGAAGTTAAATGTGGGCTTCTTTGATATTCCTCCCCCCCCAACACGTTAGATGTCATTACGTTATTGTCTCTATTCCCAAGCTCTGTTCACCTCTTAGACCAGACCCTGTGCCCCATTTAGGACTAAAACAAGAATTGCCTCTCTTCTTATACAGTCCGGGACTAGCTGCTCCAAGGGGCTAAGAAATTTTACCCATGCATCACCCCCTGCACTGAGATATAGCCAGTCCATAGGATATACTGGCATTAGAAAAAGTTCAGAAAAGGGCAACTAAAATTATGAGGGGTGTAGAACGGGTCACATATGAAGAGAGATTAAAGAGACTGGGACGTTTCAGCTTAGAAAAGAGGAGACTAAGAGAGGATAGGATTGAGGTCTATAAAATTATGAGTGGTGTGGAGAAAGTGAATAAGAAAAAGTGATTTACTTGTTCCCATAATATAAGAACTAGGGGCCACCAATGAAATTAATGGGCAGCAGGTTTAAAACAAATAAAAGGACGTTTTTCTTCACGCAGCACACAGCCAACCTGTGGAACTCCTTGTCTGAGAAGGTTGTGAAGGCTAGGACTATAACAGGGTTTAAAAAAGAGCTAGATAAATTCACGGAGATTTATTAGAAGATAAAATGAAAAAAGAACAAGTTAAAAATCACTTAGAAAAGTTAGATGCCTGCAAGTCACAAGGGCCTGATGAAATGCATCCTAGAATACTCAAGGTGCTGATAGAAGAGGTATCTGAGCCTTTAGCGATCATCTTTGGAAAATCATGGAAGACAGAAGAGATTCCAGAAGACTGGAAATGGGCAAATCTAGTGCCCATCTATAAAAAGGGAAATAAGAACACCCCAGGAAACTACAGACCAGTCAGTTTAACCTCTGTGTCAGGGAAGATAATGGAACGGGTAATTAAAGAATTCATCTGCAAACACTTGGAAGATAATAAGGTGATAGGGAACAGCCAGCATGGATTTGTAAAGAACAAATCATGTCAAACCAATCTGATAGCTTTCTTTGCTAGGATAACGAGTCTTGTGGATAAGGGAGAAGCGGTGGACATGGTATACCTAGACTTTAGTAAGGCATTTGATACCATCAATAAACTAGGCAAATACAACTTAGATGGGGCTACTATAAGGTGGGTGCATAACTGGCTGGATAACCGTACTCAGAGAGTAGTTATTAATGGTTCACAATCCTGCTGGAAAGGTATAACAAGTGGGGTTCCACAGGGGTCTGTTTTGGGACCGGTTCTGTTCAATATCTTCATCAACAATTTAGATATCGGCATAGAGAGGATGCTTATTAAGTTTTCAGATGATCCCAAGCTGGGAGGGGTTGCAACTGCTTTGGAGGATAGGGTCATAATTCAAAATGATCTGGACAAATTGGAGAAATGGTCTAAGGTCAATAGGATGAAGTTTAACAAGGACAAATGCAAAGTGCTCCACTTAGGAAGGAACAATCAGTTTCACACATACAGAATGGGAAGCGACTATCTAGGAAGGAGTACGCAGAAAGGGATCTAGGAGTCATAGTGGACCACAAGCTAAATACGAGTCAACAGTGTGACGCTGTTGCAAAAAAAGCAAACATGATTCTAGGATGCATTAACAGGTGTGTTGTGAGCAAGACACGAGAAGTCATTCTTCCGCTCTATTCTGCACTGGTTAGGCCTCAGTTAGAGTATTGTGTCCAGTTCTGGGCACCACATTTCAAGAAAGATGTGGAGAAACTGGAGAAGGTCCAGAGAAGAGCAACAAGAATGATTAAAGATCTAGAGAACATGACCTATGAAGGAAGACTGAAAGAATTGGGCTTGTTTAGTTTGGAAAAAAGGAGACTGAAAGGGGACATGATAGCGGTTTTCAAGTATCTAAAAGGAGGAGGGAGAAAAGTTGTTCTTCCTGGCCTCTGAGGATAGAACAAGGAGCAATGGGCATAAACTGCAGCAAGGAAGGTTTAGGTTGGACATTAGGAAGAAGTTCCTAACGTCAGGGTGGTTAAACACTGGAATAAATTGCCCAGGGAGGTTGTGGAATCCCGATCTCTGGAGATATTTAAGAGTAGGTTAGATAAATGTCTATCGGGGATGGTCTAGACAGTATTTGGTCCTGCCAAGAGGGCAGGGGACTTGACTCGATGACCTCTCGAGGTCCCTTCCAGTCCTAGTATTCCATGATTCTATGGAGCTTTACGTCCATCAATGACTATTAGCCAGGATGGGTAAGGAATGGTGTCCCCAGCGTCTGTCTGTCAGAGGGTGGAGATGGATGGCAGGAGAGAGATCACTTGATCATTACCTGTTCGATTCCCTCCCTCTGGGGCACCTGGCACTGGCCACTGTGGGCAGACAGGACACTGAGCTGGATGGACCTTTGGTCTGACCCAGTGTGGCCGTTCTGATGTTCTTATGAGTTGAAATATCCCATTATTACTGGGTTTTCTGTTTTTGTAGCCTGCCTCATCTCCTGAGCACCTCACAGCCGCCACCCTGGCCAGGTGGTTGGTCGCATACTCCTCCTGCTAGCCTCATATTATTCAAGCATGGACTTTGGCTCCACAGAGATTCTATGGCACAGGTTGGTCCGTTTAAGATTTTTACTGTGTCACTGCAGGCTGTCTTCCCCTGCAGCGTCACTCCACTCCTCAGCATAACCTCCTTGTCATTCAGATGTCTACTGCACCCTAATATCACTGTGCCCCATTGGTTATCACTGTTCCACCAAACTTCTGTGTCACCTATTTTATCACATTTTCATTCAACACCGGGCGCTCACGTTCACCCGTCTTAGGGTTTAGCATTCAAGTATTTGCATGCAAGCCCTTATAAAACTGGTCAATATTCAGCCGTCTGCCTTCACGTGAAGTAACCAAAATGGGACTCGGTTTCTCTCCAGTTCCTGCCTCTCTCAACTTTGCCACGCTTTTTCACCTAGCACTGAGGGCGTTCATCTCCACACACGGTCAGACAAAACACGACTCCACATTGCATGTCTCGGAGCAAACAGCAAAGCCAAATACCTGCTCATGAGAATGCTTTTCACCAAACACACAGGGCTGGTCTAAGATCAACTGTACTGGATAACTTACCTCTAGCAGATACGATTAATTCTTACAGCTAAAGGGAGCGACTGCGTTCCGCCCCCTGACCAAGCACATCTGGGATAAGAGAAGAGCAAAAGAAATGATGGAAGGTCTAGAAAACACGAGTTATGAGGGAAGACTGAAGGAATTGGGCTTGTTTAGTTTAGAAAAGAGAAGACTGAGAGGGGACATGACAGCAGCTTTCAAGTACCTAAAAGGGTGTTACAAGGAGGAGGGAGAAAAATTGTTCTTTCTTGGCCTCTGAGGACAGGACAAGAAGCAATGGGCTTCAATTGCAGCAAAGGAGGTTTAGGTTGGACACGAGGAAAAACTTCCTGCCTGTCCGGGTGGTTAAACAGTGGAATAAATTGCCTAGCGAGGTTGTGGAATCTTAAATATCTTAAAGAGCAACTTGGATAGACACTTGTCAGGGATGATCTAGACGGTACTTATTCCTGCTGTGAGGGCAGGGGACTGGACTTGATGACCTCTCGAGGTCCCTTCCAGTTCTAGGATTTTGTGATTCTATAACAGGAAACTAACACTGAACACCAAGATAGGTGTGTCCCTGACCTGCATTTTGAGCACACTGCTATCTGCTGGCAAGACCTGCATCCCCTACAGATGGCAAAACAGAAGGCTGGACACCATCCATACAGGCTGTCTTCATGTTAGTGTAAAAATCAGGTAGGAAACCAAAGCTCTTGACACCAAATTACTTGAGAAAGCAAACCTGCCAGTTCTAGTCACCCCTCCCAGACACAGGTGTCTGCTTAAGTATATGGATGGAGCAGCAGCACATGGATGATAGATGCGTTACCAAGGGCCTCCTGCATGGACAACTTACAGATGCTTCAAGGCCACTGGGCTGACTAAAGCTCAGGATCGGAGATATCTGCACGGTGGTGAAAAAACTTTCGGCACCGACCCGGCAAGCTGGGCAGATGCAACTAGAAGCACTTTGCAGGGCTGTCCCCAGGGCTGGACTCGAACCATAGACACCCCTGGGCACAGAACCGTCAGCGCCCCCCTGCCTAGGGCTGACCTTCCTGCTTTCTGTAAAAAGTGAAACTTTTAACTTGCAGGTGCCCTTAAACACCTGTCTTCTGTGCCTAATGGGAGATCCAGCCCCGGCGGCCTCCAGGGAGCCAGAGAGGCGATGACGAGAGAGGAAAGCAAGGAGAATAGCAGGACTCGCGTGCAAACAGTGTTTAGTTTCATCCTCTGGCCTTGTGCCCTGGGCCTGTGCTATTTGCGGCTACGACAGTTGCTGAGGAACTGGACTTTTTAGCCACTGACGAGACTCCCTGGGGGGGAACAACAAGGTCAGACTTTGCCCATTGGGGAGCCAGGGGAAGGCTGCCCTTCGGGAGCACACTCAGGCTGTGTCTACACTGCAGGCTTCTTGCGCAAGACGCTTTTTGCGGAAGAGATCCAGAGTGCAAAAGAGCATCGAAAAAGCCATGTGCTTTTGCGCAAGAGCGTGTCCAGATTGCCTGGATGCAGTCTCAAAAGGAAACTGATTGCTATTTACAGAATGGCCACCAGGGCACCTGGCCTTTTTCTGATTGCCTCTTCTTGCGCAAAAAAACCCGGTTCCCTGTCCCCACACACATTTTTGCACAAGAGCTCTTGCGCAAAAAGGAGTTCTTCCTCGTAGAAAGAGGAATACCTAGTGCGCAAAAACCCCTCTGCTCTTTCGATTTGTGTGTGCAAAAATGCGCTTGAGGTGTGGACGCTCCGTGAGTTTTTGTGGAAAAATGGCCGCTTTTCCGCAAAAACTCTGTAGTGTAGACATAGCCTCAGACACACACCCTGCCGAGACCAGGTCTTGTTTCCCAGCTTGTATTTGTGGTAGGACCTCCAGTTATGACACCTCCGAGCTTTCTCCCTCTCGGCCTTCCTCAGTGCAGGAGACCGGCAGTCTGGTTTCTGAGTTTCCTGTAAACACAGGCATTAGAGAATCTCTTAGACCCTCCCAGCCTTGGGAGCCAGTCTCTTCTGTTCCAGCCATTTTTTCCCACCATCCCAGCCCGCCTACTGCCATCTCTGCTTCTCCAACCATGGAGCAGAATCCAGCCTCTCGCTTTTTCCAGGATGGCTTCACCTTGCTTGAGCACTTCTATCCCACGAACACGGGGGGTCTTCCTTCAGAAAGCTGGGGTGCTTTCTCCTTACTATCCTCCCCAGCAGACAGCTTCCTGGCCAACAGAACCCAGGCGTCGACATCCAGTAGATGTCTCTGACCACTAGACATCGCTGCCTTCTTTTGTAAAAAATGGTTGCATTCCAAAACATTTGCCTAACCCGTTTCCCTTAGACTTAGTAGAAAACGGCAGCAGGACTGGGATGGCTTTCCGAAAAGTTTATTCCCAAAAATACCAGACAGTTTATACTTTTTTTTTTAAAAATCCTGATTAGTCATCTACATTGCTGCAGCATTTAAGCAGTTTACAGATTAAACATTCATGGGAGAAAAAGATTTTGGTCCTTTTGTAAATCACACCGTAAGAAGCTGAATTTAAAAATAACTGGCTGATATAGCGATAGCCAATCTCACTAACTCTCAGGTTTATTCTCCACTGTTGTGGAAAAAAAAGAGAAGTTCAGTTCCGTCCACCCAAAGGTCAGGACAGGAGATGAGTGGGTAAGATCGAGCTGATTAGATTCTTGTTTTTCCTTTAAAAAAAATTTTGGATTCACCTAAACCTTCCAGTGCAAACAGCTTTAAAAAGCCACAATTGCAACCCCCCTGATTTTGCTCAGCTTGGCTGTTGATTTCCACCCACCCTGGTAGCTCTGGGGGAAATGCACGGGGCAATATGGTTATTCTTTCAAATCTATTCCATCTCCTCTCAAATAAAAATAAGTTAAACTAAAAGTCAACGCCATATCCTTAGGGCGCCGAAATAATATATAAATAAATAAACCAAGTGCTTGTCACCCACAAAGTCTGACAGCAGTAAGTATGTGTAAAGTGGGGCAGCTAGCAACAGAGCCAAAGCCATGCTTTGAACTTCAGCACCCGAGTGCTCTCAGAGACGACGGATTCATGCATCTGCTCCAGCAAGCCAGTTCAGAGAAACCCTTTCTCGACATCCTGCCCTGATCGGATTCTTAGAAGTCGCTTGCTTTTCCCCCCAGCTTTTTGCTTTTATTGTTTAAATTGTCACTGTTCTCGGCCCGAGGAGAAGGGGGGAGGAGGGGTGATTGGGGAGGAGAGGGAAACCAGCTTTAACTGAGACAGATTTTTCTTTCTTCCTTTTTTCTTGTCAATAGCTATTTTTCCTCTCCTGAAAGAAAGGTTTTCGTATTATTTTGGATTTTTTTAATAACCGGACTCTGAAGGAATTGGGCCTATTAGCTCCCTCGATGAGCTTCAGATTTTTCTCCGCCTGTTGCGTTCAGGAAAGGTGAAGAGGAACAACTTGTGTTAGGCCGAGGAGAACAAATCTCTCCGTTTGTTCTCTGGGAAAGGCTTTGCTAATTGCTATTGGCCACACTTTGTGTTCTCTGTTATCACTCCAAGACCGAGAGGGCAACGGCAGGCTCGGAAAAGAAAAGGAAAACATTTTTCTCCTTTCTCCAAGTGGCTGGAGAGACGCAGGAACACGGCGACTGAAGAAAAGAAAAGACCGAGCGCGCGAGGCCAGAAAAATAAATAAATGACCTACGGCTGCTTCGGAGACCCCCTTTCTCGCCTATCAGCTTTTACAGGGGGCAATACATTTTATTCATTGCCAGGTCTGACTTATCGCAGCCTTGTTTTTAATGAGGTATAATAAGGGGAACATTTTGTAACAACACGGTTCCTCTATTTTATCCGACAAACAGCTGTGTCATGGCCGTCGCCGGGAGAATGAATCATATCTCCCTGCCTGCATATGCTAACTCCCATGTAATTACCCTCGCATCTTAAATAAAGCAGGCCCTAAACCTGTCGCTCAGATTACAAGCAAACGGTGCAGACCTCGTAACTGGGGCCTCTATCATTACAATTAATTTATCACAGGAGCCGCTGAGATTAGAGACTAGAATTAAAACACGGCATAGAGGCTGCCTGCCGCAGCTTTGACAGCGAGGGAGAGTCAGGAGCTACGGCGGGAGTCAGGAGCAATACAGGGGCTTTTTTTGGTTTAGATCACTCAAGCAGATATTTCACTGAGGCGATCTGGGGGCATCTTTCTCCCTGAAAAGTCAGGACGTAGAAAGGGAAAGGATCTTTGCTCCGTCATGTGCCTATTAATAAAACATAACTAAAAAGGAACCCAGCTGGGTATATCTGTTCTCTCATGTATTTGCATGTGTATACGTGCACAGTGTGGGTAGAGAGAGAGTGAGTATACACACATATATGGACACACACACCCCTCCAAAGCTGGAAACGGAACTCCTGTGTCCATCTGCACGCTTCCGTTCCTCCATACACAGGCGTAAGCCCAGAGACCCCTCTCATCCGGGAGCCTGCCTCTGACCGTGGCCAACATGGCATGCTTCAGAGGAAAGGCCTAAGAAAGCAGATGTGAGCTAATCTGCCCCCAGTGAAGTCTCGTCGTAATCCCTGACAGAGACTGGTTTAAGCCCTGGAGCTTGAAGGGTTTATCCCTCCCAACACTCGTCGCTTGCATTAACTACAACAACTCTGGATATTCTTGTTATCCTTATAAATATCCAATTCTTCTTCCAACCCGGCTGAGTTCCTGCCCTCTGCAACGCACCATGACAATGAGAGCCGCCGTCTAGCCAGCCGCCGAGCGAAAACACGTTTCCTCTGCTCCAGTTTTGAATTTCCTTGTTCCTGCGGGCTTGTCCCCTTGGCGATGGATCGGTTTACAAACCGCGTGCGTGGCCCTCTTGCTCATCCCCTTTCCAAGGGAGCAGGCTGCAGTTTTTCACTCGCCCTTCACGCGACAGCCAGGCTTCCTGGACCGCTTCCCCTCGGGCTGTCCCGCAGGCCCTGGTTTGCCACTGCAGGATGTCTTCTCAGCCCAGGGCTGCATTTACAAGGCTGCTCTTGAGGGCCTGAGCACACATGCTCATTTGAATGCTGCCCTTCATGCTTTCGTTTGTTGTGCTCAGTTCCTAGGGGGCTAGCCCTGACGTTCCCCCCCCCCCCGAGAAAGGGGGCGGGGAAGGAGCACTGAAGCAGATTCAAACCTAGGCTTAGTCTGCAAATAGTTTCTGTATTGGTCTAACTACTTTGGCTAGGACGGCAAGAGATTACTTAAACAGCGTCTGGCCCCCGTGTGGTTTATTGCTCTTCTCTTATGTGCATTAAGCCCATTTATACCAGTATAACCGTCTCCACACAGGGAGCGGAGGGGGAATTTCCCACTTTTGCTATACCAGGGCAGTCACAGCCCCCCCAAGAGGCGTGTGTGGACAAGTCAACGGGAAGATTTGCAAAAACTCTACAACCAGACAGAAGCAGAAGAACAGAAACAAGCGTGGGCTTCCGAACCCGGCCAAGCACCCTTTCACTTCTTCAGAATGATACGCACACAAGACCAGCAGCAGAGATTTTATTCTAGCCAACCCCGTCACCCCGCCCTACTCTTCATGTCTCCGTATGACAATCATATCCTTTGAAGGCCAGATCCTGGGATGCTTAACTCAGCCCAAGAGCAGAAAACAAGCCTCCCGTTAGAGCAGTGTTTCCCAATTTTATTTGGCCACGGAATCTCTAAGGTTGCCTTTAAAAAAAAAAAAAAAAAAAAAAAAAAAAAAAAGCCCTGCCGCCGCGTTCCGTTGAGCAGGGAAAAAAAGCCCCGCCGCCGCGGCTCTGTCTCTTTAAGGGGGGGCGGGGAAGCGCCGGCTCTTCGTGGAACCCTTACTTTCGCTTCGTGGAACCCCAGGGTTCTGCGGAGCACCAATTGGGAAACGCTGCATTAGAGTCATGGGTCCTTTTACATGAATCTGAAAGATAAAATTTGGTGCCTGGCTTTAAAATATCAGACGTAATGCATGTGCATGTCCCAAGGCCCTTCTTGTCGGCACGGCCTGGGGTTGAGACAATGACCAATCACTGGTCACTATCATTCATGGATCAATTACATCCAGTATAAAAAACTAGAGTCAACCCCCTTCCACCTCTGTCCAGAGTTTGCTCCACGTTATAGAAGAAACAGGTGACCCAGGAGTGGATGGGGTAAACAGAACTGCTTTACTGCCCACGCACGTTAACCTCGGCCCCCAACACGGCGCTCCAACTGGCAACAAATTGGCACCAGTTATGCCTTATTTATTTATTTTAGTATGTTAATTTATATAGTTGTTATTTTTTTAAACTTTGTTTAGTCATGTTAACTAGTATACACTGAATATTAACAAGCAGGTGATGAAGACAATGATACCCACCCCTGTTTGTTGTTTACTGGGTTTTAGTTAAATTAACATTACGTACTGTTTTAATCAGCAGCTTATAGGGAGGGGGAAAGAACTCCGACCCTGAAAACGTCTGTACAGAGCAAGTGCGAAGACAACACAAGAGACTGTTTGGTGCAACCATCTTTTAAGGTTTCCAGGACAAAGGGGGAAAACATGATTAAAGGGCAGTGCCTGCTGTGGCTGACCCCTTACCACTGTCCCAGGCCCCCATTAATTTTTATGCATCCCAACACTCGTAACATCAGCCCTTCGGCACGTCCACCAGCACTAGAATTGTGGGACAAATTATAGATGAATGGCTCGGGGCGTCTGCGAGGGCAGTTCACAATACCCCTTCAATGGGCAAAAAGGGGGTGTCCTTGTGCCAGCACCCCCCTTCCCCCGGGATTCTTCTCATGCCTGGGTTTGCCTGGAAAGATCTTATTGCAGGTGCAAAGCCTCAGCCAGTAAAATAATAGACTATAGGGCAGGCTTAATGGGATACAGTCTGGTTTAAAAAAAAAAAAAAAAAAATATCAATCTCCTCACCTCTGTTCCTAGTAATGTCTGGAGTTTATGGCACCTGAAAGATCTTTGAAAATGTATGTTTCTTTACATTGCTAATGCGGACGAATTTGGGATGTTTTGGGGGAGGGAAAAGTGACTGAGTAGGGTGAATGTTTTTGGTTTTTGCATTTTCCTCAGTTTGGACACTGAAAATAATTTAGTTGGTTTCACCTTCTTTCAAGCCACTTTCTAGTTAACTGGACTGTGCAGTGGGTTAAGGCGGTTGTGTTTGAATTCCTGATGTTGCAGGAAAGGGGTCTTAAAAAAAATCCCAAGAAAAACAAGGGGAAAAGATAGGTTTCTATTGGACTCATTTAAGTAGTCAGATTAAATTGCAGAATGTTCTCTCTTCTAAGGGTTGGTAAGCATATCTATTATATATATTGTTTACAGAACCGAAACTCAGAGCAGGCACCACTGAGAGAGGAGTCTCGTGAGGGAGGCAGCCGCGTTGGACTAGAACACTTGCCGGACTGGATCAAACCTGACGTCCATCTAGCCCGGTATCTCTCTGAGGTGCCGGCCAGTGCCCGAAGTGTCCGAGAAAGATGCAACAGAAGGGAATTGAAAAAAAATGACCCCAACGCGTGACAGTGGGAAATTACCGAATACCCACCCGCGGGGGCAGCTCTGTGCTGAGCCCTGTGCGTCACTGGGTTGTTCGGGGCTGCTGAAGAGTGGCTTGGAGAAGGGTAGAGGCGTGGAGGCAGCAAACAGGCCTTTTTCTTCTCTGTCTCACCACTGGCAGAGTCCCCTCCTCCCGCCCAAACAGGCTCTGCAATGGTTTTAAAATGCAGGCAGCAGCTGGAAAGTGAGGAAGCTTCTGTCTCCTATTGAAAGTCTCCCAGCAAAGCTGCAGCTTTCCCTGGACCACCCCGGGTCATGTAAATTCAGCAGATTATCCATCCCTAACTCCCCTCATCTATCACCCGCCTCGGCTATCGATCCGCTCCTCTGAGTAAGTGGGGCCTGGGCTGTCCGTGGCTGAGTCCTGCAAATCCAGCCAGGCGCGTGTGTGACGGCCCAGGAGAGCAAGGAAGACAGGCCCGTAACCCAGCGTTATCGAACATCACCCAGGCCGAGCTGCGGTCCCTGCAACAGGAGATGTGAAACGGGAACATGCCAGGGCCACAAGAGTCTACAGCCCACTCAGAGCTCACAGCAGGCTTGCAGCCACCAGCGTGGGCGAGGAAGTCAGGCGACAGCATCACCCAATGGATGGGGTGCACGAGGACCAGGCACTGAACCCTGCCAGACATGGCCCCCAGCTGGAATAAACTTCCACTGCCCTTTCGCCATTCTTGGGATTATGTGCCTGGGATTCCCTGTGCTAAGAGGAGCTGGCCCCAGGCTACCAGCTAACACTCAGCACAGTGAACGTCGCCAGTTCACCCCGCTCTCGCTTGCCAACCCAACAACTCCACGGCCGGAGCACAGGAGCTGCTCAGCAGAACAGAGCCCGCTGCTCCCAGCCCGGGCCCCGCGGATCCACAGGCAGAGTTCACCACAGAATTATCCCTCCGGCCCTTCGCTTCCATTTCACACACGTTTCCAGCCCATCCTTTTACGCAGAGGGCTTTGGAAACGGAACCACGCGGAATCAGAGCAGTAACATCTTCCGGAGCCCCGGACAGCCTGAAACAGCTGCCCCGCCGGTCTGCGCCCGACTGGAGTGTTGGCCCTGAACCCTAAGGATGGCATCTGGAACAGCACCGTTGTTAACACGTACAGCATCTAGGCGTTTATGGGCTCACTGTAGCTCTCTCTGAGCCTTCATTGCCCCAATCCCATCCCATTGCTTCACCCTCCAGCGTCACAGCTGCAAATGCCGACCAGTCGCCCAGTCTCTTGTTTCAAGAGAGAACAGCCATTGCGGCGGGGGGGGGGGAGGGAGGGGGGCACTTCCTCCCACGCACACACCGCCCTGTGTGCCATACTCGTGCTGCCCTTAAGACCACACCGACATGCACCCGCAGAAGAGTTCCCTGTCCCACTGATCTCAATGCTGGGACGGAAAGGCCCTGAAACACAGACCGGTCCCTGCGGCGTGGTGCAAAGACACCAGCAGGGCTGAAGATGTCAAATAAAAACTAAGCCCCCACAAGTCATTGTAACGGCCCACATCAGAAGCTCCGAATCTCTGGCTGGGAAGGGATGAAAAAGGAAAGGTCTGCAGCATCCCCAGCCCGTTTCAAGGCACATGCATTACAAGAGCGAGGAGGAGGAGGAGGAGGAGGAAGGTCTGCCTTTAATTACAAAGACACACACTCACCAAATGCCACTGAAACCAAAACAAACCAGGCAGCCCCATATGTCATAAGGATTAAAGGCACGGTTCCCACTTTCTAACGATGCTTTTACAGAAACCGTTCCACTGTAAAACTTTATGATTTGAATCTTTATAGCCGCCAGCAGAGCACATGTTTCACTGCCTTAAATTATAACTTAATCTCCATAGAATTTATCCTTCCCAGCCCTCTTTCGATAAAGAGAAGGAGAAGTAGGGCTTCCTGCCCCGCTGCCCACCTGTTCCCCTGGACCGCAGCCTCGGGCGGTGCCACGCTGGGTGATGTAATTGCAGGCTGCCCGGCCAGCGCACATCTGGAGATACTCTCAAGCATGGGCCCTTCCACCGCACCTAACAGCAGAGTAATAGCGGGGACCGCAGGGCACACGTCTGGCTCTGTGCGTCGCGGCGACTGCTCGGAACACCAGCATGCTGACCGAGCAATGAGGCTGCCAGGAAACATGGCAGAGGGGCAAACAGGGGTGGCTTCCCAGCGCCGGCCCTCCCTGTAACTGCACAAGTGCACACCCGGAGGGACGTATTTGGGGATCCGCGCACACAGGGACGGCTGAGAGAGAGAAGGTGGAAAACCCTGCGGATGCCACCGGGCGCCAAGGAATCCTCCCCGGAAGGCCATGGGGCTGCCGCTATAGCAGTCTCGCTGTTTAACTCCAGGACTCTTTCCACCTCCTTCCAGGGCGGGGTGTATCCATTACAGGCCCGTACGAAGGGTGCAAACACACTCCCCCCCGCCCGCCCCCCCCCCACACACATGGTCCTTTATGGTCCACCATGGGGCCAACTCCGGCCAGTCTGGGAAAGGCAGAGATGGCGTGCTGCCAGCCTCCCTCCTCGTGCTCTGGCCGGCTGGGGGAAGCCTGGGGCTGATTCCCTCCTTCCTCCCCCAGGAGAGAGGCCTGGGGGCGGGACTGGGCCATGGGGGCAGGGCAGCCACCAGTCCCTCCCGCAGTTTGCACCCCCCCACACACAGAAATTCCTGCATACAGGCCTGCATTAGCCCACCCCGTTCCCACCTCAGGGCTCTGTGGTACACCAGGGCTATGCCCCATTAGGTTTTATTCAGCCAAAGGGGCCCTTGGAAAAGTGCTGAAAGAGAACGCTGTTCCTGCGGTTCAGCCTCACGCGGTGCCTCCTGGAAGAGTGGGTGCGTGATTCGTTAAACGTCAGGCAGACCCCTCCCAAGCCCAGCTCTTCTTGGACGTGGCCCCTGCATGGTCTCTGGCTCTCATCGGCCACCTGGCTTCTCCTTGCCTCCCCAGTGGCTAACAGGCAAGTGCTGCAGGGACGAAGGACGAACCTCCCCGGGCAGGGAGCACTTAACCACGCGAGCGCTGGGGCGTGGGGACGGCACGCTCAGACTCCACATGGAAACGTGCAGGCCTCGATTCTGCAGGCGCATCTGTATAGGCTGCCACAACGGGCCTCCCGCGGGCAGCCAGGCCCAGCTGCACAGCTCCCAGGGCAGCGCTGAAGTCATTGCTCCGCGACACGAATGGCCCCAGAACTCAGGTGGAAGACTGGCACCCGGGAGCACTTCCACACTGAGCGCTCTTCATCCGCGCTCTTCCTTTCTCCCCCTCTCTCTGGCGAGCTGCGTCGCCGCACCTCTGATTGGACCGGGTGCCCGTGGACCGACCGGAAACCAGATCAAAACTGCAGGGATACCGACTGCTGCCTACAAACTCAAACTTAGAAAAGCAGCACATCACCCGCGTGGGCCGCTGTGCCATTTGGCTCTCATAGCGGCCGACCTCTTAACGTCAACTCGACACTGTCGAGTCTGAGTCCGAGAAACAGCAAGTCTGCCGTCCAGAGAAACAGCGAGAGGACTGCACAGGCAAAGCAGGGAAGACTCACCCCAGACTCTGAAAGCTGGAGGCCTTTGTTAAAGACCTCTTCGTGGCTCAGGTGTGCAGGTAGCACTGTCTCCATGCACAGCACAGGACCCCAGGTGGTTGGATGAGGAATTGAGCCCAAGTTAGGGGCACGTTGGCTGATTATTGTGCAGCGGGCAAAGATGAAGCATCATGCTGACCCTTTGGCTCTGTCAGCATCCTTGGACACTAGGGCCCATGAAAAGCTGTTGACTTGAGTGGCAACCCAGCAAACGCAGACAAGAACAGTTGACCATTGCAACTTGTTTCCACTTAAGAGACCTCAGCAGGTGGCGCGCAAAAGCGGGTGACAGGCAAAAGTTGAAAAAAAGAGTCTTTTCAACTTCTATTCTCTCTTCCCTCCTGTTCTATGGACCCGGGAGGACTTCCTGAAAGATAAGGGTGTTCAGTTGGCCATAAGGTCACTCTGTTGATGGCTTGCGGCTCTGCCCTTTTCAAAGAGGCAGCATTTCTCCTTCCCCGGGCTGGCCGAGGTTGGGAATCCTTGATGAGAATGACCTGGCTGAGGCTCAAGCCTGACAAATATAGAGACGATGTTTCTAAACGGGGCAGAGCAGGCAGAGGGACTGGCAAATTTGTGTCTACTCCATCCTGTGGTAAGGGGTTTCACGGTTACGTAAGGACCTTTGGAGCCTCTCGTTCCTCGATTCTCAGAGGCTCAGTCATTAAAGCACCCTGGCACCCACTCTGTCATGTCTGAGACTGTACGAGCATCTCTGCTCTCAACTTGTTTGCCTGCAAGTCGGGGTGTCTCAGCACCAGAGCTGCTAGCATGGATAAAAGCACCTGAACTACGTAACTACATTCCATCAGGACCGTACAGGGACACCCAGCTAAGTACATGATAGAATAGTTTGAAACAACAAGAGTGAAAGCCGGCCTAGGGGGCGACAGTGAAATCCATACTATCGACTGAGCCGCGTCCATTGTCCCGGGTACAGATACATAGGAGCTCGGAGGCCGTCTGGCTACCGACAACTATTAATGTACTTTGTTTGACAATAAACCAGACTCGGGTGCCTTTGTATCTTATCTGAGTCTGTGGTCTTTGGGGGCTCGGGTGAAGTCTATGATGGCACGATGTACCAAGGGAGCCTACGAAAACACACTTATCACTGACGAGCCTTGACGCGAGCCGGAGAATCCCGTCCTCCTGCCTTGTGCTCTTCCGTGACACAGGCCTTCCTAGCGAAGGTCGTGGTTCTCTTTTGCCTGTGACTAGGAGCTGCACAAAAGGCTTTTCTCAGCGATTTCCTCCTATTCAGTTAGGCTTAGACCAGGACGTCGACGTGGGCTTCCAGAGCGTGTTGCACGTTCCATCCGCACCGGTCTCTGGGCCGTCACCTTCTGGTGGCCCTCTGCCTTGGAAAGTCTCTGAACCAGGACCAGAGTTGGCTGCACTGGTCTTTATTTCCTTCTCACTCTATGGACACCTGAATCGTTTCAACTTCATTGCGCTCCCAGGTTGACTCCCTTTTGTCTGTTCGGCCAGCCTGAAGTCGAGTCAATCTCCCCCTGAACACAAAGAACCCAAATGAAGGCCAAGAGAAACCTGGTCTTTGGGCTGATGTAGCCTATCGCAGAAGTGTCCATCATCAAGAGGAAACCACCCGAAAGCACGACAGGCTGGCGCCCATTCCAGGTCTACACAGGGCCTGGGAGATCCCTTTACTTACTTCAGGGTCCCCCAGTGATTTTATCTCTTTCCCCAGGGTACACGCGGGGTGCCAATCTCGCCTGTGGAGGACAACACAATACACTTTTGGAGAATCCTGCTACGCTTCCGCTCCTGTCCCTCCTCATCTGGTTCAACACCTAGAGCCTGCCAGACCTTCCCTTCCACAGTGTCCCGTTTAACTGTAGGATGAAGCTGCTCTTGAGTTTCTACTTCTGGTTCCTCTTAGGCTGGAGTCCAATAATTTTCCTTCTTCAGAGGAAGGCCAAGAGGATTTTTGTTTCCTGGATTTTGCTGCGCTTTTCCGGCTCTCTTTTTGATGTATGTTGAATTGGAGGTCTCTGGAGGGCCAGGCCAATGTCTCTCCTCGTCGTTTGATTCCTGCACTGCCAGGATATGATTCTTTGATATTATTTTTTGTTCAGTGTAATCCGATAGATGGAATCTACCACAGAATCTAGCCCAGAACCTTGTTTAGGCCGAGGAGGAGAGGTGTTTCTTGAGGGCTCTGAGGGCATCCCGGTCTGTGTCCAACCCCATGAGCCACCTGCTAACAGACCGGAGTCCTCCCAAGACAGGGGCTGGAACATCTCCAGGGTCAGGGTTCAGGCTGGGAACTCCCTCTGGTGATCGGGAGACCCAAGGCCTTGTGTTTGAGATGGAAATGGCCCAAATGAGGGAAAGTGGGAGGAGCCTGTCTGGTTGAGAGGCCTGGCCCCGCCTCCTATCGCCAGGCTGATGAGCTCAGAGGAGAGATACGGGCCCTCTCCTCCCACGTGCTGCCACGGCAGCTGGAATTAGCTGGGGGCCTCTCGCTAACCAGCCCTCGACTGGAACGTCCGGGGCCTCCGGCTCTGAGGCCCGAGTCCTGCCCAGTGGATGGACGCAGCCCACACCTGTGGGCGCTCCGGGTAGGGTGACCGGCTGATCTCCACGCTCAGGCTTGTGCCCGAATTGAAGGGGGTGGGTTATGTATACAGCTTACCCCAGGATTTGAACTCTTCCCAGGGGATCCATACCTGGCCGCACTGAGCCCGATGACCAAACAAAGCTTTATGTAGATGCTAGTGAATCGTGTGTGTTTTATTCTGTGGTTTTATGTGCATCCAGATATTACGTGATGGGGACCTTTCATAGATGAGGAAACAGAGCCACGCAGAAGTTAAATGACCTACCAAAGGCCACACAGGGAGTCGGTGTCAGAGGTAGGTTAAGGACTCGGGAATCCATCACACCCAGCAACACCTCGCTAGGTATTTAGTACAACCGGCAGGCATTTATTCTGCCAGTGATTCTCACCAGGTTGCACTGGGTTAACACGGAGCTAGCCAATTAGCTGGGAACGAAGGGGTCTCGTTTTATATGAAGATGATCACATGGCAATTTTATTTAAAATACCGTGACAGGGTTTATATGCCTATGTAATTGTAGAGTAAATATCAAAGGTTGTTACCCTGATTTGAATCAAATCAAGATACTTTAAGAAAAACAGCAGCGCGGGGCACACAAGCATGAAGCCAAAAGGGCTGGTTCAGATGTTCATCAAAGGCGCCAGCTACATTGCAACTACTCCAGCCCCACAACTGTGTTCACACCCACCAGTGACGAGAAGGGTTCTCCCACCCCTGCCACTAACAAAACCTCCCTGGGACGCAAAGAAGTCTGTCCACCATGGGGGCGAGGTTGGTTTAACAACATTGTTTAGGGGGACGTCGTTTTGACGCTGCTGAGTAACGGGGCTGGGTCGAGCTTTACTGTAGAGCTGGCCTCACTTGGTACCACTGACGCCTTCGACCAGCGACATGGGAAAGTTACGTCTGTGTCTCTAGCTACATCTCCCAGAGACGTGAAAAAAACCTATCTGGTGTGACGCGGTTCAGCCGACCTAAGCCCCAGCCTAGCCAGCACTAGGCCCAGAGACGAATTCTCCTGCCTGACGGATGGTAGCTAGTTTGAGGGAAGGAGTACTGACAGCAACGGGAGAACCTATCCTGCCACAAGTGTTTATACCGGAGGATTACCACCGTGCAGCTGGGCCACTCTGCATTAATTTGGTGTCTACGCTTACAGACTCCTCTGCGAGGCTATGTCTACACTACAGAGTTTTTCCAGGAGACCATCCCAGAAAACCTCTGCCGCGTCCAGGGAACGCATCCGCTTTTTCGGAATAGTTTCCGAAAAAGCAGGTACGTTCTTTTGGAAGTCCTGTATTCCTCATTTTATGAGGAATAAGGGCTCTTCTGAAAGAGGCTTTTCCCACATTTGGCCCCTTGTAGACGGGCCAAATGTCAGAAAAGCCTCTTCTGGAAAAAAAAAAGTGGAAAAAGGTATGTACATGTGTATCTTTTTCTGGAAGAAGATCGCAGTGTAGACATAGCCTGAGTGAGCAAAACGTGGCCTCTGAGTAAAGCCCAAAGACCTGGCCTCAAACTGCTTATGTTCTAACGAGACTGGGGCCCGGAAAGGCCGCACCAAGCCTGCAGGAGCTAGATGTCAGAGCAGCATTTGGTTTTTACTTTTGGCGGGGGGTTCTGAAGTGTTTTTGCAGAGACTCTGAGCAGAAGACTTGGCGGAATCTTGCATGATGATGTTCCTGGTTCGGATAAAGGACTCACTTTTGCTTGCCCCATGCGCCCATCACTCCCTGTACCTGTCCATGACAGCTACACCCACACAGGGCCGGCCTGGCCCAAAGCAAAGAAAAAAGGAGGCTGACGTTAATCTCTGTGCTGAGGCAGGAACAGAACACTGGGTCCCTGTGACTGCGACGAACAGCCCTTGAAGTTGCTCTGATTTGCGCTCTGTTTCCCATGGGAAGCAGAGAATAGACCTTAGACCCTCTCTTTGTAGTTCGGTGAATCTAGAAGTGAATCCAGGCAAGAAAACCAGGCTTGTTCACTTCCCGTTAAAGACTCTTTTCAGGGTGTTCTCTTTCTTTGTTGTCAGAAATGCGCAGAAATGTGCAACCACTACCCACCGGCCTCCTGACTCGTTGCAGACCGGCTGTTTGGGAGGAGAGCTCACTATATTTACAATCCCTGGGATTGCCTGGTAACAAATCCATATCATTAACTGGGATTAGAGCTATGGGAGTCAAGTCACATTATCCCATAACACGGCCAAGAGGAAGAGGAGGAGCTAAAGCGCAAACATAAAAGGGATGTTAAACCAGTGCTCTCTGACCTCAGACCATGAAGAAAAGGGAAGAAGCAAGTCACTAAGTCAGGAGGTGACTGACGCTTGCAGATGACAGCAATACCAGGCAGCCCAGAAATACCTATGAGAGAGGTATCAGTTATTCTGATCACAATAACTTTGGGGTAACATTTGTCTGTCAAAATCCTAGAGCCGTCCAACTATGCATACCAGGCCCAATGCAAGGTGCGATTTTCTTAGTCGAAGTAAGCCACGGTCCAGACATCAAAGAAAATAAAAAACTAGCAGCGACCACGATAATAATAAGTAAATAAAAAGATTTCAGGGTCCTTTCAAAAGCACCTGGAAAGCAGCAGTGGGCCCATGGTTTGTCTGTTGTTGACAACCCCTGGCCTAATACAGTGCCCACCGACATTCACGAGAGTTTTACTGGCTGCACGATTAGCTCGTTAGGGACTGCAAAATAGCACAGGGCTGTTGATGTCAATGAAAGTTACATATGTGCAAAGAGGGGAATCAATAAGTGAATTTTGCCCTTGGTTTAATAATTAACAAAAACACGTCACCTGGGGAGTCTAAAAAGGGTTAACGCTGGTAAGAAAGGGATAGAGGGAGAGGTGTGCATTTGTGCATACACCGTGTGCGGCACGGACTGAGCACACACACCGTATGGGGATAAGCGTTACGGGGAGCCAGGAAGATAGGAGTGATTGCACCCACAAAAATGGCAGCAGGTGTATGTCTAACGTGGCAGAGTCAGACGCTGGAACGCGACCCCGAGGTGCACATGGCCACATGCCGCTCTCACTCACAGTAGCTCCGTTGGCTCCCCAGGAGTTCATTCTGAGCTTGCCCTGGTGGGGAATAGCAGCATTTGGTCAGTTGTGGGGCGAACGCGTCAGTTTGGGGATGTTTCACAGCAGAACTTCATGAGACTACTTATTTCTCAATGAAGATAGATACTTCCCGGAGAGTCTGCCTACTGGTAAATAATTCAAAACAAACAAATCTCAGTCTGTTTGCATAAAAACAGAGGGGTTTTTTAAATGAGGTGGTGAAGCACACGAGTGGGAGAGGACAGCTGGTGTCTTTTTAGCTCCACCTTCCCTCTGCCAGGGCCTCCTTCTCTGGAAAGTACGGCCTGCTTTTCTTTTCTTTTCTTTTTTTTTAACCCTTTGAGATTCCCCGGGATGATCTGTCAGCAGGGTTATTAGCATTTCTCCCTAGATATCGACAGCTTGTCTTGCCTCCTTCCAACCAGTGAGTGATTTCTTCACACGCTCGCCAAATATAGCCAAATCACCATGGGAAACGTATCGACAGAATCATATTAACAGCTGCCAAGCATTTACCGAGCCGTAAGTTAGACCCAACACACACAAAAAAAGAGGCGAGGAAAACATGCATGGAAATAAAGCAGCTCTGATCAGCAGTGACAAGCATTTATTTAGGAGTCGCTGGTTGGAGCTATTTTTTATGCTTTAATTGCTAATTATAGGCTCCCACAAAAGGACAGTTTTGGACCAAGTTATCTACCACTTTACCTTAAACCCAAGCATGAATGTTTGAAGATTCCCGGCTTTGAATGTGACCTACACGGCTGTATCACAAGGAAGGAAGGAGAGAAGGAAAGGTCTCTTCAAAGGGTTGCAATGGTGGAAATCCAGCCCGGAGTTCAGAACTCCAGCACAGGGCACCTCTGCCTGAGAATGCAGAGATCTGTCTCCATCCAAGATCCAAGTCAAAGCTGGAATCGTTCATTGTTAAAAGCAGGGAATGGTCTTTTTGTATATTTAGTCAACGGATCACATAACGGGCAAAGGTGAGACACACAAACCAACCTGCCAGTAAATCCGTGTTCCAGCCACTGCAAAATTGTTCTCCACAAATGTTCCAGCCTTTTGCGTGGGCTGGTTTCACAGTGTCTGCAGGGATGATGTTTCCCTTTGGAAGGCCACATCAGTGTAAACACTCCAGAAGCCAGGGAGAGTTCCCTCAGATTAAAGCCGACCTTTTCCTCCTCTTGTTTCCAGCCCACAGACTCCTCATTATATCCCCTTGTCGCACCGCTACCCAATCTCACGCCCTTGTAGGGCCTGACACCTTTCAGGTAAACAAATCTGCCTTTCACGAGTAGTTACTTTGGCAAGCTCCTTTAATCTTCCACCTGCTCCTGGAACCCTCTTGTTCTTCTCAAAACTCCCTCCAGTCGGCTTGAAAACACTTGCCTTGTGCTCAGAGTTTGCTCAGCGTTTCTCACCCTCTTGACACAAATGGGAGACACCGTCACTTGAGACTCATAGGGTTAGAAGGGACCGCCAGGGGTCACCTCGTCTAACCCCTGCATGTTGTACGTTTCATGAGAACACAACACTCCATGGAGTCACTACCATACGTCCATATTTTCTAGGATTTTGCCTCTTCTATGGACTTAAAAAAAAAGACAATTCCCCTGCTACAAAGAGAGTCCATCAGCTCTTCAAACAAACATGCTGGAGTGGTAAGTCTTGTTGATTGGCTGATAAGGGAGAGGCGGGAGCAAGGAAGTTCAAATGTTTCAGGAGCCACAATGAATCGTCAGTTTCATCGTTAAACCAGTGTGGAAGAAAACAAAGTCCTCACTCTGCGTTTGTAAGCAACAAGTCAGAGACCGTTTATTTTTCAAGCAATTGCAAGGGAAGACAGCGGCCGGACAGGCGGGGGGTCCCCCTTCCTAAGCAGATCTTCAAATACAAGCAGTATAAAGGGCAATATATATACCTTCCCGTTACATACAACAACGGCTAGAAATTATCTGTCTGCCCACACAATTCCCTTGAGATGCTACTTTATCTCAAGGTTCCCACTGGAATCAGCATTCCATCCTAATCTTTTAGAGCGAGGCGAAGAAAGAGTCTCTTGCAATTCTCGTTCTTGCGTTGCAAGGCCTCAGGGTTAGCCTGAGTCTTGCTTTATTGCTAACAAACAAGAGAGATGGCTATACACAAATTCCCTTTTTCCTTTCCCTGCTTCCACACCAGTATGCCCCTCTCTTTCCCCCTGCCCCTCCCAGGTTGCAAGGATAAGGTGCCCAGCCCCTTCGGGTTTGCTCTGCACCGCAGGGAGCCCTGCTCGGTTCTCTGCACACACTATAGACCCACCGATGCTTCTGAAAGACTCTGTGCAAGGCCAAAATCGCCCGGGAAAGAGGTGGGATGCCCTGTGGGACACGGCTGAGGCAGGGCACCTGGGTGTATGCGAAAAGGAAACATGCCTCAACCCTGAGACTTTCAAACCGCACCCATCCGAAGCAGCCAGAGCCAAGCCGAGCCACAAAAGCCGGGAGAATGCAGGCAGCATTTCCTCGCCAGTGGTAGAGGACCGTTGACGCGACAATGCCACACCTCAATACAACCAGCAAGGCCCAGTCGGGGCCACACCCTGGGGTGGATGCGTCAATCCAACCAATCAGAGCTTTAGTGAAAGGAGCCACGGACGCCACCACTTTAGCATTCTGTCCTGTCGGCCCACCAGGACAACTCTGGCCCAGGTAAAATGTCAGGCTTTGGTGATGGGAGGTCTGCAAGTCGAGCCCAATCAGCTCCCGACGGCCAGCGAGGCATCAAGGTGCATTGTGGTGTGCTGGAGTTCCTGGAGGCTTGGAAAACCAACCGCTGGAGTTATGGGTTGTTAAACCCCAATTGGGCAGGTTAACATAAGAACATAAGAACAGCCAGACAGGGTCAGACCAAAGGCCCATCCAGCCCAGTGTCCTGGCTGCCGACAATGGCCAATGCCAGCTACCCCAGTGGAAGGGAACACAACAGGGAATCCTCACATGATCCCTCTCCTGTCACCCATTTCCAGACAAACAGAGGCCAGGGACACCATTCCTACCCATCCTGGCTAATATCCATTGATGGACCTAACCTCCATGAATCTAACTAGCTCTTTTCTGAACCCTGTTAAAGTCCTACTCTTTACAACATCCTCCAGCAAGGAGTTCTACAGGTTGACTGTGCTCTGCAGGAAGTAAAACTTCCTTTTGTTTGTTTTATACCTGCTGCCTATTAATTTCATTTGGCAACCCCTAGTTCTTACATTATGGTAATAAGTAAATAACTTTTCCTTATTCACTTTTTCCACACCAGTCATGATTTTATAGACCTCTGTCATATCCCCCCTTAGTCTCCTCTTTTCTAAGCTGAAAAGTCCAGTCTTTTTAATCTCTCATCATATGGCACCCATTCCACCCCCGGAATCATTTTTGTTGCCCTTCTCTGAACCTTTTCCAATGCCAGTATATCTTTTTTGAGATGAGGCGACCGCATCTGTACACAGTATTCAAGATGTGGGCATACCATGGTTTTATATAGAGTCAATAAGATATTTTCTGTCTTATTCTCTATCCCTTTTTAAATGATTCCTAACATTATGTTTGCTTTTTTGACTGCCACTGCACACTGAGTGGATGTCTCCAGAGAATGACTCCAAGATCTCTCTCTTGAGTAGTTGTAGCTAAATTAGTCCCTATCATATTATATGTGTAGTTGGGGTTATTTTTTCCAATGTGCATTACTCTACATTTATCAACATTAAATTTCATTTGTCATTTTGTTGCCCAATCACTTAGTTTTGTGAGATCTTTTTGAAGCTCTTCACAGCCTGCTTTGGTCTTAACTACCTTGAGCAGTTTGGTATCATCTGCAAATTTTGCCACCTCACTGTTTACCCCTTTGTCTAGATCATTTATAAATAAGTTGAATAGGATTGGTCCTAGGACAGACCCTTGGGGGACCCCACTAGTTACCTCGCTCCATTTGAAAAACTTACCATTTATTCCTACCCTTTGTATCCTATCTTTTAACCAGTCATCAATCCATGAAAGGACCTTCCCTCTTATCCCATGACAACTTACTTTACTTAAGAGCTGTGCCCATGAAATCTCATGATCCCATCTACATATTTTGTTAGTCTTTAAAGTGCTACCAGACTATTTGTTGTTTTTTAAGTTTATCCTGTACAGACTAATTTGGCTACCCCCTGAAGCTCTAATAGATTAGTAAGGCAGGGTTTCCCTTTACAGAAACTATAGAATACTAGGACTGGAAGGGACCTCGAAAGGTCATTGAGTCCAGTCCCCTGCCCTCATGGCAGGATCAAGTACCATCCTTGACAGATTTTGCCCCAGATCCCTAAATGGGCCCCTCACAGATTGAACTCACAACCCTGAGTTTAGAAAGCCAATGCTCAAACCACTGAGCCATTCCTCCCCCATGTTGACTTCCCCCCTCCCCCCCCCCCAACAAATTATGTTCATCCACGCGTCTGACAATTTTATTCATAATTATAGTTTCAACTAATTTGCCTGGTACTGACGTTAGACTTCCTGGTCTATAATTGCTGGGATCACCTCTAGAGCCTTTTTTAATATTGGCGTCACGTTAGCTATCTTCCAGTCATGAGGTACAGAAGCTGATTTAAAGGTTCAGTTACAAACCCCAGTGAATAGTTCCACAATTTCCCATTTGAGTTCTTTCAGAACTCTTGGGTGAATGCCATCTGGTCCCGGGGACTTGTTACTGTTAAGTTTATCAGTTTGTTCCAAAACCTCCTCTCATGACACCTCAATCTGGGACAATTCCTCTAATTTGTCACCTACAAAGAATGGCTCAGGTCTGGGAATCTCACTAACATCCTCAGCCGTGAAGACCGAAGCAAAGAATTTAGCTTCTCCTCAATGACCTTATCGTCTTTAATTGCTCCTTTAGCATCTCGACTATCCAAGGGTCCCACTGGTTGTTTAGCAGGCTTTCTGCTTCTGATGTACTTAAAAAACATTTTGCTATGACTTTTTCAGTTTTTGGCTAGCTGTTCTTCAAACTCCCTTTTGGCTTTTCTTATTATATTTTTACACTTAATTTGACAGAGTTTATGCTCCTTTCTATTTTCCTCACTAGGATCTGACTTCCACTTTTTAAAAGATGTCTTTTTTATCTCTCACTGCTTCTTTTATGTGGTTAAGCCAAGCCACGGTGGCACTTTCTTGGTTCTCTTACTGTATTTTTTAATTTGGGGTATACATTTACATTGGGCCTCTATTGTTGTGCCTTTGAAAAGTTTCCATGGAGCTTGCAGGGATTTTACTTTTGTCACTGTACCGTCTAATTTCTGTGTAACTAACCTCCTCATTTTCGTGTAGTTTCTCCTTTCTGAAATGAAATGCCACCGTGTCAGGCTCCTGAGGTGGTTTTCCCTGCTGCCGAGGTTCTTGCAGCGCTACATTTCATGCCACCTATATTCAACACTGTGGCTTTTTCTTCAGGAGAAAAGGGCTGGGGGCAGGAAGAGATGGGGAATGGGCATTACTGACCAACAGGGACATTCACTGCTCCCCAAAATCCAACTGATCAGTTTGCTGGCCCAACAACAGTCATCTAGTTCCTCAAAAAGTAAAGGTAACAGGCCCAGGGAGGTAGTTTCCTCCATCCAGCATCTCCCTCCCCAACAAAGGGAGAGATTGACAGGGAGGAGCTAGACATGATTTGCCAGCATGGAGCAGGGAAGCCTGCTCCAGACCAAGAGACTGGAAGGAGGGGAGTCGGCTTTCTCTGGGCCCCTACCTAGGTGGGTGATTAGAGACCAAAAGAACCAGCCCCGGGGAAAGATTCTACGGGCCTCCACTCTCAGAAGTGGTTCCTGTTCCAAGGCCTAGACCTTTTCTTCTGCTGTTTCATGCCAAATGATGCTGGCATTTCAAAACCGCCAGCTGCGCAAGTAACTCTCCTCTCACCACATTTCCCCAGCCCGCCTCCAGAAAAACAACACCGTTTGTCGGGATGAAAAAACATCTCGCAGTGTGGATTTCATTAATTGCATTTCCCTAGGCTTCCTCCCGCCCGCTCTCTTCCCCACTTACCTTCTCATCCCCCCTCACACGCCTTCCCCCCCCCCCCCACAGTCCTCTCTTCAGATGTCAAAGGGAAGGAAAAAGCTACCACAGGAAAACATCCTCTGCCAGTCTCCATCTCCTCCCCTCACCCTGGCCTCGGATCCTTTCCCCAGCCTCACCCACCTCACACTCTCCTTTAAAGAAGCCCCTACGGTGGAGGGCAGCAGAGCTAACAGGGTCACCCAGAAAGCCATAAGGAGGGGCCAAGCTATCAGGACACATTAATTCAGTTACGTATTAATTCCACTATAAAACCTCTCCACGGGGGCTCTCTCAGCTTCCAACTTCATTCCGCTACGGAAACGTTGGTCTGTCTGGTTTTCCACGCTTGGCTTTTCTCATCCGACTGTCAAACCTGTCAGCTATTTTCACTCTTCTAGTCCATGATTCTAGGGGTAGGGACTAAGAGGGGACAAGACGGAAGCAGCACCCAGCTATCCCGGCAGGGAGAGAGACATGAAGAACAAGCGATGCCCAAAGAGCAAGGCTGAAGAGGCATCAGTTCTGACAGCACCCTTGTTCCCTGAGCAGTGTTTGAGGGGCACTTGGTCCCTCTCAGTGCTTGTGGTCTTAACAAACAACACTCCAAAACCCAGGGCAAGGGACAACTCCCTCTCCTGCCCCACTCCACCCTCTACTCCTCCCAATCAACCGGAATCAGCTGAATAAAATAAACTCCTCATGGCCCGGGGCTGCGTGCGGGAGAGCGCAGCCCACTCACTCCCCCGACTATTAAGCCTCTTAGAAGTTAGAAAGCTGCTAAAGAAAGCGAGACCGTGCCAAGCGGCTTAGAAAAGACCTAAGGACGGGTGAGATAGGGAGGGTGAGACGTGAGCTCCAGCTGTGGTTTAAACGGTGGAGAAAGTCACGGCACCAGGGTAACTGGGTCATTCAATGAGCCAGCCGGTTGTCCGAGGACAGGAAAAGGCCCTGCATTGATTTGTAAAAAACAAATCATGTCAAATCAATCTGATAGCTTTCTTTGATAGGATAGTAGGCCTGGTGGATAAGGGACAAGGGGTGGATGTGGTATACCTAGACTTTAGTAAGGCATTTGATACAGTCTCGCATGACCTTCTCATCAATAAACTATGGAAATACAACCTAGATGGGGCTACTATAAGGTGGGTGCATAACTGTCTGGATAACCATTCTCAGAGAGTAGTTATTCACAGTTCACAGCCATGCTGGAAGGGTACCACAAGTGGGGTTCCACAGGGGTCTATTTTGGGACCAGTTCCGCTCAATATCTCCATCAACAATTTAGATATTGGCATAGAGAGGATGCTTATTAAGTTTTCAGATGATACCAAGATGGGAGGGGTTGCAACTGCTTTGGAGGACAGGATCATAATTCAAAATGGTTTGGACAAACTGGAGAAATGCTCTGAGGTAAACAGGATGAAGTTCAACAAGTACAAATGCAAAGTGCTCCACTTAGGAAGGAACAACCTGTTTCACACGTGCAGACTGGGAAGCGACTGTCTAAGAAGGAGTACTGCAGAAAGGGATCTAGGGGTCATAGTGGACCACAAGCTAAATATGAGTCAACAGTGTGACACTGTTGCAAAAAAAAAAAGCAAACATGACTCTAGGATGCATGAACTGGTGTGTTGTGAGCAAGACACGAGAAGTCATTCTTCTGCTCTATTGTGCACTGATTAGGCCTCAGTTGGTGTATTGTGTTCAGTTCTGGGCACCGCATTTCAAGAAAGATGTGAAGAAATTGGAGAGGGTCCAGAGAAGAGCAACAAAAATGATGAAAGGTCTTGAGAACATGAGCTATGAGGGAAGACTGAAAGGACTGGGCTTGTTTAGTTTAGAAAAGAGAAGTCAGAGAGGACATGATAGCGGTTTTCAAGTACCTAAAAGATTGTTACAAGGAGAAGGGAGAAAAATTATTCTCCTTGGCCTCTGAGGATAGGACAAGGAGCAATGGGCTTCAACTGCAGCAAGGGAGGTTTAGGTTGGACATTAGGAAAAACTTCCTACCTGTCAGGGTGGTGAAACACTGGAATAAATTGCCTGGGGAGGTCATGGAGTCTTCCCCACTGGAGATAGTTAAGAGTAGGTTGGACAGACACCTGTCAGGGATGATCTAGCTGTGCTTGGTCCTGCCGTGAGGACAGGGGGCTGGACTTGAGGGCCTCTCAAGGTCCCTTCCAGTCTATGATTATGATTTTGTGATAGTCTCATGAGCAAAGTAGGGAGATGCAGTCTAGACGAAATTACTATAAGGTGCCTGCAAAACTGGCTGACACACCATACTCCAGGCACAGTTATCAATGGGTCGCTGTCAACGGGGAGGGTGTACGTAGTGAGGTCCTGCAGCTCCCAACGAGGAGCGCACTAACAAAACTGGCGCATGACGCCAAGCGGGGAGGGGTTGCAAGCACTTGGAAGGATGGGGTTAGACTCCAAGACAGCCGTGACTATGTGGAGCCCTGGTCTGAACTCAGCAACATGAAACGTGATCAAGTCGGGAACAACGTTTTTTATTTAGAAAGGAAAAAAAACCCCCAAATGCATCACTACCAAGCGGGGAAGACCCAGCACGGAGGCGCTCCTGCTGCAAAAGGTCTGGGGGCTGGCGTTGATACACATTCAATGTGAGAGCTACCCTGGATGCGATCACGAAAACCCTGAGTGGCTTTATAGGGTGTGTTCCGAGGAGGGCTGCATGTAAAACACGGGACTTTAGGAAAGATGTGAACAAACTGGAGAGAGTCCAGAGAAGAGCAACGAGAATAATGAAAAGGTTGGAAAGCCGGCCCCAAGAGGAAAAGCTAACAACACTGGACTGTGTCGTCTGGAGAGAAGGCGACTGAGGGAGGACCTGAGAACAGTCTGCAATCAGCTGAAGGGCTGCTATGAAGCAGGCTGTGATCTGTTGTTCTCTGCTGTCCTCTGAAGGTAGGACAAGAAGTGATGGGTTCAACCGGCAGCCGTGGAGATTCCTAGGGAAAACGTTCTTACTCTCAGGGCAGGTAAGCGCTGGAACAGGCATCCAAGGGAAGCTGCAGCCAGGCCAGGGATTAGGGATGTGAAAGGTTAGCCAGTTAATGGGTTAATGGGTGAGGCTTTCTGGTTCCGTTAACCCATGGGGGCTGGGGCAGCCCCCTACCCACCACAGGCCAGGGGATGCTCCAGCCCCATGGAGCCTGCCACGGATAGGGACATTCCAACCAGGCTGGAGCAGCCGCTGTCCACAGCGGGCCCTGGCGCACCGCAGGGAGAGCCTGCTCCAGCCCGCCCGTCCCCCATTTAATCGGTGAACCCATTAAACACTACCTTCAACCCATGAATTGGATTTTACATCCCTCCCAGGGATAGGCGAGGGTGACATGGCCCTGCTTCAGCACGAGAGAACTGGACCGGATGATTTCTCAAGTCCCTTCCAGCCCAACACCCCGACGACGGACACCAGAAACATCTCTGCTTGGAATTGATGAGGCTGGATCTCCCCATGGGGAGCTGGCTGGCGCCTTCCAGAGATGAAACTGCCCGGGGGCTGCTCCGGGGTGCGTCTACACAGGAGCAGGAGGTGTAAGTCCCACTCAGTAACGCTGGCGGGCGAGAGCACTGACCACTGACATGCCATCTCAGCCAGCTGGGCTAGCCGCCCCAGTACATACCTAGGGGCGCCGAATCGCCACCCCCCCTTGCAGCCCCGGGGCTGTGCTTCCATTCTTAGCATGCTCGCCCCAGCAGTGCCCCCTCAAACTGGAACCGCCAGCCGCCAGCTCCAGCGCAGGCATTCCCTGGGTAACGGGGGGGGGCGGGGGGGAGACCCACTGGTATCTTCTTAACGAATCGTCATGTAATCAAGGAGAATGTCTTCTAGGAAGGAGAAACCCTGCCTCCTGCCCGCCCCCCGACTGGGATTGTGCGCCTGCCCTCCAGGCCGGGTTCCCCCACGCCGGGCCGACCCAGGACAGGCCCCACAGCCCGCAATGGAAGCCGTGAGACACCAGGAAGCAGCGTGCTCCCCACGCACAAAGAACAAGGGGGGATGCGGCGTAACAGTCCGGCAGGCCGGCTGAGCCACCGGCTGGTTCTGCATGTAAGAGAGCTCCCTCTAGGACAGATGTGGGGGTATTTCAGCCGCAGCTCAGCACAGAGGCTGCACGGAGCCCCTGTTTGTGCAGGGAGGGCAGGGCGCTCCGCGGGCCAGGGAGCACCCTGCAAAGTAGCATGTTTTCTGCCTCTCAAGGGCCCGGGCTGCTGCCCCCGTGGTGCCACACAGAGCCGGCTCCCTCGGCGGCACACACTGCCGGCCTGCGAGCTCACCGTGCCCTTCGATGGACACTGTGGACCAGAGACAGTGACCTGGCCCCTTACGGACGTGAACATCTCGCGCCCCTGCACAGGCCGCATTTCCCCACAAGAGCCGCTTTGATTCCCTCACCGAAGGAGTCCCCCTGGGGACGAAAGGTGGGCCCTCTCTGCCCCCAGCTTAGCTCCAGGCAGCCCAAGCCCGCTGCCTACCAGAGACCAGGGTGGGCACGCAGGGCCGGCCCACAACATTTTGGCACCTGAGGCGGGGAGCTCAAATGACGCCCCCATGCCCCCTCCTTGGGCCAAAACTTTGAAAGGTCTCCATTCTGCCTTCTTCCTGTTCTACTCCTCTCATGGCACTCCCCCATCTCTGTGCATCTAGCACAGAGAGAATCCATCTGCACCAGCAGCAGACACAATTTTCTACACTCTGGGTCCCAGTGGTGTCTTCCCCCCCCCCCCCCCCCGCAGTCTGGTACCTGAGGTGGCTGCCTCAGTTTGCCTCATGGTAAGGCCAGACCTGTGGGTGCGCAGGCGTGGGTTGTTCTGTAACGGCCTGGCCCATACACTCTGACACGGGCCACCATCCGCGACTGAATACAGGACCAGAGTGACCGCGGGCTGACCCAGTCTGGCCGCGCCGATGGGCCAAGCCTACAAGCAACAACACGGCGCTGACAAGTGGCAGACAGATCAGCAGCGCCCTAGGAGCTAATCGACACACAGAAGCCAGAGGAGGGAAAGTCCACCCATCTGGCGGGTGCCGGGATGTTCCCCGCAAATTCGTTCCAAGGAGCTGTGTCCAAACTAGTTTGTAACACTTCGGCCTTTCGCCACGACTTCTCACGTGATTGGGCTGTCCCTAGACTGGCATTTACCCATCACTGTGCAGCTCCTGAAATTCCCAACCGTCAGGAGTGCCCGTTTACAGCTGTGTGCAACTGACTGCACCCCCCACTCAGCTTGGCACTGTACTGCTCATGGTAAAACATCCCGCCGTATTCCCCATTGCGGCCACTGCTACCAGTCCCCTGCAGAACACAGTCAGCACTGGTCTACATGAGGGCGTTATTTCAAAATAACCCCCAGAGGTCGAATTAATGCGTAGAGCGTCCACACGCCCAAGCCCGTTATTTCGAAATCTGCGCTCCTGCTTTCCTCGAGGAATAACCCTACTTTCAAAATAGTTATTTCAAAATAGGGGTAAGTGCAGACGCTCCGGTGCTGCTATTTCAAAATAGCTCCAGAGTCATTCGAACTAATTCCTCCGCAGTGCTTTCTGGGGCGCTAAGCCGAGGTAGTGCGTCCACGTTACCGGAGCCTGCCTCGGACTGATTTCGAGGCTACCCCATAGTGAGGACACGCTTGTCCAATTTTGTTATTTCGGGGGGTAATGAAATTGATTTTAGTTATTTCAAAATAGTTTCCTAGTGTAGACGTGCCCTAAGGGAATTAATCGAGAGCCACAGAAAAAAGTGTTCACCGGTTACACAAAAATATGTATTATGCTTTTCAAGGGAGATCTAGCACAATACAGCAGTGTTTTCCTCTCCGATACGTTCTCTTGCAGTCCCACCGATTCACTAGGTCTTTTCCCTCTGTTACGACGCCCCTGCGCACTATGGATTTCCTTATTGCCAGGTGCCGCATTAGTGTCGTGCTGAAACGTCACCATAGAGCTCTCGGAAGCGTCAGCCTGGATCCAGCCAGCGCTCCCTCCAGCCGAGGATCCTGTCTGCAACCGCAGCCCGTGTTGGGACTGGCCATGAATTCCGCCAGCAGGACGGTTTACGATGGCTTTCCTTCGGCACGGGACTGCGGCGGCAGGGTGTATGCCGTGCCTTTAAGCGGGAGGCGCCCAGAGGGCGGGGCAGAGCTGGGCAAGCCCTGTCCATTTGGCAGAGGGAGAAACCAGCAGCACAAGCCGGTGACTTGCCTGAGATTATTCGGCAAGTCCGTGGCAGAACATGACACAGGCCTTTCCATATCTGGCTAAGTCCCGCTAAACCCTCTCACCGGCCCCCACCTCCCCCATTATCACAGCCCTTCTGCCGAGACCGGGCTGCGCCCCGGTGGCCATGCTGGGGCCCCGAGCCAGGGGCTCCGCATCGTGCAGGGGAGAACGGCGGCACGCAGGCCTCGGCACTCTGCCTCCAGGTGAGTGGCTGGACAACGAGTCGACTGGTCGTCCCTGGCACAGGGAGCCGAGCGTGGCCAAGAGTGTTGTTAGCCTGGCCTGGGCATCGCTGGAGGCGCCAGCCAGAGATTCCCCGTCAGCTGGAGCAGAAGCTGGAACTGGCGGGCAGTCAGAGACCGGGGTACGGTTCTGACGGGATTTCCTCTGCGCTGTGCTGTTTGCTCCCACCCTTGCCCTCCCCGCTTCCCACCACCGCGCCGTCTCCCTCATCTCCCCGCACACTGCCTCCCCTCCACCCACGCCAACTGACCACGGAGGTACCGCGACTTCCGCAGCCGCCGCGCACTTCACACGACTTGTGGGTCACATCCCTTTCCCCGTGTCTGTTTCCATGGCCTGCTCTTCGAGGCAGAGGCCACCTCCTGCTCCGTATTAGGGTGCCAAGGACAACAGGGCCCGTCTTGGTTGTCCTGTAGGCACTGCCATAGTAAACAGGATTAAATGACCTAAAGTACCTAAAAGGGTGTCACAAGGAGGAGGGAGACAAATTGTTCTCCTTGGCCTCTGAGGACAGGCCAAGAAGCAATGGGCTTAAACTGCAGCAAGGGAGGTTTAGGTTGGACATTGAGAAAAACTTCCCGCCTGTCAGGGTGGTTAAACACTGGAATAAATTGCCTGGGGGGGGGGTGGAATCTCCATCACTGGAGATATTTAAGAGCAGGTTGGACAGACACCTGTCAGGGATGGTCTAGATGGTGCTTGGTCCTGCCGTGAGGGCAGGGGACTGGACTTGATGCCCCTTGAGGTCCCTCCCAGTTCTAGGACTCTGTGCTTCTATGAACCTGCTTCCCACCCCCCCCGCACAGCAGGCGAACGAGTGAGAAAATTGGTGCTGCTCCTTGGAATCCAGTTTCTTGAAGGGCAGCGTTGCCTGGGAGCTGACCACACAGCTGCAGGCAGAGGTCAAACAGCTGCAGCAAACCGGACATCCTCCGACAGCCACCTCCGGCATGAACTCCGTGGCTCGCTGCTGGCCGCGCAGACAGCTCTGGGGCGAGGCAGAGCTCAGGCTCCGCCAGACCGGTGTTCGGCTTTGTCCTGTTATCCTGGTGTGAGTGCCAGACCCTCCTCCAGCAGCCTGGGTGCGGGGAGCGGCGGTCCCTGTGTGCTTTCAGCGTGGCTCCGCCTGCGAAAGGCCATAATCGCTCAGAGACCCGGCCTGCCTCAGTCTCTCAGAAGTGGCGTTGGATGCTCTTGAGCCACACCTCCCCCTCCAGGATGGACAACACCCGCCTCACGCACCGTGCTCTCAAACGGATCAGTCCTGACCAGGGCTCCCTGGAAGCCGAGGGCTTGGGCAGCCCCCAGGAGAGAGTCATATGCTGCCCAGCTGATTAGCAGAGCACCCACAGTGCCCAGAGCCAGCCGCAAATGTTTCTACCGGTGGTGCACATCCACACACGCCTTGGTGCACAGAACAAAATTTATTCTGAACATAAATGGGGAAAAAATTAGAGGGATCGTTGGCCCTGATGCAACCCTGGTGCCACCCCAGACTTTCACAGATTCACACCTGATCTGACAACCTCACTCTGACGCCTGTTGTGATGCGACCAACCGTGGCGGCTCTAACAAGTGCCAGGGTCCTCAGCAGACAATGGATAACAATGTGGACGGCTACCACACTCCTTGGAGGGGGCAGGTCTGTGTCCCGCAGGGAACAGGGGCGTGCTGACTCGTTCAGATCCGCGTACAGATAGACGCACTTCCAAAGAGCAGCCCTCTCCAGTTTGCACAAAGTTCTGCCTGGGTCTGCCGAGTGAATCAGAGGGGACCAGGCCCGGGGCAACTAAGGGATCGGGCACGCAGGGCTAGCAACAGCTCCAGCCTTTGGCTAGTTCCTGGCAAACTGGAACGTTGCTTCATCGACTCAGCGTGGGGATGCCTCCCTCACGGCTGGTTTCGGAGTGTTTGTTGGCAGGGCAGAGGAGGGGGAAAGCCATGCCCCTGAAGCCGTTCGTGAAAAAGCTCTGCTCCGGCCAGGGTCCCCCAACTCCACTTCCAATTACAATATTTTAAGTACCTGAAAATAAATATTTTGTCAGCTGTGGAGAATTAAGTCAGGCCTTCAGACTTGCCGAGAGTGGAGCCCCGTGGAGTGCAGTCAGTGCTTGGAGAGCTCGCTTTAAAGCCCACTCACCCCTTCCGGATCTGCGCGCATCTCCTAGCCGTTCTCTCTCCCCTTCAGAGGAACCCTGGATGCAGGGGGAGAAGGATTTATACTGCACACCTAACTGGTCTTTCGCATCTCTACGGCCTGCGCCAGGCAAGGGTCCTGGGGAAGCAATGAGTAACTGCATGCCACAGCTAGAATAAGCAGCCATGGAACAGCAATGTTTGCATTTCAGTGCTCGCCATTAGGGTTCAGAGTTAATCCTTTTTGGTCCAGCACTTCCAGCTGTTAGCTGACATGGTGCTGGGCCAGGTCCTGGAGGGTCTTCACAAACCAAAGAACCAGACATGGAATTTGGGGTCTTGCACAGTAAAAGCACAAATTCTCAAGAAACAGAGAGGCCCCGAAATACTGCTCTGGAGACCTGAGTGAAGCACGCAACCCACAGGCAACGGCGCTTACGAGGGGGGAGGGGATCCAAGGTGAATAAATCCCAAAGGATCGGAAAGTGGGATTAATTTTGTATAGAATGAAACATGCAGCAAAATCCCACACACAAAGGGGGCTGTCCCCAAAAGTGCGGTGGGGTGAAGGTTAAAATGTAGAACTGAATCCAGGGGACCACAGCAAACTGAAGTCACATGGCCCTTTGGGGCTGGTCTATGCTACAGGAGAAAGGCAAACTAAGATACACAACTCCAGCGACATGGATAGCATAGCTAGAGTTGAGGTACCTTGGCTCGACTTACCACAGCGCTGCCACTGTGGGAGGTGGACAGGAGACTTCTCTTACTCCTCATGACCCGGACCAACAGGGGGCCATCAGTAGTCGATTTAGCAGGTCCTTACCAGACCCGCTAAATCAAACCCCAGGAGATGGCTCTCTGCAGGGTGGATTTCTGGGTAAGTGCAGACAAGTCCTTACTCTCAGATCCTCACAGCGATGAAGGTCTAACACACAAATAGATGTCGGCCAGTCACGCTCCCAGAGTGGAAGAAAAAAACAAATAAAGCAGAGGCCGGTTTTGTAACTGAGCTTTTTCTTGTCCATCAAAGAGTTAAATCCACCCGTCCTGCTCTGTTGGCGTGTAAATCCGCGCTCCTTGCTGATGAGGACGCACAGAAACGCCACGAGGCTGGGTCTGTCAGGAAGGAAACCAGCGCGTCCAGGGTTTTGTTGTTCTACAGACTTTTTTTGATTATTATTATTTTACTTTACAGTTCAGGAAGGAAGCTGGAGCCTGCGCTTCGACTCCAAGAATGCTGATTACTCATCCTGCCCTGCGTTATTCCTTCTCTCTCTCACTTTCATGTACCTCGCTCATGATTTTTCTTCTGTGTCTTCCCTGGCTGCTCTTGGGCCACCGTCTGCAACAGCTCGTCCAACTTCAAACAATAATGATCACCAGCCGCTCTTCAAAGTAAATCGTAACGGCAGTATTTGCCGGACTGGCCTCCAACTCTCCCGCCTGGCCAGTTTCAGCCCTGGCATAATGCTCAAGGTACCTCCGTGGCAACCCTCACCATTGTGCCTGGGCATCTCCCGAAGAGGTTCTCAGCCACCTGGTGTGGCAGAGAAGTGCCACAAGCCCTACTTCTCCGTGAGTAACTGGTTTGCCCCCACGGTCTCAGAGAGCCAGGGGCACCATGAGGACGGGAACCCAGATTTTCCCAGCATACGGGCAACGCCTTCCCTGCCAGGCAGGAGCCAAGTGAACAGCAGGCCTGCTCACTCATGCCAAGAACGCACTTGTCCTTCCCGGCTCATGTCAGTGCGACGGGCAGGGCAGAAGCATGCGATAAAACGACAGCTACTAATAGTGCATTCCCTGAGAGCGTGAGCAGCTCTTGGAGAAATACCTCGCATGGGGCAGTGCTAGCAAAAACAAATCTTCCTCTAGAAGCCTGTCAGGCCTTGGGGGGCCAAGACAACAGCATGAGACGACCTGGGATTTCCCTCCCGGATCCAGCACTGGTGCCCATGCCCCCAAGTCTGCACCCGTCAGACCCTCCCTTCACACTGCGTCCTTCGCCGGCCTTACAGCCCAGCATGTTTGCAACTCTGGGAGACGCCCACCTGTGCCATGGCAGGTGGGGGGGCCTTTGGGCGTTTCCAAACTGGGGGGAACAAGGGAGCAGAACAGGTCTTTGGTGCACAGCTCCCATCGACCCTGTGGGCCTGATCCTGACGGCACTGCCACCTGACCTACGCCGGCGGAACTCTGCTGACGCTACCTCTCAGGTGCGCAAACCCAGGGAGGTTCTCTCCCTGCTGCGCCGCGGCCTCCCCATTCACAGGTGGGTGGGCGCACTCTCACCGAGCGAGGGGGCATTGCTATTCACTGAGGCAGCCGCGAGCGGCACTAACTCCCCTTGGCCTGTGTCCTGACCCCCGCCCCTTCGCTGGCACACTCCTGTGTGTCGACACAGCCCCGTCGACTCGGCTCAGAACTGGCCCAGTGATCCCAGTGCTACCCTGGGACGCACAGACCTCTGCTCCCACATCTCATAAGAATGGCCGTACTGGGTCAGACCAAAGGTCCATCCAGCCCAGTAGCCTGTCTGCCGACAGCAGCCATCACCAGGTGCCCCAGAGGGGGTGGACCGAAGACAATGATCAAGCGATTTGTCTCCTGCCATCCCTCTCCAGCCTCTGACAAACAGAGGCCAGAGACACCATTTCTATCCCCTGGCTAATAGCCTTTTATGGACCTAACCTCCATGAAATTATCTAGCTTCTCTTTAAACTCTGTTATAGTCCTAGCCTTCACAGCCTCCTCTGGCAAGGAGTTCCACAGGTTGACTACACGCTGTGTGAAGAAGAACTTTCTTTTATTAGTTTTAAACCTGCTGCCCATTAACTTCATTTGGTGTCCTCTAGTTCTTCTATTATGGGAACTAATAAATAACTTTTCTTTATTCGCCCTCTCCACACCACCCATGATTTTATCTCGGCCCTCACCTGCCGCCCCCTGCCCCGTCCCCAGTAGCCTGCTCCACTGGGGCTGTCCCCACCTCTGCCAGCATGGGCACCCCCTTCACCCCAATCTGTCAACACCCCCTTTGCATCGTGGGACCTGCCGTCCCAAAGCCGGACTGCCCCGCGACAGCCAGGGTGATACCCCCAGACGTACCGCCGGGCTCCCTGGGCAGCCGGTTAATTCCCCGTCCCTGGCAGTGGCGCTCAGAGCCCGCATGCACAGGCCTCGGTGAGACAGCGAGGGGAATAAGGGGTGAAGGGCACAGCTGCTGGGTGGGTGCCCGCGTGGCCCACCTCCCCCCCCCACTCTCCTCTCCTCTTTGTGAGGCGTCCCCCTGTAGGAACGTGCAGGCCGGAAGGTGAGCCAGCCTGGGAACCAGGGCTCTCCCACACAGGGGCCCGCTGGCTCGCTGCTGCCCTGGGCGCTTGGCCCCCAGCGGCATGGCAGGGGTGTGGCACACCCTCCCTCCACGGCAGCGGAGAACAGTCGGCACCGCGCAGGACCAGCCTACCTCCGGGAGCCCAACTTGGATCCCAGAGAAAAGCATTCACCCGCTCCCCCACCCCAGCCTCGCAGAGAGAGTCCAGCGGGGAAGGAGCAGGGAACACACGGGGGGACTGTGGTTTTAAGCCCAGGCAGCTGGGGACAGGGAGTTCTGTGGAGAGGGGGTGTCTCAGCCCCGGGACCGCCCTCCCCCCCGGAATTTGCAGCGCTTCAGGTTCTGTTGCAGAGCCTCTACAGAGGCTGCACCGGGGCTTGTTCCTTGGAAGGCTTTGGCAGACGCCGCACGGGGAGTGTTTGTGCCCGGCTCAGGTGACAGCCCAGGCCCCAAAGACCCGGCCATGGAAATAGCACAGCAGCACGGAGAGGAGGCATGGTGTGCCAAAGACGGGAGACCCCCACCACTCAGTGGTCCACCCCATGAGCCACGCAGCCGCCGACCCAGTCCGCTGGCGGAGCCGTCCACAAACACTTCAAGGTGGGGGCGGAGGAAGCGTCGTGTTCTCAGACTCCTCTGACGCCAGCGCTGCTCCCCAAAGAGCCTCGCCACTGAGGGACTATCTTGGGGCTCCCCATCGCGAGAGGATTTGGCAGGTCAGCCCGTTTCCCACGCTCAAGAGCATTTGAGTTGCGGGTATGGGAGGGGGCACCTCGAGAGTCTCGACACGGGGAGCTGTTTTTAAGGAGCATCACTTTGGGGGAGTGCGAGACACGGCGGGGTTACGTTTTACTGAGCAGAATCAAAAGGACTCTGGCTGAAAAGTCCAACGGGCTGAAACGTATCTGCTCGGTTTCCGAGTTTCCTGAGCCGCGTCTCATTCTATTGACCAGACCTGCTGCCACTGGGACCGGATACGACAACGGGGCCCGGTCCCATAAACGCATGGCATGCCCGATCGCCTTTTGCTTGATTCATCAAGTGAGAACTCAGAAGGGCATGTTCTGCGGCAGCCCCGGCACACCTGTGAAACCACAGACTGATGTCAGGGTAGCGTGCATACCCGAAGCATGTCGCTGGCAAGAAGTGTAAATCAGGGACAACTCAGCCAGCCAGCAGGGTTGTACCAGCTTGCCCGTGTCTCCGTCGATCTAGAACTTTGGTTTTGGTCTTCTGACAGGAACAAATTCATAAGGACCTCTAATGCCACAAGCAGACAAATGGAGAATGCCTTTTGTGCCAGTGCAAAACCCTTGTATACGTTCTTACAGTTTCCCTCCAAAAGAAACATTTTTAGCCTCTTTATTTTCCCTCATAAAATGAAAGACACCGTAAAGCGAGTGCGCACAGGCAACCCACACGAACAAGGTATATTTGTGTACTGAAGGGAAGAGACATTGGTCAGAAAGCAGATTTCCATTCTGAGTTTCCAGAAACACACAACAGAGGGTGTTGAACCAGAAGTGATTTTAATAGTGTCCTAAAATGATGAAAAATACCTGGATGCTGTCCCCAAACAGAAACGTTGAATACTTCACCATAATGAAAGAGCTGAGAAACATGGACCACAAGAGACCTGGCCATGGAAATAGTACAGTGGCACGGAGAGGAGGCATGGTGTGCATGTAGGGCACTAAATCTTTCTTGGGCCCTTTCTTTTCCAGCCCTGCATCTTCCCTCTCTCGTAGCTCCGTGCTGCTGTGCAAAACGACTCCGTTGCCTGATCTTTGGAGAATGACTGGTTTACAAAACCACACTCAGTGCTTTAAAGAGGAAAAGCAAAACTCCACCACCACCATACACACAAGATGACAGGTGCGGATAGGACTTCAAGGACGAGACCCTGCACATTTAGTCCTTCCGGAGCTGGAAAACCCTACAGACGCCAATGACCCAGATTCTCCTCTCAAACTAGTTTTGCACTTGTGTAAACCAAACTGTCCTTCGTGGCATCCCAGAAGACACCAGCGTAAGTAGATGGAGAACATCTGGTACTGCTGGACTGGGTCCTAATTAAGGACTGCACGATGTGACCCATACAGCAACAAAACACGGCACCGTTCTGAAGAGGGTAGAAGGTAATCCAACTCATATCAGTAAGTTATACCTGTAAGTTAACTGTAAAGCCTATAGATCACATGTTTATGTACACATGCATGATGTACACGTGCTTATTACATGTCAATAGCGCTAAACGTACACACAGTGACAGATACACACAGAGCGGGAGAGACAAATCAGACACATAAATCCAGAAAGAAAGATCCGTGCCCTTTTTAGGGGGACGTTGCATAAGGATATACTCTCCCATTACAAGAATTGATGTCCCCATTAGAAATATATTTTTAGAAAGAATTTCATTTCCTCTGCGTGGCAACAAAATATCCTCAAAAGTCCCCGAATCTGCCGTTGTCTCTTAAACGGCAGAAAGTAGAAACATTCATAGGCTATCAAGCAAATCAACATGGAGGAAGACCATGAGTGACATGAATTACTGAATAAAAATTGTTACCGTTCACTTTCAGAATCTGGTTTTGTTGGTGCACAAGTATAAAAGGAAAACTTGGCCCTCAATGTATACTTACAATCAGAAGACCACCATCAAAACAGAGCAGTAGTATATAGATGGGTAGGATTCGTTCTCAGAACAGAAAAACTCGTACATATGGCGCTCTTTATGCAGATTAGGGTTAGTCAGATTTTAGATGGCAGGTATTGATCTTAATCAAGTGCTCTACAAGCACACACAGAATACATTTTATTCCTATAGATATTAACCAACTAAGGATGGAAGGTGGCTCATAAAAATCTATAATTCTACCATTACTCAGCATCTGAAAGATGAACGAAGCAGGAAAAAAATTAATTTTGCTGTTCTGATGTGACATGTCCAAAAGACATCAACCAGCCCACCAAGGGGCACCACTCAGCTCAAAGATGGTCTCAGAAAATTTCCCTGGGAAGAGTTCCAGAAACTCCCAGATGTTAAATATACCTTATCCCTCATATGTTTTCAACCATAAGTAGCAGGATCAGGCCCTTGCACTGCTGTGAGTCTGCACGTCTAAGAATTTCCTCTCCCTGCAAGACAGTTAAATATCGAAGAAATGCCCAGGAAAGTTACTGAGACCAGTAAAGCTGAGAGAGAGAGAGAGAGAGAGAGAAATAAGGAAGGCAAAAATACTTATTTTCTTTTTTTTCGGTCTCTGGAGCTTACATGTACCCGCAGAACGGAACCCTACTAATTCCTTAAGCTGGCTATGCAGGACAAGCAGGAAACACCACTGCTAATTTCTAAATTTTGCAAGTTAGCAAATAAAATAGTAGAAAAATGTAACTATCAGGGATACTGGCTCATTAAATGTGCTTTGGTGATTGCCTTTAATAACTGAAGTTTAACTGTAATGGCTAATGTTAGTAGCTAATATTCCAACCGCTCTGTATTAATATCACCACATAGTGCCTTTTGTCAGGGAAGCTCAGCTGCTGAGAGGTAAGTAGGTATGTATTATTCCCATTTCATAGATGGGAAAACTGAGGTGCAGAGATTTGCCCAAGATCTCTGCACATCTGGGGGCTTCTGACACCCAAATCGATGCCTTACCCTCAAGGTCAGCCTGCCCTGCCCCTGGTATAATTTTGTGAAAACGGTTAAATCAGCCCAACTCAGCCACTGATATCATTTTTGCTGAGAAGCAGGATTTGGCCATTAGGGTTTTTTGTTGTTTTGTTTTTTTGGAGAAAAGTTTGGGTGGCCAATTGCCCAGTGAGATTCGCAGCTTGTCCAGTCACTGTACAGTAAATATACATGCATGCACACGCACACGCACACGCACACGCACACGCACAGAGCACAAAAGAGAAGGATCGATATTGACTGCATGCGTGCCCATTCCTGCAGATGTGGAGGGATAAATGTGTCATTTACATTTTGCTCAGCGCCCGTAGAGCCGCTGCCATAAACCCAGAAACCAGCCATCAGAAGTCCAAGAGGAAGCCGGAGGCACAAGGAATTGCTGGCATTTCTGAGAGCACGGGAAAGCTGGCTGGTTGGGGAACCATTTTGGAGGAGAAAACAGCCCTGGCCCTCCCACCCAAATGATCAATTAAAAGCCATCCTTCTGCCCAGCGCCAGGCAAAGACGGCCAAGGATGGCTGCCAGTAAAACGGTCACTTGGATCGGTTCTGCATGACAATTGATGGCAAGGGAAGGGTGGGGAGGGGGGGAGTGCTGGAAGAGGCAGCAGGGTCCGTTTTCTCACCATGGTGATTAGACATTCCAAGTGCGCGAGATAGCCCCGGATAACAGAAAGAGAAATATAAACTGGAGACCGACAGATCCACGCCAGGCCAGATGGCCCTGCAGCCGGCAGGGGCTGCTCCCACCCAGCCCTTCTCCACTTTAGCTGTTCAAACATTTCTTTATCCCAACAAGACAATTAAACCAAACAGCATGAAAAGGAGTCTCAGCAACAGTTTGCCGAGGGCACAGAAAGGTTGTTGCCGAAAAAAAACAAAGAGGAGGTTGCTGTGTATTCCAGCCGCTCAAGCCGGGCCCGGCTCTGAGCTCCCTCCGACCAGTGTAAAATCTGGAGGAACTCCACTAAATTCACTGCTTTTTCACCGAGATAAAATGTGGCCTTCACTGACTGTATTTCCTCACTACCTGTCTGTCCACCGTATCGCTTGTTGCGCTCTCATGACACACACACACACACACACGAAATGGAATTGTTCCATTTGTTTTATTTTATTATTTCTCGAGCGGCGCTGCTCATTCCACAGTAAATATTCCATCCTCAAATCCACTGCTGTGCCATAGACTAATTAAAAAAGGAGATACCCCCCCTCCACACGCCCCCGTCCACAACACTCACCCACTAGCACGGGCCCTACCTACCATGTCAACACAAACACAGCCATGCACATGCCTTAGGAGGGGAGATCGTATTGTGAGGCCTACAGACCACATCTGTTGCATGTTGTACAACTATTCAGAAATGAAAACTCTCATCATGGCAATAATTCTCAGCACCTAAACAGGGATTTACATTTTCATGGCACTTGATAAAATTTTAAATCATTAGTTTAAAAAGCTAGAACTAACTGCACTTCAGAAACGCCAAAAATAAAACCCTAAATTGGAACGAGAATCTCTCTCCCTCCTCCCAAGCGCAAACATAATTGCAGGGGGAGAAACGGGACGTTGGGAAAATTGACAGTCGCCCAATAATCAAAGGGATTTTTTTTTACATTTATTTTAAAGGTAGGAGTAAAAATAACATGAATAAATACCATCGCTACTTTGTCTGAACGTTGCTGGAGAGGAGCAAAGCTCTCAAAGTACTAGGAAATGAACTAATGAATTCTTAGAACAGCTTCAGCAGCTAGGGTATTATCATGTTACAGATATGAAAACTGAGGCAAAAGTGACATGACTTGCCAAAGATCATAAAGAGAGTCAGTGGCAGAGATGGAAGGGGGGGGGGAAAAAAAAAAACGGTCTCCTGACTGGTGTTCTTTAACATTAGATCACGCTTCTCCCCAACACAGCAAAGGACACACACAATAAAAAGTAAGCGAACAGTCACAGGAAAAATGCTTTGCCGTCGCGGTCGTGAAACGGGCCCTGTGGAGAGTCTGGATGCGTCTCAAGGTGCGGGGAAGAAGTCACTTCTGGGGAGGTTCTACGGGAAGGTTAAGGAAGCACAAGAGCTCCACATCTCAGACTCCGAGATCTCTGCCCAGCAAGCCAGGCTCCGGTGTGCAGGTTTCCTGCTGGCTCGCTCTGCCGGAGGATGGGGTGGCGCTGTGGGGACTATCCGCAGGGAGTGATTGTGACAATTTTAAATTGGAAATCCCGAAATAAAATCGGGATCATTTTCAGTGGGGGGGCTCTAGATGTCTATCACACCGGAGATCACAGCATTTGCGTCCACTGTGGCTGGAAAGCTACTCTAATGAAGGCACATTTATTTTAAAAGCCCCATGAAATGTGTTTGCCAGGGTCTGCAATGCGTGCCGTACACGCAGCGCCTAAACGGTTCTATAAATGTCATTATCTTTCCCAGCGAGCATCTAAACAGAACGGCCCCGTCCAGAGCATGTGTCTAAACAAACAGGAACGTCTCCTCCCTGGATGGAGCGTGTCTTTTCTATGCGCGTCTGACGGCACACACAGCCTCTCTCAGCATCCCGAGAGCAGCATCCTACCGTCACAGGCAACATGCCCAAACACAAACCACTCTCGCAGATTTACAAAATGACCATTCACACAAACACGCGCCATCCATGCCTTGGTAATTCATTAGCAGTCCGACATGGGGCTCCCACAGACGTACAACCTCCTGGCTTAAAAATAAAGCAGCGGTACTCTAGGAGAACAACGTGATCTCTCCCAGCCCCCAGGCATACATAAAGGGGCCAGACCCTGAACCTAGCGGTGTAATGAGAATGAGGTCCCAAGAGTACACGTGTGTACAAACACACACAGCGTCTCTATCTGCGTACGGCTACAGCTGTGCATAGAGGGGGCTCTGTATGCGCTACGCCACAGTTACGGCCTGCCATACTTTCTGCGATACAACCCATTTGCGGGGCATTTAAAGCTTAGTGCACCCAATTCTCTCTTTTTTTTTTTTTTTTTTTTTTAGGAAAACGCCTAACTGTAGAGATGATTTTCTGAGAACAGTACAAAAATATTTAAAACCTGTTAAAATGTTTGTTTGTGCTGGGACGCGAGGCCATGCCATGAAGCCGTTCACCCATCGTACAGTCTAATCCCTTTCAGGGTTTTCAAAAATACAAACAAGCAATTGGACCCTGCAGTGCTGCAGAGCCTCTGCTGAACATGTAAAGACTTTGCTGATCTAACGAGCCTTCATTACACTCGTCCATATACTTGTGCCTGGAAGCTTGTGCACAGACCCTCCTTCCTGCACCAGGCCCGGCACTAGTGGAAAAAGAATCCTTCGTTCCCAACGGGTTATGTATCCGTGTTCACACAAGGAACCCAAGAAACATCCGGAGAGTCACAGATGAGAAACGTTAAAGGCCCTGAAATACATTTTTACAGACAACCATAAATAACCCTGCGAGTATCTGGGCACGTCTCAGCCCGACAGGTTCCGTGGTGCTGTCTATCAGCCACGTCACCCCTCATGTTTTCCCGTTCTAAAAACTGCCATAAGACAATAATGATGATGCATTTTTTAAATCCCGTCCCCACAGTAAAGAAAACCACCGTGTTATCGTTTTTAAGATTCAGACACCCACGCTCTTTGGTGCAACATCTAAACACGACAGGAAGGAGGGAAGGTCGAATGTACCTTAAATTCTTCTGGTGCTTATTTTGTAACTTTAAGATGAATGAAACATGAATGGCTGTTGTGCTAATTATCAGAGGGGTAGCCGTGTTAGTCTGAAGCTGCAAAAACAAGTCCTGAAGCACCTTATAGACTAACAGATGTATTGGAGCATAAGCTTTCGTGGGCAAAGACCCACTTTGTCAGATGCATTTTTTTTGTTGTGCTAATACGCATCTAAAGGGTATGCAAGCAGCGACACAAACAGCTGTGCTGGCAATTAGGTTTAAAACCTGGGATGATACGGAAACAAATCATTATTTTTAACTCTTCCAGGTTTTAAGAAGTCACTGGAAACAAAAATAAAATCAGTTTCTCTGGGATATTCACCGATGTGATGGCTGCGTTCATTGTACTCAGTGTGGATCACTTTTAACCAATTTCTAGTTCTCTTTTAAGAAAGGGGGTGGAGGGGGGAGCTTTTCATATGTTCCCAAGTTTTTTAAGCAACATGCAAAGTTATTCTTTTTCCTCTCTCATTATCACGCCCCGTCTAATCGTTCCCAGTGGAGGGGTAGAAGCGAACGCATCGCGGGCATTCCGCTAGCTGCCTTGCTCCTGTGTGAAGCATGTATTTATTTTTCAGGAGTCCCACACCCACCTAGAGCCCTCGGTTTTGGTGAAGACGAGATTTATCCCTTCCACCCAGGAGCGTGTGCACGTGGTGGATTTTCTGTCCGCCGCTGCGCTACATGTGGTCTAATTCCTTTAACAGATTTACTCCTTTAAATCAGCTATCTGACAGGGGTTTGCTAGCAAGATTCACAGCAACTGATGCGCTTTAAATTCATTTAGCTAGCGCACCTGCTCTTTGCGCTGTTATCTCCCCGAGTATTCATTTGAGCAAGCTTCATTTCCACATCCAGGTTATACCGATAAGGGGGAAGGAGCCATACAATATCAACACAGAATATCTTTGAACCTCGTGACCCCACATTCCGCTTCCAAAAAAAAAAAAAAATGTATGTTGAGGAAGCTCTATCCCCACCCACACACTTCCCCCCCCGACAGTTGTGTCTCTGTAATAATAACCCTGATGAGGAGATACGGAACAAGGAAAGCCGTTCTCATGCACAGAAAGTAATATAGGTGGGAGGAAGCGATCACACTCGTGCTTGTGAGAGGCTGCAGGCATCTCTGCCTTTGGTGGGAATTGTCCCACGCTTGCAAACACGGACATAAAAGACAGCCTTGTAGCAGATTTCAACACCAAAGAGCAATGGATTTACAAGGCAGGTTGATTTGATGATGACTTTTCTTGAAGACGTACGCTAGGGTGAGGCAGATACCTTTTAGCTGGAAGTTAACACAGTGCCTAATTCAAGGAGACAGCCTGAGGAAGCAGTGCCGACAGGGGAGAGAGAGCCGCAATGTCTCTATTACTCTCTTCGGCATCATAAAGGGAAGAAGAAAAATGGTATCTGAAGGGGAGCGGGAAAGACAAGCTGCAGTTTTCTTTGCAAAAAAAAAAAAAAATTTAAAATTACAAAGCAGAAAATCCAGGCGAAGGTACAAAGGGGCCCGTATAAAAACAAATCTGTCCTGGCCTCTGAGCTAAGCGTTGATGTTTAAAAGAAATCACGCCAGCTAAATGTTGCCACATCATGTAGCTCTGAAGCAGGGGGCCACAGGCCCCGTTCTCCCGAGACCGCTCCCCTAAACGGGGTACACTTACCGAATGCTTAAGCTTTTCATGCAAGGAGGGGAGCCTGCCCACCTCTGGCAAAGATACTGAGAGGGGAAAAAAATGACGGAGGAATGGGGAGCTGGGACAACAGCGTACGTTGGACAGGTTTGCTTCAGTTCAATTGCCGGTCCGGGAAGGGGCAGATTGCCTTCCAATGGTCGTGCATAGAGGGCTCTGGCTGGGGTCCTTTACAGCGCCTTACGAGCGTAACCAGCCTCAAGCCTGCAGCCAAGAGCTCGAGGGCCCAAATTACCGGGAGGAGAAATACGGCAGAAGGGAACTTTGTCCTGTTCTGGGGAGCACAGCATGAAGGCAGGCAGCCGAGGGTCAAGAACTGCATATGGGGGGGGGGAGGGGAGGAAACATATGGAGGGGAGCCACGTGTCCAGTTTTAACTGATAAGCGCCCCAAAAAAGTTCTAGCTGTATATCACAGATGCGCCCTTCTGTATACGTGCATGCAGACACAGCCTCTCTCTCTCTCTCACACACACACACACGTACACAATCTGCCTGCTTTGTGGCACAGACATGTTTCTGGGTCGCTGCCCCTGTTCTAAGCAGAGAGAACAGTGTCTCTCCCGCAGGTGCATTTGAAAATGGGTTTCCGTCCAATATACCTTACCATGAAATCCATCAATGTCCATTTAAGAAAAACAAGGCACCAGTTTACCACTGCACTCAGCGCGAAGGGACGAGCATGGTGTCCATTCCTTCGGCAGGGCCCGCCGCGCGACAGGGTGGCCCGCAGGGGGCACAGCGACGCAACACCGAGAGGGGTAACGGAGGTACTTACATCTGTCATTTCGGTCCTCGGGACTGGACGAGGTCTCCCGGTCCGAAATGAGGCCAGAGACCGCAAAGATCTTTTTCCCCGTGTCATCGACTTTGAGGGAGCCCGGGGAGCTGGAAGGCAGCTGGGCTCCAAACTCATATTCCTTGCCATCGGCATCCGAGAAGCGCAGGTGGGGCGAGTCGGTGTCGTGGCAGTTTTTCAGGCGCTTGGCCGGCGTGAAGGCTGACTGGTAGCTCTCCCTGTCTTCCGTGGAAGCAAAGGGGCGGAAAGCACCCACCCCGCTGTGGTTCAACATACTTATGGGCGTGCAGTCCAGGTTGGGGGGTGCAAACTGGGGGTGGAGGTGCAGCAAGGACGGGGGAAAGTCACGGTTGGCAAAGGCCCCTGGCACCCCGCCTTGCCGGTGATACATGGAGGCAAAAGTATATGAGCCATTGGTAAAGGGGATGTGCACGTCCTTATCCACCGAGACCGGGACTCCGAAAGGTCTTGGCTGTTGGCAGGGGATGGAAGCATCCCGGCTGGCTTCCGCCGTGGAGGCAAGGACCATCAGGGCCGGAGATGCCAGCGGGTTGGGAAGGTAGGATGAGTTTTCCATCTTGAAGGCAGCCCGGTGTAAGTCCATCGGCGTCTCTTTCCTCGGCAGGGTCACAAGGGGAACAGTCTTCCCTGGAAGGAAAGTCAAGCGAGGCCCGGGTCTGGAGCAGGGAGATCACTGGGGCATCGTCACCGACCCAAAGCTGCAGAGAAACAGAAGGGAAGAGAAAACACGAGTGGTGAGGTTTCCGCGCCGGCTTCTCCTGGAAGCTCCATGCAGCGAGAAGGCCACACGTATTACAGCCCACCGGCCGGCAACACACCGAGCCTTCTTGTTCAGCCACATCAATAGACAGCTTCACACACCGGGGAAACCCACTCTGGTCCACTCCAGACAAGGGAGGGCAAGCCCTACTGAATGCACGGGGATAAAAGACCTACGGGCACTATAAATATCCCCACGTCAGTTATCTAGGTGTGGCTGAAAACTGAGATGTTCCCCCCACTGAGAGCTACAATGCAATGCATATAAACCACATATTATCTACTGTACATTGTGCCATGCACCCAAATAAACATGTCTACAGTTGTTTGCACTGCCTATGGTGCACATGGAACATGTAATTCATGTATATTTCCTCACATGCGATGTATGTGCAGGTACATGCCCATGTGCAAGTGTCGATGTTCCATACTCGTGCAATATACACACACAGTGCACGCATGCTTTCGTCTTCTTTTTTTTTTTTTTTTTTTTTTAAAAGGAGCAGAGACTTCATCAATAAAATGCCTGGCGTCTCTGACAATATTTAAAATCATAATGGGTGCTTCTGCCATGCGATCTCTGCAAATGTCTGCCTGTCGGGCCGGGGGCAGTGGAGAGCGGATCAGTAATTTTAGTTCCTAATGCACTCGCTCTTAAGTAGATTTGTAAACTGCTCTGTATCCCCCATTAACATTTAGAGGGAAATGTTAACAAAATTTCTGCCTTGCATTTTGCTCAGCCTCCCAGCTCAACCAGATCCATTTGCCCAGCCACAAAGCCCTAGAAGCAAGAGGCAGGAAAAAATCCTCCCTTTTGTATCTCTCTGAGTTAGTCTGTTTTATTGGTTTGGTTTGGTTTGGTATGTCTTATCCCAATCGACCCCAGTGCCTTTTCTTCTCAGCTTCCGCTACCTCCCATTCAGGCCCCAAGCCCTGTCTTACAATACAAGAACTATAACTTTGAAACAATAATCTAGCCTGCCAGAGCTCAAAGGGCTAAGAAAATCATATAATACTAAAAAGCTGTTACAAATTGTCTCTCTTAAATCCAAAGGGTCAAACATCTCAAATAAAACTTACTGAAAGAGTGTCTTCCTAATGGAGTGCCTTTTGTATTCCGTGAATGAGGGAGCCTAGGTTAACAAACTGTATGAAATGCAGTCTGCGGTTTTAATGCAGTCAGTGATAACATTTCCTTTCTGCCATCCTGTACCCGAATGCTTCAGTGACTGTTATTAATTGTAAAGATGAGTGGACATCATCTCTCGACTTCCTCATTTGGCACCCGTCCTTACAGACATCATTGCTAAATTACCAGATTATGTATCTCACATTAACAGATTTGCTCTCTTCCAAATTTTAAATAACTTTCCTGTCAAGTTCTAGCCACAGAGAGGGAGAAGCGAAGGGCAGGCTATTATAGCACAGAAAGGCTGGAGACACACACAGGTCACAAAATTGTAAATTTTGGGGTACTGAGTTTTTTTCAGGCTGCTATCAAATAATGAACTCACACATACAAATAAATAAGCACTCACGCAGAACTACGTAACAATTAATATGTAAGTCAGGCTCAGAAATCACTGGAAAATATGACTTAAAAAAAAAAGAGCAGCACCATTCCTCCCCCCCCCCCCCTTTGCCACTTTTTCTATTTTTACTTGTTCCATCACCTCACTACATTAAATGTATTTCATAAATTAGGACTCTGGCTACAACACTTGACATTCCTTATAGGATACTCTGAATCACTCCGGCCGCCTTATTCGTTTGCAAACTTCATTATGCCAGGAATAAATCAACACATTACAATATTTCACCCAGCCAAATTTAATTTTTTTAAACTCCCACTTCCCTCTTCCCTCTCTGTCTCTCTCTTCCCGCGCCCCCCCCCCACCCCCATTAGCAACATGTACAGATGAGGCTGTGGCGGACCAGTCATTATGAAAATCTATAGTTAATACACTCCCAATGTCAAAATGTCATGGGTTTAAATACAGAACCCAAAATAAGAAAACTAACTGACCTTCTTAATTAAAAAAATATGGATTGTAGGATAATCAGCTTGATGGACCATTTGGGTGGCTGTAAGGTAGTAGGCACAAGGCAAAGTAAGTAACTGTTACTTTTCTGCCTCTATGCTGATTTTTTTTAATTTAGCACCCCGTGCAAATCCAGATTAAAATAACTCCAGCTATTGATCTGAGCAGTGGAATTGACATTAATTTTAGTTCACTTCTCACTTTGCAAAGGGATCAATAGGAAGTAATAACAGCTGACATCCCCACTGAAAGGAGGAAAAAAGACGGGCTGGAGACAGAAATCGAAAAGCAACCGAATAAATCAGCAGCTACTTTTCCACCGCATCAGACAAACTCCAAACAGATTGCAAAAAGTCTTTGTTGAATTAACTACACAAGGAGTGGAGGGAGTAGGGGTAGGGAACAATCTCTGAAGCTGCATAAACTGTCTACAAGGCACCGAGGTAAGACGGACAGACCACAAAATATTGTGATTTTTAATTGCTTTTAAAGGACCGCTCTGATATACGAAGATTTTTTAAAACACCTTGTTTAAGGGGTATATAAATTACCAACATATTATATGTTACTAATTGCTCGGTTAAAGATGCCAAAAGCAAGAGAAATTGAATCAACAGCCTTAACTTTGATCCATAAAAAAAAAGCCCACTTCGCACTACGGAACAACTTCTTATCAGTAATCTCTACCTCTAATTCGATTCCACTGCTTATAAGAGATCGTAACGCTGGTTGGAATTAGGTAGAGAGAAAGACAGACAAAAGTAAGCTAATCTATGACGGGCTGGATTTAGCAGGCAACACAAATGTTGTGTGAGTGGAGAAAACGGAGCTGGCCGCTGTTATACGTATAAAACCCTTTTTCCTAATCAGCCTGAAAAGAAAGACTAAAACCCGTGCATATCCTAAAGCGTTAAGCGTTTCAACCAACAAATCACTTCTCTGCTCGGTTAAAATAAATAAAGCGCACCACTTTGTTTATTACAACAGGTTGCATTTTTGTGGTCTCTCAGACATTTCCAAACGCCAGAAATTAAAATAAAGGGACAAATTAACATTTTCTCCTTCCAGGAACAAACTTTAAAAAAAATTAATTAACACGCGATTTAAAAAGCAAAGAAACTTTAGCAAAAAAATAAAACAAAGAGGCAATCAGGACAGATTTTTAAAAAATCATAATATACATTTACATTAAAGTTTTCCCCCATAAATGTCAAGTCGGAATTTATAAATACGTCCGGTGTAGAAAAGCCAAAGATTATAAAACAAAATAATGCCAGCTGTTTGGGGATTTAAGTGCGCAAATGGATTATATATTTGAACTACACTGGATTTCCTCATTAAAAAAAAACAAAACAATTGCGAGCGAGAAAGCCAACCCGGGAGAGATCTCATCGGTGGATTACAGAGCAAAAGAAAAACAGTTTATTTTTTAAAAGGTGCAAAAGATGCCAATTGCAGGCGCTCCCGGGAGGCGCGCGGATAAAACCCGGGTTAGAAAAGAAACCGAGAGGGCCCTGCCACGCCGAGGAGAGGAGGCAGATCCAGTTGGAAATGGAAAGGGAATCGGGGCAATTTTAAAGCATCGGGGTGGGGACCAGAAATCGCTCCTGCGCTTCGTCCGGCTGCAGGGAGGACGCGGCGACGGCCGGAGAGATGCTGTCCCGGATTTGGTTCTGCTGCAAACTTCTGGCCAAAATTTCGTCCCGCTCGCAAGGCTGCAAACAAGCCAGGCGGCCGCCGGACGAAGACGGGCTGCTGGGTTTGGTTTTGGGTTGGGGGGGGGGGGAGGGTTGATTTGGCCCGGTCGCTCCCTCTGGGGAAAATCCCGCTTCCCAATTTTGCAAAAGGAAACTGAAAATGCAAGCGGCCAGGGCGAAGCAGGCGCTTGCGGGGAAAGCGCTCGCGGCTCTCAAGGGGGACAGTGAAGGAGGGAGAAAACGGCCAGCAAAGCAACCAGGACTTTCCATCCACCCCCGCTCCGATCCGACCTACACCTCCTCCGGCTGCTGCTCCCGGCGCCCCAGGCCAACTCGCGCTCCGCCGGACCAAGGGCGGCTGCTGGTTTGGGGAGAGTTGGGTTTGCTCCAGATCCGCTCGCTGCAACCCCCCCCCCCCAAGTCCCTGATTATTGTGAACTTCCAGCCTTTCCCCAACAGCCCCTCCGAGGGGGGTGTGTGTGCCAGGGTTTGGAGGAGAAACAAAACCCCGCAGCGCGCACCGCCTGCGCTTTCGGCAGCTGCACATTAAACAGGTGTCTCCCTGCCCCCGCCTTCCCCGGTGGGGAGCGAGGGTTTTCAGGGAGAGACCCGGGGATTTCGTTTGCTCAGAAACCACCCACGGCCCCGAAATACAGCACGGAAAGTAACGGGAGAAATTCGCTTCCTTCCCCCATTTCTCCGTCGTGATTTGCCTTTTTCTGGACACTCATTAAACGCGCCGACCCAAAACAATGCTCCAAAGTCGGGGAAAGCGGGGTCGGGGAAGAAACCGAGGCCGGGTTTGCTCGTCTTTTTAAGGAGGAATGACTTGCTCTTTCGGGGCGGGGGGCGTTTTCCCACCCCTAGTTCTACAGCCCAGGGCGTGCGCCCTTTTCACGCAAAACCAAAAAAGAACCGAGACAAAGCGCGTGAGACGCGAGGATGCCCAGCGCCGTTGGCAGTTCTTGCACCAGTCCCTTGCCCGGCACATTTCCTGGGGGGAGGACAGGCGCCCCACGCCGCTCGCTGCGGAGACGGTGCCTAATGGGTTCATTGTGGCCAAGCAGATGGTTTTTCTGCATGGAGAGCCGAAGGTGAGGGGTGATTTTCCACGCTTCCAACCCATTTACAGCCTGGCCCGCTGGAATTTGGGGGGGAGGGAGGGAAGGTTTCCTACGCAGGAGTCAGACCTCGGGATCTGTGGGCTGCCCCCGGGCATGGCGCAGAAAGTTCTCTAGGAGCCGCGCGAAAAGAGGGCTCGATTCCTGTCGCCTCCCCCGGCCAAAGGGGGTTCCAGCCGGCCTTTGCCGTGCGCTCCCTGGATACCGCCGCGGCCCCGCTCCCCGCTTTGATTTTCAAGCCTAAATCGCCCAGGTCCCGCCCAGATCCATGAAGCTGGCTCGGCGCAGCTTTGGGGCGAAGGTTTCGGGGCGCGAGAGGGGAGCTGCACAAACTTCCCTCGGGCCCCCCAAATCCGGGCAAGAGGCCGGGTGCAAAGAGCGCTCGGAACCCCCCGTCCCACGGCGGGCGGGTGGGGGATCGGCTGCTGCGGATCCGAACCGAATTTCAGCCGGGCTTTGAGCGCCGGGCAGTGTGCGGGGGGCGCGCGGCGCGGCGCGGAGCCTGCCTGGTTTCCTTTGCAAAAAAGAAAAAAGTTTTGTTTGGGGTTTTGTTTTGCAGCGCCCGGGGCACTGAAAACTGCGGCTGCCCAGAGCGAATGCCGCCGGGCGAGCCTGGGGACAGCGAGGGGAAGCAAGGGAATCACTCCCCGGGGGCAACAACGAACTTCGCCAGGCGGTTCACACGGCGTTGCAACCCAGTTCGGCGTTAAGCCGGAGCCGCGCCGTTTTCGGTCGCACTTGGAAAGCTTCTGCCCTGGCACCTGACTCCCCCTTGTGCCCCCTGGCTGCTCCCAGCAACTCTCCAGCCGCGGAAGGGTGAGGCGCCGGGGGGTCCTCTCTTTTCTGGTCGGATTTTACCCCGTTATCATGATCCGCGCCCCCTGCCCTCTCCCGGACCCCACTGACCAGCTGCCTTGGCCCGAGGGGTGCGGGGGCCGCCGGCAAGGTCTCGCCGGGAGAGAAGAGGACAAAATCCGACTTGCAAAGTTTGGCTCCGCAGCGAGGCCGGATCGGCAGGGCTCCTGGAAAGTTAGTCCCGGATCCTGCCTCCCCCCGCTTGCGCTCGCCAGTACTCACAGTGGAAACGCCTGGGGCGGGGGCGGCGGCGGGGTCAGGCGCGGGGGAGCCGCAGCGGGGCGCGGGGCATGGGAAGTCCTGGGCGTGTTTGCAGCCCGGCTGGGAGCGCAGCGAGCGGCGCTGGAGTCTCCCGCGGCGTGAGCGAAGGCGCGGTGCTGCCTCGCCGGGCTGGCTCTAATCAGTGAATGAACCTCCACTCTCCCGGGGGCTGGAGCCGCGCACACACACTCACACACAGCCGGGCTGAGCACGAATACATTAGGGCACTAAGGGAGCATGGGAAATGGAGTCCACAGCGAGGGGACAGCCCTGCCTGCCGGCCCAGCCTCCCCACGGACAGCAGCGGGCCCGCACGCCTCGTCCTGCGCAGGCTTTAGCAGCGTTTTCAGCACGGGCCCGCGCCCCCACAACCCGCCTCGCTCCCTGCCGCTGCCCCGCGGCCCTGCCCCGCGGCCCCCCTGGGCTGTGCCCACCAGCGCGCCCGGCACTGGGGGCTGGGTTGGTCTCCAAGGTGCCACAGACCGCGCCGGACAGTTATAACTCTAGCTACAGAGCGCCTGGCACCCTGAAGGGCCCCGCGCCTCTTCCAAATGATGGGCCAGTCCATGAGCAACTGGGGCACAGAGCAACCCCGCAGCCATTCAGAACTCGTAGTAACGGGATGGGCACCCCGCCCCCCAATCCTATGTTCTTGTGTGTCATAAAGCTTCAGAGGGGTAGGGGAGTTAGTCTGTACAGGATAAACTTAAAAAACAACCAATGGTCTGGTAGCACTTTAGAGGCTAACAAAACATGCAGATGGGATCATGAGCTTTCATGGGCACAGCCCGCTTCTTCAGATGGAATAATAATCAGGCGGTTTTGGTTTCCACACCTTACACACCGAGCCACTTGATTGCTTCAGATCCATTCAGTGATGTAGCCTCACAACACCAGGGGGAGGCAGGGGCAGGTAAAAACACTATGCAAGGGGGGAAACATAGGCATGGATAGCATAAGTGACATGCCCAAATCCATACAAGAAAGCAGTGGCAGAGCAATTAATTACCCTACATCAGAAACTGATACCAGAGACATTTATGCACTGATGGAGGGGAATAATTTTTTAACATTAAAAAAAGTCAGGTCTTTCCTTTTTTTTAAATCAAATAACACAGTGACACATTGTTTTGCTCCCTCTTATTTGACTGCGCATCAACACTGTTGAAGAGTAATGGGGATGCGTTTGCTATCCGCTCTTTAATGTAGCAATTTGGGTTGTTGTCTTGTGTGAGTCTGCATGATGCACACACCCGTGTGTTCCTGTCATCCTCACTCTTTCATGGAGAATAGCAATAGCTTTTGTGTAGGGTTACTACCGTCATCTAGAGTTTCAGTTTTGTTTCACTATCCAAGTGTTACATAGGATCCCAAAGTCAGTGGGAGTTTGGGGTGGGGGGGGGGGGTTAAGAAATGCAAGTTACTCTCCTGACATGTTGCAGACCACAAAAGTTTGCTTCTCTTCTGGCCTGAAATCTACCCACCCTTTTTACAACACCTCCAATAGACCAGCTTTCTTAGCTAGTCAGCATGGTTGTGTGCCGGATGCATGATTAAACCTTAAAAGGATAAGTAACCAGACAAAGCCTTCCTCCTTTTTATGCTTAATATTTCAAAATAAAAATAACCTCACATTCCAAGCCTCTGAAATCAGCAAACACCTGTGCCTAAGGATGCTTCACGTGCTTTATTTTGCACTTTCCAACTTCCGCTGCTCCAGGACCTGCTGTAGGCCATGTCCTGGCAGAGCAATGCAGATGTTGGTACTCCAGGAAATATGTGTGCGACTGTTTGGAGGTGTCCGCTCCACCATTTCTTACAGCATGTGGCGTGAGTCAGAATGGTCCATGGACAGACAGCAAAAGGCCTTTGTATTCCCTGAATTAGCCCACAGCAGGCCAGGCTGGGAGTCAGGGATTATTCCTGGCTCTGGGACATACTCACAGAATGACTCACTGCTTTGCCATTTGTAAAATGCGGATAAGGATGCTTTGCAAAACTCTTTTACCCCTGTGGAGGGAAATCACGCCCCGTACCACCCAGCTGTGCTGTGGCCAGACTCATTCTCCCTGGACCGGTGTACAAATAGGAACCTCCACGTACTGATCCAGCCTCCAGGCCCCTCCCACAAACCCCAGGCAATCAATCAGGAGTGCCCACACTCTGAGGCTGGTGCGGAGTTGTGGCTTGAAGGGGGATTCTGGAGCCAAGTTGGCACTGACACAGAAAGACCAGCAGAGGCCCCCGACGGAGCCAGCCCGGAGGCTGTGAGCCTTTGCGTGGATTGCCTGGGGCCACGGGGAGGGGTTCTAGGACTGGAAGGGTGGCTCCCCATGCCCTGGACAGAAGAGTTCAGGGAAATCTCCACGAGAACAGCCTGGCGCCCTTCTCCGTCCTTCCAGGCAGGTTATTCTTGTGGGAGCAGGGCTACAATGTACACCAGGTACTTCTGAGGCACCCGTTGCACCCTAAGAAGTGATGCTTGGGCCATGGAGAATTTTAATGTGTGTCACGATTCACAGCACCCCCTCCTCTCTGGTTCAACCTTTTCTTGCCAGGGTTCCTCGTGGAACCCGACTGGCCGCCTCCCAGGTGAGTGAGGGAATGCCTCCAGCCCACTGAAGTGAACAGCAGCCAGATTTTCAGAAGGGGACACTGATTTTGGGGCGCCGCCTCCCCAGGGTGCCCCCTTTAGACAGCTAGGGCTGGAGAGCATCCCACACCCACTAGCTTACTGGATGCAGGAAATCAGAAGTGAGGTGTCTCAAGTTGCACAGCCAACTTCAGAGGCTGCTCAGAAGACAATTAGCCTGCGTGTTCTACCCAAATAAACACTGAGTCCTTAGCAAGAGGGCAGCCTGGGCTGGGGGCAGCCGATGGACACCGTTCTCTGTGCTCGTGAAGGCGTCAGATGTTCAAGCTCAAAGTAATGCATTCAAGGTTTGGTATCTCCATCCTGGTGGGAAATAACGCAATGTCAGGGAACTGGTTTCCCACTCGCTGAGCAGACGCATGGAAAGTGGTTCGAAGTGCGGTATCACCTTCCCAAGGCAGAGGGCTGCGGGAGACTTTTTCAAACGCTGACCCCAGTCCTACATGTGAGTAAGCACGTGTGCAACTTGACACAGATGAGCCGTCCCATTGAGTAACGGTGCATGTTTGATTGTTGGCAGGATCCAGGCCACAGACAAAAGATCTTTGCAAATAATGAAACATTGTAATTCTAGATTCCCTACTTACAGAAGAAGGACGGGTACCTCCAAAGCCCTGGGATAGTGTTCTACTGTTATGTAAAAATTGGTCTTTAACCATTCCAGCTGAAGCTCTTTTGTTCTCATGTTCCAGCTCTCTATGCACCAGATCTAGCTATTTGTAATAGCCACCATTTACCCCTGATTACGATTGAATTTCTGCAACTGAAATATACATTCAGAACCATTTAAAGTAAAAACGGTGCTTTTCGTGTTGCTCATTTCCAACATCTTTTTTTTTTTTTTCAAACCTAAGCTGCCAAAAAAGCTGCAAAGGCAAACACACACACAAACACAAGGGTGCTCTTTTCAAGGCACTGGTTTTGCAAAGAGCTCCATGCCGAGAGGAATGAACTATCAGCTCCTACCAGAATTATTCCTCTGGATTCATATGTATTACCCACATTTTAAATAATGGTAAGGCTTTGACACACAGCAAGGAAATCAAGTTACAAATCAACACAGCCCTTCCAGAAACATTTAAAATTATTCTTTGAGAAAAACACGACTAATCACAGAAGAACATACTATGTCCACATCTTGAATACTGCATACAGATGTGGTCACCTCATCACAAAAAAGATATCTTAGCATTGGAAAAAGTTCAGAGAAGGGCAACAAAAATGTTTAGGGGGTTGGAATGGGTGCCATATGATGAGAGATTAAAAAGACTGGACTTTTCAGCTTAGAAAAGACACTAAGGGGAGATATGCTAGAGGTCTATAAAATCACGACTGGTGAGGGAAAAGTGAGTAAGGAAATGTTATTTACTTGTTCCCATAACATAAGAACGAGGGGTTACCAAATGAAATTAATAGGTAGCAGGTTTAAAACAAACCAAAGGAAGTATTTCTTTGCACAGCACACAGTCAACCTGTGGAACTCCTTGCCAGAGAATGTTGTGAATGCCAGGACTTTAACAAGATTTGAAAAAGAACTAGAGACATTCATAGAGGATGGGTTAATCAATGGCTATTAGCTAGAATGGTGGAAATGGGTGACAGGGGAGGGATCACTTGTTGGTTCCCTGTTCTGTTCACCCCCTCGGGGGCATCGGGCATTGGCTGCTGTTGGCCTACAGAACGCTGAGCTAGATTGACCTTTGGTCTGACCCAGTCTGGCCATTGTTATATTCTTATGAGAACAATGTTACTAATCACATTTGCATTACAGTTTACAAGGACAATTATAGAATTCTGGTTTTAAAAAGTACTTTTAGGATAATGTCATATGTTCAGGTAGGTATAACATTCTAAAAAAAAAAATGACCTTTTCAATTTAAATTTCTTACTCTTGTTCTCAGCCAAAAAGCAATTAAAACAATTTTGTAAGTTTGTAGAGTTTCTTAGTATGGAAAAGGGGGGCAATTCCTCAGACACAGTTGATACCAGCTGAAGTTCTAGTGCTGTGTTTTAGACTTTAAGAAAATAGCTTTAAAAAAGTGCAGGGGGTCTTGGTTTTGTGGTTGCATATAATTAGTTACAACACTTAAAGTAAAAAAATACAAACTTGGCACATGTTATCTTCTGTGAGAAATATCAGCAAAGGCAAACTTGAGAAAATTACTGAATTACTATCATTAGGTTGTTTAAAAAAAATCCTTATCTGTGTTACCAATGAAGGTCCCGATCCTGTGATCAGATTCATGAGCAAGGACCCTCACCTCAACCAACAAAACTCCCTTGAAGTTTGGGCCAAGTTTGGGCCTTTGGGAATATTGGGAAGGAAAGAATTTGCAGACCATACAGTGTTGGCAATGACTTTAGACTTGCCTTTGTCACTTTTGTTCCCTTTCAAGTCAGGGATAGCTGCCAGATCCCCAGACCCTAGCAGAGGGCTGCAATGTTTGGATTTCAAACACTGCACACAGGATGCTAAAATCCGAATTAAATTAGCATATGCAAGACCTGATCCTACAAAGATATATGCAGGTGCTTAACTCTGTGCACACTGACGTCAATGGGACAACTCAGGGTGTGCCAAGTTAAGCGCATGTGTAAGAGAGCAGGCTCAAAGCCTTTGATGATTTGTTATGTCTGCATACCAATGCCTAGAACAGCAGAGCTCTCCCCCTGACTGGGAGCGCTAGGTGCTACCACCATACAAATAACCAGCACAGTAATAATTAATTGAATTAACGTTACTCTAATGTTATGAAATATTTCTGCTCAACCTCGTGTATGTAATTTCAAAAAAGAAACTTAAAGTTTGTCCCTACGCGACCAGTGAGCGTTCTGTTAAGACAGTTTTTCAACCTTAGGGTCATGACCCAGGACTGGGCGGTGGGATGTCCGTCGCTGGGGCTCGTGGCTGCAGGGGAATCAGGTGGGCAGTGGGGGCGCTAAGGCAGCTCCCGGCCTGTCCTGACACCACGGACTCGCTGAGCCCCAGAAGCAGCCAGTAGCAGGCCCAGCTCCTAGGTGTGTGTGAGGAAGAGCGCACAGGGCTCCTCTCATTGCCCCTGCCCTGCGCACTAGCTCCACACTCCCACTGGATGGGAACCTGCTTCTGGCTGCTTCTGGGGGCAGCATGGTCTGCAGGGCCAGGAGAAGCAGGAAGCTGCCTTAGCCCCCTTGCTGCACCGCTGACCGGCAGCTGCTCATGGTCTGCCCCTCTTCAACTTGGTCATGAGAAAAAAAGTTTGAAACTTGCTGGGTTAAGAAACAGAGACGGTTTCCGTGAGTGAGGGAAGCATGCTGGGTGTGGCGCTCTGGACAGACCTGTACACAGACTGAGGCCAACACCCGTCTGCACTAGGGATGTAATAGTCTAATCCAGTGTTTCTCAAACTGTGCTCCGCGGAGCCCCAGGGCTCCGCGAGACATCTCCAGGGGCTCCGCAAGGTTGACAAACTGGAAACATCGATGGGTACAACACATACAATCAGTGGATCGCTGGGGCGCTGCATAAATTTTTATGCATGCAAAGGGCTCCGGAGCCCAAAAAGTTTGAGAACCGCTGGTCTAGTCAATTAACCAATTAACCAATAAGTAAAAGCTCGTAGCTTAATGCTACACACATTCTCCCCTCTACTTGCCAGTACATTTTTTAGCAGCCTAGTGCAGTTCCGGCTTGAAACAGGTCTGGGCTGTACCCCTTCTGCGGCTCTGCATTTAAAGTTCATTAGGAGCCGGGCGGGCAGGCAGCCCAGCTCAGTTCTGGCTCGTGCCAGGTCTGGGAGCTCAGACCCACCCTAGACAGGGGCTGCTGCCACCCTGCACTGCTGCCTCTGTATCAGAGGCAGCAGCGCAGGGTGACAGGCAGCTGGTCCGCGAGGGGAGCTGATTTTTAAACTGTCTCTCCTCCCTGACCAGCTCCCGCCTGGCACCCTGCACTGATCCAGAGGCAGCAGTGCAGAGTGGCAGGGGTCTTCTCGGGGGTGGGGCCGGAGCACACTGGCTGATGGCCCTGCCCCGGGGAACTATAGAATAGTCGAGTAACCGATAAGAATTCGTGAGGTTAACCGACTATTCAATTAACCGTATTTAACATCCCTTGTCTACCCAAGCCCTGGCCTACTGTAAAATGGAGTTATTGCACCAGAAAGGTGACAATGTAAAATCGGCCCCTGTCCAAACTCTGTTCTCCTCTCGTTTAATCCCAGCGGAGGCCCAGGGCTTACCTTTGGGTGAGTCCACAGTTCAAGGCAAAAACTGGAAGCCACTTGGATTTTCCTGTCTCAGCCTCAGGCCGGCTCCGCAAGGGCCCTGATGATGAGGCTTTTACCTCTGTAGTTGGGAACGTTATTCCGATCTAAGCAGTGGAGCCGGGCTTGCTCTCGTGACGGACCTGTGGGTTGCCCAATAGCTGCGGGCGTTTGTCATACTCTCCTCCCAGTGGTGCTGTTCTCTGCTAGTCCGTGCCCGCCGGTGTGGTGGGGGCTGGCGGGAACATGCTGAGCCTCCCAACTGCATTCCAAAGGTCTGGAATTCAGAGCTGGCCACCGGGCACTCCCTCCACCAGCCATTTGCTTTCCCAGGGTCCGGTGACTGGTGGCTCTAGACCAACATCACAAGTCCGTTCCTTTTCTTCACACCCTCTGCTGCTGCTGCTCTTTTCCGGCTGTGCTGTGCATCGCACAGGTCCTCTGAGGTCTGGCTTTCCGCTCATTCTGCAAAGCTCACGGGATTCCACCTGGCGGCCAGGTCCTGGCCCAAGCTGTATCGCTACAGGAGCATGGCAGGTGATGCCTGGCATTTTGTGAGGCCCGACTCTGCTTCATGGAGCTTTTCAGGCTGCCACCCTATAAGCCCTGGGGACACCAACCTGACTGCCAGAAGCAATAGCTTGAACTGCACGTGGCTGTCTTAATCAGTCCCAGTGTCCTGGGGTGTGATTTGGATAGGACACAGAACCAGCCATGCCGCGGGCAGATGCAAGAAACCAGGTGGTAACAATTATAGAATCGTTGGGCTGGGAGGGACTACGAGAGGGCATCAAGTCCAGCCTCCTGGCATAACTTGTCCTTAGGGAAAGCTTCCTCCTAACTCCCCATAGTTAGATGCGGGCTAAGCCTGGAGGCATGAGAGTTTATATCTCTTCCAAATTATTTGCTTATTTTAAAAAAATATTTTCTAGTCTCCCTCTGGGTATTCTGATTCTCCATAGAAATGTCCAGTCCCTTTTTAAAATCCAGCTATACTTTTAGCTTGAAAATACCCTACGGCCGTGAGTTCCACAGGTGAATGGTTCTGTGCGCCCAAAAGCATTTCCTTTGCTCAGTTCTGAGTTTGCCAGCTTCTGGTTTCATTGGTCGTCTGCCCAGCACTGCCTGACCTGCCTGCTGTCTACCCTTCATTATTGTATGTGCTTCTGCAGGGGGAGGGTGGGAGGCAGGTAAGTAGCCTGGGATAAAATCTAGAACTGGAATAGTTATAAATGCAAAGCATGAGTGTTTATCCCCGTTGTCCTCCATGGGGCGACTGCACACAACCTCCACGACCAAAGATATCGGCCTTAAAAAGATCAAGGAAGTTGGAACAGTGCTTGGTGAGAAAAACCTACTTAAAACAGAGGTTCCCATTCTGTGAGGTGCACTCCCATGGGGGGGAGGGGGCAGCCCAGGCCCCACAGCAGTAGGGAGGGATGGCCACCCGACTCCGCCCTGCCCCTGCCCCACCTATGGCCTAGGCCCCTTTATTCCCATCTCCCCTCCCGCAACCTCTGCCCCACTCCAGGCCCTGCGGGGGAGGGGGAGGCACAGAAAGGTTTGGGGACCACTGGCTTACAGGATTCCTTAAATGGTCCTTCACACCGGCCGTGCCGATGGGCGCCGCTCTTGCGTCTGGGCTCCCAAGCCCTGGCCCAGCGCAGGACAGCGGTCTCCTCAGACGCCTGGCGCCAGGGACCAGCTTGCTCCGGATGGGCCTTCCAGTGGTGCTGCCCCTCTCTCCACATGGGAACGGGCCCCCCCGGGGAGCTGCGCCCTGGGATGTCAGGGGGAGCCTGGGGAGTCACGCTGGAGATGTGGCAGCTGGGCCTGGAGGCAGCCCAGCGCTGGGCTGGGTCCCTGGCCTCCCTGCACGGCGTGAGGGGGGGCACAGGCCATCGGTGGGATCCACCCCGTGGCACGGGACTCTTGGCACCGGCACGGGCCTCACCCACCTGCCCAGGTTGGGACCTGCCTAGCGCTGGTGGGAGCAGTGTGGGCGCCACAGACCTTCCCTCCCGCCTCAGCCTTGCATGGGGCCTGGGGGCCAGAGGGCAGGTGGGCTGGCGCTGAGGATGGGCGGCTCCCGTGGGCAGCACTGGCTGAGCCGCTCCCCTGCCCTAGGAAAAGGCGCCAGCCGCCGGCCCGGAGGTGGCGTCCCACGGGCCTGCGGCCCTCAGTGCGCTGAGCAGCAGCGAGCGCCTGCCGGGGGCCCGCGGGAGAAGGCGAGGCAGAGGCAGGGGCTGGGAGGAGGAGGGCGGACACCGCAACTGGGCACCTGCCCCCAGCCAGACGCGGCCAGCTGCTCCCCCGAGCGGCAGACGCGGCGGCCATAGAAACGTGGGGCTGGCAGGGAGCTGACGGGTCTGTCCACAGTGCGGTTAGACACCCTCCGGCCTCGCAGGGTCCTAGCCCCCCGGCCGCACTGAGCCCAGATGTCCACAGCGATGGAGGCCAGTGCGCCGGCTGCACGAGGGGCCCTCCTGCATCTCAGGGGCTGCAGGATGGCGGTAGCCACGCCGGCCCCCTAGGAGGGGGTAGTGTGCTCCCTGCGCAGGCACAGCAGGAATTCGGCAGGGGCGCCGACTGGCCATAGCAGCGCTGTGACTGGACGCAGAGGGAGCGCGCCGCTCTCGGTCCACGTGGGGTGCGATCCGCACACCCCTCCCTTCACCGGTCCCGGCTTGACGTGCATGTGGAGTTAGTAACACCGGCGGGAAAAAACGATGTGGACAGAAACCAGCGGAATCTGGTAGCCCTGCATGAGGGCAACGGTAAACAAACTGTCTGCTGGGCCGCACATGAAACCCCGACGGGCCGCATGCAGCCCCCGGGCCGCAGGGTGCCCACCACTGGTCTTCAGCCCCCTGGCCTAAGCCCCACGAGCTGGAGTCAGCTCTCTAAGCCGGCCGTGGGTGTTTAATTGCAAGCTAGCCAGACCTGGGGGCGGGGAGAGGGTCATCTACTCCAGTCCCCTGTGCTGAGGCAGGACCAAGTAAAAGTAGGTCCCTGTCCAGTCTGTTCTTGAAAACCTCTAGTGGCGGGGATTCTACAACCTCCCTGGAAAACCTGTTCCAGTGTTTAACAACCTGGAGAGCTAGAAAGTTTTTCCTAATGTCTAACCTACATCTCTCTCACTGCCCATTACTTCGTGTCCGACCTCCAGTGAACAGGAAGAACAGTTGATCCCGGTCCTCTTTATGACAGCCCTTCACATTTTCAAATCTGTTCTCAGGTTCCCCCCTAATCTTCTTTTTCTGGAGGTCTAAGCAGGCCCAGTGTTTTTAACCTTCCCCCAGAGGTCATGTTTTCTAAACCTTTGATCATTTCTGTTGCTCTCCTCCTGACTCCCTCCAATTTGTCCACGTCTTTCCTGAAGTGTGGGGCCCAAAACAGGACACAATACTCCATCTTAGGCCTCATCAGTGTCAAGTACAGACAGCCAGTTACCACCTGTCTCTTACCTATGACAGTCCTTTTAATACACCCCACAATGATACCAGCAGTTTTTGCATATTGATGGCTCATTTCAGCATGTGATCCACTCTAATCCCTTTTCAGCAGCACAACCATCTCACCAGTTATTTCCCATTTTGTAGCGGTGGATTTTATTGTTTCTTGCACTTAACTTTATTTAATATCATCTTGTTGAATTCAGATCAATTTTCCAATTTGTCGGGTAACTTTGAATTCCACTCCTCTCTTCCAAAGTGCTTGCCACCCCTCTTCTCTTGGCGTAATCCACAAGTTTTATAAAAATACTCTGCACTTTGTAATCCAAGTCATTAATGAAAATGTTAAATAGCACCAGACCCAGGACTGACTCCCTGTGTATCCTTCCAGTCTGAACAAAAGCAAGGATAGCTACTTTTTGTAGCTTAATAATGGGCAATAGTTAATAGAACCGGCCAGAATTTATGAATAAAAACGTTCATAATTTTTTAAATTGCCAACACAGTCAGATATTTCTGTTTGTTTTTTTTTAAATGTTAACAGACTTTTAAAATTAAAAATACCTTTGTTGCTCTGTTCCCCCCCCAATTGGCAGCAATAGAGAGGAATGTTTTATTGACCATTTTGATTGATCATCTTAGGGTACATCTAGACTACAGAGTTTTTCCAGGATACCGGAGGTATCTTGGAAAAGCTCTGCCGCGTCCAAGGAACGCGCCTACTTTTCCGAAAAAAATTTCAGAAAAGCAGAAGTGTTTTTTCAGCAGCCCTGTAAACCTCATTTTACGAGGAAGAAGGGATGTTCCAAAAGAGGCTTTTTTTCCTGACATTTGGCGCAGTGTAGATGGACCAATTGTCGGAAAAGCCTCTTTCAGAAGAAAAGCGGAAAAAGATACGCAGATTGCGGTTTGCAATTTGCGTATTTTTTTCTGACAGAATTTTGTAGTCTAGACACAGCCTTAGTCAGATGCGGTGATTGCTTTCAAAATTTCAAAAAATTTCTGATGTGAAACATTTGAGTGAAGCAAAATAATGCTGTGGGGAGAAATGGGATTTGGGCCATGCCACAAAACCAGAACAGAACCGTATTTGCAATTTACAACCCTTTTTGCAGTTATTTCCTTCAGTCCCTGACCCAGCTCTGATCCTGGCAGGCTGGTGAAGAGTTGTTACCCTGGTCGCTACTGCTATTTTCGGACCATTCTCACTGGTATTTTATTTATGGAGAGCCCCGAGGTGATACAGCATGGCACAGCACACACCGGGGGGCCAGACCCTGTGAAGTGCTGAGCTCCCTCACCCCGACTTCCCTGAGAAAGAAGCGGGCTCAGTTCCTCTCAGGATTGGGCCCAGGCTCATTGTGCTGAAGAGCCGTGGCCCTAACACAGACACGGGGGGATACCTGGGACAGCAACTGAGAGAGGTGCATGGGCTGAAACCAGGCTGGGGGAGGTGACATGGATGTGGCGGAGGAGAGAGGGCAGCCAGCCACACAGGGACTCGGGGGCTGTTCCAGGTATAACGGGGGGTGTGGAATAAGGGAAAGAGCCAAGAATGGCAGGAAGCCACGGCAGCAGCGTGGAGGCAGGCATGCTGTGGAACTCCAAGAGGGGAGGCTGTGTGTGAAGCGTCTCGCAGGATTGGGCCCATGGAGGAGAGGGTCCAGGGAACAGAGATTTGGGAGGGGCCCTGGGCACTGAAGTGCTGCCTGAAGGAGAGAGGGCGAATGTGCCGGGGCTGGAGGAGGGGACGGCTGGAGCAGCAAGACAGGAAGCGGACATGAGCAGGGGCACTTTGGAAGGGTGCACAGTGGCATGCAGAGAGTCCCCCAAAAGAGGAGGCTACAGTGCAAGTGGTGGGCAACTCGCAGCCCCTGGGGGTTTCATGCGTGGCCTGCCAGCCATTTTCTGTACCATGCCCAGGGTGGCCAGACTCCGCGGGGTTTCGCCCACGTGGTTTTCTCCTGCCATTGGTACGGAAGTGGCATGCACGTAGTGCGAGGTCCCGTGCAGGGAGCTGTCAGCTGGCTGCACGCAACACTGACTGTAGGAGCCGGGCGCGTCCCCTGCCGCCAATCCCAGCGCAGCTGCGGGTCAGTCGGCACCGCCCACAAACACTAGGCACGCCAGCACCGGGAGCACAACCACCCCATCTCAGGGACTGCCTTGCAGCCACTGAGATGCAGGGGGTCACTGGGCCCCCTCGCTAGCCAAGGTTGCCCATTGCTGCTCCCGTGGCATGGACATGCTACAGAACACTGCTGAGAGAGCCCCCAGAATTGGGACCCACCCTCCTACTCTCAGGCCTCGGGACTCAGCAGGGAAAGGGAAAGGCCATTCCCCTGGGAGCTGGAAAATTTAGCGCCAGATTCCCTTGTAGCTCAGCCCACCAGACTACAGCCGGGTGGAACTAGCCAGCTTTGAAGGCCTCTCTCCCTTGTGGGTAGTGAGGGCGGAACGTGAGGTCCTTCCGCGAGGGGAAAGCCCTGGGGATAACCAGTGTGAGTAAGGGCTAGTCTCCTGAACAAGATTTCCAAGGACCAGGTTCACTGTCGCCAATAGTATTTGTATGGCGCTGTCAGGTGTGATGTTGCGTTGCCATAAAGAAAAAGACACGACGCAATTCAGAGCGGGGCTGGCATCCGCGTTCAGCACAGCAGTAGGGTGTGACAAGCGAGGCGGAGAGAAGGGGCCAGGTTTTAGAGCCAAACCTTCCAGCCTCTGGTGAGAGGTTTTCCATGTTGCCATGTAACACTCCGGGATTCCCTGCCGGCCGAGTGTGCGCGGCTTCAGAGGGTGGCCAAACTGCTCCGGCGCAAGGCCGGTGTCAGCGGGACTCCCCGGCTGGGAGTGTAGGTGACGGGCGTGGTGCCTCTGCTTTCGCTGGCCCCCTGCCTGGAGGTGAGCTTCGCCTCAGCAGGGCTGCCTGGCATGCAGCAGTGCTTCCCCCTTAATGACCGTGCTCCTCGCTGAGACGGGCTGGGATAGCAGCGCCACGATGCCAGCGAGGGAATGCCAGGAACCCACGCACCCCTCCGCCACGTTGACTGACCAGGGCTCGCGTAATGGCCCAAGGCACTGGTGCGGTGCTAATGAGACAGCCTTCCTGGTAGCCCACAGTGCTGTTGTCATGCCAACAAAATGGTCTTCATCCCTGGGAAAAAAACCCAAATAAGTAAATACTTTCTGTCGCTGGACGGATGTTTGTTTAATAAGATTGGAGGTTAAACCTGGGTGGGCGGGGGAGGGAGAGACAGGCTGAAAAACCAAACTGATGGCAGTACCAGTGCAAGCAAAATCCAGTGTGCGTCTCACCCTCTCAGAAGCTGTCAGGAGATTCCTCTCCACCCCCTTTGCCAAGAGCCTGCTGGGACAGCCACCTGGTAGCACAGCCCCAACTGGAGCCCCTGCAAACCCCACCCTGTTCCCCAGGGACAGAGCCGGGGCCAACACTCAAATTCTGTGGGTCATCTGAATCGCCTGTCGCCACGGCCATGCAGGCAGAAGGTCTGGGCCTTTACGCTGCCCGCAATCACTGTGAGGGGCACAGTGTGCCCCTCCTGAGTCTGCCCCCACCCAACACAAGGCTGCCTATGCCCCCTGCCCCTCTGATCCCTGACCACACGCTATCCTCAGGGGGACTGGGAGAAGGGAATGTTGCGGCTATAGAGCGTCCGGACCCCTTCCTCCATTGGGGAGCCTCCTTTCCCTGCACTAGAGTCATGGGCAGCGGGTACGCTAGGCAGGGGCAGGCGTTGCCTTCCCAAAGCACCAGGCTGGCCCTGCCCACACTCTGCCCCCAGAACACCTGCTGTAGGCGTAGTGAGAGCGGAGTGTTGCTGCGCCAAGCGCCCTCCCCGTGCTCTAGGCCACACACCGCCCACCCTCCCTGTGCTCCGGGGCTGGGGTCCACACCCCCACCTCCATATGGTGCTAGGGGTGTGTGTGGGGCTTGGCTCCTGAGGGGGGCGGGGCCTGGGCAGAAGGGGTGGGGCTGGGGGCTTGCCTCCCCCAGTCCTGCCTTCACCCACCGCCCATGGTTAGAGTCTGCCGTGCGTTGGTGTCCCGGCTGTTCCCGGTGGTGATGGAACCCGGAGCGCTGGCTTTGGAGCCAGCTGGCACGGATTAGTCTGAACAAGTTAGACTGCTGTTGCTCTTTGCATGGCGCATCCGGTATCTCTGCTCCGCAGGCCGGCTCGGAACCGCAGCATCCTCCAGTGAGAGCCTGAGCCGGCTCCCGCTGACATCCGTGGAAAGAGCTGGAGCCAGGTTCAAAGCCTGCCACGGAGAGCACAGTGCGAATGGTAGTGTGAGTCTCAAGATGAGGTACAAATGGGCCAAGGCGGAGTTTACACGACATTTAGCCTATGCGGGTTCTGGTACGGCCTTCAGCACCTTGGTTTCTGACCACGTTCTCCTAAGGTATACTCAGACCATCCCAGGGGCATGTGGCAGGACTTTCGTACTGAAATAGACTCTCTTCATTGCCTCACTTGAAGGGACTTCACCTTTTCCTGGCTGCTCGGTATCTGGCTGGAGGAGTCACCTTCCTCTCGCACTGCTCTTCTCAGCCTTTCCTGACTGCTGGAGCCCTTTCAGGAGTCCGGTTACACACCCGCACGCAGTCTTAACTCCCCCCCCCATGTTTCACCAAATTTTTAAACAACTTGCCTGCAAAATCAGACCTGAAAATACAGGACCATCACAGTAGCACGTTAGTACTGAAAATGGGCTTACTTTCTCCTTTTGTCTGTATGACATTTCAACGTGCACTGACTTTGCCAGTGCTTTCTGTGTAGCCTGTTGTAAAACGAAGCAAATCTCCATGGGGACGTCCACACAGCAGTGTTATTTCGGAGTAACCGATGTTATTCTGAAATAAGATCGTCTGCGTCTACACTACAAGCAGTTGTTTTGACATAATGTCGAAATAATGGTGAGCTGAAGGACTGCTTACTCCGACACCTGTATCCCTCATGGTATGAAGAGGAAGGGAAGTCAGAGGAAGAGTGTTCTGCCCCGGATTTCCTGCTGTGTAGACAGTGCCAAACGCCGAATTAAGCTATTTTGACTTCAGCCACACAGTTGATGTCACTGAAGTCGCGTCACTTATTTCGGCTTTTGCCCTGCTGTGTAGATGTGCCCTACATGAGTTGATGAACCCCCTGGCAGAACTCTGCCTACCCCCACGGGTACGTGTGGCTGAGAATCGCTGCCCACCATTGTCTTCCTCCTAGCCCCTCCTAGAAACTCACTACTTCTTTTCGTTAGCCTCCTGGGGCATCTTCTCTCCTGGCATGCACTCCATTCTCTTGCCTCACCTCAGTCCTTCAGTCTGGCTTGCATTACGCTCCCAAGACATTATTCACACCACCACCAAGTGTGGAACTACCACCCTGCATTCCAGACATCACAAACCCAGTCATCATGACCCCCATTTCCATACTGTCCACTAGTTTTGGGTGCCTCGTTTGCGTGTCAAAGGAATCACTCCTTCACACAGGGCACAATTAGTCTGTGGAACTCATTGCCACAATATCACTGAGGCCAGGAACTTAAGAGGATTCAGAATATCCAAAACTGTAACAGTAAATATGAAAAAGCCCAAAATCAGCTGAGATTTTTGGAAGGGCTATAAAGTCTTCTCTGTGGGAGAAATCAGGGGCTCTCTGTGAGGAGGAAACTTACCTGGAGAGTGGGCTATCCCTGTTGTGTAATTGAATCCTGTGGGATTTCTTGCATCTCCTCTGGACCATCTGGTGGGGGTCACTGTCAGTGACAAGCTATTAGTCTAGATGGATAACAAGCCTGACACCATCTGAAAAGTCGTACGTTTCCACCTACCACCCCGTTAGAAATCAGTGGGCGCTGCAAGGACCCCGCAGTGCTGAGAATGAGGCTTGCACTATTCCAGGTTGGACACCCAACAGGAGTGAACCTTGGACGCTGAAAGCTGTTACTTTGGCGCAGCAGCCTTACCCCTTGCCTTTGTCTGTCCTGCGTTGGTAAACTTACCGAGGGAGGTGTCTGTCCCCACACACGCCTGCCAAGCACCTGGCTCTCCTATGCACCAACACACCTTACTGTTTTAGACATGCCCAGCCTCCCCTCTGTAGGTTTGCTGCTGCCACTCTGGCCCAAGCAGGCTACTGCTGGAGGGCTCTAAAAGGGACTTGAAGCCTTTCACAGCCCAAGCTGCAGGGGAACCAAATCTCCTTGGGGAGACACCAAGACAGAAATGGGCAGCAAATCCCTTTGTCACATCAGTGGAGCTTAGCTGCTTTACTGGGGGGGTTGGCAAGATGGGTAGAGGCGAAGCCTTCTCTCTTAGCTTATGTGAAAGGCTCGGTTAAGTCAAAAGTTCGGTTACCTGTTTTTTCCTTCTTTGATTTCTCACGGAGATGAATTCCTAATGCAGGGCGGGACCAGTCTGACACGGGGCTTCTCCTATCTACCAGGTGAGCAGTTATCATGAGGCGGTGAATGTCTCCGACCCGTTTTACACCGACCGTTATTCCTTTATTGGGTGCTCTTTCATGAGAACGATAAAAGACACGCAGCAAGGCCCCGCTCCTGGTATGGGAACTGCCTGGCTGGTGCTCCCTTGGAGCCAACGGGCTCCCCTCAATTCCAAGATTCTGGCTCCGAGAATCCAGGTGGAGGCATTGGGACCCAAAGGGTTAAATTCGTCACGTTTTAGGTGCCTGTTATTTTCTATTCAATTGTTGTTATTCGGTGCTAGCCCATGACTGGCAGTGGCCCCGCACAAGAGCCTGGATAGGCTGCAAAATAGCAGGGGAGGCAGAAGGATTGAAATGAGACGTCTCAGAGGGGTGGCCGTGTGAGTCTGTACCTGCAAAACCAACGAGCAGCCCTGCCGCACCTGGGAGACGAACGGATTTATTTGGGCATCCGCTTTTGTGCGTAAAACCCACTTCACCAGATGCCCACGAAAGCGGATGCCCAGATAAATCCATTGGTACATCTTAAAGGTACCGCAGGGCTACTCATTGGTTTTGAAATGAGTATTTTAAAACCAATTCAATATTATTTTCAAAACCCCGCTCAGGTGTCTGACTGTGACCGCAGAGTTACTGGCACCGGGCGCTCCCTGGGCCTTGCTCACAGCTCAGTCCTTTGGGCCAAATTCTCGGCCGGCGTCACTCCACAGGACTGGACTAGCATCTGCCCCCTAGTGGCTGTGGGAGGCGAGTTACCAACTGGCCTTGCTGAGATGCACTGTACATTAGGGTAACCAGGTGTTGTATCTGAGTGGAGAGCACATAAGCAATTGCACAAGGCCCATCGAAGGGCTGCTTGGAGGACTCTTTAATGAACTCATTAAAGAGGACTCTTTAATGAAAGATTTATGTCACGTGATCAAATCTCCGAGAACGCCTCCAACCAAAACTGGCAACCCCGTCCTGCCTGCCCTGTCAGGTCTAGGTACTGCTTGGTCCTGCCGTGAGCACAGGGAACCGGAGCAGATGATCACGACGGCTCCCTTCCACTCCTAGGATTTGTGAAAGGCTGGGGGAATTATTCAATGTGTGTACGGACAGACAAAGGGCTTCACGCGTGTTCCTTCCATCCCCCCAGCCAGGTGCTTTCCACACTTACCAGTCAGTGAGCAGCGCCAGGGAAGAGAGCACATTGCCAGCTCTCTCTATTCCCTACCGCCAAGAAGCCAGCGTAGGTTTGGGTGGGGTTTCTTTAACTCACCTCTAAACACGAGGGTCCCATTTGAGGAAGGGGATACGAAGGGAATACGAAGGGGAGCAAGGCCAGTCCCGTGTGGGCTTGGTGATGAGAACATTCCTGGTTCCCCTCTGCTGCCTCCTCCCTCAGCTCACATGACGCTGTGGAAAAGGCGTGAGCTGCCGCAGCAGGCCTGTGAACACAGGCATGAACGGTGCCAGTCTGGAATGGTCAGCGGGGACCCAGGCCTCGTTTGCGCCTTCTCCCGCACACCCTGCGAGTGCAAGCCGCTCGGCCGGCATGCCACACAGCCGTATTTCAATGGACTAATTACACACTCCATCCATCTTGCGTTAACTGGATGCGAGCGCAGCTAGACCGACGGCATGAGCCCTCAGCTCCTTCATTCACACCACGCGCCGCTCTCTCTTGCTGCAGGCAAAAGTAATTTCCCCAGCCTGGAAATGTGATTTAATTTGACCTTGTTCACACCGGTTCCAGGCCTTTTTACAGCTCTACCCCCTGTTTAACATGGTAGCCAAGGAAATGACTTGGATTCCCAACGACGATGTTCTCTCAGAGCTCAGCTCCGCGCTTTCCTCCTCCGGGTGCTTATCCAAGGAGGCCGAAAGATCCACCTGGCGGGTGAGGAGACTTCTGGGGAAAGCAGGGGCAGGTCCGAAGGGGGCTGCTGGGCTGTGGTGTCTCATCTGGCGGTGTCCGGTGAGCCAGAGGGCAGGGTGTTTCCGACAAGCACTTTCGGGAGTTGAATGTGAAGTGGGGAGCGAGGGGACCAGAGGAGGCATTACCAGAGCCATGCCGGGAGCGTCAGCAGGCTCCCAGACACCCCACCTGGGGCAGAGAGGGTGGGCACTGCCTGAGTCCTGCTTTTGGCCCCCCAGGACTTGGGTAGCACTGGGCCAGCTGGTGCCAGCCTGGCTTCAGTGGCTAGGCCCTCTGGCCAGAAGGGCGTGTCAGCCAGCGACAGCACATGGGAAACCGGCGCCTCACTACTGGAGGGAGAGGTCCCCGCTGTCTGAGCTGGGAGGAGGCATTAACGCCCGTATCAGGCCTGGTCACTTCTAGGCATGGAGGAGAGGGGTCTTTAACAGGCATGTCCACCAGCATGGCCCGCTGCACTAGTCCCACCCCTGGCTGCAACCAGAGCCTCCGTGGGGCCGTGTTAGAGTTGAGCGCCTGTCCCCCTCAGTCCCCAGAGGGTTTCAGCTGAAACAGCCCCTGGCTACAAGGGCTTGGCTCTTGGCTCTTAAAAAAAAAAAAGAGCTAGATAGACTCAGGGAGGTTAGATCCATCAATGGCTGTTAGCCAGGCTGGGCAGGGATGGTGTCCCTGGCCTTTGAATGTCTAGGAATGGGCGACAGGGGAGGGACCATGTGAGAATTCCCTGTTCTGTTCCCTCCCTCTGGGGCCCCCGGCACTGGCCGTTGTGGGCAGCCAGGACGCTGGGCTGGATGGACCGTTGGTCTGACCCCATGTGGCTGGTCTTGAGTTCTCACGTTCTTTAATGCACGCCGCAGGAGTGGACGCTTCTCCCCCAGAGGTCTTGGTGCAGCCGCACTGTGCCGGCCAAGAGGCTGGCCCCCACGCTAGGAGTCAGCTGCCCTGGCCCACCCGAGAATACGGAGGTGCTAACCCTAACCCTCCTCTCGCTCGCTGGACTGGGAGGGAGGAAGGACTGCTGGCAGCCTTGGCATAGAGCCAACGGAGACAGGGAGAACGATGGGGGGAGGGAAGACGGAATGCGCTAGGTCCCACCGGAGAAAATCCGAGCTCGACACCTTCTGGGAGAGGGTGGGCACTGGGACCCTGGCAAGGACGAGAGGGGGAAGGGAGAAATCAATAGGGAGGGAGGAAAAGCGAGGCCATGCCCGGGAACGCCAGGAATGGAAAGACGGGTGGCCCTGCAAGACAGATAGGTTAAAGAGAGCAGCAGAGCAATGCAGAGAGATGAAAACTCACCTAACAGCCAGATTAATGGACTTATAATTACGCAAAAGAGCACGCAGAGGTCCGGCCGGCCCCGTGCAAGCCGGGCGGGTGGCTACCTCGACCAGATCTGTAATCTACTTGTGATTTCCCATCGCCCAGGGAGAGGCGCAGGCTGATAGCAGCGTTGCCAGCTCTGCAGGTGGAGTAAGTCATGGGGCTGGCAAGCCATTTGCCACCCGTCCCCCTCCCCCTCCAGAGCCGAAGCCGTGGTGACCTGCGGTAATACACTGCCGAGATGCACGGGAACACACTCGCAATATTTTTCCAATAATGGAGATGCTAGCAACTGTCACCAAGCCAGACAATCTGGCAGCACATGTGCCACTCGGCCTTGTTAACACCCAGGCTTGCAGTCAGCTGCTTTCCCTTCCCTGCTGAATTACTGCGACAGACTTGGAAAAACCGCTGGCAACATTGCCAAGTTGTGTAGCTTCTTTCCCCCCCAATTCAGAGGGATTTTCAATTCGTTACTTTTTAAAAAAATCTGTTTGTGCATGGTTTTCAAAGCAGATCTACCCAGAACCATGTGAAGCCCCCAATAAAGAGGTTAGTGGGTCTCCGAATAGTTTCAACTGAGGCGACAGAACAAAATGGTAAGATCTGATTTTCCACGCTCTGCTCTGGTGATTGAGATAAAATGGGACTTGGATCAGAACGGGGCAAAGCCCAAAGCAGATTGATAAACTATGCAGCCAGAAGGGACATGTATGGTCCCTAATCTGACCACCTGCCTGACAGAGGCTATGGAATTTCACCCACAGATTCCTACAACACACACATAACATTCAGCTAAGCTAGTGTGTAACCACCACCAGGCAGATTTGAACTTGGAACCTGTAGAGCTTAGTATAGGAGCCTCAACTATGAAGCCAGCAGGCTCTCAGCTCAGGTTGTAGAACTCCCTTGTTGTTATCTCTTGCTACAGGGCTTAACGCAAAATAAGCTAAGCAAATCGAGCTACGTCAATTGCGTAGCTTATTTCGAAATTGGGAGTGTCTACACAGCACTTATTTCGAAATTGAGCACTCTTCCTCTGATTTCCCTTGCTCCTCCTACAATGAGGGTTACAGGAATCGGAGTAAGAAGTCCTCCAGCGTGACAGTATTTTGGCACTGTTTTGAAATAACTGCCTGCTGTGTAGACACGGAATAAGTTATTTCAGAATAGTGTTGCAGTGTAGACGTACCCTAAGTGTTCTAAGTGCCACTCCACGGGACAGTGACCGCCACAGTGACTGCCACTAGGGCATGTCTATTAGAAGGAGAGCTGATCTCCGGTACAGATGCTGCGTGGTGGCTGATCACATGGGCCCAGGCGAGCTGTTCGGAGGGTTAATTATCCTGCCTGTTAAAAAGCTGAGCCTCATTTCTAGCCTGAATTGAGCTATTGGATTCTGAGATGGGCCTAGCCCATCACGGCTCCCCATGAAACGGTTTGACGTCACTCCGGTTTGGTTTCACCCCCTTCCATTGCAGATGATCCACGGAGGTCTCCTGCTTCGGCTCCACACTGATTACCTTGTGCATGTTGGCACCAGCCACCAAGGCCAGTGATCGCGGACAACAGCACCTTTTCCATCCATGCAGGCCCGAGTCTTCACTCTGCCCCTGCACTGGGGTGGGCAGACTGAACCCAGTGCCCGATGGTAGTGCCTGGGGACTCCCTTGTGCCTGGAACCATTCGCGTTCCAGGAGGAGAGGCCCATCGATGGCTATTAGCCAGGCTGGGTCAGAATGGTGTCCCTTGTCAGAGGCTGGGAATAGATCACGTGATGATTCCTGGTTCTGATCACTCCCTCTGGGGTACCCGGCCCTGGCGGCTGGCGGGAGCCAGGACACGGGGCTGGATGGGCCTTTGGTCTGAGCCCATCTGGCCGCTCTGATGGTCTTGTGACCAATCTCTTAAGCAGCAGCCCTAGAGAAGCGACAGGTGGTGGTGGGCTGTGACACCAGTGACATCCATGGGGCGACTGGAAGCCCGGAGCATGCTGCCCCAGGTGCCACCAAAGAGAGGAAGAATGAGAAGCAAACAGGTCGTCAGCCACTCGGAGCCTCCCCATGTGGCGTACCCCCTGGGGTCTGGCCTGGACGCTTTGCACAAGCTGGGGCGCTTGGCAGCGGCTGCTATTCATCAGGGTGACCCCCAGAGGGGAGCTCCAGACCTGCTCTGACGTGGCAGCACCTGCTGCCTTACCAAGCGTGACGGGCTGATGACGGTGTCACTCAGCGCTGGAAGAGTTCAACGCCCGAGGGCGCAGCGCTGTGTGACACCCACCTGCTCCGCGGGCTCTTCACTGCGGCAGGGTCTGTTTCTTCCTCGCAAACCCCCGTGCGTTTTGGAGCCTCTTGTAAGACTCCTCCCGTTTCTCCAGCAAGAGCCAAGCATGGCCCTCCCAGGACGGACCGTCCGGCACGAGACGGCACCGGGACAGACCCGACCTCAGTTTCCAGCGTTGTCCCAGACTCCGCACAGCACCTTGGGTCAATCGCTTAATCCTTCCGTGCCTCCCTTCGCTCTCGCCTGCCCTGTCCGTCCTGTCTGGATCACAAGCCCTTTGGAGCGGGGACCAGCGTTCCTGGTACGCCGGGTGCTTGTGCGGCTGTGCAGGAGAGATTACAGTGCCGCCCCGCTGACTAGCAGAGCGCCCCCAGCTGGGTTTTATGTCTGTTCTGGTGGTGCACATTCCCACATCTCTCAGTGCGCATGCACACATTTTATTCTGCACGTGGATGGAAAAAATCCGCATATGCATAGACAAAATTAGAGGGAACATTGGTGGGGACATGCTGTTATTATGTACAGCCCCTAGTGCAAGCCAGGAACTTGACCGAGGCCGGGGCGTTATTTACAGGCCGTCAGACAAGATGGTCACAGGGGTCTCTTCTAGCCTTGGAATCTATGAACCAATGCCCCAATGATGGTTTTTTATACATATGATTCTGGCTGGGACAACACATTGGGGGGATTCTGGACGATGCTGCACATGTCTCTCAGGAGCTACGAGACCACCAGTTGGGGACATGAAGCGTCCCAGAGGTCCCCTAAAGCCAGGGCGCGTTATTTCCAGAGCAGCAACCAAGGAGCTGGCCTTGCCCCGGCAAACTTTGTGGGAACTAAAATCCCTTTATTCTCCTCCCTTTCTCTGCCCCAGCGGTTATTTTAAGGGAGAGCTGTCAAGGTTTGCCAGGGCTTTCAGAGGCGAGTGTTTGGTCACAGATCGATCAGAGGTGACTTTATAACAGCGTCTTGTTTTGGCAGATGGCTGCATGTTGTTTTAAATTTAAAGAGAAGGGCATAAATATCAGTGAAGAAAGAGGGTAATAAGAAAAATATTAAACTGCTCCGTGCAAATCCCAGGGGAGTTTCTATTGCAACAACTGACCTCCCCTATAGCACCATTTATTTCAGACACTGGCAGCTTTATAGGTGCTTGTATGGCTGTAGAAGAACACCAATTTGCCACTGCAGTTTGTTTTGATAACTGAAACTTTCAATAAATCTATATTAAAATCAAAGGGAAAATTAAATAGACCAAAGTCAGCGACACTCAAGATTAGGTAGCACATTACTACCCTGGCCTCTTTGGCTGGGGGGGGACCTGTCGCTTAGTTCACACCTGGGTCACAAGCGTGATGAATTGTTGGGGTCTCAGCTATATTCCTGGGTGGCAGCCAGCATCCCCACAGAGCGACAGTGTCTACGGGAGCTGTGACATTTCAAACAGCCCTTCTTCCCGGGGAGAAGGGACAGCTTCGCACAGAGCCCCGAGGCCGGAGAGCGCGAGCGGATCTCTCTCTCCCTGGCCCGTTTATTCTCTTGGTTTTAGAGGGACACTCCGGTCAGGCCATAGGGGCAGCCCCCTGGGGAGGTGGGAAGAGCACGCCTCACCGAGGTTCCAGCTACACTGGACTGTGGGCACCACCGAGCCGACAAAACTGGTGCGGGGAGCACGGGGGTGGAGGGTTGTTAAATAAATCAGAGGGAGCCTTGGGCTGGCAGAAAGGAGTGCCCACTTCCCCCTCCCTGGCTTCTGCAGGGGAGGGAGGGAGAGGCGTAGCCGGAGCACCGGGAGGTGCCACTGGAGGTTGGAGGGAAGGAGCAGCAGAGTTGCTGGTAAGCGTGGAGGGGAGGGGACTCAAGGAAAGACTCCAAGGCGGAGCGCAGAAAAGAAGAGGGCAAAAACCACAGTGGGTGGGGCACTGGGGGGTGGGAGATGCCCCACACTGGCAGAGAAGAGGTTAAAAGCAGCGTGGGTGGGGGCTGCACAGGGAGCAGCCAATCTGAGAGAGGCTGTGGGGGAGTAACCAATCAGGGCCCAGCAGGCCTCCGTATAAAGAGCTGCCAGGGCAGAGGGGGTCAGTTGCTTCAGGGAGCAGTTGGGTTCCTAGGCGCTGCAGACTGGGATTCTGGAGACTGCCGGAAGATAGCGCCTCAGACAGGGCAGCTGGAAGCAGGGACCAGGGAGCTAGAGAGAGAGTGCACGCTCCTGGCTGGCTGCTGGGACGTACAGACTCAAGGTGCTGGGAAGAGGGCAAAGAAGGTACTGGGGCCACGGAGGAATGGTCCATGGAACGGTGAGTAGGGGAGGCTGCTCGCGAGGGGGTCCCTGGCCGGGTTCTAGAGTAGGAGGTGGGCCCAGGTGTCCCCCCGCCCCCACCGTCATTCGCCATTGGGAAGTAGCTGGACTCTAGGACAGAGCTACTCCCCGCCCCAGCCCCAGCCGGGGGAACAAGAACGTGACACAGCCAGGGCCGAGGCAGGAAGAGGATGCTGCAGTGGTGCAGAGGACTGGGGCGGGGCTGCAGGGGGTGGCCACTAGGAGAGGCTAGCAGAGCTACTTCCCATGACAGCCAGCAGGAGGCGCTGCAGGGAAGAGGAAATGGAAGACGGCAGATGCTGTGAGAGAAAGAAGCAGAGAAAAAAAACAAGGCTGAAAAATGGGAACACAGGTCAGACTGGGGGGGGCAGAACACGGAGATGGAGGCACAAGGAACTGACGCTCCTGCCCTCTGCACCATTCTGAATGAGGAGTAACTCTCCTGCAGTCAGCGTCTGCTGTGCTCCCTCTCTCATCCCCAGGGGGCATTCAATTGCATGGGGAGCTGGCAAATCCAAACCGGATAAAAGGAAAGACCTTCCCACAGCCAGCAGCCAGACTGTGGAACCCATTGCTGCAGGATGTCATTGAGACCAACAACTCAGGAAAGCTCCAGAAAGAGATTGGACCTTTAGAGGGATAAAATGTACAGCCAGAGTAAGAGTAGCAAATGCTAACCAAAATGTTGGAAGGGCTATAAGCCAAAGTCCGTCAGCTTCGAACTAATAGAGATGAGGAGACCATGGGAAGCAGATTATCCCACACCTACTATTGTGGCTTTCTTGTGCCTTTTGCTGAATCAGGTGGTGTTGGTCATTGTGGAACTCCTCGCCAGAGGACGTTGTGAATACCAGGACTAGATACATCCATGGAGGTTAGGTCCATCAATGGCTATTAGCCAGGATGGTAAGAATGGCGTCCCTGGCCTCTGTGTGTCAGAGGCTGGGAATGGGCAACAGGAGAGGGCTCACTTGGTGATTCCATGTTCTTTTCACTCCTTCTGGGGCATCTGGCAGTAGCCACTGTGGGCAGACAGGACCCTGGGCTAGATGGACCTTTGGTGTGACCCCGTCTGGCCATTCTGATGTTCTTTCAGCAACAGGATACTGCACTATTTGGAATATGGACATGACCCCAGCCTGGCAATTCATTGCAACATAGAACATTGGCCATTGCTTGCCCTGCAATTCCTTTGTTCTTAACGAAACCATGAGGAGTCCTGTGGCACCTTAGGCTGTCTACACTGCACTCTACACTTGAAATAAGATACGCAATTTGCACTATGCAAATTGCGTATTTATTTCGAGTCTATTTCAAAATAAAGTGCTATTTCGAGCCATCCCTTACTCCTCATACAATGAGGTTTATGAGGATGGTGAAATAGCGCATCCACTATATTTCGGAATAGCGGACGCATTCAAAAGACACGGGGCAGCTATTTCGGGATATCTCTGGTATCCCGAAATAACTTTGATGTGTAGACATACCCGAGGGCTATGTCTAGACTGCCCCCTCTTGAGCAAAAAATATGCAAATGAGGCGAAGCATGGCATAGCGCTGCATCTCATTTGCATAATTAATGAGGCTCCGTTTTTGCTCAAGACGCTTTTGCACAAGAGCCATTCTTCCTCTTTTTTTCAGGAAAAAAGGTCCCTTCCAGTCCTAGTATTCTATGATATTCCACACTTCGCCTCATTTGCATATTTTTTTGCACAAGAGGGGGCAGTCTAGACGTAGTCTTAGAGACTAACAGATTTATTAGGGCCTCAGTAGGCACAGCCCATTTCATCAGATGAGCCGGAGTGGAAATTAGAGGCAGGGGTATATATAAGAATGACAAAAGAAGTTACTTGTCAAGCGTAGGACCGGTATTAATGAGGCTAATCAAGTCAGGGCGGAAGTGACTCATTTGCAGCATTTGACGTGGAGATGTGACTATAAAGAGAGGGGAAATTGCTGTTATAGTGCATTGAGCAGTTAAGATCCTTCTTCAGCCCTAAACTGATTGCATTGAATTTGCAAATGAACTATCTGGGCCATGTGTTCTGCGTACCACTGAGCACACTGTCTGGGCCCAAGCCAACAAAGAATCCAAAAGGTTCCATGTCACAGCCGGTTGGCCATTTTCCAGCGGCACAGTTTTTTTCCCAACGCAGATTCAACAAAATAAAAAAAAAATGTCTTGAGAACATGTTGCTTATGTCCACATCTTCAACAGAAAATTGTCAGAACATGTCCTATTGATAACACCAAGAGGTTTCCTTATGACTGACTTACAGCACATCTTTCAACAAAACACTTCAGCCTTATGAAAAAGAACAATTTCATTTTGCAAAAAAGTCAGATTTTGATTTTTTTTAAATTCTGATTCAAGGTGAAAGCGCATTGAAAAATCTCAGCTGTTCCTGGGGGACAGAAGTTCCATTTTTCAGCCAACTCTGTTCTATATGATTTCATACCACAGGTATTTTATTTCAAGTTAAAATCCTACACACACAACCGACCCTCCACCTTCCAGCAGGTGTAGTAGTGCGTGGGAAGACTCATTCTATAAGAGGTTTGTTCCTCCAACAGAAACACTTTATTGTAGATGTTTTTTCCATTTACACTTAAAAGTTCAAGACGGGTGTGTGGAGTCACTCAGTCAGTATTGGGTGGCCTGACAAGGCGTGGGAGCCAGTCCTTCATGCTCGGTAACCCTATTAGTTAAAACACTGGCAAAGAGATTTTGGCGGGGTGTTGGTTTTTTACCCTTTAAAAATCCCATTTCAGAGCCAATGATATGCTCACTTTGAAATATAGCTCTCCTGCGACAACATAGCTGTAAAATGCATTCAACTTTTCTTTTACTTCATAAGCAATAGAATTTTTGCTATCGCCATTACAATATAAAAAATAAACGATACCCAACTGAGCAATGTTTTTTCACTAGGATTCATAGTAAAAATATAAACCATAAGGGTTGACTTTTCTTGACTTTTTTTGGATGGTATTAGAATGTCAAGATAAAAAAGTAGCCTTGCATGTACCATATGAATGAAACCTTTTACAGTAAAACCCGTGTTACCTGGCATGCTCGGGGATTAGGGCATTCCGGTTATCTAAAAATTCCAGTTATCTAAGGGTCCCATCAACCAAGGAAAACAAATGGACAATAATAGTAAAACTCACGTTTTTAATATTGGTAGTTTTGTAGTGTGAGGTAGTTGGTCTCACATTTCTATTTTGAGTTAAAGATGATTAGTACTACTTAAATAAAAAATTGTTAAGCCAATCATGGTAAACCAAGCCAGGCCTGTGCCTAAAGATGTGACAGTATTGTGGCTGAGGGCAATGTTGGTTAACAACGTTTTCTGGTTAACAGAGTGCCGGATAACAAAGGTTTCACTGTATTATATAGACTGCACATTAAAAAGGGTTTTATTTTTTACATATGTGGACATCACTGATTGTCTCCCTCTAGGGCTGGATTCACAGGAGTTAGAGGCTATGTCTACAAAGATACATCAGAAAAAGAAATGCAATTTGTGGTACACAAATTGCATATCTTTTTCTGATTTATTTCCGAAAAAGGCTTTTCCAAAATTTGGCCCATCTACACAGGGCCAAATTTTGGGGAAAAAACCCTTTTTCAGAACATCTCTTCTTCCTTGTAAAATGAGGTTTACAGGGATGTCAACAAAATGAGTCCGCTTTTCCGACTTTTTTTCGGAAAAGGGGACGCGTTCCTTGGACACGGTAGAGCTTTTCCGGGATACTGGAGGTATCCTGGAAAAGCTCTGCAGTCTAGACATAGCCAGAGCTGGAGAACAGGTATCAGAACCTTTAATCTAGCTCCATTCCACCTATCAAGGATTGGGCCTGGCAGGACATTTTACTGTGCTTGATCTGGGTTTATTTTAAAAGTATCAAGCAGTAGCACTCTGATCGCTTCTCTGGGGATCCTGACATCTCGGGGTTAAGAGGTTTCCCCTGAGAGTTACCCTACATTTTCCTTTGCTCACATCTATCGCATTCCCATGCCTCACCCTGATCCTTCCTCTCCCTCTTTGTTGCTTGCACCCTCCCTACATACGGGCGCAAGGATCAAAGAAGCTTTTGGGTCCATGAAGAGTCACCACTTACTGAAAATAGATAGAGGTGGCTCTTTTAATCTTTCCTAATGACTCCAGCTCTGCTGCCCCCGATCACTTGTGCTGCTCTTCGCTGAACTGCTTTCCATTGGTCAGTACCTTGCAGCGAATGCAGTGCCTTTCCTTGCATGCAGTCTCCCCAGGGTGGCCTCACCATGGCCATGCAGCTAGAGTGTCTCCGTCGTGCTCCACAGTATGAGGCTTCTGCGCCTGAGACCCCAAACCGCACCCGTCTGGAAAAACAAACACAAACCAGCCAACAAAACGGAGTTTGGTACTGACTGCACCCAGTTGTGCTAGATGGGAGGAGGAGGAGGAGGAGGAAGCAAGGCAACCTTCTTCAGGTATGAAAGGGGCAAGCCCTTCCAACCAGGAGTCACGGGAAAAATTAAGAAAGGGAAAAATCAGGATGACCGTCATGACCGAGATGTATGAGGCTGTGGAATGGCCACCCAATGGGCGTGGGGGAAGCCCTGCTTCTTGGGATTCTCAGAAGTAAACTAGATAGGACACTAGAAAATATTAGGTCAGGACCAACCTGCACTGGTGCCTAGATGGCCTGGACAAATCAATGTGTCTCTTCTGCTAGTCATCTGTATATTTTCATCCTTGTTCTCATGTGGGGATTTACCAGCATGGTAGGGCGCATGTAGTGAGGCTTGCTTGGCCTCTCTTGGACCTGCTCTAGTACAGTGCGCCTCCTAACCTCTAGAGTCCATCAATCCACTGGCCACTTGGGTTTGTTCTCTATTGTCTTGCATTTCATTCTCCCACATGTTCTTATAGACACGGGGTTTTCTGAAGCAAGGACCTGTTGGCATGACAGATTTTTGAAGAGCACAATGTACGTTTAGTAGATTGTGTGGCCGGGAGAGAGCGTTATGATCACCTACTCGGATCCGCTGCGTGGCACAGGGATTTCACCTAGTGATTCCAATGAACTAGGGCCGATCTTTTACAAAGACTCCAAGGCATGTAGATACATACTTTCTCTCAGTGCAGAGCCCACAGAGTCACAGCTCAAAGAACAGTAGTCTCAGCCCATGAGAGTCTCTAGCCAGAAATATTCTTGCACATGTTGTGGACCTCACACAGCCTTGAGAAGTGCCCCGTCCAGCATCCCAGCCAGGCAGCCACTGTACCCCACACACCTAGGGTGCGTCTACACAACAGTGTTATTTCGGAGTAACGGCCGTTATTCTGAAATAACAATGCATCGACACAGCAATGCCGATATTTCAAAACAATTTTGAAGTAACCAACAGCTTATTCCGACTTCTGTAAACCTCATTCCACGAGGAATAACGCCTCTTCCAAAATAGCTATTTCAAAATAGCTGTAGCGTGGACGCTCCATTGCTGCTATTTTGAAATCGCTCCTCCCCAGGGCCATTCAAACTAAGTACTCCCCAGTGCCTCCTGGGGCTCTAAATCGAGGTAGAGCGTCCACATTAGGGAAGCCTGCCTTGGACTCATTTTGAGGCATCCCTGAAATGTAGACGTGCTATTTCTAAATACGCTATTTCAGAGTATTTCTTCCAGAATAGCTTATTTCGAAATAAACGTGCAGTGTAGACGTACCCCTAGAGTGGTTCACTGTCCCACGGAGTGGCACTTAGACCATGTATAGTGAGAGATAAGAACAAGGGAGCTCTACAGCCAAAGCTGGGAGCCAACTGGCTTTATAGTTCAAGCGGTAGAAGCTCCTATACTAAGCTCCAGAGGTCCCAACTTCAAAACCATCTGGTGGTGGATACACTACATTACTGAACCACACTTACTGTGGGTGCCCTACCGCTGGCACCAGTCCATGCCAAGCTTGCTTCAGCAACCTTCCTCCACTCATCCAAACCCTGTGTCTCACACCCTCAAGCTGCCCTTGTCTGATTGTCTCGAGAACAGGCGTTGCTCCCACGAGGCTGTAAATGTGCGTGCAACGTAGGTAAAGGGAAGCGATTGCCTGGAGCGTTTCAGTTCCAAGGCAGGAAGCATCTTAATGTCCCATCTCTTTAACGTCGGTGCCTCTGAGGCAGCGAGCAAGATGCTGGAGATGAGAGACAGCAGCGGTTTCATTTTACGCTTGCTGCTAATACCTTTGCGTCTCTGAGTGTGGCTGGGTGTCACTGGCGCAGCTGTCACGAGTCCACGTCAGTCTCTTCTTGGAGTGCTATTTAGCATACCTTGCAGTCACACTACCCTGCTATTTGAGGCGCTCCACGCACTCCAGATCGGGGTGGAATTCCTTTGCCTTTTCAGCAGCCTGAGACGTGATCACTGTCGGCTTCTTTGCATGACAGCTTCCGGCCTAACTTCTTTCTGCTCTTTCTAGCACTGTTTGCACCTCTGCTGGCAATGATCCTGTTGAGTTAACATCGTTGGTGACACGCAGATGAATAATCATTCATCTACCGACAGGCATGCCCTGTTGCCGGCTTCCATCGGCGGCGCTTCTTATGGTACCTTCGAGAGAAGAGCTGAAGAGGAGCAGTGAGAGCAAGCAGCCCTGCCTGACATCCACCCACAAGCCAAACAAACTTTGCTCCCGTCCCAGCCCCCACCGCTGCTGCAGTCCCACAGTCGTATTACCTTTCATAATGTGCAACTGGCGGCAGGATTTCCTAACGAGGCGCGTACGATCTGCTGCCAAATGCCTTGGCAAAATCCACCCCCACCATGCACCACCACCCCTTGTCCCTCCGCACTTCTGTGAATAGCACCTGCAGGTGGAGTTAGTCTTCCCTGGCACCTCTTGAGGGTCTACACCCAGTTTGTTCTTCAGTCGGAAGGGTCTCTCTCGAGCACAGTTCGCTGGAGGAAGATGGGCGAGGGTATTTTGCTAGGATGTCAGTGAGACTGAGTGGGAATTTCCAGAAACAGACACTTTCTTGGATTCCAAGGCTAGAAGGGACTTTTGTGACCATCTTGTTTGGCCCTCTGTGTACCTTAGCCATGGAACTGCCTCAAGAGGATTCCAAGTATATCTTATTGTTATAGTCTGTGAGTAGGAACCATCAGAGATTATGTCCAAGTCTTGGGCCATCTCCCAGGTCCCCAAATCACATTGACAAAAATGTTGCGGTTGCCTTGCCACCCCTTTTAATTAGTCCTGCCTGTATGTTACCCACTCCAGGTGGTTTATTGCTCTTCAGTGTCTTCACCGCATCCTCTGCTTCTTCAGTCATAGCAGGAAGTTCACTGGGGTAAGATGAATTTCTTGTGTCACTCTCCTCTGCCGCTTTCACTTCCAACTCAGAAGCCATTTCACTCGCATGGTATGAGGCTTGGCAGTGCCTACCCCAAGTGTTGGGTGAAATGGTTTTTTTCCTGCTAGAATCATAGAACACTGGAAGGGACCTTGAGAGGTCATCAAGTCCAGTCCCCTGCCCTCACGGGAGGACCAAGCACCATCTAGATCCATGGTGTCCAACACGCTAGTCACATGTGGTTATTTGCCTGGTTGAATGTGGCTAGTTGGCTTAAACAATGTGGCTGTTTGGCCGGTTGAGTGTAGTTAGTTGACTCGAACCATGTATCTATTTGGCCGCTTGAGTGTAGTTAGTTGAGCATGGCTACTTTGCTATAGTGGCTACTGCTTCAGAACTGGTTGGACAACCATGGATCTAGATCATCCCTGGCAGATGTCTGTCTAACCTGTGTAGTGTAAGCCATATGTGGGCCTGCAGGGGTTAAACTTGTATTCCTCTAGGCCAGCCTTGAGCACTGCTAGTGAAAACACGTGGGGTGTGTCTAGACTGGCAAGATTTTGCGCAAAAGCAGCCGCTTTTGCGCAAAAACTTGCCGCCTGTCTACACTGGCCACGAGAATTTGCGCAAGAACACTGACTTTGTAATGTACAAAATCAGTGCTTCTTGCGCAAATACTTTGATGCTCCCGCTCAGGCGTAAGCCCTTTTGCGCAAGAATACTTGCGGAAGAGGGCCAGTGTAGACAGGAACGTTAATTTCTTGCACAAGAAAGCCCGATGGCTAAAATGGCCATCGGAGCTTTCTTGTGCAAGAGAGCGTCTATACTGGGCACAGATGCTTTTGCGCAAAAGCAAATCTTTTGCGCAAAGGCACATGCCAGTGTAGATGCTCTCTTGCGCAAATACTTTTAACGGAAAAACTTTTCCATTAAAAGTATTTGCGCGAAATCATGCCAGTCTAGACGCAGCCCAGGTGTTCTTTATCAGACAGCCTTCACCAGCCAAAACTCCCTATGCTTTCTAGCTGAGACCCCCCGTATGCAATAGATAACATGACCTTGGGTCTCAGCCCCGTGGGAACGTTGAGAGTGGCATTGGGCCAACTTGCGCACACTCGGTAAACAGCTAAAATATAAGATCACTGGGAGCCCCGCCCCTCTGGGAGTCTCACCAGGGACCTAGATTTCGGAGGGTGCCCTGGATCCCCCCAGTTAGAGCCACATCCACTGCAGCGTGGTGCGAGGTGACCAGAAGGGGACTCCCCACAGACTGAAGGGGTGTAAGCATTTCTAAGTGCCTGTTGCTCACTTTTATGCATTGCTCTCCCTATGCTTATTGACGTATTACTTTGTAGTAGCTATGTAGCCATCTGGCAGTATTAAGCCTGTAATAGTAATGATGTAGTAAGATTAATAAAAGCAACTATCCCTAATCGACTCTGTTGTGAAACGAATCTATAACCCTGTTGGGCTCTGGCCCTGTGAGTTGACAACCTGCTCTTAAATATCTCCAGTGATGGAGATTCCACAACTCCCCTAGGCAATTTATTCCAGTGTTTCACCACCCTGACAGGTAGGAAATTTTTCCTAATGTCCAACCTAAACCTCCCTTGAGAAACCTTACAGTGCCATATAAACCTGTGAGTAATGGTAATGTTCATTGTTGTAGCCCCTAAAGTCTCCCGGGACACTGGTGTTCTGCAAGCCACCCCCTCCCTTTTACTGGAAACGTGGTCCTGACGCTGGCTCTCCAGGACCTGCAGACTGAATTGGTTTTGAACCGAGTCTGCACATTTTGAAGTTAAAATATCCCTCCCCACCGAGTCTGCATATGTTTATTATGAAGCAAAGAGAGTCGAGAAAAACAAAGGGGATGAGAAAGTTCCCAGCCCAGCCCACCCTGATGAAGGGGGAAAAGGAAAATGCTTGTGCCTGCTAAGGTAAATGATTTTGTTGGGTTGTGTGAGAAATCTCTCTCAGCTGGGAGAGTGTCAGTTGCTTTAGGGATTTCTTGTCTTTATACTGGGGTGACTGTTCTTCCCAGGCCAGAGCAACTCTATGCTACTCAAAACCTCCCTGCTTTTTTGCCCCCCCTGCCCAGAGCCATGTGCTGTACCTCCCAACCTTCTGGCCAAAGAGAACTGGATGGGAATGTGTTAGGGTTAGTCCTGAGGGGGTCCCTCTCGAGCAATATGAGGCACCTGCCCTGCCCTGCCATCAGTACCAGGCAAATTAGTAGAAACACTAGTAAAGAGTAAAATTGCAAGGCACATAGAAGAGCACGAATTGTTGGGCAAAAGTCAGCATGGTTTCTGCAGAGGGAAGTCGTGTCTAACTAATCTGTTAGAATTCTTTGAAGGGGTTAATAAACATGCGGACAAGGGGCACCCAGTGGATATAATATACCTAGATTTCCAGAAAGCCTTTGACACGGTCCCACACCAAAGGCTTTTACGTAAATTAGGTGGTCATGGGATAGGAGGAAAGGTCCTTTCATGGATCAAGAATTGGTTAAAAGACAGAAAACAAAGGGTGGGAATAAATGGTAAATTTTCACAATGGAGGAGGGTAACTAGTGGTGTTCCCCAGGGGTCAGTACTGGGACCAATCCTGTTCAACTTGTTCATCAATGATCTAGAAAATGAGGTAAGCAGTGAGGTGGCCAAGTTTGCAGATGACACAAAGTTGTTCAGGACAGTCAAAAGCAAAAGGGATTGTGAAGAACTACAAAAAGATCTCAGCAAACTGAGTGATTGGGCAGCAAAATGGCAAATGAAATTTAATGTGGGTAAGTGTAAGGTAATGCATGTTGGAAAAAATAACCCAAATTACACGTACTACATGATGGGGTCAAATTTAGCTACGACAGATCAGGAAAGGGATCTTGGAGTTATAGTGGATAGTTCTATGAAGACATCCACGCAGTGTGCAGCGGCAGTTAGTAAGGCAAATAGGATGTTAGGAATTATTAAAAAAGGGATAGATAATAAGACAAAAGATATCATACTTCCCCTATATAAAACTATGGTACGCCCACATCTCGAGTACTGCGTGCAGATGTGGTCTCCTCACCTCAAAAAAGATATATTGGCATTAGAAAAGGTTCAGAAAAGGGCGACTAAGATGATTAGGGGCTTGGAAAGGGTCCCATATGGGGAGAGGCTAGAGAGACTGGGACTTTTCAGTTTGGAAAAAAGGCGATTGAGGGGCGATATGATAGAGGTCTATAAAATCATGAATGGTGTGGAGAAAGTGATTATAGAAAAATTATTTACCTTTTCCCATAATAAAAGAACTAGGGGACACCAAATGAAATTGATGGGTAGTAGGTTCAAAACTAATAAAAGGAAATTTTTCTTCACACAGCGCACAGTCAACCTGTGGAACTCCTTGCCCGAGGAGGCTGTGAAGGCCAGGACTCTATTAGGGTTTAAAAAAGAGCTTGATAAATTTTTGCAGGTTAGGTCCATAAATGGCTATTAGCCAGGGATAAAGTATGGTGCCCTAGCCTTCATAACAAGGGCAGGAGATGGATGGCAGGAGATAAATCACTTGATCATTGTCTTCTGTTCTCCTTCTCTGGGGCACCTGGCATTGGCCACCGTCGGCAGATGGGATGCTGGGCTCGATGGACCTTTGGTCTGACCCAGTATGGCCATTCTTATGTTCTTATGTTCTTATGAAGACTGAGTGCATTGCTTTCCCTTTCCAAACAATGGGCTTAAACTGCAGCAAGGGAGGTTTAGCTTGGACATTAGGGGTGTGTCTACACAGCAGGGCTGAACTCGAAATAAGCTACACAAATTGAGCTACATCAATTGCATCACTTATTTCGAAATTGGGAGCGTCTACACTGCACTTATTACAAAATAGTGCACTCTTCCTCCAGCTTCCCTTACTCCTCCTACAATGAGGGTTACAGGAGTCAGAGTAAGAAGTCCTCCAGCTTGACAGTATTTTGACATTACAGGTGGCCCCCGACTTGTGATGCGATTGGTTCCTGGGGAAGCACTGCAACTCGGGGGCGTCGTAACTCAAAGCTTCATTTACGATAGGTGTCGTGTGCTGTCATATGGGACGAGGACATAAGTCGGGGGTTTTCGGCCCCTTCCGCACTTACAAAAATGGTTGTAAGTGCGGAGGGGTCACAACTCGGGCAGTTACATCTCGGGGGTTTCCTGTATTTCGAAATAACTGCCTGCTGTGTCGACGTGGACTAAATTATTTTGAAATAATGTTGCTGTGTAGATGTACCCTAGGAAACGGGTTTAAACTGCAGCAAGGGAGGTTTAGGCTGGACACTAGGAAAAACTTCCTGCCTGTCAGGGTGGTTAAACACTGGAATAAATTGCCCAGGGAGATTGTGGAACCTCCATCTCTGGAGATATTTAAGAGCAGGTGGACAGACACCTGCCAGGGATGATCTAGATGGTGCTTGGTCCTGCTGTGTGGGCAGGGGACTGGACTTGATGACCTCTCGAGGTCCCTTCCAGCTCTCGGGTTCTAAGATTCTATGGAAAGACCCCTCACCTGACAGCTAGAAGCAGCTTCACATGATGAGAAACTGTCATTCGCATCGCTCACCAGGGGGTACTATGGTGATGTGCACAGTATAAATGTTTAGAGAGAGAGAGAAAATCATCTGCCAGCAAATGTTTAAACCAAATACATTAACTGAGTCATGAATACAAGAAACAACAACATGAATATAAAAAATGTGTCTTGTGAATATTAGTATTCCCCTAGTATGTGTTCAGGTTGGTTAATGAGTCCCTCCGGTGGTGTTAGTACTGAAGGATTTGGGTTGGCACATTATTAACTTGTTAAATAGAAAATAGTGATACACGATTACTCCATGTGTGTATTATAAGGCATGCGAGAGTCACGTTCACCGTAAGCAGCTAAACAGACTTGAAGCCCTCACTTTTTAAAATGAAGTCATGTGGTGTTATGCGACGAGCCTATAAAATCTCAAAGCTTAATTTGAGTCGGGCAGCTCAGTGCCTGGATGGGAGAGTGTGACACAGGTATGCCCAGACTTGTCCAGGCAGGCATAGTACGCATATCTGACCAGCTTCTCCGTCCCGCACTGAAGCAACGGGCCAAGTGTAGCCTCTGCCCAAGGATGAGCATATTGCCATGATTATGACAAGCTGTTTGCATAGGATATATTTGATGGAACACGTAAAATATAGCCTCTTCTCCTCCAAAGTTGCTTGAGATCATAGAATCATAGAGCTGGAAGAGATCTCAGGAGGTCATCGAGTCCAGCCCCCTGCTCTAGGCAGGATCAATCCCAACTAAATCAACCCAGCCAGGGCTTTGTCAAGCCGAGATTTAAACACCTCTAGGGATGGAGATTCCACCACCTTCCTAGGTAACCCATTCCAGTACTTCACCACCCTCCTAGGGAAAGAGTTTTTCCTAATATCCAACCTAGACCTACCCCACTGCAACTTGAGACCAGTGCTCCTTGTTCTGCCATACGTCACTACTGTGAACAGACTCTCTCCATCCTCTTTGGAACCTCCCTTCAGGAAGTTGAAGGCTGCTCTCAAATCCCCGCTCGCTCTTCTCTTCTGCCGACTAAACAAACCCAAATCCCTCAGTCTCTCCTCATAAGTCATGCGCTCCAGCCCCCTAATCATTTTGGTCGCCCTCCGCTAGACCCTCTCCAATGTGTCCACATCCTTTCTATAGTGGGGGGCTCAAAAATGGACACAATATTCCGGATGTGGCCTCACCAGAGCCGAATAAGCACGTCACATGAGATGGGGCCAGTCTCAGAGTTCACTAACCCAAGAGTAAGAACAATCCACATCTCTCACCCCAGCCCAAGCCTGTGTTTACAACTGTGACCAGATGCAGGCTTGTGTGAACATCTACAGAGCAAGGAACCCCAAGAAAAGCCTCTGAACAGACTAACAAACCACCCTGGTGATGAAAAGAGACAAAAAGTCTGGGGCTGCCTGAGAGCAGGGCCGGCCCACATTTTGGCACCTGAAGCGGGGAGCTCAAATGATGCCCCAATGCCCCCTTGCTTGGGCCAAAACTTTGAAAGGTCTCAATTCTGCCTTCTTCCTGTTCTACTCTCATGGTACTGCTTCTCCTCCTCCTCCTCTCTCTCTCTGCAGCTCCTGCTGCTTTCTGTTATTCCCTCTCACCTTTTCTCCTGCCTGCTGTGATGTCTCTTGTGCCCTCCTTCCTCCAGCACAGCACTCCACCATCTCTGTGCATCTAGAGCAGAGAGAATCCATCTGCACCAGCAGCAGACACAATTTTCTACACTCTGGGTCCTAGTGGCACCCCCGCCCCCAGTCTGGCACCTGAGGCGGCCGCCTCAGTTTGCCTCATGGTAAGGCCAGCGCTGCCTGAGAGCGGAGGAGAAGGCACAAGATGTTATCCACCGCAGAGGCAGTGCCCTGACAAGGGAGTGTTTTGGGAGCAGCGGATCCCAGCTTTCTGGACTGGATGCACGTTGCAAGCCAAAATTGAACTTCTTAAGAAGTCCTGGCTCTAGATTGCATTTTGTGCTTTTCTTTTACCTGCAACATTGGCTCCAAATCCTTTCACTTGCTTTTAGTTGAATCTTCAGCTCAAGCTTTGTCAAATTCACTTTGGTTCAGTGTTGTGATCAACCTGTCCAAGTGCCTTGTGCTAAGCAGAGCGCTGAACTGAGGCGCAGACAGTAAATAGGGGTGCATGGATTCCATGCAGGCAGCAGATCAGTGTCTAGAAGACAAGGGACTGGACACTTGCCTGTATATTTCCAGCTGCAGTAAGCTGAGGGCCTGAAACAAAAGCCCATGTAGCACAGGCCTGGTGTGAGGCCTGAGGCCCAGCCAACAATGGTCAAGATTTTGCTAAAATAAAGCAAAGCTAAGCTGTGAGCAAGAGGCAGGCCCCTGCTGACAGAACGTGGCCCGAACAGGGTGGAGAGTATAGAACACTGATCGGTAACAGGCCCATGTGTAGAGCAGGAATTGGCATTGGGCATAAGTTGAAGGCACATTCCAGAAGGATGGTTCCATCACTTTGCAAAGAAGCACCTTGGTACCCACAGACAACAGGCACATACTGACCCAGGTTCAGGAAAGGGTCTAAAATGACAGCATGCTGGATCGAGATGTGCTAATCAAACCACCAGGTTGAGGGCGATGGGTTGTATCCAAGTTACGTTGGAAGGTGGCAACTTGATACATCAAGAATGACGTATAACATGTTTTACCTAGATATCAAGCGGTGTGTTGGAGGGGCTGTCTTTGTCCGGCCGAGGGGGCAGTGACTGAGCCATGTCCATTGTCAGGAGGAACATCTGCATAATGGTTCAGTAGAGTCTACTGACAACTATGACCGTACTTGGTTTGACAATAAACTTGGCTGGGCGTCTTTGACCCTTATCTGATTTTGTGGTCTTTGGGGGCTCTCTCAGAGTGTGCTGTGTTGACTACTGAGCACACACGCTGCAGGAGACCTGTCAGGACACCACAATGGTGAATTCTGCCTACTACACCAGCCTGCAGTGAGAAAGAGTAGGGCTTGTGATGGCCCCACGTGGGACACTGGTGTGGCCTGCAGCTGGTAGCTTGAGGTGAGTTTCCCCCAGTGGGCACAGACCAGACTCCTTCACTTCATACACAGGTGGCAGTGATTCACCTCAGGACACCTTGGTCAACCCCGAAAAGAGCATGGAGACCCCCAGGGAAGAACAGCAGGAAGCAGAACTGATCCTTCCTTCCCAATCGGTAGGGAGCTACTTTCTTTGCCTAGCAGGAGGCCCACATCTTTTGGATGGGGAGGTTCCAGCATCTTCTTGTCATTAGATTCCGTGGCCCTGCTCTCAAGAGGTGGGGTGGCTTCTGACCCGACTCTCTCTGCGCTTGCCTCTGAAAGATTGAATTCTGTTTCCTACACTGCGTGGAGTGAAATGCTCCCTGTCACGCAGGACGTGAGGATGTTAGGTTAATGCACGGTGGCAATGTGTTAGAGCGGAGATTAACTAACGGATTGCACACCCGGGTCACTAATGTGCCTCTTGGGGATGCTGCACGAAGAATGGACAAGGGAGAAAAGGAAGCTTTAAGTCACCTTTTGCCACTCATATTTTTAATCCAGCCCCTGGTGTAAATTAGAGCTGTCCTGGGGGTGGCTCAGAATTATGACAGTTTGCTGCCTATGAGCTGTGTCGTGTCCCAAAACCTCCCCAGCAACAGGAGTGATGGACAAGCCCCGCTTGCTCCAGGTGGGGGCTGGTCACTGTGACCCTGCCTCCCACGTGAAGTGGCCTGTGGAGCAGTGTGGATGGGATGGAGAGAGGTGGCTAGAAGAGGTGGAATTAAGAAATGTCCCACATACTTCGACCCTGCCCCAAGAACCAGCTTTTGTGACCTAAAATTGACAAGTATCACAGCAAATGCCAACAGCTGTGATTTCGCTGGGGCGATACTTCAGTCACAAAAATGGAGGGAAACGTGTAGCGTGCTGGTCCTGACACCGTTCTGTTTGGGCGTACCTTGTGCAGGTAGCTGAGAGGGAGCAGTTGGTGAGCATACGAGGGTGCAGGAAGTTCACAAGGTATTTGTAGGGTCATGGTTGTTTCAAGCTTGTAGCCAATCACAAAGCACTGGAAGCGTCGTCAAAACCCACAAAAGGTGCTCCTCGGATGCCAGATGGCTCACGTGGCTGATTGTTTAAGTCTTCTGTAGGACGTGTACCAGGGAAAACCTTACTGGTGGGTAACCCCTTGTGGATTACTGGTAATTTTTATTACAGTAGTGCCCAGGGGCCTGTCGGAATTAGGGACCCGTTATTCTTGGGTGTTGGACAAACGGTGTTTAGAGAGTCTCTGTCTCATGGAGTCTGCCGTGTAGAGAGAGGTAAGACAGAGGCACACAAAGTGCACTGAGCCCAGGGGGCATGCGCACGGCAGCTATTCCAAGGCTGGCCTTTCTCGGGCGCTGGAGCAAACCGCCAGGTGGCAGCGCTCTGACTAGATTCCAAAGTGTGAGGGGGAGGTCAGTGCAGGGAGACCGCAGAGGGAGAGTGTGGTGGCTGCAATATCTCCTCAGAGCTCCCAGACAGGGACACCATCAGTGAAAAGGAATCGATTGCTGACAAGTCTCAGAAGGGCCCCAAAGGCGGCCTGTGGGGGGAACTGCACTTGGATGAAGGACACTTTGACCCAGGGATCGGACTGAAGAGCTATTGGGTGCCATCTTCCGGAGGGCTGCGGAGTTCCTGACGCTTCGGGCTGTGAGAGAAGCTGCTTGTTAGGTTCATACACTGGCCCTAGGACGGGGAAGAGTATCTTGCAGGTACCTGTTGGGTGGCGTCTTGATTGAGGAGGAAGCTGTTGCATTGGGGGAGCCCCTGCTCTGCTCTCTTGGCTAACTACACAATTTGGCAGCTGAATTTTGTCTTTTATTTATTAGTAAGAGTACCGCTCACTAAAGGCAATTGGGAAGAGTCCTGCTGATTGCCTCGGTTCACCAGGTGCTTGGGCTACTATGGAAATATGCTCAGAAGCTGTTTTGAGTGGCCGGCAAGACTCACAACCCCCTAACCTCAAACAAATTCTTTCCAGTAACCACGCAACACATCTCTATCATAATCATCCTGGAACCCAGCCCTGCAATCAGCCAACTCTGCCCAATTCTACCCACACATCTACACAAGCGATTCCATCACCGGACCCAACCACATCAGCGGCTCATTTAACTGCACATCCACTAATGTGATATATGTCATCCAATGCCAGCAATGCCCCACTGCCATGTACATTGGCCAAACTGGACAGTCTCTACGGGAAAGAATTAATGGACACAAATCAGATACCCCAAAAGGCACCACACAGAAACCTACTGGAGAACACTTTAACCTGCCTGGGGACTCATTAATGGATCTCCAAGTCACTGTGTTGTTTCAGGCCAATTCTACCAGTCAAATACTGAGGGAAACTTTGGAACTTAACTTCATTTACAGGTTTGGGACCCATCACAAAGATTTTATATATATGGAGATATACCATCTCATAGAACTGGAAGGGACCTTGAAAAGTCATCAAGTCCAGTCCCCTGCCCTCACAGCAGGACCAAGGACCATCCCTGACAGATTTGCCCCAGATCCCTAAATGGCCCCCTCAAAGATTGAGCTCACAACCCAGGCCAATACTCAAACCACTGAGCTATCCCACCCCCCAAACTATGAAGGAAGATGTTACCTAGCTAACACACTGCATTCCACATCCTAATGACTTAAAAAACCAAACAATGGGTACTTAAAAACAATTTGCACCTTCTCTATCAGCTTCATGTAACACAAACACTCTGACTTTTTCCTCCTTTTCCCTTCTTTCTCCCCCCCAGCTCCTATCTATTTTGGAACTGGACCTTTAATACTCCTGTCATCTGAAGAAGTGGGTTGTGTCATGAAAGCTCATGATACCATTGACATGTTTTGTTAGTTTCTAAGGTGCTGCTAGACTATTCATTGTTTTTTAAGTTTTTCCAGTGACAGACTAACTCGGCTCCCCCTCTGAAGATCAGAAACTAGAACTGAATAAGACTGACCCAAAAAAATCATGAATAGGTTTGCAACCATGTTATATTTAAACTTTATAAATAGAGTGACCTTATTACCCCATAGGAAAATGGGACATTGTATGGGGCTGGTCCAAGCCCTCTCTCCCTCCGCCCCAGCTGGGGCTGGCCTAAGCACCCCTTCCTCACACTGGGCTGACCCAGGCTGCTTGCCCGAGACCCTCCCCCTCCCATCCTGGGGCCAGGGTTACTGGAACCCTGCCTACCCCCTGCACAACCCTGCACCATCTTGCAAGGGGCTCGCAACTCTGCTCACCTTCCTGCACGTTCCTCTGCACTGCAAGCTGCTTTTTTTGACAAAAGAGGGTGTTTGTCCCATTGGCTGTTTATTGGTCGTCATAAGCAAATTGGACAAATGCCCATTTTTGCCAAAAAATTCAGCATGGCCAGGACTGGGCTTTACAAAGGGCCTGCCCCAGCCAAGACAGGACGGTATGGTCACTCTACTTCTAAGAACTACACAACTTGTATCCCAGCTCAGAACGGTAGAACATGGTTACAGTAGAGATTGTCTCCTAATGCTGAAAATCATTGTTCACCTTGTTAGTGAACATGACATGCGAAAACAATACTGATTGTTTCACTAGCCCACATTCATCATTTGACATTCCAAAAACAAGGCACGACCAGCATCCACGTTTACAAGGCCTGGTTGACCCAGTTACCTGTTGGGGGAGGGCGTTCAGCTTGTGGTTGCTGTACAACGGCAGGTGGGCTCTCCAAGGAGAAAGGTCCAGTTGCCTATGGCAGTCGTAGCATGGTTCCACACTCCTTGCAGGATAGCATATTGGAAAGGACATATATCACACCGTAGGTCTCACAAAATGTTGCGCCTGTTTGTGTTGAGAAGCAGCCGAGGGCAGGACCTACCCACAAGTTGGAATCATGTGAGTTTTGCAGAATGACCAGAAAGCCAGACCTCAAAGGACTTCTCCAATGCATAGCACTGCCAGACAGGCCGTGGAAAAGAACAGCAGCACAGTGTGGGAAGAAAAGGAACGTGCTTCCCTGAGAGCCTTTGCCTGTTAATCTAGGACTGACAGAAATTCTGTCCCTCACAAGTCACTGGTCCTAGAAAAAGTACAAGGCATCTTCACTTATTCTCGGAGACAAACTCACTGTATTTGCCAGCTTTGAATTCCAAATTCTAGGAACACGTTATGAGTCCAAGTATGTTACTGCCAGGCCCCACCACGTCTGTGGGAATGGACTGGCAGTGATCAGTACAACTTGCTGAGAGAATTGTGTGAGAGAGAGACTCCATCTCAGCTCTGCTTCTCACTTCTCTCTCACCGGAGTAAGCTGAGCTGCCTCTGGGCTGACAAGACTGGCACAAACAATGCTGCCACCCTCAGAGGTAAAGCGCTAGTTTAAAGTCTTCGCTTCACTAGAGCTGAGGCTCAGTGATACTAAATGTCAGGCTAGGTTTACATCAGCACTTTTGCTGGTCAGGGGCGTGAAAAACCACACCCGACCCACCATCAAAAGTGCCGATTTGGACAATAAAAACATGAGTTTTGGGAAATGACTTTCTACATCACTAGTCTCTAGGACCGCAATCCCCAAAGACCCAGTTGCACAGCAGTTGCCAACTCTCACCATTTTGTTGTGAGTCTGGCCACATTTCGTCTTTTTCCCCTGCTGGCAGCTTGGGAGGGGAAATTTTCTACCTCTCCAGGTGAGGGACAGAAAAGCTTGAAACCCTAAAAGCTCAAGAACCCACAGGCAAAGGGAGAGGTCCTGGCAGTGTTTTCAAAGCCTCCTGGTATGTGAATATGTGCGGAGGCACCGCTGGTGCCCCAATATGTGATACCGGTGACCCCCCAGAGCCAGGCCCCAATTCCCACCCCCCTGGGTCCTGCCCCCAGAGCCGGGCCCCGATTCCTGCCCCCCCCCCCGATTCCTGCCTCCAGAGTCGGGCCCCCCCGGATCCTGCCCCCCCCCTGGATTCCTGCCTCCAGAGCTGGGCCCCCCCGGATCCTGCCCCCAGAGCCGGGCCCCGATTCCTGCCCCCCCCCGCCCCGGATCCTGCCCCCCCCGCCCCGGATCCTGCCCCCAGAGCTGGGCCCCGATTCCTGCCCCCCCCCGGATTCCTGCCTCCAGAGCTGGGCCCCCCCGGATCCTGCCCCCAGAGCCGGGCCCCGATTCCTGCCCCCCCCCCGATCCTGCCCCCAGAGCCGGGCCCCGATTCCTGCCCCCCCCCGCCCCGGATCCTGCCCCCAGAGCTGGGCCCCCCCGGATCCTGCCCCCAGAGCTGGGCCCCGATTCCTGCCCCCCCCCCGGATTCCTGCCTCCAGAGCTGGGCCCCCCCGGATCCTGCCCCCAGAGCCGGGCCCCGATTCCTGCCCCCCCCCCGATCCTGCCCCCAGAGCCGGGACCCCCGGATCCTGCCCCCAGAGCCGGGCCCCGATTCCTGCCCCCCCCCCGGATCCTGCCCCCAGAGCCGGGCCCCGATTCCCGCCGGCCCCAGGCCCGGCCCCCCTCGCCCCTCCTCAGAGGTGCCGCTCCCCGGCTCCCGCCCCGCCGCTGCCCCGCCCCCTCGCGCGGCGCGCGGGAACTACAGCCCCCAGCATGCGCCGCGCCGGGTGCCCCGCCGCCCGCCGTCCGCGCGCCTGCGCGCGAGCCGGCGGGTCGGAAGCCCCGCCCCCGGCGGCGGGCGCGGGCGCGGCGGTTGGCCGGGCGGGCTGCCGCTCAGCGCGGGGTCGGGGGTCAGAGTGCGCCGAGGTGAGTCGCTGGCCCGGGGACTCGTGGGGCCGAGCGCGGGGGCCGGGCCGGCGCTGCCCCCGCTGTAAACAGCCCGGCGGCGCGCGGGGGCGGGGGCAGCGGCCGGGGGGAGGGGCCGAGCGGCAGCGGGGCCGGTGCGGGCAGGCCGTAGCCAGGCCCGGCCGGGGGGCGCGGTGGGGGGATGGGCAGGGAGTGGGGGCTGAGGGGAGCAAGGGGGCAGCGGAGTCTGTTCCTGCCCCTAGAGGCGGGGGGGGGCTGGTCTCTCCCGGGGGGGCTGGGGGGGCTGCTCTCTCTCCGGGGCTGGTCTCTCCCGGGGGGGCTGGGGGGAGGGAAGAGGGAAGCCTGGACTCTCCCGGGGGGGCTGGGGGGGGAAGAGGGAAGCCTGGACTCTCCCGGGGGGGCTGGGGGGGGAAGAGGGAAGCCTGGACTCTCCCGGGGGGGCTGGGGGGGCTGCTCTCTCTCCGGGGCTGGTCTCTCCCGGGGGGGCTGGGGGAGGGAAGAGGGAAGCCTGGACTCTCCCTGGGGGGCTGGGGGGGCTGCTCTCTCTCCGGGGCTGGTCTCTCCCGGGGGGGCTGGGGGGAGGGAAGAGGGAAGCCTGGACTCTCCCGGGGGGGCTGCTCTCTCTCTGGGGCTGGTCTCTCCCGGGGGGGCTGGGGGGGGAAGAGGGAAGCCTGGTCTCTCCCGGGGGGGGGGCTGGGGGGGGAAGAGGGAAGCCTGGACTCTCCCTGGGGGGCTGGTCTCTCCCGGGGGGGCTGGGGGGAGGGAAGAGGGAAGCCTGGACTCTCCCGGGGGGGCTGCTCTCTCTCTGGGGCTGGTCTCTCCCGGGGGGGCTGGGGGGGGGGAAGAGGGAAGCCTGGACTCTCCCTGGGGGGCTGCTCTCTCTCCGGGGCTGGTCTCTCCCCGCTGGGGCGGGGTAGTTAGTGTGCAGACCTGGCAGTTGCAGCCGTGCATTCGGTGCCCCATCTCCCCATGTCACCCTGCTGTCCCAGCGCACCTCTAGCGTGGAGGGCAGGAAAGAAACTCTGACGCTCATTAAGGAAGAGGGGCCCAGCGGTGCTCACCTAGGTGCCGTTTTGCCTGGACTTGGCCTTAGCTCTTCCCGCACTTGGCCATTCTCCATCTCTTGTGTTCGCGCCCCCAAGCCCTAGACTGGTTTTGACAAAGTATCCTCAAATCTTTGGGCCCCTGAAGTTGATTGACCACTGAACTGGGTGTTGTGGGAGATGTGCTTAAAAGGGGCTGAAAATATTAATAGGGATTTTGGACACTCCCTGTTGGGTTTGGAGGTTCTGAAAGGGAGTGAATGGGGGAGTCAGTTTGATATGTGCAGTTACACTGATTGCACAGCTTCTGGGTGTGAAAGAGCATGAGACTCAGAAGGGAATTTGAGAGTTAAGAAACACAATGTGTATTTGCTTGTTGCATGACTGGTCACAGGAATTTCTCCTCCCTCCCTTTTCTTGCTACTGTACTGTTCCAGGTGTTTCTCTCAAACATGAAGCATAAACAGACATTGTGCCTTATTTCCCATAGCGTCAGAGGGGTAGCCGAGTTAGCTACCCCTCTGAAACTATGATACCATCTACATGTTTTGTTAGTCTTTAAAGTGCTACCATACTGTTTTTAAAGTTTATTTCTCATACTTTGTCTGTTGTAAGCCCCGTACCTGGTAGCTTTACTTGGAAGTGGTTTGTTCTTAGGAAATAAAATCTCATGCAGACGTGGTTCTCCTCTTTGGACATCTGGTTTTAGAAATAGGGTGGTGGATCAATGGCTTCAGTTTAGTCAGATCTCCAGTATTCTTAAGGCCACAGTGCTAAGGGCTGCTCTGATTGGTTAGCTTGCACCATATTTCAGCTCAGAAGAGAAAAGAAGGCTTTAATCAAATACTTTGGGCTATGGTATTTCCAAAAGGAATTGGTCCCGTCAGACATTGTAAACAGCTATTTTGAATGGTAACTCAGTACTGTGGGGTTTCATAGCACTTTCACTGTAAACCAGGCATAGAAGATTTCACACCAAGAATGGTTTCTTAAATTATATGTTAGACACCCAAAGGCAGTGGCTCTGCAGGGTGGAGACAGGTGGTCGAAGTGACTTCAGAGGTGTACAGTTAAATAGTTGAGTTTGGGTTGGGCCTTTTTGTAACTGAATTTTGCAGGCTGCTAATTTAGACTGTCGAAATACTCGTGGTGTTCTCAAGAGAGACCCTTTCACGGCAGTTGCTTCTCTGAAACGTAGGTTGCTTTGAGTACAATAGCATGTGTGCGCATGTTCATCAAAAGCTTCCTAAGTGCACGTAGCCAGACTTGAGTCTCAGCAATATCCAGAAGACTAAAACCTACTGCTTTGAAAAGGAAATGCTAATTAATTTGGGCACTAAACAAAGAAGTCCCTGAATAAGTGTACACAGATTGATATGACCTTTATTTTCATAGTTTTGATTGAAAGCTATTCAGCTGGGATTTGATTCTTTTTGAAGGACTGCTATAGCTGCTACGTTGCCTATCTTGTTTTGGCTGTGTTAATTTTAATAGGTATTGAATTTTTCCTTTATTTAATCTAGGAAATAAAGTTCTGAAAGACATTTGGCATATAAAGTTGTTGCACTTACACTTTCCCTATCTTGATCTACTAATAACCTTTCCATGAACTTCACTGGCCTTGTACAGCATATGGGGATGGGGATCCATGAACTAAATCTGAATGGGACTGGACACCATAAACTGTATTCATAAGAGGCCATTGGAGACACATCTTCAATTCTGCTCTTGGGTGAGAAGGACACAGAGTTGCTGTAAGTCCTAGAGAAGCTCAATAAGAGGTGTGTTCTGTTGGTTCTGAACCATTTCCCCATCATCGTGCTGCAGGTTAGGGATGTTAAATTGTGGGTAATCAGCTAATCAAGTAGTGGATGGTTTTTCCATTGACTACTCAATTAGTCGATAAGGGGGGAAACTGCAGAGCTGCAGCAGGGTTAGCTCCCAGCCCAGGAGCTTATCCCGCTGTGGCTCTGTTGTGAAGACTAAAAGACTTTACCAGGTTTAAAAAAAGAGCTAGATAAATGTATGGCGGTTGGGATGGGTAGGAATGGTGTCCCTAGCCTCTGTTTGTCTGAAGGTGGGTGACAGGGGAGGGATCGTGAGGATTACCTGTTGTGTTCCCTCCCACTGGGATAGCTGGCATTGGCCACTGTTGGCAGACAGTATACTGGGCTAGATGGGCTTTTGGTCTGACCCTCTATGGCTGTTCTTACCTTATGTTCTCTGCCATTTAAAAAGCAGAGGCGTAGAAGGGGGACTGGGCGCAAGCTGGGAATCTACTGATTCCTGGCTCGTGCCTGGTCCCCCGTTACACCTCTGACTCCCCTGCCCCACTGGAAATGGTGCTGGAGGGAACCAGCTTTTAAGCCAGCTCCCCCCAGCACTGGTTCCTATTCACTACCACCCTTGCTGTCTCTCTTTTTACCTTAGAGGTGGCTTGATTTCATTGCCAGTGGGAACTTTCTGTGCAGTATATCTGCCCTGTGCCTGTTTTCGAGGATTAATGTGAATTGGTGTGGCTTCACAACATCTGGTTTTACCTGCCTTGAAGTATCTTTCAGCCCTTGTGACCTGCAAAAGACAAACCTTCTTTAAAAACGTCTAGACTATATGATTGTAAAAAGAACCTCCCAAATGTGAACTAAATAGAAAACCACGCAGAAGCGTCAACCCCGAACTGTTGTCAGCTGTAACGGTTGAGATGCGAAATATTCCGTTCAGCTCAGAGTGGTAACTCTTGAGCCTGATTGTGACAAAGAGCCAGAGTTTCAAATAATGTAGTACACAACTGTGTACCCGATTGGCACCACAGCAGTTGGTTTTGCAAATCGCGTAATCACACCTGCCAGGTACCATATATCCGAAGGGCAAAAAGGCACAGGGTTTGCCTATACTTCCACCTCAGCAGGGTCGTCATCTAGCCCTGGGAGAGAGCTCTTCCAGCACTCTAGGTTAACCACCTCGACGAGGGGAGCAGCTAACAGCCCTGGGAGCCTGTTTACACTGCCGCTTTAGAGCGCTGTAACTTGCTGTGATAGGGGGTAGGTTTTTTTCACAACCCTGAGCGAGAAAGTTACCGTGCAGTAACTTGCCAGTGTAGACAAGCCCATCATTCTAAAAGTGCTTGGTATTTTTACTTTGTACTAAATTAAACTGTGCAGCAGCTCTACTGACTAACTCCATTGCAGTTAGTGGGAGCTCAGCTGTGGACTGAGTGTAGCATGTGCCTTTAAATGATAAGCCAAGGTTAAGGACCACAATTAAAAATATAACTTGGCTCTTTCCACAGAACACTCTGAGGTCATCTGACGAAAGGTGCTATACCACGTACCAAATGTATTCTTCCACTCTAGTTTTATAGTCTGCCTACTCATGCCCTTCAGTTTTCTTCCCTCTCTTCTTTCTCACTAAGGGGCAGTCCAGCTGTCCTTCCAAGCGCAGACCTCCCTCAATTTCAGTGTGAGATTCATTTGTGTAGCCCCTGCTGCCGTTGGGCAAAACTTTAAAATACACTGTAGTATCTGTTTTAAGAGACTGATCAAAGAGCTGACGAAAGTTGTCTGCCTTGCAGAGCTAGCCTAATAAGTTGGAGTAGAGTTGTATCGTGTATCTTGGGGGAATACTTAGGGGACAGCCCTGAAAATAGGTGGTCTGATGAGATCTGCATCTTGATTAGGTGTCGCTGTATGTCAAGTAAGCGCTGATCCCTGTCATTCCCAGCATGCTGATTATCAATGGACCGGAAGCACTCTTCTTTGGAATCTTGCTCCTCTTCCTCAGTCCCTGTGATCTCCGAGACCATTGTGTCTGACATCACTATGGAAACAATTCGGATAGTCTGTGCAGTGGTTTGGCGTGGCATGTCCCTGAAGAAATGGGGGAGGAGCAGGCTGCCTAGATAGGAAAAAGCGTCCCTACTCATGGAATTCCCTCCCTGTGTTTAGTCAATCCTCTCCACCTTCACATCCCTCCTTCACTCATTTCCACCAAAATGCCAACACATAGTGACCTGGCTATAAGTTATTTTCTTGAAATTGAACTATCAAGCCAATCCAGTCTCGGGGATCTGTAAAAAGACAATTCAACATGCAGTTTAGGGATGTTAAGGACTAGTCAGCTATCCAATAAGCAAATGCTTATGAGACAGTCGACACACTAATCGACTAGTCACTCCCCCTCCCCCCGCCTCTATCAGAAAGGGGCAGCAAGGGGGGGAAGGGGATGCTTCAAAGCATCAGTTCTGCATGGAGCCTAGGGCCAGGCCATGGGCTCCACATGGTGCTGCCGCTTTGAAACACCGTGTGGCGCCCAGGACCTGCCGCTTTGAAATGCCATGTGCAGCCTGGGGCCAGCTGGGGAATCCCCCACTGACCCTGGGTGCCATGTGGCGCTGCCACTTTGAATCGCTATGGAGAGCATGGGGCCAGTGGGAGACTGCTTGAGTCCCCTGCTGGCTCTGTGCTCCCCACAATGCCTCCGCCTTTGAAGTATAGCTTCAAAGGCGGAGGCACCCATATCGACTAATTAAATAGTCGATGCAAATTGCATTGACTATTCGATTAACCGATTCATTTAAATTTAGCATCCCTAACGCAGTTGTATTGGTGACAAGTAACCAATAGGAACAGTGCACAGGTATTTCAGAGGAGTGCTTTGGGGAAGTTACATTGAAAGTGTCCCAGAATGTGGGTTTGCTACCCCCCTCCCTCCCAGAGGAATTAAACTAGTGCTGTGCCTTTACTTACCGGAGGATCAACGTTCTGGCAATCCATCTTCTGGGTTCAATTTAGCGAGTCTAATAAAGACCCACTAAATCGATTGCTGAGGGTGCCCCATGGTACCGATACTCCTTGCTGTCAGGAGGAGTAAGGGAAGTTGGTGGGAGTGTTTCTCCCATCAACCTCCCACTGTGGAGATGGTGCCAAGCTCGGCGTAAGGTACGTCAACTCCAGCTATGTTACATAGCTGAAGTTGCATATGTTAAGTCAACCCTTCCCCCCGCAGTGTAGACCTGGCCTAGGAAAGTATGTTGAACTATTTGTAAAAGAACAAATGGTCTGGAAGCACTTAATAAAGTGCTACCAGACCATTTGTTGTTTTTTTCTGTAACAGGCTAACTCGGCTACTCCCTGAAGCTCCTAATTGTAAAAGGATACTATCAGATGCATTGGTTAAACAAGTTTACCTGCTGTCTAACACTACTTGACATCATTACAGCTTTTAGAATACTATTTTAGTACATTTGTTTACTCTTTTTAAAAATAAGTTTAAACAGAGCTATGAGACTAATATTTGTTTCTTTCATTTTTCTGGCTCCCATGCCATGCCAAAATGCTGCAAGATTTCAGTTGTAAACGCTGCAAGAAGAGACTTGGTATTTAAAAACCTTAAAGCGTGTTTAAAGTCATGGATATGTAAGTGTGAGTCTTACATCTGTACAAAATCTAAACATGAGGCCTTGTTCGGCCTGAACGCGTCCCTTTAAATGCCGACTAAAGTGTGACCATTCTTGAGCTCTAAATCTGGACTACTGTTACTGCCTTAACTCCAGGGTTTGCTCCCTCATAGATCACCTCTTTTCCCCCCCAAACAGAGGCTACATTTTCAGTACAGACTGCGAGTCTTTTGAACAGTGACTGTGCCGCCCTTGAGTGGAAAGCAGGCTGTTGAAATTATCTGATGGTCTCATTTGGCCCTTGTATGATTTTGATTTTCTTTAATTACGCTTGCTCAGTCCCGGCTCGCACTGGGTCCAGGAACTACCCCTGCTGCAGCTCTGCAGTTTAAATGTAGTAGGAGCCGCAGCAGGGGTAGCGTCTTCCCTTATCGACTAATCGTGTAGTAAATGCAAATTATTGTATTGATTACCCAATTACCTGTCTCTTAACATCCTTACTACAAACCACAAGGCAGGCTGGGTCAGGTCTCAAACTTCTACCACGAGGGGAGAAAGTAGCTCTAAGTGCCCTGATCACATCCTGACTGGCACTGTTTCAATCATCCCTCTGGTGCAGGGTTTCTTATCCCTCTGTGATACATGGACTCTTGGGATACACCAGGTGTGTCTGGGGGAGTATCTGGGACAAATTGTCATGATGGATTTTATTAATTTTATTTATTTGCATTTGCATAAGAGGTTACTTAGATGCAACTTTGAAACACTGTGGGAATTTGTTGTATAAAATATTTTACTTCAAGGTGTACCAGTAAGCACGCAGACGCACCGATGTGCCAAGCCCTCACTTCCAGTCACCGTACAGCGTGGGGTCGAGCTGCCCAGCAATTGTCCATTCGGAGTTCAGAGCTTAGTGGTTTTTCCTGCTTGTATACATGGTGATTCCGCTATCTCTGTACATTACCTGTCGTTGGGCAGGGTACATATCTCACAGTTCTTTTATAAAGAACACACAAATTATCTGTGATGTGACAGGTAGGTGTACACAGGCAGCTGGTGGATCTGGACAGGGTATGTGTAGCTTTGTCTCTAGGGAGTGTGGGGCCCAGCAAAACTCATCCCCCTCCGCCCCCCCGCTCCCATTCCACCCCTTCCCCAAGTCCCTTCCCTACCTCTTCTCCCTCCTTCCCTATTCCACACCTTCCTCTAAGCTCCCTCTTCCGAACCACACGGGTATTGGGCTGGGGATGGGTCACTCCATTCCCGCTTGTAAGTGCAGGGGAGAGCCCAACTCCTGCTGCTGGCACCAGGGCACCCTCCCTCCCCCCGCTAACCCTCCGGGCCCCCCAAAGCATTGGAGCCGGGGCAGTTGCCTTGAATCATCCTATGTACAAGACGGCTCTGGGTATGCTGGTCTGGCTGGGAGTATGCAATAGGAAACATTTGGGAGCCTCTACTGTAGCGGACACTTGTGGTTCCCAATAAGCAGTTCCCTCCAATTCATTCATTCTGATGCTTTAAGTGAGAGCGAGGCTAGTGCCATTTTTTTCTCCATGGTGTCTCTGGCAGTTAAGTCTGTACAGCGGGTGCTTGCTGTCTTTTGGCTTTCCTTTCTTCCCGGAGCTTCGCTGTGGCACGCTGCCATCACTCGCATTGCCCGCTGATGAGAGAGAAATCGACTGGCCTGGGATTGCCCCATGCCATTCTGGAGACAGAATAACTGCTTGTCAGACTAACTTCCAGCATTTTGTAAGCAGCAGTTACCGGTCACAGCCGATGAAGTTGTGTGTGACGTTCAGAAATATATGGCCTATCAAACTCAAAGCAATGTTATCTTCCAGCCGTAGTCCCCGCAGGTGGATATTTCCCATGTGATTGGGAGTTACCAGTGTAAATGCTGTAACCTTTTGCTGTGTGTGTCTATGTACAATCTGCAAAAATACTTCACAAAGGCCAGCCACAGTTTATAGTCCCATTACAGTGTGTGTGTGTGTGTGTGTATATATGTATATAAATAAATATAAAGATTGTAGCTGGCTAATATGAAGCATTAAACTGGTTGGATTGAGTGCCAGATGTGGCAGTTGACACTGTCTGAGATTATAATCTGTCCCTGTGTGCATAAAATACATTTATCACACTTCATTTAGGGCTGGAAATTGAATCATTCAACACGTGAGTTGGTCTGGGTAGGATAGGGTTTGTATTTGCCTTTTAAAGCTGTGTTCTGACTCAGTACCTGCATTCCTGCGTGTTGGAATAAATGCAGAAGAATTAGTAACCTCTTGCATCTTCTGTAGTAGCTGTAAATGCTTTAAATTGCATCTGCTCACCAGCTCCCAAATGCTCTGAGACGCGTTGGAGCCTCTTCCCAAAATGTCTGGCAATCTAGAGGAGTGACTGGCTAATACTCTAGTTAAGACTTCACTTGCCAAAAAAGCAGAGAGCAAACATTTGCTATTGGATTGTCCTTAGTCATGTGCTGGCTGCCGGGGCGGGGCTTAGCAAAATGTCCCATTTACATGCTGTTTCTCAGTGCTTGGCTTTATCAACCCATTAAAATGTGTTAGAGAAATCCAGGTCTTACCCAGTGTTCCCCTAGCCATATATATTATGTTATTGGAGGTATTTGATATAGGAGGCTAGTGCCCGTCTCCCTTCACTTTAGCTGTATTTTTCACTTTTCAAAGTAGGCTACATCACGGAAGCATAGAAATGTAGGGGAGGAAGGGCCCTCAAAGTCATTAAATCCGGCCCCCTGTGCTAAGGCAGGACCAAGTCAACTTCACGTATCCCTGACAGCTGTTTGTCTAACCTGTTCTTAAAACCCTCCAGTGATGGGGATTCCACAACCTCCCTAGGAAACTGTTCCAGAGCTTAACGCCCCTCAGAGTTACAAAGTGTTTCCTAAGATCTAATCTAAATCTCCCTTGCTGCAGACGAATCTCATCGCTTCTTGTCCTATGTGCAGTGGATGTGGAGTGCAGCTGGTCACTACTCTGCCGAACAGCCCTTAGCGCACACAGATTGCGATCTCTTCCCCTCTGTGTTCTTTGCTAAAGACCAGTCTTTACCACGGGATATTTCGAGCTGCTTTATTCCAAGATGTGTTGCCTGCCCTGGTAGACCTTCAGGTGCACAGCTGACAGCTTTGAAGATTTTAAGCATCAATATCTGTTATCCGGGCTCAGATGGAAGTGATTTCAGTTAGGCTGTGATGAATTTATTAATGACCGTAAAAGTGCTAGGTGGAAAAGTGATAGGTATTGCTCAACACCTTTAGGATAATACGATGTTAGGCTCGCAGGGCAGCTGTTTATTATGGTTTTTGTTGCTGAGGTTTTTAGTTTTCCAGGTGACTCCTGCTTGCTGTGCTGCTTTAATAAAATATATAGCCCCCCAAATGCTGATGGCAGGAGGTGCAAACCACTCTATACCGTGAAAGTCGGCATGCAGGAAGTGACTCCATATGAAACCACCTCAGTCCCTGATTCCCATCTGTAGTGTGCATGTGTATTACTTCAACACAAAATCCTTCAAAGGGAAGGTTACAAAATGTGTATTTACCTAATGCACCTGACCTGCTCAGCTGCAATTATCTCTTAATCTGGGCGTTCTGGGTCTCTCCGGTAAATACAGCTTTAGCTGTGCTTCAAGGCATATTACCTCACTAAGTGTGTGTTTTGGCACGTGCATTATTTACCTGATAGACTAACAGATACAAAGGAGCCATTGCTGTCTCTTGTGCAAATAACCACAGGTCGTCCTTTAGTTTCTTCGAGGCAATTTTTGTTTTGTAGTGTAAATCTGGCTCCTCTTCGTATCCACCCAGGGGTGTTTCCTGCCCTCTGGGCCAGTGCCAGAGACACTGTGCATGCACCAAGGGGAGTCTGTGCTTGGTTCCTCTGCACTTTTAAGAAACTAACCAAAAGCAAGACCTCCTCACTTGCACATCAGGGAGGATGTGTACAGCTAGCTCACAGCTGCCAGCACCTAGCTGTCCTGTGTCTTCTCTCCAGTCTAGCTTGGGTGCTCTTTGAAAACAGGCTCCGTGCCTCCCTGCAGGTGCTGTGTATGCGACACTCCAGGTGCCACAGGGTCACGTGACGGCTGAGTGATCTGTAAAACTGCCACAGAGTTTTTAGGTCTCAAACAGAGTATTGAAAAAAATCCCCCTGGGTGTTTTATTGTAGGGCAGTGGGCGGAATCAATCCACCTTAACCAGTTTGGGTTTTGTTGAAAGGAAAATTCACCATTTAATGTCAGCATGTTAGATCAGTTCCTCACCTCACCTTCCCCCCCACATCCTCTGTCCGCTTCCGCCTCTCTGCGCCCCAAATCTGTGAGCAAGAGATTGTGGCACCTGAACCCTTCCAGGCGCAGCCAGACGGCATGGCCTCCGGAGGCGTGTTACCGAGAGGCTGACGTGGGAGTTGAGAGCGCTGTGCGGACTGGAAGGGTCTGGCTTGACTCCAGTGCGGGTTGGTGCCAAGTGGATTTTGAAGGGTGATTTTAACGGCATCTGCACTTGTCTCATTGTGCCTAACTCCTATTACGTGTCAGTAGTAGGGATGTTAAATATCGGTTAATTGAATAGTCGATTAACCTCATGAGTTCTTATCAGTTATTGACAATTCTGTAGACCCTGGTGGTGGGGCTGGCTAGTGCACTCCAACCCCACCCCCGAGGAGTTCCCTGCCACCCTGCGCTTCTGCCTCTGATACAAGACAGCAGCGCAGGGTGGTAGCAGCCCCTGGACCCGGCGCAAGCTGGACCTGAGCCGGGCTGCCTGCCCACCTGGCTCCTAATACACTGGAAATGCAGAGCTGCAGCAGGGGTAGGTCCCAGACCTGGCATGAGCCGGGACTGAGCTGGGCTGCTGGCCAGCCTGCTAAAAAATTTACTGGCAGGGGAAGGGGGGAAATGCATGTAGTCTATAGCATTAACCTATACGCTTTTGCTTATCGGTTAATCGACTACACTGTTACATCCCTAGCCAGTAGACATGTATCAGGAGGCCAAGGGTCTTTCCACAGACTTCAGTGAGCTTTGCACCAGACCCCTGAGCAAGCTGTATAGTGTTCTGTAGGGTGCAGACCCTGGAGCAGTGAGTGTAGTGGCCCTGTCTCTTAATGCAGAGCTAGTCGCAGAGGTGCAATCCAGGTTGCTGGTGGGCCTAGACACTCTCACTCAGTCCCATGCTGTCTAGTGTATTTGCAGTAGGTCCCTGTATTACCTGGGTGCCTTGCCGGAACCTTCCACCAAGGGCCCCAGGGAAGTCTCTTGCGAAATGGCTAGGTGGCAGAGACGACTGTGCACACGAGGTATGTGTACGCTAGTAACACAAGCCTCTCTCTTTCAAGTTTCAGATGCTTCTGGATGGTCAATGGTAGCGTTCTTCCATACTGGAGCAGCAAAGATTCCTCCAAGCTTACTGCTGAGGGTGAGACAAGCTCTGTGCTCCCGCCGCCCACGCTGTTTTCTCCAGGGGTGTGGCTCCATCGTAAACAGGAAACTGGCGTCCCACGGCTTTGGCGCGTCCATGGCAGCAATGTCATCCTTCCCTCCACAGAGATATCACTACTTTTTAGTGTTGGATTTTGAGGCCACTTGTGACAAACCACAGATCCATCCTCAGGTAAATATCCAGCCGTAGCCCCATGTATTCTTCCCTTGCAAGCTCTCCCCCCCCACCTCCCATGCATGCAGTGGGATGAATTGTCTGTCCCCTCACGTCACCACCCACAGTTCCGAGGCTTACCCCATGTCTGCCTGTTCTGTACAGCCTTCCTCAGCAGCTGTTGTCAGCCCAAGGGGTAGGTGATGAGCAAAGGAGGCGTTCCTACCTCTTAGAATGGCCCCTCTGCACCAATGCCAGGCCTGTCAGTCCAGAGGGAGTGAAACCCGAAACTTGGCCTCAATCAAGACAGTGAAAAGACGTTTGGGGTATGAAAACTTCACCTGTCTTAGGCCTCAGATGCTTGTCAGCTCTCTGGCTTGGGGATGGATTGAGCGGGTGCTAGCTGGGAACGCTGTGTTATTGGCTCATTCCAAGTGGCCTCAGCCGTTTCCTCAGGAAAACATGTTTCTAGCTTATAAAGTGGTGAAGGAGACAGTGCAGTGGTGCTTCTAGGGGTCTGCAGGTCCTTAGTAAGAATGCCTCTGAAAGGCGTGCACTTCCCCAGGCTTATCTTCTCTGGGCGTTGACGCCGAAGTCTAACGATAATCAAATGCTTCAGGGGCTAGCCAAGTTAGTCTGTACAGGATAAACTTAAAAAACAACAAATGGTCTGGTAGCACTTTATAGACTAACAAAACATGTGGATGGTATCATGAGCTTTTGTGGGCACAGCCCACTTCTTCAGATGACCGGAGTTATGAGTTTAGGATGTGCAGACCCAAAATAAATAGGGAAGAAGGCCCGGGGGGAGGGGGGGGGGAGAGGGAGAGGGAGAGGGAGAGGGAGGGAGGGAGGAAGGAAAAAGAGAAGGGGCTGGGAAACAAGGAACTGAAAATATCAAAGGGAAAAACAAGTAGGCAGAGCTGGTGCCTATAAGCACCTGAAGATTGGATAGTTAAAAGGAAACAGAGAAGGATCAAAGGGAACGAACACAAGAATCCACACAGAGAGCTGTTGGCACCTTCATTGAATGTTAGGTTGGTAATGTCCCAGCCAGCCATTGTCCGATTGAGGAGATGATGATAATTTAAATAGAAGCCTCCAGTGCATCTGGATCTCGAGGGTGCCATTTTCAGCTTCTCACCCCTGACACTAACACCTAATGTAGACCTGTCCATGTGTCTCCATGTGCAGATGGTGGTTTCCTTGGCAGTGGAATGTAAAATGTGTTAATGACTGAAAATACTGTTCTTCATTCAAGAATGGCCATAATGGGTCAGACCCATGGTCCATCTAACCTGGTAGTTTGGCTTCTGACAGTGACCAGTGCCAGACACTTGGGGGACTGAAAAGGCAATCGTGGAGTGATCCAAATTCTAGATCTAGACCAATTTCTGGCATTACATGTGAGGGACACCCAGAATGTGGGCATGCACCCTGTCTTGGCTACTAACTGTGCATGGGCCTAACCTTCGTGAACGTCTCTACTTCTTTTTTGAACCTTGTTACAGTTTTGGCCTTCACAAAAACACCTGGCAATATGTTCCCCAGGTTGACTGTGCACTGTGTGGAAAAAGTACTTCTCTTTCCTCCTTTTAAACTTCTGCCTGTCAATTTAGTTGAGCGACCCATGGTTCTCGGGTTACATGAAGGGATAAATAACACTTGCTTATTCACTGTCTCCAAACCCTCCACTATTTTATAGACGTCTTGTCATTTCCCCCTTGGTTGCCTCTTTTCCAAGTTGAAAATCCCAGGCTTTTTAGCATCTCCTCAGACGGAAGGTGTTCCATGCCCTTCATCATTTTGTTGCCCTTCTCTGTACCTTTTCCATTTTAATGTAGCTTGTTTGAAATGAGCCTACCATAACTATACACAGAATTTAGAGTGTGGGCATATCATAGATTTATGATATTTTCTGTCTTATCTACCCTTTTCCTAACGGTCTCAACATTTTGTTAGCTTTTTTTGACCGCTGCTGCACATTGAATGGATGTTTTGAGAGAATGGTCTCTTTGAGTGGTAACAGCTCATTTAGACCCCACTGTTTTGTATGTATAGGTGGGATGATGTTTATAGTGTGCGTTACCTTGCATTTATCAACCCTAAATTTCATCTGCCATTTTGTTGCCCAGTCACCCAGTTTTGTGAGATCCCTTTGTAATGCTTTGCAGTCTGCTTTGCACTTTACTATCCTCCTTCTTCAGCCCTTGGTCAGACAGTTGGCCATAATGATCGTTTGCCATTTGTTGTGTTCCTGCTCAACCACGAAGGCTTGATGGCTTAAGAGTCCAACATCAGAACAGACTTGATGAACTCATGTATTAGGGGGTCTGCCTCTGGGCTGCCACCACCTCTTGGATGATGGAATTTTATCCCAGATGTTACAAGCCACCCAGGGAACGTTTTTTGCTGGAACATCTTGTGGCATCTTTGCGACATGTGACATGTCTGAAAAGCAAAAGGCACCTCCTGTGGACAATAGCCCCAGTAGTCTGTAGACCCTAATGATCATAAACATCTGCTTACAGATGAAGTCATTCCACTTAATGCTCAGTATGTGACGTTGACATTTTGTGAGGAAAGCCTCCAGCTTTGGCCGAGTCTGCTCAATCAATGTAGTATCCATGTTGTGCAGCCGTACAACAGAATTAAATCAAAGCAGTCATGGGAAGGATACAGCTCGAATGGAACCTGACGCTGGTTATCCTACTAAGATGATGAGTCAATATCTGTTGTAAAATGATTCGATGGTGTCATTGTTTGAAGAGATTGGAGTCTTGAGTGGACCTGGTTGTAGATTTAGCAGCTTTGTCTTTCTCCATGAAACATGGAGACCAATCTGAGTGGACTCCTCCTCTGTATGCTGGAGTGCCTCACAAGACCTCTTGTGGGGAGGGGTCTGTACTAAAAGAACATCCTCGTCAGCGTAGTCAGGGTCTGTGAGCGAGAGATCACTGGTCTCAATGCCTGTGGACCTGACACAGTGTTGACTTATGAAGTCCATTGCCCGGCAGTAGAGTGCAGGGGCCAGAACGCAACCCTGCCTAGCACCAGACACTGATTTAAAAGGCGCTGACATCTGGTTCCCTGATCAACAAGGGCAGCTTGTCTCATCAAGTCCAGCAGCGTGGTAGGCACACCTACGCCCTTTAAAGCCGTCCATAAGGCGACATGGTCTGCTTAGTCAAATGCATCCTTACGATCAACGGACACCACGTGCAGGTGATTTCTGAAGTCACGGTGTATCTCCGACAACAAGCGAAAGGCCAAAATGGTGTCTGTCTACTTGTTCCTTGTAATGCCTAACTGTTCAGGACAACTCTTCCGATCTCAGAGGCTTCAGGTGTGCTAGAAAAATCATGCGCAAGCACGTTTCCTGGAACAGAGAGCAGGGTGATCGGCCGGTAGCTCCTACATTCGCTGTGCAGTCTTGTGCCTTTATAGAGTGAAATCACAATATTGCCCTTCCAGGCAGTTGGCAGGGTTCCACCTCTCCACACCAGATGAAAGATGGCCAGAAGTGATTCTGCTGAAGGATCAATAGCCCATTTTAGCAGCTCTGAGGGGATGCCTTCAGTACCGGTTGCATGCCCATTTTTCAGTTTACATCTGGCACACTTCTCTTCAGTGTTGGTGCATTGGTACATATGTCTAGATCTGGAGCCATAGCGACTGCCAGATCATCCGGCTCTGAACTAACGGCAGCCAGAGGCTGGTTCAGGACACTAGGATCATATTCCACCCAGCGTGAGAGAACGTCATTGTCCCACTTACCTGGATAGCCTCAGTGGTGTTCCGGATGCTGTTGGTAGTAACAACCTGTCAAGACTGTTCCCCACTCTGGTACTCTGAGTGCAGAAGATGGGGGGGGCCTGCAAGAGGCCATAAAAACCTCGCCTCTATAGGCTTCTGCTTACAAAAAACTCCCCAAGGTCATAGATTTCCTGTCTTGGAGGGCAGCTGCCACCATCAAGTGTAAACCCCCCTTTTTCTGAAACCCAGGAAGAAGTTTTCTTCTTCCAGAGGGGTACCCCCCACCCCCAAGCTCTTTTACCACAAGAGAGCTTGGGAAAAAACAGAAAACAAACTGCCATCTCTTATAGCTGACCTTTCAGTCTTAGGCATGCCCACATAGAACTCCTGTTACTTTCTAGGACACAAGGAATCAAATCCTCACTTTAAAAAGGGTGATTTTTATTAACAAAACAAAAAGATATATTTAATAAAGCATATTTGGTTTCTAGGTGTTACAGAGCAACTGAGTAAAAACAAAGTAAAACACAGAGAAACATAATATCCCTGGGTGCAGCTTAGAGATAGCGAATGTGGGGGGAGAGGGGGAGGCGAGGCGAGGCGAGGACATGGATTTAGCATGGAGAAGTTTAACCAAACAACAAAACAAAGAAAAAGATCCTGATCGTGACTAAATATACATTTCTCTATCTACTCATGAGCCGTACTTCCAGGTCCAATCCATTTACAAGCCCAGCATTCCTTGTAGGCGTGGTAGTTTTGCCTGGATTAATTCATCTTGTTTCCTCCAGCTCCTAGCTTAAAAAAATCACAGAAAGGAACAGCAGACAAGTATATCTATTCTGTTTAAATGTCAACAGTCTTTCCCATTAGCATTCCTGGCTTCCTGCCAAAACCCCCTAGCTACCTGAGTTTAACCCTTTAGTCCCCGAGTGCTGGTCAGCACTCCTATCCATCCCACAACCTCTTGACCACTGTGGTTGTGAATGGTGCAGAATGCTGTCTTCCAGTCGCCCCTAGCTAAGCTAAATGCAATGACCTCTGCCCCTTTGTTATAATATGCCTCACGATCGTGAAGAGCCAGGGTATTGCATTTTCATTTCAGCGGATTACGAGGGCACTTATCACCGTGCAAGAAGGCCGTGGCCCTCAGTTTAATGATCTGGAAGGCCTCCTCCAATAGCCATGGTCGGTGTGCTGGATGCTGATAGTCGATCATCTGCTCAGCAGAGTGGTTGTGGGTATAAGTGAACAGGGTCCTGGCAACCTCCATCTTGTCTGGCAGATTAGCTGGAGCCAAAAATCTGTTGCTGCCATCCATGCAAAATCTGTTGGCTAAACATGGCACCCAGAGCGTGTCAGTGTCAAATTCCATCATCATCTCAGGGCTCACCTGCTTGTTGGAGTAGCAGTGTAGTACGGGCGACCGCTAGGTGGTGATCTGGGTTCACCGCTCATTCTGCACGACAGTATACTCTACAGGAAGCGAAGAGAGACCTGTTGCATGTAACTGTGTGGTCTCAGTCCTTCCAAGTGATGCCATTATGAGAGATCAATGACATCGGGTGAATGCGCTGCCACTTGAACCATGTCCCAAGAATGGTAAGCTTCTAGGGCGCACTGAACATAAGCAAGCAGCGAGAGTTATCATTATGACTTGTTCTTGGGGGGGGCGAGTGGCTGCATTCAGGTCACCTGGGATCATGAGAGGAGTATGTGGAGGGACTGTGCATTCTGAATGTTCCAGCTGATGCTACAAATGATCTTTCGCTGGGTCTACAGATTCCTCTCTGAGTGAGTAGACTCCTGTGACATTGAGGCAACTGTGCCGATGTTTAAGACGTGCACTAAGTAAATGAGGAGACACGGGCATCCAGGTTGTCGGGGGGGGGCTTGGCCTCACCTGGCAGTAGTAGTGCTACTGCACATAAATGGTTGGGGCTGCCAGAGTCCAGAAGTAAAGACTCTTCCACCTCGTGACCTCCGTGATCTCTCAGCCTTGCTTCTGATGGTCCCACGATGGGTATGTGAAAACGGTCCATCTGTGGTGAGACGGCGATCAGATGGCCATGCCTGGGAAGGGGTGCAACATTCCAAGTTGCAATTGTGGTGCCACTTCGCAATTATTCTGAGTAAGTTTATATTGTCTGCAAATGTTGCCACCTCACTATTTACCCCTTTTCCAGATCATTTATGAATGTTGAACAGCACTGGCTTCAGTACAGATCCTTGGAGGACACCACTATTCATCTCTCCAGTGTGAAAACTCACCATTTGTTACTGTTCTTTGTTTCCTGTTTTTTAACCAGATCCATGAGAGGACCTTCCCACTTCCCCCATGACAGCTTACTTTGTTTAAGAGCCTTTGGTGAGGGACCTTGTCAAAGGCTTTCTGAAAGTCCAAATACACTTTATCCACTAGATAACTCTTGTCTGCATGTTTTTTGATCCTCAAAGAATTCTAATAGCTTGAAGGTCTGATTTCCCTTTATAAAAGCTATGTTGACTTCTCCCCCCTGGAATCTGTGTTCATCTTTGTTTCTGACAATTCTGTTCTTTAGTGTTTCTTCATCTCAGTTTCCTAGAGTTAGCTTACTGGCCTGTCACTGTCCAGATCACTTCTGGGGTCAGTTAAAACCATTGGTGTCATATTCGCATCCTCCAGGCATCTGGTACAGAAGCGGATTTAAGTGATAGGTTACAGACTAGAGTGAGAAGTTCTGCAATTTCTTCAGAACACTTCACTGATTATCATATGGTGCTGGGGACTATTGCTATTTTAGTTTATCAATTTGTTCCCAAACCACCTCAATCTGGGCAGTCCATCAGATTTGTCACCTCAGTAGAATGGCTCAGTTGTGAGACACTCCTTCTTCACATCATCTGCAGTGAAGACAAATGCCAAGAATTCATTTAGCTTCTCCATGATGGCCCTTGTCTTACCTAAGTGCTTCTTTTAGCACCTCCAGCAGGCTTATACAGTAGGCTTCCTGCTTCTGATGTACTTCAACCATCTTTTGCTGTTCGTTTTTCAGTCTTCTGCTAGTTGCTCTTCATATTCTTTTTTGCCTTTCCCTAATTTATATGTTTCCATTTGGCTTGCCAGGGTTTGCCATTGTGCATCTTGGGGTTTCCGTTTATATTGAGCCATTTTCTTAACTCCGCTGCTATGCAGGGCCCAGGGTGGTAACGAACAGCCAGTATCGTAGTATCTCACAATAGTCACTCGGTTTGGTACATGTAAACCACAACTATGCTGGGAATTTGACCCGACATTGGCAGCAGAGGGTGTCGGGTGATATGCTAATGGCTGGTCTCATTTGTACTAAAAGTTACACTGTTTTCAACTCCGAGACAGGGGCTTTCACACCTGAGAACTGTTGTAAGCAGCCAGGTCTGTAGTTACTGCAAACATGCCTGCACCTTAGAATGACACTTGTAGAGAGGGGTTTGCAGGTCTGGATTTAGCTTTCGTAACATCTCCAATCCAGTGCCTTGCTCTGGGCAGGGCAGCCAGTCACACCGTTCACCTGCAAATTAACAGGAAATGGCCTCGTTTGGGACTGTTCCCGCCCGAGGAGATGCTGAGGCATTACCTCTTGTTCTGCTGGAAAAGCCTTCCCTCTGTCCAAGTGAAGTGTCGGGTATTTCCTGCACGCCCAGCCTCGGGCGCACAGACCTGTCAAAACCGTAAATTGGTTTTCCCCTGTCCTTCTCGATATGGGGTTGGGCTGCACACATTTTGATGCAAAACCATGATGCATGTGGAGCTGGTTTACAGCTGGCAGTAAAATGGAACATGAGTGGAATATGATTACTACTGTTTTAAGGAGCTCTGTCCCCAAGTCCTTGCCGTGGCAGTAATGGTTTGGGCCAGAGCAGATCGGCTATATATTTTGCTAGTGAGATGGAATCTTTAAGGTGGGGATGTGTTTTGATTTTGTTTTTTAATTATCTGTGTTCAGTGCCTGCCTGCATCGTGCCTTGTCTGACTAGGGCTGACAGTCCCCTACCTCTGCAAAAACAGATGAGCCTGGAAACTAAAGAAATGCTCCTTATTTTGGGCCTTACTGCCCTGGAATCAGCCCAACTGGTAATGTGCAAAGAAGGTGTCCTCAGAAAAGCAGCCATGTAAAATGGTACCTTCCCATTCCCTGTATCTGAGTCAGCAGCGTGCTGTCGTGTGTTTTGCTACTGCTGGTTCTCTGGGCTCTTCAGTACTCCTGGTGAGTGCTGGCTTTGTGCCGCCTTAGGGACAATGCTGGCTGAGTTCCAGTTCTGGAATCTTTTACCGGGAGCACGCAAGATGCAGAAAATTTAGTCTCCGAGCTTTGGTCTGAGTACGGCACTTGGAGCCAGGAACAGCCAAGCCCTAATCTTCCCTCTGCTGCTGGTTCCTTCTGGGACCTGGAGCAGCTCATTTAACACCTCTGCCTCCGTTTCGTCACATGTAAGAGGAGCTAAGGGGGTGCTGTCAGGAGAGCGATTTGGAGATGAAGATGCTGTTTACATGCTAAGTGGTGTTGCAGCAGCCACTAGCCAAATCCATTGTTGTGGCATGTACATTAAGCCTAGAAGTCACTCACGTACTCAACGTGGTATCCCACAGTATTACTACTTGTCTCAGTTACTATCCTTTGAACTGCTCTCACGCTGCGTGGTAAGCCACAGGAGGAGTGATCCAAAGTGCATTGTTACAACATCTGGAGACCTTGCTCTATTCATAGAATCCTAGGGCCGGCAGAGACCTCAGGAGTCATGGAGTCCAGCCCCCTGCCCAAAGCAGGACCAAACCCAACTCAATAATCCCAGCCAGGGCTTTGTCAAGCTGAGACTTAAAAACCTCTAGGGATGGAGATTCCACCCCTGCCCTAGGGAACCCATCCCAGTGCTTCACCGCCCTCCTAAGGGAAATAGTTTTTCCTACTATCCAACCTAGACCTCCCCCAGTGCAACTTGAGACCATTGCTCCTTGTTCTGCCATCCGTCACTACTGAGAACAGCCTCTCTCCAGCCTCTTTGGACTCCCTTCAGGGAGTTGAAGGGTGCTATCAAATCCCCCCTCACTCTTCTCTTCTGCAGACTACAAGCCCAAATCCCTCAGCCTCTCCCTGTCCACCCATGGGGAGAGCTCTGCTGTGACCAGCTCATGCTTAACTTTTTCTGTCCTTAAATGAGTTCTTTGCTTCCTTTTTGAATCTCTGAAGATCTCTCATCTGGGCCCCTTTTCATGCTCTGCACGTCTCCCCTTGGGGACCTCGTGTCTCGGCCGCCATGGAATTACCTTAGGAAGCCAGCAGTATTGCTCCTTACCTGGCCACATGATACGTGGCAGCTGCCCTGTAAGTCCCACGCTTGTGCCAGATGCATGGTCTGTCCCTTTCCCAGCTTTTGGAGCCCGAGAGCGATGGTAGATGTTTGCATGGGCACAGATCCAGCTCATGTTCTGTCAGATCATTGTAAACTCCCTCGACGTTGATGGCTCCTCCTGAGGGACAAGTGTTACTGATGATTAACCCAAGCGAGAGCATGCCGCCCCAGGAGAGTTTGCCAGTTTGTGGATTCGGTGGCTATACCGCCAGGTGATCAGAACAGCCTGGGGTCAATAAGGGCTATAATTTCCCCCACCGTATTGCCAAGCCCAAAGTTTCCCAGCAAGGTGGGAAAGTCCGAGAGGAGAAAAAGTGCACCATGTGTGTTGCAGAACGCTTGGAAGAGCCCCCATCACCTAGGGTTTCCCAAGGCGGAGGACTCTATTGCAGCAATCCCATCTGGAGGCCAGAAGGGAATACAGTAGATTATCCCTAAAGCCAGCACCAAAGGGAATGGTCACTGTCCTAGCCAAGTGCAGATTAATCTTTTGCGAGCCCTGCCTTCCCCGCTCCACCCCAAGTCACTGCCACTAATCCAACCTGAGGCCCAGCCAGCTGCTTGCATGGGGGAAGAGGTGGAGGCAAGGGGAGTAGAGGAGTGAGCCGTGGGCGGAGCCTCGGGGGAAGTGACAGCAGTGGGCGGGGCCACGGTCTGCGCTTGGTGCTGTTGTAAATGCGATAAGACAGACAGGGAGAGATTCCAGTGCCCGTCTGCTCTGCCCAGGAATCGGTAGGAGGCAGGTCGCTTAGCCCAGTGTTCACGTGGCCGTTGGACTGTTGTGACTGTGTTGTACATTACCTGACAAAACCCACATTAAGGATCATTTTTAATTGCTCAAAAGTAAAGAAGTTCAGACTTGTTTCCTCTGGTGACCTTAACTCTGCTGCCTCCATGGATAATGGTTACCAGGGGAGTGGTGCATGGGTACTTAATCTCTGTGCAACTCAGGTTACAGGTGTTGTTTAAACACACAGTTCCCACTTCAGCGTGTTCCTGTGCTGTTACTGGAGACGAGCTATTAAAGATGCATGCGATACAATGATTCAAATGGCTTTGCTTTGTTACTAAAGTTATGCTAAGAACCTATGAATTGCAGAAACACACAGCGCTATAGACGTACATCTGTGGCAGTTCCTTTGTACACGGTTTCCCATATAGCATGTGTCCCTGTTGCAGTGCTGTGGGAACCCTTATGCAACACGTCCAGCCTTGTAGCTGGCATCTTATTGCAACCAATTGCATATCATCTCCCTCCTGTAAAAGGGGAAAAATAAAACAAGGAAAAATAAATCGGGAGGGTTGGGAGAGAATACAACCATAATTTCAGAACAAGTTCTTTAGGGTAGGAAAGAGGAGCTGCAGTCTGGTGCAGAAAAAAATCTGCTCTCCCTGGCAATTGTTTTATCTTGGTAGTGAGAGTCATGTTGTGACCTATGTGATCTGACACGGGGTGTTATGGCTGCAGAATTAACTATTTATTTGAAGCCCTTGGAGCTAGATAAGATGACCGGGAATCCAGGTCTCCTGCAGAGCTCAGTCACTAACTCACCAGGCAAGACATCTGAGGTATGAAAGTATTCAAAGCAACTTGATCTTTAAAAATGTAAATCACCATTATTATAGCAACAAGCCTGGAATACTAGGTGCTCAGGCGATCACCCGGCAGAGTACTGATTGGTCCAAACCTGCTTTGTTATTCATCATCTGCTTTAAAGCTTAGCACTTGCTGGGACCCTTGGCATATAGCTTACTGAGACCAGTGACTCGTGGCAAGTCAGTACGACAAAATTAAGTTGACTTAAGTTCCACCAGCGTACTGCACTGTAGTGATTATGTCGCTTTTGGATGGCCGTGTTGTGCTCCCTGTGTCGGTGGTAGGTATCCTCTGCGGAGCGTTTGCCCTGATGTCCCTGTCCTGTGGGGCATGGCGGGCCGGCGTTGGTTAGTGTAAGCAGCGCCGCGTCTGTGCTGACCTGGTGTCAACCTAACGACATTGACCTGAGCGCTGTGCCCCTCACCGAGGTGGAGTTAAGTCGGGGCAGCGAGTGAGCGATGTCAGTCGCCGCGACGTTTTAGTGTGGACACCGACGTAGGCCAGTGTTAGCTGCCCCGGGTCAACTTTGTAATGTAGGCCGAGGCTAAGTTATGGCAGGGTGCGCTAGTTCCCCCCTGCTGTCTGAGCACTGTGCCGTTAGCTATGCAAACTTAACCCTGGAATGGGTACCCAATTGCAGGGCTACAGAGGGGGCATGTTGCAGCAAAGGGTAGTTGAGCACCACTCACGGTGGGGGGAAGAGCCATACCCCCTCCAAGTCAACCCCCTTCACCACGCACCCTATGTCACCTACCACCCCATGTTGGCACCCATCTGGGGTATCCAACAGCTACACCCCACCAGGGGACCCTGCTGCGAAAGAAACCTTCAGCCAACCAGCCTCTTCAGGCTCATCGTCGGAAGCAAGCTGTTGCCTGTAGGGAACGTTGTTCACAGGCAGTCCCTCCGTAGCTGACCTGTCAGGCCTCATCCACAAAGGACACCTGCACAGCAAGAACTTTGTTAGATGCGAAAAATCATGGTCTCAATAAAGATGCTGGATTTACAGTGTATTACAGCAAACTGTAACCCACTGACCTCTGATTATAGGGGTGTTCCTGGCCACTCCTCCGTGAATGGCCCCTGAGAATATGTGCTAACTACTTGTGCTAAACTACTGGATCTTGTACTGAGCTCCGACCCTCTCGGTACCTTTCCCTGGCCTGAAGAAAAACTCTCTGTGTAGCAGGCCTCTCTCACCAACACGCCGAAGATATTCAAATTGCTTCAGTGTAAATCCATTATATGCTCACACCATCTTGAATACTGCATGCAGATGTGGTCATCCCATCTCAATCAAGATATCTTGGCACTGGAAAAAGTTCAGAAAATGGCAGCAAAAATTATTAGGGGTATGGAACAAGAACGTGATAAGACTGGGACTTTTCAGGTTGGAAAAGAGATGGCTAAGAGGAAATATGATAGAAGTTTATAAAATCATGACTGGTGTGGAGAAAGTAAATAAGGAAATGTTATTTATTCCTTCTTGTAACACAAGAACTAAGAGTCACCAAGTGAAATGAATAGGTAGCAGGTTTAAAACAAACCAAAGGCAGTATTTCTGCACGCAGCGCAGTCAACCTGTGGAACTCCTTGCCAGAGGATGTTGTGAAGGCCAAGACTTAAGCAGGGTTCAGAAAAGCACTAGATAAATCCAGCTGCTGTTTTGAACTGATGCTTCCATTTGGGAGTCTTACCCAAGCTGCCTCATCCAGGGACATGGCTGTGGCTGGGGGCAGCAAGCTGGAAAGGGAAGATATAAAATGAACATGGCCCACTTTATATGAACTAAAAGCTGACTTTACTGATGGGTCTCAAAATGTAAATGTAGAGCGGGACTCGTCATCCATCTGGTGTGTTTCTAGTGGGATTCTGTAGGGATCTGTGTGTGACCCTATGCTGTTCAGAAAATATAATGACCCTGAATAAAGTTTGCAGATGACACCCACATTTGGGGCGTGGTAAATAATGAAGCAGATGGGTCACTAATACAGGTTGATCTGGATCACGTGATAATCTGGGCACAAGCAAACAATATGCATCTGAGCATGACTAAATGTACTTACATCTAGCAGCAAAGACTGGAGACCATATTTACCAGATAGGGGACTTGATCCGGGGAAACAGGGACTCTGAAAAAGATGTGGGGGTCATTGTGGATGATCAGCCAAACACGAGCTCCCAGTGTGACTCTGTGGCCAAAAGGGTGGGTGCAGTTCTTGGCGGCAAAAGTGGGAACTCTGAATAGGAGTGGGGAGGTTATTTTACCTTTTTTACCTGCCCCTAGAGCTCTAACCAAGGAGCAACGTCAGGGGCTTAACCTGTTCTCCTGGGCAAGGTGGTTTGCCTAGCTTTGACCCTGTTCTCCAGCTGGAACACCAGGGGGCGGAGCTGGTAGCGGCATGGGGGCACCCATTTTTCTGGGGCTCCCCAGTTGGCCTGGACCCCTTTGGCACACCCTTTTGGCCCAGTGGCTAATCCACCACTAGGAGGTGGTTGGGCCAATGAGCATTTTTGGCCCACTATACAGTTTGTGTACTCAGATGTGGCCTTCAGGCCAAAAATGCAGCAGCCAACCTGTGGAACTCCTTGCCAGAGGACATTGTGAAGGCTAAGACTTTTAACAGAGTTTATAAAAGAGCTAGATGAATTCATGGAGGTTAGGTCCATCAGTGGCTATTAGCCAGGATGGGTAGGGATGGTGTCCCTGGCCTCTGTTGTTCAGAGGCTGGGAATGGGCAACAGGGATGGAATCACTGGATGATTCCCTGTTCTGTTCACTCCCTCTGGGGCATCTGGCATTGGCCACTGTCGGCAGACAGGACACTGGGCTAGGCAGACCTTTGGTCTGACCCAGTGTGCCTGTTCGTATGTAACCGTGCTCACCCTGGCAATAAGGCACATAGTTTCAAAGGTGAAAGTAAATCCCCAATGTAACAATTTCCTGAGGGTCCGGGTGAATTCTTCATCACTGGCAGTTTTTAACTCAGTATGTTTCTAAGAGATCTGCTCTATGAATGATTTGGGGCGAGTCTCTGGCCAGTGTTGCACAAGAGGTCAAACAAGATGATCATAATGGTCCCTGTTGGCCTTGGGATCTGTATTAAGCATGTTAAAGACTAGTCTATTCCCTCCTCCCTCCCCCATCAGATAGAGGCAGCAAAGCGGGGAGGGAAGAGGGGGTTCTTCAAAGGGCAGCACTGCACAGCTGAGCCTGGCTCAGGTGTGCGGCGCTGCCCTTTAGAACGCTGCCTTGGTGTTTCGAAAGGGCAGCGCTGCTTGGAGCCTGGGGTCAGCTGGGGACTCCCCAGCTGCTCCTGGGCTTTGCGTGGCATTTAAAATCGGCAGTGCAACGTGGAGTCTGGAGTCAGCGGGGGACTCTGACCCTGGGCTCCATGAGGGCACTTCCACGTTGAAATGCACAAGAGCCTCCTCTGAGTACTCTTGTACATTTCAAAGCTGGCACGCCTGCTTGCAGCCCAGTCAGCAGGACTTTCCGCTGGCCCCAGGCTGCATGTGGTGTTCCGCATTCCTCCTTTGAAATGTACAAGAGCCCCAGCGGGGACTCTTGTATGTTTCAAAGGAGGAATGTGAAAGTGCCTATGGAGTAGTTGATGAAAATTCCATCGATTACTCGACTAGTAAATTAATCGCAGTTTAACATCCTTAATCTGTGTATCTCAGTGTTGCAAATTTCAAGTCTGCAATATTTGGTGTCTGTCTTTATGCTCACATTCCTGGAGTTATTTGATTAAATGGATGCTGAAATTCTCAAATAAATAATAATAAAAAAATCGTCATGGTTGTGGAGAAAAGCCTGAGAATATGACCCCAGTATGATCTAAAGGCTCAGAAACCAGAAGACTGAAGAAAAAGAACCTCAGTTTATCATTTAAAGAAAATGTCATGATCATCAAGAGACTCTCATGATTTTTGGGGGCCTGACTTATGCTGTTTGAATGTTTGGGGTAGGCAGTTCCCTGGTTCTAGAACTAGGGCGGGGTGGCAGGACAAAAACCCTTCATATTCCAAGATCCTGGAGTGGAAGCTGGCATCACATCAACCTTTTCTGTGGGATTCATTGTCTTGTGGTGATTTCCATTGTCCCTTTTGTTCTTCCTTTGGGTGAATATGTGTGTGAACGTCTAGGGTTCCCCCTAGCCCTCACTTCTTCTACTCTTCTCCCAAGGTAGATGTGTTCAAATTAATTTAACGGGCAGGTGTGTGCGCATGTCTGCTTCCAGGTAGCTGTGGCAGAAGTAATTGCTGCTGCCCCAAAGGTCTCTTGACCAGGGCTGATTAATATGCAAAGTAACTGGCCTCGAAACATATGCTGCAATATTCCCACTGTGTGTGTGTGTGTGTGTGTGTGTGTGTGTGTGTTAGTGTGAGATGGCCATCATTCAGAAAGTTTGTGTGGCCTGTGGTGATTTTTTTTGGTCCCCCATCTCTCTCCCCTTTTTTCCCCTTCTGTTACTGACATCTCTGATGTGTTTTGGTCAGTTTAATCGAAATGAGGTACTGGGGATAAGACCTATGAGATCATCTTCCCAATTGCCCCTGGAGGCCAGTGCAGGATTGCTCAACTTGAAAACAGCTTTAGTTAAAATAATTAAGGAAGGGGAAAAAGACAAGTCTGTTAGGTTTTCATGGTCCATGCTCTGTCCTTTTTTTCTATTTTACTTGCATTGGAAAAAAGGGAAAAACAAGCTTTTTAAAAGCTCCGATTCTTCCCCCCTTTTTCCACCTTCCCCCCTCCCCTCCGGAAACTTGGAGGCATCAACTCTCATCTGTCAAAGTGTAAATCAGCAATTAAAACACAAACAGGGAAATGCCAAAGATGACCCGAAGCACAAAGCAACTGACAAACAAGTCCGGACAAATCGGTGGATAATTTATAAGCATTGCCCTAAAATCTAATTATTTGGCAATTCGAATTTGCAGCCGGCCATGGCTGTGCAATAAATTTAACCCGCCATAAATTATTTAGGAGCAGCCCATGGTGTAAATCAAAACCACGAGTGTTTGTTTAAGAAATAAACCCCTTTTGCATAAAATGACTTTTTTCTTGGATAGAAGAACAAGTGAACAGACTGCACTACCACTGAGCTTGTGTTCCCTCTGTGGAGGGCCCTGCTGCCTCTGCCCCCTTTGGAAGGTGTAAATGGAGGGTCTGTCCTTTTTCTTATCAAAAAATCCTTTTCCCTCCTTGGCAGCACCCATGGGTTTATATTGCATTTTCAACAGTTGGCTCAGATTTGGACTGGTATCTTTTATCCTTTGTATTTATTAAACTTCTTCAGTTGTAGGGGAGCGGGGTGGGACGACAGGGAGGAGGGCTAGAATGTACTGTACTCCCGGATAGTTTTTGAACGTAATGAGCCATGGTCTCTAACCTAAATAAATACATGCGGGGTTTTGAGCGTGCCTCGCCCGCGTCTCACCTAGACGCTGGTTAAAGGGTTTGGCAAGTCTGCAAGATCATGCTATGTATTTTATTCTTGTATTCTAATTATGTTAAGATTCCAAGATTATGGGCAAAGGATTCTGTGAATAGCAGTGTAATCTTGCTGTTTTATTTCTATACCCAAGAGGTTTCCCCATTGTGGGAACTCGTTTAGGGAGCACAATTGTTAATTTCTTCATTATCAGCAGAATTAAAATTGCTAATTTCCCCTCTTCCTGCATCCCCAGCTTGGTGTTTTAGGCAGGGGGCTTCGCTTAGCTCTGGTGAAGCTGGAGAAGCCTGAGTTTGTAGAGGGGATTTCACGGCCTAATCCCTCAGAAAAGGAAGCCCTTTTTAGCTTTGCAGTTGTGATGCAGCCTATCTGTTGTTTCAAAGAGAACTGTCGTGAGACAGGCAGGTTATGCAGCGTGCTTGCATGTGGTGTCTCTCTTTGGGGTAGCTGGGAAGGAGGGAAAAATGATCAGAGTGCTGTGATGCAGTTTAAAGAAATGCAGACTCCTATGTCTGAGCAATCCGATTTGATAACAAGAGGCTTACAATTTTAACTTTTCCCACATTTGCATATTAGCACAATGGGGGGGGGGGAAATTAGGGGGTCTCTTCAGACATGCTAAAGAGATGCTAAAATCAATTTTGTTTCACAGTGTAATTGCAGCTGCCTGGGCCAGCGATTTGGAGCTGTGTGCCAAGGAATTTCCCCATTCCAAACGGATTCAACTTTTCATGACATTTTTGGAAAGGCAAATGAAGAGTGTGTAACCTGTGTATCATGTCAGTCTTGATTTCAGACTTTGGCTTCAATGAAAACATTACAATCTGGTTGTATCACCAGCAATTGGAGTTCCAGCTTTTCTTTCAAGTTAGGCTACACTGCTAAATAAAAGATACAGCTGCAGTGGGAATGGGCATTCACCATGAGATTGTTTGTATTCCTGGTAGAACATGGCTGTTTGCAGCCTCCAGATACCTCCAAAACAATTCCAGTTCATTCAGAACTCCTCGTGTGTGCAGTTCAGCACGGGCTGCAGGAAATCCGTGAGAAGACAGGTAAAAGGAGAGAGAGGAATGCTGGGTGGAACTAGAGCTGGGAGATGCTGAAGTCAGCATTAATGCTCTCTTTGGTCAGAATTAGACGCGGATGCGTGTGGCAGTTCTTACGTTCATCTAAAATGACCAATTTCCAGTATAACTGTAGCTTTACTGTTTGCCCCCAAAACAGTTTGACTGTAGATGTAACCTAGGCAGGGGAGGGATCCCATGAGGATTCCCTGTTGTGTTCCCTCCCTTTGGGGTATCTGGCATTGGCCACTGTCGGCCGACAGGACACTGGGCTAGATGGACCTTTGGTCTGACCCAGTTTGGCCGCTCTGATGTTCTTCTGTTAGAACTTCAGAGTTAGGCCATGTCTGTATTGGGAAGGTTGGACGACAAAAGTGCTGTCGATGCAAAAGTTGCCAAAAGTAAAAACCAAACCGGTTTTCTGCCTCCCCTTGTCGACATTTCATGGCTACATGGCTAGCTCCTATCGACAGATAGAGCAGAGCAGTGTGGGTGAGCATCCTATATTACTCATCTAACTGAAGGCAAGGGCGAGACCCGCAGTGAGGTGCTCGCCAGGTTCCAGGCTGGGAGCAATGCCTAGACAGCCAGGATCCTGGATTCGGG